>JACAXG010000241.1:27492-742080 GCA_018881555.1 Amblyornis subalaris
CTTTGAGGATCTCTCCCTGCAGGCACCGGCTCGGGGTCCGTAGGGTCGGGGTGCGGTGGCGGGGGCTGCCCCGCTGGGCGCACTGGGAGCCGGGTGTGGGGCGAGCGTCCGTGCAGGTGCGGGCTGTGAGCCGGGCACGCTGTGCCTGCTGCGTGCGAGCGGAGCGGGGGTCCCGGCGGTGCGTGGGGAGGTGGGGGCAGAGCGGCTCTGTGCGCGGGTGTGCGCCAAGGTGCAGGGCCGTGTGTGTGGAACGGCACAGGACTATGTGTGTGCTATTGTGCTAGGGCACAGGGCTGTGTGGGTATAGAGGCTTTCTGCACCGCCCGGCTGTGGTGTCCAGGCTCGCCGCGGTGCTCGGGGTGGGGGGCGGTGCCCCTCGTGTGCGCGGTGGGAGCGGAGCCGGCGCTCTCGGTGTGCCCGGGCTGCCGGGGAGCGGGGCTGTGCGGGAAGGAAAAAGGCTCCGTGTGCGGTGAGGGGAAGGAGCTGCCGTCTGTGTGCGTGCTGGGGAGGGGGCTGTCTCAGGGAATCGGGCATTTGTGCCCTGTGTCGGTCTGTGCGTGCCCTAAGGATGGGGACTTGCAGTTGGTGTGCCCGGAGCAGGGTGTGCAGTGTGAGGGCAGCGCTTGAGTTGGCGCTCGGGRGAGTAAGAGCTCCGTGTTGTGGTTGGGATGTACCTTCAAGGGTGTCGGATCCCTTGCAGTGAAGCTGTATCCCCTGGGGTGTCGCGGTCCCAGCTCGTCAGGAAGATGGTTCCAAGTGCGGTTGCGAGGGATGTGTGAGCATCCAGCAGTGCGCGTGAAGAGCTTGATGTGTTCACCGTGTTGGTAAATGCTTGCATATCATGAGTGTGGGCCTGGATTTACSCAGGTTTTTAGGTGAAGTAAACATGGAGACATTTTTCTATACAGTTCCTAGAAAACAAAGCTACATTTTCCATGGAGATTCTGTCGTACTGTGGCTTGTCTCTGATGTGCTTGTGGGTCTCTTTGCTGCTGGAGCAGTTGCTGAAAATGGATCATTTTGAATAATGTGGTGGAAGAAAATAATACTAGAGGCCCTGGATCTTTTGTTCAGAAATAGTAGTGGCTTTCCAAAATGTTGTTTGAGTGAATTAATGCTGTGGGGTTTTTTGTTTTGTTTTGGGGCTTTTCTTTCCCCATGGGTTATGAATAGCTGGTGTATTGTTTGAAATGGGAGACTGTCCATTGTGGTACCTGAAAATAAAAAGAGGTTTCACGAAATAATGGAAGCTGGAGTATTCCTTGTAGTAGCATAAATATGTATTTAGCAATGTAGTTGGTCACTGCTTTGTGTAGCTATTCAATAACCAAAGCATTCAGAAAGAAAGAAGCATTGTAGGCATATAGGCAATCTATTATTAAAAAGACTTTCTGTATCCTGAAGCTGGTGCATCAAGGATATGTACTTTTTGTTTGCTTCTAATTATTGCTGTTTGCRTTTTGGTAGGGTTTTTTGTCCATTTATTTTGGATCTCAGCATTTGAGCCATAGCTGTCTGCAGTGATCTTGTCTTTCTGTTTTAGGATGTAGTAGAGCCCAGTTACTCCCATCAGGATTGAATTGTTATTGTGAATGATGGTGTGAAAATGTTTTAAGGGCTGGTTCTGACAGAAATAGCTTTATTGCTTACTGCTCTRAAATCCTGTGCTGAAATAGTTGATKTGGGTCTGTGCAAGTACCATCTCGTAACAATCCTGATTTATTGTAGTCCTGTTTCATGAATGAATCCTGTGAAATACAAATTTTAGACATCTTTCAAAAGATGCTTGTAAACAAAAGATCTGTAGTCTCTATTTTGACTTGATC
Source organism: Amblyornis subalaris (assembly GCA_018881555.1). Lineage (NCBI taxonomy): Eukaryota > Metazoa > Chordata > Aves > Passeriformes > Ptilonorhynchidae > Amblyornis > Amblyornis subalaris. The sequence goes on from JACAXG010000241.1 coordinate 29,319, forward strand.
TGTGGAGTGTTGTGGTAAGTGGTGTTCTGACGGTGAATCACAGACATCGGTGACAGTGTCAGTGTGGCCTGGAGCTTGATGGGGGATCAGCAGCTGCCTCAGAGGCACCAGTCAGGTAGTTATTGATGTTTCTGTAGCAGTTATCCCTGTTTCAGATGAAAATATCCCCATGAACAAGGTTCTAGATTGAGGCTGAGGCGTGGGAAGTGGGGGCTTGGGTCAGAAATCTTTGCACTGTTTCACTTTCTGTTCTCAGTCAGTGACTCTGAAATTCACTTCTGTGGTACTTGAAACGAATATTTAAAAAAACCAGCCTCTAACCAATGTGGATGTAAACAATTTCCTTTCCATATCACCAACCCTTATGCAGTAGGATCTGCGGTGTTACTGTAAACCCAGAATATTCTGCTTTATATCAATGAAGTCAGCAACAGCAATGTTGAAGCTCAACTTCTGTTGATTTATCAAAAATAACTTGGGATTTTATTTTGCGTCTAACTTACGTAATAGCTTATCAGTGCTTAATTTGCAAATACTGTGGCATACTTTCTGCATCTTAAATTCTATGTCAAGAGCATAGTGACCGTATCTGGCTGTTTAGCTCTTTTTTTTTTGTTTTTAATGTGCATTGTCCTTGCAACACTTTGGCCAGGAAATCCTTATTTTATTATTTACCTGAATTTGTCTTCTGGCTGTTCAAGCAGATCTTGTGCTGCTGTTAATGAACTTCTGAAAAAAAAWAAAATACTAATTCTTGTGGTATCAAGAGGTATCTTGAATATTCCAGTAATTTTATGTGTAATTTTGCTTGTGTCTGTATGAGCAACATTAGGCCCCCTGGCAGTTAAGTAATTGAGTCTATCACATCAGTGTAATCACAGTCTGCTTAGCTGAAGAGTTGTGTGCTTGCTGTTTTATTTTTTTAAAGATAGCTTCCTGTGCTATATTGTCGTACTGAACTAAGTCAACCTGTGCCTTTAGCAATTCGCCCCCTTTTTAGTAAGCACTTTTTAAAAAGTGAATTTAGTAAATATGAAAAGTGCTTGGCTGCCAKCTCCAGATAAATGCAGTGGTGCCATCAGGATTACTTGTTTATGGCTTTGTCACAACAGCTTYGATTCCCACTTTTTAATTCTGAGAGAACTTCCAAGCAATTATAAGTAGGTGAGTGATTGCCTGTAAGTAGATGAATGTTGAAATTTCTCTTTTCTCACCACCTGCTTCCTTCTCTTAGCTGAGGGGTAACACCAGTGTATTCCAGTATGACTTGGAGAGTGAGCCCTCCTGTCATGGCCRGTAGCAGTCTCGGCGCAGCATTGTTCCAGACACCATTGGCAGCATTACTTGCGTGTCCTGTACTTTCTTTACATCCTATTTCTGGCCCTTCTAAGGTATATAGTAATTCATGTGATTACAGATTAAACCCCAAAGCTTAATATTGAGTGTGAAATGCATAAGAATGTTAATTTATAATGCAGTTCTGCCTTTACCTTATGCACTTCTAAACCAGTTGTATTTTCCTTTCTGAATAGAATTATTTTGGGTGTTGGAGCCAATGTTGATTAAATTAAGGATGGCAGGTAACTGAAGAGCAACACCAAATCCAATATTCACCATAAGAAATTAGCATTCATATATGATGTATATCATAAATCTAGATTACATTCTAGAAATCAAACACGTTGCAATCTCCTTCACATTTGAATGAAAAGAGAAACTTGGATTCTATGTTTTTTATGGCTAGTGTTTATGCTCTGAAGTATATCTCATTCCAAATCTGGAAGTGACACAGTTTATAAACAARCAATTGTGGAAATTCCCCACAGTGTTTTCACAGCCTGTCCAGAGTTTGGGCTGAGGGGAAATGAGTTGTGTGTGCTTGAGGCTTTCTTGCTGAACAACAGTAATGAGAATCCTTGTTAAGGATACTTAGTGTGATGGGCAAATTAGGAAAAGTCTCAGTTCACTGACTTGAAGTTAAAGCAGCTGATTATTACTGTTTGCCTGCCTAAAAGGATTGTGTTATGAAGAATACCACTTAGATCTTAATATTAAAAAACCCCAATAAATGCAATGTTATAGCCTTATCTGAAATACTGACCTGCAAAAAACATGCTATGTGTAATTTTTTTACTTTTTGCCTTCTCTGCCCATCAAAATTAAATTTGCCATTGCTTMGACTATTTTTGGGACTTGTAGTACCCAACATTTAACGTCTGTAATATTTCTGCCTTTGATCTACTCAGGAGCTTTTTTTGATACATGTTTCTACTTTGTTACTGATTATTTGCAGAGGGGGCAAATTATTTAGGTGTGGATTGTATTGAAAAACCTTGTGTGGTACAGAAAAATGGAGTAGCTTTTGCTTTTTGAGATACTCTTTTTGGTGAAATGTATTTTCCTATTTGAGTTATGCAGCTTGGTTGGAGCTGATTCAAAAGTACATACTCATTTTGCCAGCAAGGCTGGCATTTAATGCTGAAATCTGTCCTTAGAAAAAGGTAACTAAATCAAGGCTGAAGGCTGGAGATCCACAGAAATTGTGAATACACTTGATACTTTTTTTTTTGTGATAGAAGTTGTACATGACAGTGTGAAGAGACTTCTGTGTTCTCTGCTTTTCTGTGGCTGTCCAAAAGTCTAATGTTCATCATTCTTCCAGGTAGCCTGGGATTGTTTGCCACTTGCTAGGAGAATGTGCTGCCAGATCTGACAGGTCTAGAGAAGGTCGAGCACTTCTGGTGAAAATGAAAGTCTTATTCTCTGATACAGAAGTGAAATAGATTTGTGCTTGGCAGACATGGTTATCACAAATGTGTTCCCAAGTGTCATTGTATGATTTCTGAAAAAAAACGGTTTTGTAGTTAAAAGGCTCGAAGGAAYCCCAAACCCGATCCTCCCTGGGTGCTGAGCAGCAGGTGTAAGTGCACAGGGAGCAAATCCCTGACCATCTGGGTGTTAAACCAACACTCCTGCCGTTTGGCACTTTACCACGGTTTCAGTAGGTGGAAGCAGGATGTAGTGGACGAGAACTTGTTCTGTTGAAGACTGACCTAGAACTAAAAAGTTTATGAGAGTGTTTGCTTCAAGTCATTACATGCAGTAATGAGAGATACTGGATAATTATTTTTAAGCTAATWGAAGTGGCTGCAGCCGTCCTTAAATGCTGCCATGAGGTCTGGCATGAGTAGGACAGAGTCAGCGGGAGGCAGCAGCAAATCAGAACAGATGCTGAAGTTGCTGCAGCAGGGGCCAGCGCGTCTCGGGAGAACAGGCTGGAATTGTTGCTAGACCGTGTTCACTCAGTGCTCATGGACTGTTGGTTTACCCGCTTCCTTCAGGTTTTTTTCTGCTTTGCTCTTAGTGCACTTGCCTTGTTTTCCAGTGTTCTTTGTCTTTCCAAAGATCAAATCGAAAAATGTTTCTGCTTAGTTTATCCAGTGACAAGCCATTTTATCTGCACAAGAGGTAAGTCATGTAGTAARCACTGGTTGCAGTAGGTTGGTTGTAGCTTCTGTCTCTGCCTCATGTCTATTTAGATTGTAAGCTCATGAGGACAAAGGCTTGGATGTATGTTACTGAGCATACAGAGGTAGTGTAAGAGTCTTTCCTTGGGAGTTTTGTGTATATTCGAGGTATTCCTTAAGAAACCCAGGCTTTGCTTCACTGCCAAATGAGGATTACTTTCCCTTATATTACTTGTCTGTGAAACAGAAATTTGGAATTAAAAATTTTCAAAGCCAAAAAAGATATTGTCAGAATTAAACAGATAAGTAATGGCCCATTTAAGTGGGAGGAAGATGCCCTGCGCTGTAATATGCCAGCTTAATAAGTCTTACTGACTCATCAAGAAAATACGTTTCACTCTTTCTGGTAATAAGGCATTTTAACGATTATAGTCTAGACTAAATACACAAGTGCCAAAACAAAAAAGCTTCCTGTGGGATTTTCTGCTTACCACTTCAAACTCCAAAAGATTTGCAGAGACAAGACACCTTCAGTAGTGGAGAGGAAGATAATCCTGGATATGAAGTAATGTCCTTTTCAAGTGGTAGGTGAATTTACACCTTCATGTGCCAGACTGAGGAATGATCCTAGTGATGTGTTCTTTATTTTCCATTTAAATCATGCTGTGCTAAGATAGCTGAACACACTCCAGAGTTGGAGCAGTGTGTTATTTTCTGTTGGAAATGCCTGGATCTTTCTAATGTTGCAACATGGTGAAGAATTCCCTGAATTAATCTGTTGGGTTCACCCTCATGTTGCAAAATATGGAATATAAAATTTTTTTAAGAAAGGATGTTCTTTGTTGCTTTATCTTGGTATACTTTCAAGCCTACTCAGCAAGGAGGGGAATTTCATCCATGAAACAGATAGCAACTAACAGTCAAGCTCTAAGGGATGTCCAGGTGTTAGAAAAATARATTACTTGTTTTAGAATTGCCTTGTTAATATGTAGGGCTTGACATGCTGCAGTGATCTCAGATGTGTGGGGAGGTTAACAAGGCTTGGGAAGAAGGATGTACCACTGATAGTGGGCACAGAGAATGCAGAATTTAGGACCACAAGGACACTTGGCAGAACTCACAAGATAAGGATGAAACCAATAAAGCCAAGTCAGCAACAGTGCTGAATCAGCTCTGAGTGGTCAGAGCATTCTAGCATGGGCAGATCACAACACCAACTCATGGAGCACCAGCTCAGGTGAAGAGAAAGACCAGGCACATGAACGAGAAGCGAGAGAGTCATTAACCAATAGTAGAAAAGTGATTAATAAGAGAAATATGTAACTTGTAGCCAATGAACACTAATTCCTTTGTTTGCTAAAATGTATAAATAGTAAAAAGTTTTGGTAGTTGTTGCTTGATTTATGGAATAGCACTGAGCTCCCAGGCTTGCACAGCTCTGAAATAAATAATCAGTGCCTCTCTCGAGTGTGTAATTATTGGCTTGTTACATACCAGGTAACAAACCTGATTTTATGGACGACACTGGCATTGGTGTGCAGCAGGTCACTACTGACATGCCCCCCAGTTGTTCCAGCCTTTAGATCAGAGCTTCTGGTTTAGTTTCTACTGGTACAAATTTCCAGAAAAACCTCACACACCTTAACCAACGTGTGGCGAGAGGAGGCAACTTACGTGAAAACCAGGAATTGCTTGAACAAAACCACCAATTTAGACATGTTCGATGTAGATGCACGCAGTGTAGACTGGGAGACTGGGCTCAGTGAGGGTGGGCTGGAACAGTGGGTTCCTTAAGGCTACCTTGATTTCAGAGCCAGTGTGCTGCATCTGATCAGTCCTTTCTCCCTGGCAGCAGAAGTCTGAGAGACAACTATTGGTCTGTTCCAGTTACAGAAACGTTTCATTCATGGGAAAGAACTGTGGTTCAGTCTGACAGGGTGCTTTATTTTCTACTGAAGTCTCTAAAGTAATAAGAGTGTATTTTTAAAAAGGATTTTGTTTTTCTTCTGAAGTGCTGATTAGCATGAAAAGCCAAGATCTCAGAATCTCTCAAGCAGAGTTTCTGGTTGCCTGTACAACTCTCCCTCTGTAGTTGATGGGAAACCTCAATTATGTGGTTGTGTACAGGTTCTTTGTAATTTTAATTGCCCAGATCAAGTCTGTWACTAAACTTACGGGCATGGATAACCATAAAGCAGGTATTTCCTAGCTCTTCAGTTGCTGGACGTAGAACCCAAATACCATTTTGATATCTGTTTGTAATACCTTTTCAAAAAACCAGAAGCTATTCCATGCTGTCAAACACCCAGTTGAAAAAAAGTAAAAGCTGCTTGTAGCCACCTCACTTCTGGGGAGAGTTTTTCTTTCTTTTAAACAGAGGACAGACTGTGCTTCTACTTCACTTGAATATACACAACAGATAAAAATCGAGTTAAATATTTCTACATAAGCTTTTAAGAATAGACTTGAAATGTTTGTAGCTTTCATTGTGACAATTTGTGGTCAGTGTAGTTTCCTGAGAGTTAGAGGGTTTTGGCAAGTATTATCAGTTTCCTCACTGTGGGTAAGAGCTGATGGGTGTTCAGTTTGTTCTGTGTAGTCCTTCACCGCAGCTCCTAATGTTGGAAAGCAAACTTTGATTTGTATGTGAAATACATAGTTGCGTGCAAAAATTATGTTACTGTAACTTTTTGACGTTCTTTGCCAGTAAGTTCTAAATTTTTGGTCTGCAGCTGAAATGGTTGCTCTTTATGTCAGTATGCACAATCATTCTACATCAGGATGTATTTTAATTGTTCAGTACTTGATTTTGCAACGTAAGTAAATATGAAGAATTCTGATGTTTATTATTTAGTTAGCCAGGTTTTTCCTTTGAAGGGAAAATTTTAAAACGTTGCTATGTTTAGCACCACCAGTCATGCGTTAAGATTGGAACTGTGAAGCTGCAAGTAGATATGCAGAGTTTGAGGGAAAAGCTGGAGGTGCTAGAGGCATCCCATTTGAGATGAGCTGGGGAAGCTTGAGTTCCTTTCTCCTGAGGCTCCTTCTCCAGTTTATTGAGAAACTAAGAAAGGCAGGAAGAGATCTGTCTCCCCTTACTAACCACAGAAATGGCACTTACCATGAACAGACCAATTTCATTGTTTGTATAACAAGGCTTTCTTCAGTCAGAGAATGACAGGGGTTTGTGGACATTGACAGTTTGTGCCTCCTGGAATTACCACATGCAGGTGTTTCTGTAGTGTTTGAGACTTTTTTCTTCCCCAGAATCATCTTGCATCTGACAGACTAATAAGTTTTACCCGTGTTCTGTGTGGTGATCTCAGATTTATGTTTAAATTGACTAAAAGAATATCTTTGGGATCAGGTCTGAACACTTTGACTTCTGTAGGACTAATTTTATAGTTACAGTTGTTCTTAGACTTTGATTGGCTTAGGCTAAGGCACTGCTAGAAAAGCTGGCTGGGAAGATCTGGATCTGTGATGAGTTAGGAGAGCAGTTCGGGTTTTGCAGGGTGGGGAATGTGGGGGTTTTTTGATGTATTTTTTTAATAACATTTTGGAGCATACAAAAGCCTCACACCTATATACTAGATCAGCAGTATATTTTTATGAAAAATATTATAATATCAAGGTGAGGTTCAAGTGTAAATTTCCCAGCTAAGCCTTGTATTTCAAATTCAACATGTAGTGTATGTGAAGAGTGAATATAAAAACGATTGTAGTGGCTTAAATAAAAGGCCAGTCTGTTGTATCAGCATGCTTCTGACAGTAAGCAGTAATGCATCCTTAGGGAAAAGTGCAAAAAACAAGGCAAATGTGATGTTAGTACTACTTAACTACCTTGCTGCACACTGCTATAACCTGACAGCTTGAGCTTTTTGTTTTTCCTTTTGATCAAGGCTTAAATTTATACAAGATAAATTCTTCCTTCTTATAGCTTCCCTTCCAGCCTGACTGATTTCCTAAAATTCTTTCCTTTTGATCTTTCAATATATGGCTTTTTAATAATTTTCTTGCAGTAAGTACTTTACTTTTTCTGTCAAAAAAACCAAGCTGTAACCAACTTCTTCGTATTTTTCTAGTTCCTCTTTTAAATTTAACCTTAGTAATGGTGTACTTCTCACTTTTATTGTTCCTGCAGAGATGGTGTATTGAAATACCCTGTGATTCATGAGCAGGCATGGATAGTGTCTTCTATTTAGTTCTCACTTAACACTCCCACTGAGAGTTTTCCAGTCTAAACTGGTTAAGCGAAGGATTCCTATAATCTCACTTCTAGAGGAGTTGTCATCTTCAATCATCTGTGGTTCTGCATTTAGCAGCTTTCCTTGCTTCTCCAGTCTGTTAACCCTTACAAAACCATTCTCAAGTGCTAGCAGCTTGCTKTCATGTCGAGTGAGATGAAAGCTGTCTTGTTTATAGAGGAAAACTATTCCTGAAGTTTCTTCCTTTTTTCTTACCGTATTTTCTTGGTCAGCCATTGTTATTAGTCTTCAAAAAGTACCTAAATTGCCTAAGTTTCACATCTACATTTTATTTACCGTAATACACAATATTATCTCATAAATTTCTTGCTTGTTGTGAAAACATTTTTGGAGTAGAAATCATTATTTAGTTTGGATAAAAATAGCATTACTTGTTTTTAAAAAGCTGCAAGTACATTCAATATGAGAATGTCATGGAAAACTGTAGATATTCGAATCTTTCTCTTTAGGAAAAACCTCAMCCCCTGGAGCTATTCTAATGCTGTTTTGCAATGATGGAATGAAACGTTGCTTGGAATAGAAGTCATGCTATCTCCCACCTCTTTATTTACCTTTTTTTATTTTGTTATGGACAGTGGACATAATTTCCTATTTTAATAGGATTTCTGGGTTTCATTATARAAAATGTGTAATCCTTATCCCAGAGTGTCTTAAAAGGCATTGTCTTCAGAGAAGTGGCTTCTACAGTAATACACAAATAATGTRAACTTGGTATGTATTTTGATGTGAGGCTGTATGGATTTTGTAGGAGGGCACACTGAGGGGCTTCAACCAAACTGTGCTAATACGCTTTTTGTCAGGCCAGGCTAGAAACCACAGCTGGGTTTATGTTGCCTGTGGAGGGTTATACCCTTGTCCACTCCCCCAGAGCAGAGAGTTGATGCATCCTCTGGTTGTTGCCTGGTCTGCCTCTAGGTTTTATTTCTGCAGAAGAAATAGCAAAGCTGGTTTTTAACCTGTGACTTTCCAAGGTGTGTGGTTGAGGTTGGATGCAAATGCAGCAGCAAAATTTTCATGGTGCCCTTGATTCTTCTCGTTCAGGTATAGCCTACAGCACTGCTGTGGTCAGTGGTGGTAGGGTGGGATTCTGTCACTTCTGTTGTGTGGACTGCATCTTTCTACTGACCTTCGGTTACCTTCCCAGCTGCTGACAAAACCAAATCAAGAAGAGGCTTAGAGCTGTTTTTTTCAGAATGGGTTTGCATCAAAGACTTCATCATGTGGTGGAGGTTGTAGAACTGTGCCAGCAATAAAACTGTGGTCAGCTTCTCTGCATGCAGGTGTCGTGCTCTGCTGAATGTTAGAACAAGAGAGCATTTGTTTAACCTAAAAAGGATTTGCAGAAAACTTTCGTGTGAAAGCTGTCATTTTTTTGTAACGTTTTGAAAATTGATGTAGTGGAAAACAGAAAATTAAACTCACTGATTGTGAAAACTTCCTCAAGCTATGCTAATTTTTTTAATAAGCTTTTTAGTTTTTGTTGAGAAGCTCAGTTTTAGTTAACTTTATGCCATTTTTCTCACAGTTCATTAAGAATGCCACTCCTCCAACTTAGCTATGAGAGGCTTTCTGCCTCTTGCAGGTAGAGTTTACAGAACTCAGCATCAGCAGTGGATACACTAATCTGTAGGAAGAATATATGATACTTGAGCTTGAGAATGTTTCTTAGAAATAAAGGAGTGACAGCCAGTTAGCTCACAAAATTTCACATATTCTGGATTTCAAGAAGTAAAGTTGAGGCTACTGCCAAAAATAACTCCCCTGGCAGGTGGTGTTTCATCGTACCAGTCCATTTTATTTGCTGTCACCTGCAGCACACTGTGTGTGGTGTGGATGGCCTTCCCCTCTGCTCAGCACCCTGCTGACCTGCATTCAGCTGTTGGRCACCAGCATCACATGGTGTTCCCTGCAGAGCTTTCTTCTGCCCTCCTGTCCTGCAGCTCACGCTGCTGTGAGGAGGTGTCTGCCACAGGGGCAGGGTTTTGCGCTTGCCTTTATTAGAACTGGCTGTCTGCCAGGCGAGGTCCCTGGCTCTCAGCCCTTCCCTCCAGCGTGTGAGCTGCCTCTTTGCTCCCTCCAACTGTCTATGCACTTCCTGAAGGCACATTCTGTCCTGTTTTGCTGGTTGGTGATGAAGAAGCTAAACAATGTTGATTCCAGTGCTGGCCCTGAGAAATACTGCTCGTAGCTGGTTTGCCAGTAATACTTCAGGTTGCTGAGCTCTCTTTGACCCTCACAATGACTTTGAGCCAATTTTCCGGCCCCTTTCTAGCCTTTTTGCAGAACTGTACGTTCATTCCAATGATAATGTGATGGGAGCTAAGCAGAACCAGTTATTCCATATGAGTGTTAAAAACTGAGAACTAAAGCCTTAAATAGCAAGGGATCTGTATTACTTCTCTGTTCAAAGAGTTTGTTCAGCATTTCTGAGAAACCACATCCTTTTAAATATCTTGGGTTGGGAACCAGAGTTACTTTCAAAAAGACTAGGCAGTTCTCAAGTAAATATCTCTCTCTTCCGGGGTAGTTCGGTAGATTTTTGATGACACAGGCTTTGGTAGTTTAGCTGATAATTTCCAAGATTCTTGGGTCACATTTTGTATTTTCTGGTCCTTTTCGAGGTTTCATGTGGTCAGAGGTGCTGTGCATTTTGGTAATGCAGTGTTCTGTCACAACTTCTGCATGCAGATTTGCATAATGCAGTCATGCATTGTCAGAATAACTCTAGCTCAAGTATTATGTTTCCATTGTCAAAGATATCTCCTTTTCCTGCTTTTAGGCTAGACTAAATTGCATCCTGACTTTTATAGGTAAATACATTTGGCATTGGTTTTTTGTAATTTTATCCTCTTTTTAGAGAAGTTAGAAATGTATATCTGGAGAATGTATCAGTTACTGTGTTAAAGGTGTTTTGAGAACTTGGCTTTAGCATTGCAGATACATTGTACAATGACATTAGATTCTAACATAGCTGTCAAACAGGAAAAATAACGTTGACTGGGTTTGTACCTTCCTGTTGTGCCTAGAGTTGGAGGGGAAGAAACTCAAGAATTGCACAGAACAAAGAGTTGACAGAGGAGGGACAATCATAATTGATATTCAGTGTCATTGTAAATGTAACTACGTAGTAGGAAATGTATTTTTGAATTCCTGTCATTCTTCCTTTTTCTGTTGTAATTGCATATTGAGCAATAATCTTTTAGTATTTTAAGGCTCTTTTGTGTATTAATTATATGCAGTAGCATCTGGTAAAACTGAATTATTTTACACTTCTTGCAACACCTTAATTTTTAGGAGCATGACAAGAATAACAGTGGGTACTTTTATCTYGTCTTACTGCAAGGAAAATTTTGACTAAAAAAGGATTTTTTTTTCTCGTTTGCTTCTAGATCTTTCAAAGAACAGATTTACTGAAATTCCTCCCGATGTCTGGCTGTTTGCACCGCTGGAAACTTTAAATTTGTATCACAACTGCATCAAATCCATTCCAGAATCTATTAAAAATCTGCAAATGCTTACCTACCTTAACATTAGGTGAGTAATAGTGGTTGGTTTTGATTTTTGTATAATTTATCTCATTGGAGAGCTGGCATTTTGCTTCATCAGGTCATTGTGTTTGTGGAATGTTCTTTGTTTCTGATGTTATGCAGACAGACAGTGTTCAAAAACTGCAGGTGTAGAAATTTGCTGCTATCAGGAGGGTACATTACTCTGGCCAGAAGGTCCTGCTCATTTTGCACATTATCTACATCCCCTGCTGTATTGCTCTTTTTAAACTTGGAAAACATATGGTTGGATCTTCTCACAAAAAGAGAAGATGGATATGAGCTCTGGAAGGAGAGGGAATCTGAAAAACTCTCCCAACCCTGTTTTCCACAATATTCCTTGTTTCTGATATTGGCTACATCAAGTCCAAAACAGTTTTCACAGTTAAGAGCTATTTAAATCCCCAAACCCTACTATGTCTCAAAGTCTGTAAATACCAGTTCTTGTAGTGCCAATTCATGAGTAATGTCCTCTGTGGTAATTTTAAAGAGGATTAATATGATACAAAACTGCAGTATTTTCTGAAAGAAATCTGACCTAGCTTGCTTCAGGAGCAGCCCGTTTCTCTTTTGATGGTGTTGGAGGTGCTGAATACATTTCTTTACACAGAAATGCCGTGTAGTCCTAACTCTTCTTTCGAGAGTCGACTCTCCTGATCACCCTTTGCCAAAATGTGCTTTGTCTTCATGTCTGTGCTCCTGTCCAAGGACTGTTTTTGCAGTGCAGGAACATGTGGGCTGTRGTATTGAGAACAGGCTAAAATCCTGCCTTCCTAGCTCAGATGCTTTGTTACAGAAGCAAACCACGTGATCTCATATTCTAATTTTGGATTCAGATGGTGGAAGAAACGTATTGTGCATTTCATAGTAAAGCAGGCAGCTCCTAAAAAAACCCAAAACCTGAAAAACCAAAGGAAATCTGTGTAAGTGGCATGAATGACTGCTTCATTGCCATGTTTTTGTAATCAATTACAGAAAGTTAACTTGCACATTATCTTTTTGATTCTCATGCTCTTCAATTAAAAAAGCCTCTCATATCTGCCTGAAATACAACATARAAATAGACTTAAGGCATACTCTATCCAAAATTTATTTGTATTGTTCACTTAGAATTTAACAGAATAAATACATTGCTTTTATAGTTACTGTTAGAAGTTTCCGTTTGTTTTATGGTGTAATGTTGCAAGTACATGGTTTTGTTCATTTTGCAGCTCTATAAACGGTAGTCATGGAGGAAATACTAAAAAAACCCAAGCCTTTTAGATTATGAAAACAGTGCTCTGAATACATATCAATTAAGCACTAAAACTTCTAGATTTGTCTTGATGTAGTGTGAACATAATTGTCAGCACTTGAAAGTATTTTTTTTGGCAAAGATTGTAGCTGAAATGTAGGTGAATTGTAATAGGTGGAGAAAGTCTTCTGGGGTAGGAGAAAAGTTGTACAGTGTTCATCTCAGACTTCCTGAGAGTTAAAAAAGAGATTATAATCCAGCCTTGCTTGTCCCTTTTTCTTTCTTTCTTTCAAGTCGAAATCTTTTGTCAACGTTGCCAAAATACCTGTTTGATCTTCCCCTGAAAGTTCTGGTGGTCAGTAATAATAAACTGGTCTCCATTCCAGAAGAAATTGGAAAGTTGAGAGATTTAATGGAGTTGGTAAGTATAACTGTGAGTGTTTATACTAAGGAAACTTATAAGCAGTGTATTTTCGGTAAAATAAACTATAAATTAATATTTTTTAAAATATAAATCTACAAAATTTAAATTCAGTTACTATGTTTTATTGGTATTTTTGGTTTATTTTTCAAAGCTGTCAAACCCAGAATGCATGCTTGATGATGCAGATGAGGAACATAGTAGAGAGAGTTCCATTCCAGTACTTGTGATATACCTGTTTAGAACATAAGAATATATTTTATACATTAAAAAAAAAAAACCTTGATCATTAAGCCCTGTGCTCAAGAGATGCTTTTATGAAGGGAATCCCATCTCAGGTTTGATGTGGACAGAGATCCACAGTGGTGCATCCCAAGCAGCCTTCTGAGCCATCCAGCTGTGTGCAGACACCGTGGTTGCCCAGAGCAGGTGGGCAGTCCCTAACCTGAGGCTCTGGAGGTGTGTGGTGCAGGAGGCTGCGTTCCAGCCACCTTAGGGCCTGCCTTGGTGTTACTGATTCAGCTTGCCTTTAAAATCAGCTTCCAGGTTTTCATCAGACAGATATATCTCACTGTTATCTAGTCTAGGAAACTAGTCTCAGAACTTCATTTTATTGAATTAGAAAAAAAAAAAATTAGAATCTTTCTGTGTGATTGTTTAGTCACTCTTGTCTACACAAATTAATGTTAAATTAGTGTGGAAATAGCTGTAGTCTGTGTTCACTTGGTGCAGCTTTGTCACCCTCTAGTGCTTGCATCCGAAAAGTTGGTGAGCCTGCTGTTGCTCTATACAATTCTTAGTTTTGTGGGTTGGTTCAAGGTTTTTTAAGGATAAAAAATTTTTAGAAGAGGAGCAGAATGCCAGTCAATTGCCAGCAGTAGCACAAGAAGTTTTTAACTGATTTAGGAACTGCACCAGGAACACGTGATTCCTAGGCTACAGTATTCATCTGAAAACCAGTGTTTCATCATTCATTCATTTAACTTCTTGAATTGAATTTCTGCAACATGACTCACTAAATACTGAAAAAATCAGCAAGATCTGTTGTGGTGCATCTTCTCTGTGGAAAATCCAAGATAGTTTGGATTTGTTCTAATAATATGCTTTATAATAGTTTTGATAGCAGTATTCCTTTGTGTAATTTCATTTAAGATGTTCAGTTGATTTATTAATGATATCTTTCTTAGGATATTAGCTGTAATGAACTTCAGGTTCTTCCCCAGCAAATAGGAAAATTGCAGTCACTTAGAGAATTGAACATAAGAAGAAATAATCTCCATATGTTGCCAGATGGTAAGCTACTCATCTTCTTTCCATTGATGTAGGTAAATTAGGTAAAGTCTTAAGAAGATAACTGATTCTTTTTTTGTTTGCTTTTTTTCCTAAATGCAGAATTAGGAGACCTTCCCTTGGTGAAGTTGGATTTTTCTTGTAATAAAATTACAGAAATTCCAATTTGTTACAGAAAGTTACGTCACTTACAAGTTATAGTGTTGGATAACAATCCAATGCAGATACCACCAGCRCAGGTTAGTATTAAAGCAGACAAGTACAGAAATTTGCATTAGGATCTTAGAGGAAGCTGTTCTAAGTTATACCAATCAAGTTTTCATTTTTTTAGCTGTATTTCTCCCAGTGGGCTGTTGCTCCACAAACACAGTGCAGAAGGTATTTCTTGGGGTGTATTTTTAGAAGACGTACTGTGTAATTAAGATTTTTTTGTTGTTGTTYGTTTTTTTCCCCACAGATATGTTTAAAGGGCAAAGTACATATATTTAAATTCCTCAGTATTCAGGCGTGCCTCAGAATAGATAAAAAACCAGATTCTTTGGATCTCCCATCATTAGGTAAACGAATCCCCTCCCAGCCACTCACAGACAGGTGAGTAGTGGTGGTTTTGAGTATAGAGAACATATTTTGAAAAGGATGTTTATTTTCTTTTAGGAAAGTGAAACTACTGTTTCTTTCATTCTTGTGTGGATTTTTTGTGTGTCGTTTTTCTTAATGTAGCATGGAGGACTTTTATCCCAATAAAAATCATGGACCAGACTCTGGCATTGGAAGTGATAATGGGGATAAAAGGTTGTCCACTACAGAAGTGAGTATTTTTTCACTGTTGAATTTGTAATTTCTGGGGTTTTAGAACTTTTTACTTTGTATTTTGTATCGTTTGAGAAATACCTAAGTAACTTGCATTTAATATTCTTTCAGTGTCTGTACAGTTGAGTTTAAACCATTAGACTGCCAGTATCAGACACAAATTATTCATGTATTTCTTTAACTTCTCTGGTTACTCAGTATGATATGATTGGAATATATGGATAGTCCAATCAATATGATTTATTAGGAAATCATACAATAATGTAATTTACATGTCAGTTCTGTACTAAACGTGAGTGTCTTTGCAGCCATCTGATGATGATACAATCAGCCTTCACTCCCAGGTATCAGAATCAACAAGGGAACAGACATTGAGGAATGACAGTCATGTGATGGGAAGTAAACTCGATCCACAGAAAGGTAATACCAGCTGTGTGTTTGTCATTTTAGGTAACAGAGRTACTTTGCTTAGGTAATCTAATGTAAGAAAATGGCACAAAATTACATGATCATATGTTGGTATTGTATTTGCATCATTTCAGAAAACAATGTAATAATCACAAACAGACAAGGCTAGCGAGAAAAAAAAAATTATTTGTAGCTGAAGAAGGCACGATTTCTATGTTTTAGCTGACATTTTTCATAAGTACTTATTTCTCTCAGGAATAACATTTGGTTGAGAAAAATGTTTAATATATTTCCTATTCTTCATAAATCTCACTAGACCAGGAGACATATGACTACATTGATCCCAGTGCAGAAGAGGGAGCTCTTCCTGAGCAGGGAGATGCACAGATTGGCCCACTGCTGTCCTATGTCAAGGTACCAGAAATTGACAAAAGAAGTTTTCAGTAGGCTTGATATTTTTATTTTTACCTTAATTCAATTCTAACTTTTTCTTTTTTTAATTCTGTGTAAGGAACGGGGGAAACATCCTGAGAAATCGCAGAAAATAGAACAAAATGAGGACTGGGGAGATGAAAAAAGGTAAATCTTCTTCATCTTTTTGGGTAGGTTTTACTAGCAGTGACGAGGGTGAAAGTGGTTTTCTTCTAAGCTCCTTGCATGTGGAGGAAAAAAATTCTCATATTGAACACTGAGTACTCCTTTTAGACAGAAGATAATGTTATAGGCAGCACTGCTGAGTTACTGCCAGAATGAGCCATTTCGGTGTCTTGCTTCACTGGAGCCAGGCAGGTCACTAATGTTAATTTTTCAGACTTCAGAAAGAACAGTTGCTGGCTGAAGATGATGATGAACTCAAAGAAGTGACTGACTTGAGAAAAATAGCAGCTCAGTTGTTGCAGCAAGAACAAAAACACAGGTACTACAATATTAGTTAAAATAATTTGTATTACAATTCATTTATTCTTTAACCTCTCTTATACCCAAAAGCTTCTGACACCTTATTTTGAGAACAGTTTTGTCCAGGTGCTAAAGAGTAAAGTGACAGACTTTGTCAAGATACCTGTCCTGTGTTTCTTGTATGAATTACACAACCTGCATACAGTTTGTTTGTGACAGGTTATTTTTATTCAAATACAAGCTGATTTAGGTGGTACTTCCTTCATTCRGTCTGATGCAAGTCACAAATACCCTGTGGACTGAAGGGGAAATCTGTTCAAACATTATTCTGTTGTATTATATGTATGTATAAAAATAAATAATTTCAGCTGCCTGCCTTTGTCTGCTTCATGATGGGCATCTCCACAGAATGATTCTTGAAATAAAAGTGAAGCCCTCAGAGAAATTGGGATCCCAGTACTATGAATTGGAGGGTTTTAAAAATTCACCAGCATTTAATGTTAGATAAATATAGTAACAGTAGTGTGCATATGTGAAAGATAAAATAGGTGTTACTTAGAACTCCATGCCCTGCATTCAAGAATTGGTTGTTGYTCACATAAGGAAGGGAAAAATAACAATCTTAATGCTAGTATATTTTTAGTACTAAAAGTACTGCAAATAAGACCGAGAATGCTAAATGTTCTCATATTAATAAAGATAGAATTGGGTGTGTTTTTCTTATACTTGGTTTTTATATGATGGTTATTTATGTTGCMTGTGGGTCTTGTTTGATTAGGTATTTCCTGGTTATCTAATAATTTGAAATACCAAGCCACTCCTCTTCTGAAGTACTGCAGCTTAAATTTTACTTGTCATATGTTGTTCTGTCTTAATGCAGTGATCTTGCTAGTTGTTCTGCTTTGTCTTGAATTATGCAGACATGCAATCTTGATACTTCTGAAGTTTTACTTTTTAGTTTAGCATTTATATTTTAAAGTTTGCTTATGTATCTTTAGGTACATGAGCTCAAAATCTCCTCTGATATAAAATTTTGAATCCATGTTTTTTTAACCAGCAATAAGAATAATATTTAGTATATAATGAAGATATTTGTGCTTATTTGTGGAAAATGTGTTCAATCAGTAAACAGAATCCTCAGAGAAGTTAAGCATCACAAAATAACTCCTTACTAATCATGTTTCTGTTTGTTCAGTGTATGTTTTTGTAATATTATGCAGTCTCCTTTCCTTTTGCTTGCTATGCTAATGACTTCCCTGTCCTCTCCCATCAACCTATCCTGCTTCCTTCTTCCGTCTTTGGCTTTGGTGTACATGAAATATGAATACAGACGAAGGCCACTAAGCTATAGAACTTCATTCAGTGAAAAACTCTTCCAGAGGACCAGGGCGGCAGGACGTGCATCAAGGTATAAAGTGTTTGTAGAGCCTCAGATTTCCAAAGTTAAAACGTGGACAGAACAAACAGTCTTGGCCATTTCTTGAACAAAAACAAAGTTAAAGGGATTGGCTAAATTAGCCTAAGATATCTTGTTATCAAAAATAGTTGCAATACATTCTTTTTTCTTTAGAATGAAATACTATTTGAGAAAAATATTTAATGAGGCAACTCTCCAAAGAACACTTTGAATCCAAACCTAAAAGCTTTTATTTTTTTTTWAAATATACTACCTCAAATATAGTACCTCAGGCAAAAGTGTTGCTTTTGTTTTTTTGGGGTTTTGTTTTTTTGTGTTTTTCTGTTGTTTGTTTGATACTTTGGTTTTAAAGTGATCGTTTTCAAGTTAGTATGACCAGTGATGCTTTGTTTTGCATCTGACAGCCATAGGGGAAGTATCTGCAACACAAACCTCATCCAATAGGCTGTGTGGACTATACCCAAACATGTTGGTGTTGAATGAAGTGATTTCAGTCTTTGTTACCTTATAAACTGAAATTCTGTAACTGGACACTCCTTGTTTTTATCAAAAGAAAGTAGTGTAGCTTAGATTAAATAATTTTCATTGGTTCCAAATGGGCCTGTTTCAATTTGCATCAAAATTGTCTGACCTGACAGCAGTGACTTCTAAAAACTGTCTAAATCCAGAAGAGCACAGGTTACRATCACAAAGCAGAGCCAGATGTGAAGTCAGTGGACTGCTCAGGAATGAGTTGAGAATAAATCATCTCTGTGTCACTGTACAGGATTTTTAGTGTCTTTATACACTTTAGAGATACAAGGTAGTACTTGCTTGTCTAAACTTGAAGATAGCTAACCTTAAAATAACACTGCCATTGTTCACTTCATTTGTGTCCATCATTATGTTTGCTCAAAGTATAAAAGCGTAAGTGGCTAAGAAGAGATTCCACTTTTTAAATCCTGAAATTAGAAAAATATTTTCCAATATTGTAGTTGGTTTTGCCATCACCTTTTTCTCTCATCTGGTGAGCACTTTGGATTTAATGAGTGGTAGTATGAATGGCAAGAGTTGCTGAAATTATTGGACTGTCAGAGTATAACTTCTGAACATGAGCTACTTCTACTTTCATTTTACATACTCTGTTTTGCACTGTATTTCCTGGAAGACAGTAATTAACATGCCTACAGTGATTGCCCCTCACCCACTTTCAGCTGAACAAATTATTTTGCCAATCGTCTGCAATTTAGTAAATTCAGATTAATTTTCTTCACTGTTYCCTTCAACTAAAAGCTTTCAAATTGATTATTTCACAAAAAAKGGAGATTTCTCTGCCTGGGCTAGTAACATGTCAGATACTGAACTTGCTGTTACTTCCCTATCAATAGTCTTCAGTTTTTAAACAGGAAGTTTCAAAAATTACTGGGTTTGTTTTAGAAACTATAAAACTATGCCTTTGTTTATAATAAGTTTAGTTCATAATAAACTCAATCATTTGTTATATGCATGTTGCATAGAAACAGTGTAGCTGAAAAGTGTATGTATATATATGTTTCAATTAGCTTGAATAGTTTTTCCTTGCATTTCATATAATGAGTTTAAAAAAGGAACAGCCTGTATTATATGCAACCATTGTATTTACACTACAGTGTCAGTTTTAGTGCAAGTGTTCCATCAAACTGAGTCAAATTCTTTTTTAATTGCAATTGTCACTTGGTGCAAAGTCTTTTTGAAGTTCTCATTGCTTTCAGTTGAAGACAAAGCTAGTTTAAGTAGGGATTCTCTCTAAAAAGTAATGACTTTAAAATAGCATGTTTATATTCTGGTTTGATAACCCACGCTCTGAATATATTTTTTGGTAACACTTTTTCAGGCTCTAGAATAAGTTAATTCTGGAATGCACCCTCAAAACTAAGGTTCTGAACACRAAATATAGGGAGCAGATGCTACAGACTGGATGCGGCAGACACTTGCAGGCTTAAGTTTTACAGGCTTTAACTTTTACAGGCATTTACAAGCTTAACTTCTCGTAATCCCATTAAATTGAGGGTTACACAATGAGAGATTTATACTGCAAATGAGATCACTGAACTCAAAGTTACCACAATAATTGGAGAAGTTTGATTGAAAAATCATCAATCATTTAAAGTTAATGTCTTTGCTGCCCTATGTAATGACAGTGAAATATGAGGAGGTGCCTACTGGTTTACTTTCTTCTGCTGAGTAGTTGGTTATGTTCTGATTCTGATTCTTAAAACATTCTAGTTCTTTATATGATTCAGTGTAAATACACTTCCATCACAGTTCTGCACATGAGGTCAGTGGTGAAGTGTAATAGCACTACCTTCAAGAATTCAGAATTTGTCATGTAAGTTACTGTTCAACATGATGCTGACTTGAAAAGATTTAGTTTTAAGTGTTACTGATCGTTGTACTATTTTTAACACKTAAAACATCCATAATAGCTCATGTCATCTTCCTCTGCACGCACGCACACAGAGAATGTGTTTGCTCCAGATGAAAACACATTTCTGAATCTCTGTAAGTGCAGGCTTTTTTGACTGTTTACGATTTAGAAAGATGGAATTTCCATTGGCTCACTTCTGCATTAAATTTTTCATTTAGTTCTTAGCCTGTGTTTCTCCATTTTCCACCTCTCCTTTTCCCCTACATGTCCTTTGCACTTGCAGTGTTTCTTACTCAGTCACCTTCTCATCTGCCCCTACTGACTGACGTTTTTGTGCTTAATTGGTCTTTCCTTTCTGGTCTGCTGTAGGTTGACTATCTTTGGTCTTCTAATTTTAGTGAACAGTTGGGGCCTTTTGTGTTGAGAGCAGCATAACTTACACAGGTGTGAGATCAGTTGAAATAGTATCTATTTAAGGAGAAATAAGAGGAGACTTCATTTTGATTTGAATTATCRCCAAGTTTTGCTTCCTTAAAATACAGAACTTGAAATACTTTAAGYGCTGGAAATGATACTGTTAATTCAAATGGAAGCAGGAATGGGCTTGGATTTCATATGTGTACATGCATACCTGTTTTAGTTTTATGGAAAATGTCACTGTTCAAAACCTTTTTATTTACAGGAAATGTTATGCAATGAAAGTAACATACTCTAAGAAAATTGTTTTAAATATGTATTTTTTTCTTTCTAGGCTTCTTAATCATTCAGTTTCAGTAAACACAAGGAACAGACCAAAGCAGCCAGTGGAATCTGAAAAATGGTATTCATATACTTAGGTGTATCACAACTTTCAATATTGTATTAATTTAATTTTTGTTTATTGGATCACTACAGCCATCTTCTGTCATAATGTTTTTACCTCAAGATGAAATTGAAGCTACAAGAGTAATCTATTTTTGAGCTTCTTTCTTTCAGATTAAAAAAAAATCCATTCTTTTGAGCGTTTAGGAAAGTTGATGTCATCCAGAAACTAATTCGTAGCTCTGATTATGCTGCTGATTATGGCAGCAGTTCATTTATGTTTTAGACCTCCAAGTCCAGTCTGGAAGGTTGTACCTCCTCCCATAGGTGACAGTGCTGTGCAGGTGTTTTAGATCCTGTGTTACACAAGATGGCACTGGAGCTGTGCTTAGGCATCTAAATTTTCCTCCTTGGCAGTCCTTCTGTGCTCTTAAGAGCTGTTGGAAAAGTGTTGCTTGGAGTTTAGCTTACAAAACCTTTATTGTTCGTGGAGCATGCGTCAGTGAGGAATCTGTTGTCTGAAGGAGTTGTACTTAGGCTTTTTCTTTGAATTAGACAAAAAAGCACAACCACCCACACACACAAAAAAGCAAATAAACCCCCAGAAACCATCAATAAGCGAAAATACCCAAAGCCTTGTCTTTAGGGAATTGGGAAATATCCAGACCCTGGTTTGGCTATGAAACTTGGAGAGAAAAGCTGTAACTGCAGTCGGTGTCGCTAAAGAGCACTGGGGTKGGCGTGGCTCTGTGCGCTTCAGCTACACCTCAAGGGAACATCTTGACACAGCACAGCTCCACAAGTGTGATACCTCCTATTTCGGCTGTCTCCCCTCTCACTGGTGCCTGTGGTTTTGCAGAGCTGGCTGCACACACGTCCTGTGGTTGTGTGAATCATGCTGCAGCTGTTGCTTGGAACCTTCCAGGCCTTGCTGACTTACCACAGCTTCTTCTCTTTGAGTTGCTGTCACCTCTTCAAGTGTACAGCTCTGTTAGGCTTTTTTATGATAGGCTAATCCAGGAGGGGTTAAATTTACCTTTTCCTTTTTTATTAATAAAACAGGCAGTTCTGAGACTTAAAACCAAAACAATCTCAAAAATTCAAAAGAAGCTTTGTCTGAATGAAGTACTGTAGTGTGGAAGACAGATTATCAACTTCTGGTAAAGGAGAGTGAAATATGATTTGAGATTTTAGTTAAGTGGTCACACTTCTAAGCCACATTGTGACRTCATTATACAGGTGGCCAAAAAATACTCTAGTGCTGTGGAGAAGCCACTTTTTAAGTGTTCGTTTTTTTTATATTTTCAAGTAACTTGTTTTAAAGTACATAAAAAAGTAGTGCACTTCATAATGCCTTTCATTTTACTTTTTAGTGTCTCAACAAATGAAGTGAATTCCCCAGGGTCCCCATACAGCTGGCAGGTAAATACTCCAATGTAAATGTGGTGGCTTTATATTTGAGTGATTTTGTTGTTGTTGTTTCCTTGGTTTTGTCTTTAYGGCAGATAACTTTTATGCATTCATATGGTTGCTTATACACATAGTTACTGAAGGTGTCTTAATTGTGGTGGAAAATAGAAACCCTTTGAAGATCTTACGCCTCAAGATAATTTGATTTGTATGTAATGGAGGCCTTTTGTTTTAATAGCATATGGTAGTAGCTTTAAGGTCTTGAAACTAATGAGGCGTAAGTTTTTTACTTTTCTGGATTTAGTGTGTCTTTCCATATAAATGTATTGCTTCACCATGATGCTCAGTTTGGGTTTTATATGTAACCCCTCTTGAAACTGGTGTATTTTTGGCAGCCTTTGGTGGCTTCCTAACCTACTTACAAAATTGTCTCAATGCAGAGAAGTGTTATTTTCTGAAGATGTTCTTCTATGAAAGATGTTTTAGAATTTGAAAAGAAATAAGTGGTTTCTACCAGAATCACCGTTAAGACTGGTAGCACTTTCAGGTCTTAAAGCTAGATTTAGAGAAGCAAACAATTAACAATTGCAGTTCATAATTTACCTTCTATGTAAAATTATTTCTGACCACTATAGCCACTGGAAAACCAGAAGGATTCAGTGGATGAACAGCATTGGCCAGAAACACAGCCAGTAATCTGGCAGAATGAAGAAAGAAGGAGAAGTAAACAAATTAGAAAAGAGTATTTCAAGGTAATGGAGGGGAGTGAGGGTGGGTGACACTTTTTTTATAAGAGTAGAAGAAACTATGAAACTAAATAAAGGTAAATCCTCAAAGGTTGTGATGCTTTTAAATTTGTATGTATGTATGTAGTGTATAATTTTTTATTGTACTTTTTTTGCTTTAATATATATATGTATGTATTTAGGATAATTTGAGAATGCAGGAAAATCAAGAGGAAAAAAATTAACCAAAGACTTTGTTTATTCTTTAAATAAAAGAAAGTAATTCACAGTGATTTTCTGATAAAATCAAAAACTAATCTTGTCATTGGTCCTTCACCATGTATTTGGAGAGATTTTTATTTATCTGTTYATTTACAAATATTTAGTGCAAGGAAAATATATACTGCTTTTTTTTTTGCAGCATGGTTGAAAGAATGTTTTACGCATTTTGGGTCTCGTGGCATTAGTTTGCATGTCAGAAGGGAAATTTTGTGTTCCCCTGGTGCTGCAATGTCCACCCTCAGTCACCAGGTGCCAGTGTCTGCTTTCTGCAGAACGGAGGGGAAGTTCTAGCAGCGTTGGGTAACATTTRTTTTGGGGAATGTAGAGAAATAGGAGAGTTCTGAGCAGTGCTGGGTTGAGTTAAAATTAAATATGTCACTTATGAAATTAGTTTCTTGGGTCTTTGCCATCAAACATCTTTGTAAAATGGCAGGGAACTTCAAGGAAATGAAATTCTTGGGAGAACAGAGCATGCCATACAGCTCAGATACATTGTTGTGATYATAGAAGCCATTTTTTTTTTTCTGGAGAGCTTATGGACTTGTATCCTCTTTCAAGGATTTTCATCTTGAAATTAATTTTTTGCTGCAGCGTTTGAGGAGAGAGAGAGAAACTTCTAAATGAAATAGAATTCAGTCATGTGACTTGTTAAAGAGCTGTGCTACTGATGCAGAAGTGATTCCTTGTAACTTAAGAGCATGTCTTTAAATGCCAGTCAGTTTTGAGCTCTGTGATGGAAGCAGATGCCTGAAATCACATTGCATAGAGCTATAGATGTGTCTCCGAAGGGAGTTAAACAGGCTGTACCCGTAACAAAATACACTGTATCATTCATAGTTTCATTTGCAAAAATAAGGCAATAAGCAAATGAAACATTCTGTCTTCCATGGCAAACTGGGGAAAAAAAAATCAATGACAATACAATTAGTCTCTTACTTAGCTTGCATTGTGTGTTCCATCATGAAGATGAGTAGGCTGGCCATGTACACTCCACAAACTTGGAGTTTTGTAGTGATGATCTTTTYAATTCTATCTGCATGGGGCTGCTTCTGCTTTTTAGTACACTTGCTCTGTAGACAATTAAATACATTTTTTTTTAAAATACCACTTTGTAAATTTTTTCCTTCAATTCCTCCTCAATTTTCTACACTTTTGGCATAATCAGGGAAGTGGGACATGATGAAGGCAGCACACAGCAAATCAGGCAGACYTGTWGGGAAAGCATTGTCTTAAATAGACAAGAGGATGTGATCAGACTTTGAAGATTTAAAGGCAGCCGTACTTTTGAAAAAAWTTTTTGCAATGTCAAGTCAGTCTCTTAAAGTGTAAGCAATTTTAGGCACATGAAAAAACATAAGAGTAGCTTTCACAGGTTGCATAATCTTTTCTGATAAATAATGCTTCATGTTATCAGTTGTTAAGATCTTTTCACTTGGATCAACTGTCATAGGCAGAGTTCACATTGTAAAAGTATTTAGTTTTAAAATGCTCTTATCTCTTCAACATAATGAAGATCTTGACTAGCCTAGAAATGTCATGTTCCTTTTCTGGTTTGTTTCTTTTTTTCTCCTTTGTTTCTGTAACATGGCTTTTTTCCTCAGCAGCTTTGTCAGTAATAAGTAACATCTGAGTGAAAGCAAGCCATTAAGTTCAAATGAAAACCATGCTTTCATTTTAAAGTAATAATTGTGTGTGTTTTGCAGTATAAGTCTTCCAGAAAGAGTTCAAGTGGAAATGAAAATGATGAGGTGAGATGTAGTAAATGCGTGAAATGTTTAAGAAATAAATTTATTCGCTTGTCTTTTTTGAACAAATTAACTTTGCATTCCAAAGCCATAGCAGAAATAAGTATTATACTMCTTTATTTGAGAAGGATTTGATTGGGGAACAGTAGGAGATATGACTGCTTTGGTAATAGCAAAGTTAATTCACCTGTCAAGCAGAGGTGATTTAAAAATAATATTTGACTTAAACAGCGAACAGTGGTTCCTTGGCTTACGTATTTTAAAATTTAGTTGCTGCCAGTTTGTAGCATACTTGACAAATGTTACATGTCTCGTGTGCTTCATAATTTCATGTTTCTTGTTAAATCATCATTTTCATTTTTATAATTTCATCTCTTTGATTTCTTTTTAGCAAGACAGTGATAATACTAATGTGTCCCCACAGTCTCCTGTGTCGTCTGAGGTACAAGTTTGTGGTTTTGTTTTTCATTCAACAAACATTTCTTTGTGTTCATTGCTGTCACCAGGTTTTTCATGCAGATATAAAGCTGTTAGTTTCCTTTGAAGTTACAATTAGAAGTATCTCATCATAATAAAAATCCAAAAAGAAATTAGGATCTAGAGACAGATATTACAACATGTTTTACCTTTGCGACTCTGATCTCCCCTAGAGTTCTGCTTTTTGACTGGTGTGAGGAAAGGTGCATTGCTTTGTCTCCATTATCTTTCCTGATTAAAATACTAATGAAACAAAAATCAAATTTGCCATATTTGGTAGGTCTTCCTAAGGAAGACTGTTCTTCAGGGCACATAGTSATCGAGAGGAATTAAAGTAAAGCTTGTGTTTTAACACCTTGTGTATCACCAGGAACCCAAAGGTACTGACACTTCTCAGGGAGGTTCATCCTTCACGATCCTGGTGTCAGCTTTGTGGTGCAGCCTTAGAGCTTCATTCAGAGGTTGCTGTCCATGGAGTCTCACTGTGAGAGCTCTGCACTGCTTAGCTCGAAATAAAGAAATATTCTTAACATTTCCATCTCATGTCAATAAGGAGCCTGAGGGAGTGCAATTAGAACATCTCCCAGAATACAGTGAAATGAGTTGAAACAAGGATATCTCATGTATATACCAAAATATTGAGTGCATCTCTCTTTTTGGATGGTGAAATGAGAAAAGCCTGATCTTCGTAGTTGGAAGTAGATATTTCTTAAGAAATATTTTCATGCTAAGCATTGGGAGAATATTTGCATCTGCTTACAGCTGGCTTAAACTCTGTCACAGAATGGTTTGCAGTAGTTTGAAATATTTTGCAATAGATTTTGGATAATCTGGTGCTGCTTTTCTACTTCATTATGATAATTTTATCTGCATGTCATAAGGTTACTTTCATTCAATTTATTTTATGTTATCCTCTTCAAAAGACTGGTTTACAGTTAAGCAGAAGGACACTCTTTAGGCAAGAATAATTTAAACAGTATCTTAATGGGAACAAAAGTTACTTGTTTTAATGAGTGGAAGAAAATTGACTTTCTCTATTTTAACAGGATTATGAAAGGACAGATAGTAACACTCATGGTCCATTTGGTCTCAAACCAAGGTCAGGTAAGCTGTACTTCTCTAACATAGTGTGTTTATTTCCCAGGCTGCAGTGGGCAATAAGGAGAGCAGATGTCAGAGTGCAGTTCACTCAGTCTGCTTCACTGCCTGGGACTGGGGAAGGCATAGACAGCTGCTTTGGCAAAAAARTAATTGGAAGCTCCTCAAGTTGCACAGTGTTTTGTTTTGGTTTGTTTTTTTAATTTTTTTCTCCCACTGCCTTATTTTCTGCTTATTTAGTCACCGTCAAAGAACAAGGAAACAGTATACAATTGTTCTTGAGGTCTGATGGCTTAAAGACTTTATACTTGATCAAAAGTAAAAYGCAATGAAAATACTTTCCAAGCTGGATTGAGAGAGGTGCTTGAAGAAGTGCAAATGGAGTTGTACATTCCAAACTGATACTTCAATATTGAAGTCAATTCTGTCTCAATCTTTTCTAATTATCCATTTACGCTTAAGTAAGATGATCTCTGCATTTTATTTGGAAGATGTTTCATAGGCAGCATTTTTTATATCAGGATGCTTAAATATATTTGTTCTTAAAAGTTCTGCAGTTTTTTTCCTGTTTTTAATCCTTGGTTATATATCTTTAGTCTTTGAATTTTTTAATCTGAATTCTGATGACTAACTTCCCTAATGTTTAATAGCTTTCAGCCGTGCCTCACGCCAGGACTATGGTGCAGTGGATCCTGGATTTACTATGAGGAGGAAAATGGAACATTTAAGGGAAGAAAGGGAACAAATCAGACAGCTTCGCAATGTAGGTGTCAGTATTTATTATATGGGTGCTGTGTGTTTAGTTTGTTCTGTACTACAATTTAAATCTTGATTTTAAGGCTCCAAATTGTTGCGGTAGTACAAGGGCATCTTTGTGGCGGTATTTCTTCCTAAGGAATTTCATGTAACAGGCTACACTGGTACTAATTTGGGTCCAACCAAAATACCAACTGAGAATTATGGAGGGGAGGGGGGCTAAAAAATGAAGTGAAATGAATTTTTTTTTTCCTTGGGTTTTTGAGGTTTGACTTTCTTAGGGAGACAGTAAGTCTGCTTGTGTTTGAGTCTGCTACTGTTTGACCTGAGATTTGAAGAAAAGTGATCATACTTTTCTAAATAGCCAAATGCTTTTTGAGTGTAGAAAGTTGCTACAAGTTACGTAATACTGAGTGGGATCTACATTTCAGATTTCCAGTAAATTGTTTCCTGTGTAGTTCTGTTTTTGGGGTATTTAACAGTTATAGTTAACTAAATCATAGCAGCTCTGTCTTTCAGGGCAGAGTTAACTTGCATTGTGACTTCTATGAAGGATTTGTTTGTCTGGCTCACTTCCTGAGCAGTGAAGTGGTGGTGTTGGGGTGGGAAAAACCACTGTTTGCCTTCTCTGTTTTGCAACAGAATAGTGCTGACAATTTAACTGTCATCTGTACAAGTGAAATAGCTGTTCCCAGAATTGTGTTCCCCTTCTTTTTTCCTCCTTCTCATAAAATTCTGAATAGTTTTAACCTCCAAATTCTGCACGCTAAGCACTGCTGATGTATTCAGCACAACATTTCTGTCCTTAAATTCTGTGCTTTCCTATTATGAATAGTGAGTTCATTGTATGAGTTTGAGAGCTATGTATTCTGGTCATTGTTGGCAGAATGTCTTTCTCAGTGTATGTAGTTGTGTCATATAAAAAAAMCCCAACAAAATAACATAAAACCCAAGAAAAACCCAACAATATAAACAGATGGAACATAAGGCTAAAATAAGGATAAAAGGATGTTTATACTGAGTAAAGTGTAAGTTGACTCCCATTTTCCTTCACTTTAGTATTAAAGTGTTCCTTTTAAACTCCTACATTCTTTAAAACATCCTGGATTTAAGATGAAAAGTTAGCTAATGTTGAAAGTAACTTACTGATGGCCTTTTTTACAGAATCTTGAATCAAGGTTGAAGGTAATTTTGCCGGATGACATTGGAGCAGCATTGATGGATGGGGTGGTTCTTTGCCATTTAGCCAATCACATAAGGCCACGTTCTGTTGCCAGCATTCATGTCCCATCGCCAGCAGTGGTAAGTCATAAGTCATTTATCTCACTTCTGGTACATCCTGCAATGGAAACAAGCTTTTTGAATTTCACTACTAAAACATCGTGAATCATGTTGACCATATTAATTTGCTACATTACTCACTTCAGCTTTTCTGGAAGAAGCATTAAACAAGGCTCAGAAGTTTAGTTTAAGAGCTATTTTCCTCAAATTGAGTCTTCATAGAGAGTGGTTTGTGTTTTAGTAACTGTAAGTGAATTTACATTCAGAAATATACAGACCTTCATGAATGTCTGCTGAAGATCTAATATCCTCTCTTTACAGCCTAAACTCAGTATGGCAAAGTGCCGAAGAAATGTTGAAAACTTCCTTGATGCTTGTAAAAAATTGGGCGTTCCACAGGTACACTAATTGCTTTATTGATTGATTAATAACCACAGCAAATGTCAGCAATTACTGAAGGTGGGGGTTTTGGGGAGCTTTATTCAGCAGTGGTTATAACATTGACCAGAGAACTTGAAGATGTGAAGACAAATTTGATTTCAGGCCTGTGGGGTGAGCTTGAGGAAGCTACTTCATGGGTTTCTAGTCAGTTCCTTATAGTAAATGTAACACTGACCTCCTTGTAAAATAAATTGTCATCTAAACAAAGATCTGAGAGGATGATGTTTTATTATTTGAAAGTCTTGAGTTTAGCAACACACTTTGGCATGGGTTTCAGAGCGTGCCTAGGAAATACCCTGCAAATTAGAGAAGTATGTAGCCTAAATGATCAGCTGTTGTTTTTAGCATGGCTGTGGTTGCAGCCCATTACTTGTGCTTCTGTTGCCCAAGTTCATCCTCTTACCTCCTTGCATGAGAGGAAAAAACCTAAAGATTCAATCATTTCCTGTATATTATGAGACAAAAAAATCCCTTGATCTTTTTTAGTGCAACAAGAAAATCAGTTCATGGATTTAGAAGCTTGGTTTACTGCTTTGCACGGCTTCAGTCCAGTGTGGAGCCACAGGCCATTCAGAAGTTAGAGATGCTGAGATTTACCCCCTGAATTACTTGTAACACCAGCTGGCAGCTGGGAAAATTGTCCAGCTTGTGCTGATATTTGAGTCTGAATGATGACTTTTTTGGAGGATGGTTCATTATTGAGTCTATCAGCACTTCTAAGTTATCCCAAGGGAAAAATTGGTAATAAGTCTACAAAAGAGGGGAAGGGGAAGAAGGCCACTGAGCCAACTGTACCCATCAGCTTGTTTTTCTTACACTGCTTATGAAAAGAAAGTCTTTTACCTTATGAATTTGATATATCTTCTGATGTTGTCATAGTTTAACACTTTAAGCAGATGTTAACTGTAACAAGTTTCTGCACATTCTGTTACTGTAGAGAACCCCACGTGAAGTGTAAGGCCAAGGATATTTTCTCTGCAAGTGTTTTAGTGACTTCAGAGAGAAAGTGTTTGTTACCTTGGGGTCAAAGGCATGTAACTTGTTAAATGTACTGTGTTATTTTTGCAGGAGAGACTTTGCCTGCCTCATCACATTCTGGAGGAAAGGGGTCTGGTGAAGGTT
Organism: Amblyornis subalaris; assembly: GCA_018881555.1. Classification (NCBI taxonomy): domain Eukaryota; kingdom Metazoa; phylum Chordata; class Aves; order Passeriformes; family Ptilonorhynchidae; genus Amblyornis; species Amblyornis subalaris. The sequence goes on from JACAXG010000241.1 coordinate 59,600, forward strand.
GGCCTCACAGTTCAAGCTCTGCTTGAGTTGCCTGCGTTGAAAGTATCCCAGCTTTCTTCCATGTGACACGACTTCTTGGATAGACAACTTCCCATTTGCTCTGTTGATATGGATTGCTCTGAGGCAGTTCAGCCTCCTACATGGGAACACCCAAGCCATCAAAAACTAAAATCTGTCCAGATGCTGTAGAGAGCCTTACTTTGGAGCTGTGTGTGAAAACCTTGGAGTCAGTTCACAGTTAAAAGAACATAATTATTCTTTTTTTCTTTTGTAATTGGATGTACAAAGAGATTGTGGTAGCATCAGGTTCTCTTTCTCGTTAAGTTAAAAGCTGCCATTTAACATCTCAGTGTTAGAGTTAAATGCTGGATTTCTTTTTTTTACATTGAAAATGTTGTTTGAATTACTTTTGAAAGTACAAAGCACACCCCCGTCACTTTAATCTTTCGAGTCAATCATTTGATTTAAAGATAAGACAGAAATGTAGCGATGGTATGATGGTAAAAATGTGAGCAACTGATCACTTGTAATCCCTTTTCACTCTCTGAAAGCTTAATATTTGCGTTCTTTATTTTTTGCACTCCTGATTGTAACTTACGCACTTCTAACATTGCCAGTATTGAGTCTGAGTGTATGGTGATTACACAGAACAGTATACAGTGGGAAAAGGACACGTTTTATTGAGTTTTTCCAGTCTTCTAGGTTGGTGCCAAATATTTTTTTTCAGTTGTACTGTAGATTGTTTACATGTGAAGTGCCTGTGTAATTGATAACTCTTAATAGTCTTAAACATTTTTGAAATTTCTTTGTTTAAAATAGATAAAATGGAAATTTTTTAATATTTTAATAGTTTTTTTGTAAAATCAGTATGTGAAGATTTAAGTAATACTTCACATTTTTGATGTTGGGTGTTTTAAGTTTGTTGCACAATTTAATTGGTTATTTGTTGTCTAATAATTAGAAAATACTGTAAATACTTTTTATTTATGATATTTAATTTGATAATACCTAAGTACTTTTGGTTTAATGTATTGTTGGACAAAAAAAAGTTGTCTTCTTTTCTTTGTTCGGGACAAACAAATACACACAATGAATAAGACATGAGGACTAGTGATTCATACAGAGTAATTTAGGACATTTTGATAAAACTGCCAAAATCTCAGGTTTACGCTGTGATGTTCAGGATTTTGTGTAATATTGCTCCTGATCTCACATTACATTTTTACAACAGGTATATCCATAATTTAGTTGGGAAGTATCAGTGTTTATCTTTTTCGTGTTTGCAGGATTTAGTGTGTAATTTCCATGAGTGTGGCATTGGCACACAGGTCAGTTTGTACAAATGTCACTGTGCTGAGACATTAGGTCAATTGATAAATGTGAAAATGAAAAATTTCCACTGCGGTGGTTTTTTTGAAACTTCTGAGTTTATGTATTTATTTGCTTCTGGTGTTTTGAGAACATCCTGAAACCATACACAGTCGAGTTCTCCTCCAAACAAATGGCAAATAATTTCATAATCTTGGTAGTAGACCTGTTTGTATTAGTTTGTTCTTCATGAATAGGTAGCTCAATTAAAAAAATGTTTTGACTGTCACAGATTCTCTATTTCAGGCTAASTTATTTTCAGTTGAGGGATATGTTTGCCAAGCATGTAACAAGTTTTGATTCTGTTCTCTCCAATTGATCAAGACCCTGTGTAATATAATTCTTAAAAGAATGAGGGAGGAATATTGTGTGTTCCTTCTACTGTAGTCCTTAAAGTCAATAGCTGACAGGAAAAATAACCTTTTTCTGATTATAACTCTAAAAAAAAAAAGCCAAACTTATTTTTAAATCCATTGAAACAAGCTGGTGCACGTGTAATAGTTAAAAACCACTATTGTTTATATAGTGTTTTCTTAAAATACAACTTATGGAGAGGCTGGTGTATAACTTAATTTGCAAAGTCCTAGATATAAATCTTAGGTTAGATAAATATGTGTTTAAAGAAACTGGATTGCTTTGACCTTTGAAATATGGTATTTCAAATCTATCTCTAATTGGTTTTTAAATTGCTTCTTAATGATTATTTTAACAACTTCAATCTCTATTTTCATTAAAAGCACTATCTAAAAAGTCATGGAAAAGCTAACGAAAAAGTAATATAATTCACTAAGCAAAATGCTTGACTGCTACATTTGAAGAACCCAGCCATTCAAAAGGAACAAGTCCTTGTCTTTCATTTCACTGTTGTTGCTGATACCAGAGCAAAGTTCTAGTCCAGTGTTAGCTGTGGAAGTGCTAACTGTAAATTGTCACTTTCAGTTTGTCATAAGCTGATCTCCACTGCTATTTCATTGTCATATTTAAATAAGTTTTCTGATCTTAAAGTAATTTTTTTCCTTCTTGAACTAATTTTATAAAGTTACATCACGGTGTAAACATTAAGAATTCCCTTGATGTAGTGTGCCAGTTGCTTACCAGTTAGGAGTTTTTTAAGCTCTCCTTGGTAAGCTGAAAAGTGGATATGAAACTTGTTTTAAACTGTTTCTCTGAAAACTTCTAAAAGATCCACTGTGCTTGGATGAATGTTTTTCTCATCTCTAACTGCTTTTACAAATGATAATCAAAAGCCTTGCTAACATTGGTTTGTTYCCATTGTGATTTTTTAAGGAGCAATTGCAAAAATGATGCTAAAAATATTTTAATTTTAAATTTTCATTTCCAAGCAGCCTGTGGAAATAGTTGGTGTCTTGTGTGTTCTTCTTTTCCATTTGATTCCCAGCATCTTACTTGTTTTTGTTCACTCTCAGATCTAGTGCATTCATGTTGTTGGTTACTGTGTGTGCCACTTTCCTTCTTCCTCTTTAATTTTTTTAAGAAATTGCTCCAGTGGCACTGGTGAACTATTGTGATTCCAGAATCCTTGCTCCAGACATTTACAATGTTTCAGATACTCTTTTCCTGTTTTGTTTAGGATGTGATGCCATTGTTTAATACKTGGTACAGCTGACAGGATAGTTAAAAACAGAGGCCTGCTCAGTTCCTGTTGCAGTTGTTTTACTTGCAGTGTGAAGAAAAGTCAACATTAAAAGCTGTAGGAAGCTGCATTAAGTTTTCCTAATGAATTTGAGAGTTAACTGCAATAACGTGACATGAACTGTGAATTACAGTGAACCAGCATAGTGGCAGGGCTTCTGGCCTTGTGCAGTTTTTCTGTTTTATGTCACACATGATGATCTTTCATTTGAGCAACAATGTCCCAGATATGGTGAGATCTGAAAGCAGTGACAGTACAGTAATTGTTGTGAAGTATGGTGTCTTCCCACAGAATCTCAGAAATGCTTCACATCTGTTCTCCAACCCTGCTAACCCAGTGTGCTCACTGGGGCCCTGCTGGGCATGCAGAAACCATACATACCCCTGTACCTGGAGGCCTTCCAAAATCTAACCAAGAACTATGATCATAAAATAGAGAGGAATTTATTTGAAACAATAAATAACTATTACATGAATCATAAGAATATACTTTTGTTTTAAATCCTAGCCTCACTGAAGTCAAGGCACATTTTAGCCTTGACTTCAGTAGTTTTTCACCTTTTTGAGTTGTAGAACACCTGAGCTGGAGACCATAGCAAACATGGCTTCAACTTGTTTGACACTAGCAAACTTCAGCGTCAGGTTCCTGACTAAAAATAGTGATCTTTGGTAAGTCTAATGAAGTTGTAAAATGTTACACAGATTCATTTAATAAAAGTTTTCTGAGATGCCAAATACAGTATTTAGAAGGTAGGAAAAATTACCTTGAAGCACAGCTTTCATGCAGTGGGTAGGTGTCTAACCTCAATAAAATTGTAGGTGAGGACAACCATTAGTTTTTTACTGCACTAGAAACTTTATTTCAAATATCATCATTTAGTGGCAGTTTCCTCCAATTTTGATGTGAATCTGTAGCCAAATCCAAACAAAATGAAGACATCTGTTTTCACTAAAATGGAACTTCCATTTTGGTTTTGAAGAGAAGGACAAAGGTCTGGCACTTCTTCCTTCTGCTGACTCCTTAAAGGCTTGTTTGAAAGGCTGATTCAACTGATTCCGACTGAAAGCAACCTGTGGTAGTTTTTAGCACTTCTGCAGATAGAGGATGTGATTTGGTACTGGCAAATCAAATTTCAGTTTTTCCTCACCAAGTCAGGCGAATGTCCGTGTTTGTTCAAGAAGATCTCTACTTGAAAAGCAAATAAAACACCACCCCAACACACACAAACTTGGAATTAAAAAAAAGGAAAGGGAAAGGCAAAATATGGTTGTCCAAGGAGAGAGTGCTCTGAGTTGATTTTGTGTTGAATCRCTTCACCATGAAAAGCCTTTAGTCTTAGTAGAGAAAGAACGAAGTGTTTTGTAGCCTGTTGGGGGATGTGGATCCTTCAGTATGTGGAGCTTTCAGTAGAGCTTAGAATCACAAGGGGTTTGTCATCTTTGTGTTCCCAGAGACTGTTTGGTTTGGACAGCTGAGTCCCAGTGCTGCAGAAGTGTGGCTGATGGTGCRAAGAGCTTTCCCCGTGCCCAGCCCTGGGCAGGGGCCCTGGCACATCCACTTGTGCTCCTCTCTGCCTTTGTGCCAGTGACCCCAGCCCGTGCAGGGCAACTCCTGACGGAAACCCTCCCTGCTCGTCTAAAGAGAGGCTGCAACTGAATAAAAACACCAAGTGATAACATTGAGAGTAGCCCATAATAGATGTTTGCCAATTTCTAACTCACCAGCAAAGAATGATGGAGTGAGGCAAGGAGGAGCTTTTGCTCTAGAACTTTCCTAATTGAAAAYTGCACCGTGGCTCTGAACGGGTTAATGTGGCCCTCGTGCTCTTGTGTGTGTGAATGAAAACTGTTACTGGGTGTGTTACGTGTGCAGCACATTGGGTTATGTGTAATTCACTTGCAAACAGAGGGAAAGGTGGACTGTGTATTTTTAATGAGGAATTTCGTGGAACAGATTTGTTTTGTAAAATAAATATGAAGATAAGTTATTCTCTTCCTGTGAAGAAAATTTCTGCTGATCTTCACTGTTTAAATAGAGAATATATGTGATTAATTGAATTTTAGTTTAAACTTGCCACTGCACAGGAGCAGTTCTGATGCCTGTGTTTCTTACATGATAAAATGCCATTTGTTTTATTTGCCTTCAAGTATTTCATAATGTTTTGACAGCATGTCTTAAAATTGTAATTATATGATGTCTTTGTTCCCTCATTGGGTTCCATCTTTTTTTTTTTCTTTAGCATGAGAGGTACAGGGAGGCAAAATTGCTGTAACTGATCAGTTTCTAAAGAAGGAATACCAGTTATCATAAAATGACATATAATCAATCATTTTTAGTTTAAATGCTTTATAGCCAACTACATTTTCAAAGAAGAATTTTCAGTGCATTTTTTACATTCACATTTTAGAATCCTAATCTTAAACCAAGCAAAACCCAAAAAGTTTTTCCATGATTACTCTAGTATCTTAGCAAATTCTAAAGAAGGATAGCTCAGACTGACAGCAAATTGTTTTGGAAAACTTTTCATTTTGGTAATGTTAAATTTGCAGTTGAACTTGATATGTTTAAAGTCTTTTCCAGCCGAAATGAGTCTATGATTTTAAGACTTCAGTGAGACTAGAATTTCCCTCCAGAGTCTTGTAACTCAGCTACAACACGAAGTCAGTAATTTAAAGTGAATTCTTGGCACTAATGAGGACTTCCTTACTTCATTCGAAGTTGTGTGAAATTAGGCAAACATAACTTTTTCCATAATAATTTTAGGAAAGCAGATGGTAAAATAGAGAGTATTTGGAAATGCCACAAGGATACTTTTTAGCTTTGTTTCATTTTTAAATGAGTGAACCAGTGAAATATTTCCAAAATTACTATATTTGTGTAGGGTTTGGTCGTGCCATACGTGGCATGGGAACTTGCAGTAACTGTTCAGTATTAATGTGTATTCTGAAGCATGTGCAGGACTGTGCTCTTCACATGCAGATGTTGATCCAGCTGTGTTTGCTGGAGAGATTGTGTTACATGGGAATGCCTGGCTGCAGCTGATCCTGGCTGTGGCACCAGCAGTAAGGCAAGGCTGTGRTTCCCAGGAGGGGCACACACAGGCGCATTGAAAAAGGCAGTTTGATGGAATACTTTGGGAATAATGTGAATACTTTTTACTATTATGTAATGTCTAGAGCAATGAAAATGTGATTGCTTTACCATTATCATTCAGTTAGTATTCAGTTATTTTATTTTGTAACTTGTGGTTATAAAACTCAGAAGATGCAACGTAACCAAATGGTCGATATGTAAATGTGTGCAGGATGTGGCAAAAGTAGTTCTGAGGGCACAGCTGGAGAGTGATCATTTAAAAATAGATGCTCAGACTGTGTATATAGTTGCAAAATTTTTGATAGTGCATTTCAATTGATTTTTGCATTTCATGTCCTTGTAAAGTGCATCTTTCACACTTTTGAAGATTGTCTACTTGTACTATACTGTATTAAGCCTTTTTTTCAGGATTTCCATTATTGCTGGAGCTTCCAACATACATGTTTATTTCAAAAAATGTTCTTACTGTTTTTTTCTTTTTTGTAAATAGTGTTTTGTATTAAATTTGCATGGATAAAACCCACGTTTCCAAAACCAGTGTACATATGCTCTGTATAAAATACAAACTGTTTCATAATTTTCATGTAGTCAAGTTATTCGATTTGATTTCATTTCAGTTTATATATTTGTAGTAAATAATGAGAATTTGTTGTATGTTCTCTCGAATGTCTGTGTTGTCATTTTGATAGATAAGTGACCTGTCTCATGACATCAGGAAATATGTTCTTTGACAAACAAAAGCAATGCTAGCTCCTGTTTCAGGGAAGTAGGACACATCCACATATGAAGTATGTTGGGACTTCGGTTTTGACCAACAGGGAGAACAGTGGTGAGGATATGTGAGGATCAAGATGCCTTCACTTGCAGCAGTGTCTTTACACATTTACACACCTTCCTGTCTCACCCGTGAAAAACACCCAATGTCTTCTGGCATATCTATTTGGAACAATATAGTTTTTTGAATCTTGCTGATGATAAGCTTAAACCAGTGCAGAAATTCCTCCCAACAGAGGTGTTCTGCTTCCCTTCTGTTCCCTGGGCTGGATCTGGCAGTAGCACGGATCATCTGTGTGGTTTGCAGTCATTACTTGCTTGAGCCAGCAGTAGGGAAACAGAACTGCTGGGTTTAGGAGCTGTAGTTCAGTTAGGTTGTTCAAATGTACTTAAAAGAGAATTTTATATGCCTAAATTTATTTTACCTTAATTTCTTACTGATTATTTAAAGATGTAGACAGTTTTATTTTTAGACCTGAGTATTGAAAGTAAATACTCTCTTTTGAGAGRTGTTTTTCCCTGCGAGACCTTTCTCTGCACCTGCACATACCCTGCTGCTCCTTATTTTCTGACAAGGCACGTTTGGGGAGTGTGGAGCAGAAACTGAGAACAGCATGACAAAGAAAATGAACACCATTCCTAGACAAAGGAATCTCAACAGTTGGAACTTCTTTCGCCGTAACCAATGAGGTGTTTGTAGTTGAAATATTCTGTGAGTCTGCTGCTCAGTTTTCAGCTCTAAAGAAAGCTTTCCTCTTATGGAAAGGCTTTTTGGATGTTGGAGGGGAATGATACCATGTTCAGAAGCCTCTGTTCCAGGCTCAACTCTGTGAACCCGTGAGTTTCCTGTCTGTCCCTGGCAATCTTTGTGGGTAAGGTTGCTGTTGAATAAGGAAAGTGTTGTAAACAAAACATCCTGTCTGTGATTCCCACATGAGATGTATTGAGAGACATGTAAAAGTGAGGAAGCTTTGCCATGTAATTACTTTTTTGAAGTTGAGCTTGGTACATTTGATCAGGGTGACACAAACTCATACGTTCCTTTATATTTTGATTATCAGCTGTGGATAATACGGCTCGGACTTTTTTCACCGAGTCAAGAGGTGTTAAAAGTTTTGTAAATGGCAGACTCTAGCTATGAACAAAATGGTAGAGAGTTTACACCACCTGCTTTGGTACAGATGCTTGCAGCTGGCAGGCTGCATTGGTTCCAGCAGYGTTTGAGAACTAAAGACACCCAATACATTTAACAATCCTTACTGCACTGCTTCCACCACCCTTCAGGAGGAGTTCTTAGGTTTCTATAGGTCTTGCTGACTGCAGCAACTTTTGCACAGTCACACTGAGCTTATTCTGCTTCTGTTTCCCAAGTCAAAGATGGTAAACTGCTGCTAAATAGAACTCCTTTGTGTTCTATTCAAACCTGAGATCTGCATCTCCTCCCGTGGTCTGTCCGATGCCTGCAGTGTCTGTTCTCACGCTGTGTCTGCTTTTACAGTCTGTGTTCAGGTCCTGATCACAGCTGCTCTCTGCAGCTGCTGGTTTGCATTGTAGCCATTTAACTTTCCTCTCAGACTCAAATACATCCACACTAGTGGTGGATGTAACTACAGTGCCCCAGGCGAGCGTTGCTGTTCTGGTACTCTTAGCTTGTGGAAACTYCGTGAGAGTTGGGAAAAATAAAACCAGCTTCTCATCTGTGAATTCACAGACCTGTCCTGTTTCTGATTCTGGGTTCAAACACATCAGTCAGCTACTCTGGGTGGCTACAAATATCRCTGAAATGGCTGTTACAACCCTTCCAAGAATATTTTTTAAAAARTTTGACGTTTAATGTGGCAATGATTTTAGCAGATTGGATGTGTTTGAAAAATGTGTATGTAGTTATTTGAGGTTTTAATTAGTTAGGCATCGTTAATAATGGAAATCTCATACTAATAATGTTCTGATTATATAGCCAAAGAGTAAATTATGCCAGAAATACCTGGTTTTCACAGCTACAACACATTGCCTTCAGAGCTGACCAGTGCATAACTTCAGCACAATAGCTCATAGTTTCTAGTAAGGGCAATATAAGAACATGTTAACTTTTCTGAAATTCACAGGTTTGATTGTGAAAGGATTGTTAAAGGTTTGATTTTCATAATTTTCATTATAGTGGGGAAGTAGAACAACTAGACTGTGTCTGGAACTTCTGTAGGGTTTTTTTTTGGCTAACACTCAAATGTGACAGGCTTACTGGAATACGTGTATTCAGCAATTCAATAAACATCTGTCTTTGGAGTATTATAATTGTGGSTTTATTATAATTATTACCAGAATTTTGACAACTTTTCATATATATGTACAGATAGATAACAGTGTGTGTGTGATCTCTAGATCAATAATCACAAGTTGGGAGAAATGGAGTTTTATGATCTCTCAGAGAAGGAGCAGGCAGCTCAGGGGGACTGCAGGGATGTCGTGAGGTAATGCAGGTAGAAAATTAGTAGGGCCACAGCCCAGCTCAAACTCCATCTGTCCACTGGTGCAAAAGACAACCCCAAAAAATTGTTACAAATTCATGAGCAACAAAAGGAAGGCTGGGGGGAATCTCCGTCCTTTACTAGATGCGGAGGGAAACGCGGTGACAAACAATGAGGAAAAACCTGAGGTACTTAATGCCTTCTTTTCCTTGGTCTTTCAGTGAGACAAGTTGTCCCTGAGGTGGCAGACAGGGACCGGGAGCAGAACGGAACCCCATGAGGCAGGAGGAAATGCTCAGTGACACCACTCGGGCACACACAAGGCTCTGGGGCAGGACGGGATCCACCCAAGGTTCCTGAGGGAGCTCACCGAGCTCAGCTGTGACGGAAGAGTCACTGAGTCGTCTCCATCAGGCACCAGCAGCGCTGGCTGACTGGGGAGGTGCAGGTGACACCCAAATGTGACACCCAGCTCCAGGGAGGGGCAGAGAGAGCAGCTGGGGCGCTGCGGGTCTGTCAGCCTGACCTTGGCGCAGGGGAGGCYCGTGGAGCAGATCAGGACAAGAAGGGGATCGGGGTCGGCCTGCGTGGGTTTGTGAATCAGCCTGGAAGGGTTCAAAAACTGTGTGGGTGTGGCACCTGGGAACAGGGTTCCATGGTGCACAGCGTGGTGCTGGGCTAATGGCTGAACTCAGTGGTTCAAAGATTATATGATTCTGAGATGAAAATTAACTCTGTCCCAGCTGAAACCAAGACAATGACATACTGCCATTTCCTACTCTTCACTAGTCCAAAGATATTTGTTGCTTTTTCTCCTAATGCCTTTCCAGATATTTTTTCTCTCCGTGGTTAGTGGTTTTTGAAATCCTTTTGCAGCTTGAGGGACAAATACTGATATCTTAAGTGTAAATGTTAATTTGTATCAATAAGAATATGACATTCCAGATAGACAGGTATACATTAATGAGCTGATGCCACATTGTTTGTTTTATCCACTCGTTTTTGATGCCCAGAATCTCCAGTTCTCCTATCAGAAAAAGAAAAAAGCAACAGCCAACACCGTATTTCCTAGAAGAAGCCTCCAAGTGCATGAACTTCTGAAGAATACTTAATCAGACAAACAACCCCACACTCCATGTACTCTCCAGCCTCTAAGAAACGGAAGCAAAAGAAAGCAGGATTATTTCTGAAAACTCTCAGTGGTATAATTTAGAAATGGATAAGTGGTATTGAATTCAGTTCCAAAGAATGTTTATGTGAAAGCTGCTCTCCCCCACTAATCGTTGGGTGATGTGTCTAGCTTGCACTTTTCACTGTGTTCTGAAAGAGTTTGTTCTGTTCTTTCTCTGGTAAAGACATTTATACAGTGATGAAACTGAGATTCTTCTGCCAGCAGTGATAATTTTGTGGTTTTTGGCTCAAGCAACATAAACTTCGATTTCCCAGGAATATCAGTTTAAATGGTGGTCATATTTTTTTCTGGTGAAAGGATAGGGGAGTTCCCAAAGTTTCCTTCCTCCTGTATATGCAAACTAAGGATTACAAAAGAAGAGAGGTGGCACTTAGGCTACACCAATGAATTAATCATAATTTGTTATTCAGTTTTATTGCCCTTCTCTGAACAGTGCCATGCTGGCCTGTTTATCCATTTTTGTAGTATTGCCTGTGTATGGCATCAAGCCTTATTCATGTATATGGGAGTTTCAAAACCCCTTTCCCAGTTTTTCGCTTTTGCTAGTGGCTTAGGAACAGCCTTATCACACAGACTGCATCTGATGTGTGCTCTTTTCAATAATTTGCATTAACATTTTATTCAAAGTTCTTTCATTGCAAATCTAAGAGTTGTGTTTGATGCATACACTGAAATGACAAACCTTTTATTTAGGAAAAAATACTTGATACTTTCAGGATTTATGTGCCTTCATMCTGGGGTCCATTCCTTTTTTTTTTTGTTAGATTATTTGACCTTTCAGATATCAACAAACTGCAAGTTCTGTTTTGACTAAAAGTAAACTCAGGGCTGCCACAATGTTCTCAGAAGACATCTATAAAACAGAGCAGATCTTATCACTTGTTCCCACAGGTACAGATGGGAAAAGAAACCTCACCATCATCTGGTTTTTCCCACTTGGACTTTTACATGAATGAAGAAACCCTTATGCACAGAAGGGTAAATTTAGTTTCTCTAAATATGAATTTTTTCAAACTAAATTTGTTGCTGTCTAAGCCAGAACAAATTMATGTCTAAATTGACAGTTAACAATGGTAAAAACATGTGGGTATTTTTCACTTTCTGATGGACTGCATCTGCTTGACAATATTGCAACTTGAATTATTCTGTGTTCACTTCTGGGTGCAGGTTGTGCTCTGCCTGCAGACATTGAATCCCCTCTGTTTTGTTCAGAGACCTTCTCCTGCACTCTGATCTCTGCTGTTTGTCACTTTTCCAGCTTGTTCATTCAAAACACCTTTCCTTGATGCCACTGAAGCTCTTCCAAGCCCATAAACATGAAAAAGCCAAGCACAGGATGTGGCAGTGACATGCAGTTAAAAATGCACATCTGGGCAGTGTTCAGGGCTGGCTGAAGGAGTTTCAGCTCTCCATCAGCTCCCAGCAGTGTCCCTGAGCGTGGCTACAGCCTTGGCATCCTCCCACCCCCTCACCAACCCAGGTGAGCTCCACACCTGCCTCCCCTGCAGCCCTGGCCTCTACAGGGTCTGTGACAGCCCAGGGCTGAAACGTGTTTTGTTTAGGTTTTAAACCAGCTGCCCAGCTGTTGGTGTGTTTGACCCATCTCTGCGGGGAGGGTGGGCAAGACAACCTCCTGCAGGCCCTTCCAGCCTCGGCTCCGATCYGCAGTGTCCTGCCCTGCCTGCTGCCTCTGGGCTCCCCAGGATGGTGCCTCAGGAAGAGCTTGCTGGCCAGCAGGCTTTAGACAGCTGTGGGTGCTGGTTTGTGCCGACTCCCACGATCGTTTTTAGGGAAATGGCTGGGGAGCACACAGGTACTCCTGTCAGCTGGCAGAGCAGAGGGKGGGGTGTTTCTTCACAAGCGAGTAGGCTCTGATATTTTCAAAACGAACAGCTGGATTGATATGAAAATGTATCTCTCTATTGCTGGTTAACTTGTCAGGCATGCTGTGATTTTGATGGGCCAAAGGAATCCAAAGGCATTTTTATTCTGCCCCACACCTCACTGTTTATCTGGGCTTACAGTTTTGAGTGGACAGTTCATGCACTGCAGTGCCATGAAAAGCACCCAAAAAAAAGTGCTGCTGTGGGCCAGGAATTTTTTAAACAGTGTAGGAGAGAAATTGCAAATCAAAATAAAACATTTGAAACTGGGCTGTCAAAAGTGATTAAGGCTGTGGAGTTTGTTTACTTGCCTCCCACCCAGGAGGAAGAAGACAGTGGTTAACTGAATGTGAAGACTTTTCGTGCTTAGCYTTTGCCTGACATTATCTGTGCTTTYTTCAAACCCTGTTTATTTAAATATGTTTTGGTTTATAATGAGCTGTATCATAGGCTTTTTTCTGAGCCAATGCATGGATCAAGGGACTTCAAGCCCTGAGGGGCTCAGTGTTCCATAGGACTTCACTCAGAAAGCATCACAGGGTGCCTCTGTTCCCATGGCACGTTCCCAGGGGCTTTCTGCAGAGACAGATGGTGTGGGACCGGGAGGTGTTTCAGAAGAAGGCAACTCTTAAAGGTTCAGGGCTAATAGTTGGATTAAAAATGTATTGTAAAGTCACTGCTCAGTCAACTTGTGGGGAATTTAGGAGAGTGCAACTCACTTTTAGAAGAGTGCAGATTGCTACACCAACAGGATTAAGGAAAACCTTCCACAAAAGCAGGCAAACTACTGAGATCCTTTCATTAAAGTAAATGTTTTTCTTTTCTCTATTAAGACAAACCTTCCTCCGCCAGCTAAAATCCATCTCGTAAGTGGCAATTGAGTAATATATTGATGGAGGATTTATTAGTGTATTTCTCAAAGCCTGTTGAAATATTTGCTTTTCCTGTAGTAAATCTTTTGAGTAGTATTACTCAAATCTACAAAGTCAACTGTAGTGTAGGGCAAGCCCCAACAACAGATGTTAGCACCAGCAAAAGTCAGAAAAGGGAACAAGTAGAGAATAACATCCTTTGGGCTTAATCCTGCACACCCATTAGAGCCTGTACCTGTGACACTTCTGTATTTCTCAAGCATTAGATGTCAGGTATTAGAGGTTAGCCAATATTTTTGTTGGCAAAAGCAGTCTTTAAACTGTTTGAGCCCTGCCTTCAAGGTGAAACTGGAGCAAATGCTCATTCTTTCTCAGCAGCAACTGCTCTGCAATTAAATTGTCCCAGCCTGAGTTTGTTTTGAAAACGTTGATTTACAGCAGAGATGTAACTCCTTATATTCCTTTCAACCCAAGGTAAAATGCTGTGGTTGGTGCAAATGCTGCTCGGTGAACTTCTCCAAAATGAAAACCCAACACAGGCTCTGCTAAAAAGGATCCTCAGGAGACTTGCATGGGAATGGCCCACCCGGGGCTCTGGAGCTCGAAATTTGCTGTGCTTTTGCAGAGATTTGAGCAGTGTTAACTTCAGGTCTGGTCACATTGACCTAAGTCTTTATCAGTGCTATAAATTGYTGATAAATTATCTGGCAAAAACTTCTGGCCCCGGGATCCCAGGGACAGCTCCGGCTAGGATTAGTCTCTCCCACTGCCAGAGTGGCAGGGCACAGCTTGCCTTTCCCAGCAGAGCTGAGTGGGATCGGCCAGACCACCCTGTCAGGAGGGTCTGTGCATCCCATCCTCGCCCCCCCCTGCAGCCTCTGCCCTGCAGCAGCTGCTGGATGGAGGAATCCTGCCAGTAATGCCCTGCGGAGAGCAGAGCTGCACACAGCTCATGGATCTCCCCTGCTCTGCTGTTCCTCTGCCTTCCTCTTCGCTGGTCCCTGACGTGTGCAGCTCCCGGGCTATACAGGGATTTCAGTGCTACCAGAAGAGGCTGCTCACCCTATTTCCCTAATCATATTTCCTGTTGTGGAACAAACCTGTGTAAAAGCATCCACAAACCAAATCATACCAGGGAAATCAAACCTCTTCCTGGTTTCAGTGGCCAATTGGTGCTGGGAAGACCAACCAGCCATGCTTGCAGCTCCTTGGAGAGCAGTCCTGTCAGCACATCCTTCATGGCAATGACTGATAGCTGGAGAGTCAGCATCTTCCTCAGGGTGTGAGGTCTGAGCTCTCAATGAATCAGCTCGATCCCACCAGTGTCATGTCTGCCTGTAACTCCTTCAGGCAGCTTTTTCCATCTGCTGAGTTTGCTGTCTGAAAGCAGCAGTCATCCAGTCAGGACCTTGGTCAAAGCATATTTCATAGGAAATAACAAAGGAGTGAGGTTTCTCTTTGATGTAGGAGCCCCACACAATTCAGAAGGACCCAGGGGAAGCCAAGAACAAAATTTCTCGTTGGATAAAAAGTGTTTTGCTTTCCCACAGTCGTGTTTGGTTTTTTTGGGTTTTTTTTTCCCATAAATGAAGAAATCCAGCGGCCATCTGCCTATGGAGCCTTGCCTGTGCACAGCTGAGGTGCTGATGTTGGTCCAGGGTGTGCAGAGCTGCAGCAGTCGCCACGTCACAGGCAATGGGGGCTGRGGGACCTGCGACCTCCGAGCCCAGCCAGGATTGCCCAGGTTTTCCCACCTCTTGGACACGGAGCCCCCAGCCCAGAGCTCAGACCCCGACCTGCAGCGAGCCCCAGGCTGCCAAGGGTCTGCCTGTGGCGCTGTCCCTGTGCTGGTCCCGCGGGGTCCCACAGCCAGGCAGGGCTCTGCCGGAAATCAGCTGGAGCCACAGGGCTCTTCAGTTCACGCTGATCAAGGTTTTCCCAACCAAATTGCATCCTGTCACGGGAAAGTCCCTCACACATCCTTGTGGGGCTGTTTACTACAACCCACGTGTGTGATGTGCTTACTTCGCTGCCTGGGAGGGGATGTTGAGCCAGACATCTGAGAGCACCGTGTGTGTTCCCTATTTCCCGGTGTGCATCCTGTACACAGAACACTTTCAGGCTGCCCGGTCAGCTGCAGCTGATTGAAGGTTGCTGTCTAGAAACAGGAACACATGCAGGATCTTTTTTCCACTTTACTGTTCCAGTTTTCTCTTTTTAAGAGCTAATAAGTATTTTGTCTTGCATGTTACCCGGCTTAAAGGAAAATCCCGCCGTGTAATGGTAAGCTATAGCTACTTTATATAATGATTTTATTTTGTGTGTGTGTGTGTGTTTGAAACTCAACATAGCTGTTCACTTGCAGTGCAGAATACGGATTTAGGCAACCTTAATTTCTATATAAATTTGAAAGAATTTTCCAGCACTTCTTTATTTTTAAGTGGTATTGATGTTTGTGTTCTTAAAATAACTGCGGTTGCATCTGCTCAGAGTTCAAGGAAATGCTTAAATTGCAGATTTTCATACAAGCATGTGTGTGTGTGTGTGTGTTTTCAACTCTATTGCACCAATATGTGTCTCATCCCTTTAAAACCACATTCTGGCTGTTCTAAAATCCTTCCTGTGGTCATTCCTAACATAAGTATCTTCTCATATTTTTTCCTTTTATGGGAAGATTTAAACAGCTTTTCATATCATTAACAGTATTTAGGCTTGTCCTAATTCAGCATTGGTTTGCTGATATGAGCTGCCAGCAGATTTCATGGAAGGGCTGTCTGTCCTGGTCAAGCAGTTCTGGGCTAACACTTCTCTCCTGGGGGAGATGTCAAAGATCTGCATCTGAAAAGAACAAATCTATTCAGCATTTTTGCAGTCTCTTTTCCTTTTTTCTTTTTTTAAAAGAATTTTTTCTCAGTTTGTTCACTGTCAGGCCAAATCTTGTTCTATTAATAAAGCATTTAACAGAGCAGCTTTCAACACCAGTAAGTTGTTTATGTGAGCCATAAGGGCTGGGGCTGCTGTTTGCTTTGGTGATCCCTGGTCACCACAAGGGACTGGGAAGGCATGGGAGAGCAGGCCAGCCCTGCTGGCCCCTCAGACTCCGGGAAAACCACCTGCCTCTAGGCAAAATGCCATTTTATACGTTCGGGGTTGCAGCTTGGAGCTCAAGGACCAGCCTGAGATGATGACCCGGACCTTGCCCGTTCTCCTGCATGTGCCAGCTGCCCTGCTCATGCACTGACCCCGTGCTCGTCCCTGTGGTGCTGGCTGCCAGATCCTGCTCACAGCAGCAAGGGCAGGATGAGGTTCTGGCTGCCAGGTGCCTCCAGGACTCGCTGGCTGAATGGTTGTGTGGGAAGGACCAGTTCTCCCAGTCAGCCTCCCGGGGGAGCTCGGCTGTCCCGGTGTCCCTGTGGGATGCGCTCACCCTGCGTGTGCTGCTCCCCAGCAGCGACTGTGGGGTGGTGGCTGCTCAGGTCCTGGCAGATCCTGCCCTGCCCACGGCCCCAGCAGTGCTCCATCCCCACTGGAGACGAAGGCAGGAACCAAAAATTGAGAGAGTGGGAATTGCCAGATCTGCTGGCACCACAGGTCAGGGCATTCAACCGTACAGAACATCTGTCTTTTCACTTATTGGTCCCATTGCACAGTGACTGCACCAGAACACCTCTGCCAACCTCTCTGTAACCTCTCTGGAGCAAGACATTGCATGGAGTTTAAAGGAGAAGGAAAAGGAAATTTATTTTTCTTATCCCAAGGGCTTGGAGGCTTGCAGAACAAAAATCGRTTTTAAAAGACAAAGCTGAGAAGCACAAGCCAGGAGGCTGTTCTGCCTTTAAGCTGACCTGGATGCTGAGATGGAGCCTTGGCTCCCTTTGCTGTCTGTGCTGGAGCCACCAAGGCAGCTGGTCCCTGCCTGGGGCAGTGCTGCTTGGCCCATCTCGTGCCCTCCCCATCCTCGCCCCCAGGGCCATCCCGCAGAGCCCTGCCCTGCTGCCAGGCTGGTGTTCGTGGTTACTGGCACAGCACTTCATGTGATGTGTTTCTGCTTTAATAAAGACTCTCAACCTCTTTTTTTATAAGTCTATCTAATTCTGGAGCAACCTGAAAACAAGACTGGATGTAATTACCACTGGGGGTAATCACATTTACCACAGAAGTTATTACTTTTGGGGGCAAATGCTGCTGGGATAAAATCGGTGCAAGGCAGGGCAGGTGGCCAGTGGGGATGGTGCAATGCCTGCCGGCAGGATCTGCTGGAAGGAGGCTGGGCTGAGACCTGGGCATTCATCACAGGCCAAGGGCTGAGCGTGGCCCTGGCAGGAGATCCCCAATGATGCGTGAGCCTCTCTCCAGGATTCAGCACTGAAGCAGCTGTGGAATGCCTGGCTGCCGTCGGTCACATCGCTCTGGTGACAAAACTGCTCTTGTGGAGAGGCCCCAGGCTCTCGGCACAGTGCTGCTCTCAGCAGGGTGGCAGCCAGCCTGGGGGCTTGCTCTGCTTGCTCCAGTACCTGCAGCTCAAACTGGGTTCAGGACTGCACAAAGATTGAAGAGTTTTGCCTCTCCAGGCAAACTCATTTTTGAATCCAGGCTCAAAGCCATGTGGTGGGAAGACTTGGGTCTTTCCCAAGGCAGCCTCTGGCCCAGGTGGGGGACAGGTTGTAGCCACCTGCCCCCTCAGCAGGCTGGTGGATTTGGTGGGAGGAAGCAAATGGAGGTTGTTTTCTAACTCCTGATGGACCTCCATGGTCAGAGCCCGGTGCCCAGGAGGCTGTGGTTGGCTCCAGCCCAACCTGCAGGACAGGCAGGGGGAGACAGTGTGGGTGAGAAAAATTTATCTTTGGATGTTTTCATGTTCTCCGTTCCAGTCAGGCTCACAGCTCAGTCTATTGGGTACAAGGCATTATTTCTGTCTGCTCTTGCCTGAAGAGCAGAAAGTGTTCCTGGGGCAGCCCTGGGCTCCCCTGCGCAGTGTCAGCACTCCCACTGACTCTGGGCAGCACAGATCCGAGCCTGCAGACAGGGAGGAACAGGACCAACAGGGCAAATGGCACCTTCCTGGGGAACAGGGATACACAGATCTTCCCTGCAGAGCTTGCCATAGCCACGGGACCCAGTTGCACCCAGTGCTCGTGGTGCTGGGGCCAGCCAGGTCTGCCAAGAGCAGCCCTGTGGCAGAGCTCTGCCTGCACACAAACACACGGAGGCTCTTTGTCCCTCCCAACTCCTCTGGGAGCTGTGGCATAGCCTTTCTGTCGTGAAGATAGTTTTTAGCTTCTTTTACATCTCTCTCTGGGTGTATTCATGGCCCATTGCAGTTGTTGCTCTGCCAGCTTTGCGTCTTCATTTTGGTTCTTTCTGTAGTGCCCTGGTGCATTTAGCAGCAGAATTTGGGCCCTGGCATTCCAGGCTGTGCTCCCGATCTCCTTCCAGCTTGCTGGTCCCCAACATGTGCCCAGCCTGCCCTGCACACCCCCAGCCCCTGGAGCCCTTGTTTTCCACAGCCTGGTTCCCTACACACGCTGGTCAATGCTGTCTCATTCCTCAGCCCGCTTTGTAGTTCTTTTCTACAAAAGTTTTACGTGCACCGGTGTGCCAGGGTACAGTCACTGAGTTCTTTATTAAACTGTGCCATCACAAGAACTAAATCATTCTCAAGGTCTCTGCTAAACCCCCAGCCTTAATCCAGCTACTGAGGGAGAGTCAGAGCAAGTCCTTGGGTGGGCAAAGGGTATGTGAGGTTGTGGAATTGCTCCAGGAGCAAAAGATGGCTCAGTGTGAAGACAGGAGGCAGCAGGTTGGGGATGCTTTGGTCAGGGTGTGCTCCCAAGGTAGCAGACACCCTCCACACAGAAACCATTTCATCAGGAGCTGCAGGAAAGTGATGATGGGTGTGTGATGTGTAAGGGGTGCCTGCCAGAGTCATCTGAAAGGCAGAGGGAGCGTGTGACATTTGGCTTTCYGCTGGATGGGTCTTTCTGGGAGCAACACTGATTACAGAAAACAAAGGTTCCAGCGGAGCCAGCTCCATGGCAGCTGCCTTGTTGGCTTACATGATACAGGCACGTTCAAACAGCTGCTGTCCATTTTTAAGATGCCATCTCAGCCAGGATAATAGCCATCAGCGAAGAAATACGGAAAACTGAGGCCTCCACTCACCGCAAAAATAAATATTGACACTGGACATTGCTAGAGAGTCTGGATGCTTTCCATCAGTTYCTGAAATCCCATAACAGCCATAAGTGTTTAATTTATTAACTCAAAGAAGGGATTTTTTTTTCTTGCAACACTCAGTGTCTCACCACTGCCCTGGGCTCCTCTTCCTAGCACTTCTCCTCACGGTGACATCCTCTTTTCAGTGCAATCCATAACACTGCGCCGGAGGCCACAGGTCTGCTTGGAATTACCGAGTCCTTTATTCTGGCGCCTCGGAAAGAGCTTGTYTAGTGCAAGTTCTGTAGAAGAGACTGGCTTCCTTGAAACACGAGGCAGTTAAGAGGCTTTTACAAATCACTGATTTTTCACGCCGCTGGCCATTTCAAAGCCATCCTTTTGGATCAAAGGGAATATGCTATTTCATACCAAATGGCCTGTTCCTGTCTGGAGCCTCTCAGTTTTTATTTTGGCGATTAGGAAGCTGCTTCTAAACATGGAGGTTGCAAAGTTGAAAGCTTTTATTTTGAACGATCACATCCCAGTATTTTAATCTAGGTTGACAATGGATTGCTTGACAGAACCAATTTAGCACAAATGGGGTGAATATATCAAACATATTTTAACCAAAAAGGATTTGGCCCATTTTTTATATTTAGCTCCATTAATGATCTTTGCCAACCTCTTTGCCATTTGCAATGAAATGTTTCAGCAATGATGCTGCTGGTCCTTTATTTCCTCAAACAGAAGCAGATTTTTACAGAAGGGCTTTTTAATTTCTGCRTGCAGCTGCATATCTGTCGTAGTCCAAGAACCCAGCTCAGGGGATTCTCTTCTCTTTGAAGTCTCTTATTCAGCCTGGTGACACCTTTACAAGTTTACATTCCCTGGGCTTTAGTGCTTTTGTTAATCCTGCCCCCGCAGAGCACCTGTGAGGCTCCAGGAGCTGACCGAGCTCCCGCAGGCGGAGGAAGCTCCTGCGAGATGTTCCTGAGCACACAGTGACTCCAGGAGTCAGTCACCCGGCTGACAAATCCTAAAAAGTCTCATTCATGAGCAAACCAGATGAGTCAACTTCCAAATACTGTTGCAACAGGGAAGGCATGCAATCCAACAGGAAACAATCGCTGTGGCTCTGCCCGTTGCTGGGCTCAGGGGAGTTTTGCTGCTGGTAGCAGGCGGCTCTGAGGAAAGGTGGGCACAGCAGGGAGGGGCTGAGCCCAGCCAGCAGCGATGCCATCGGCCACGGGGCCAGCTCGGAGCACAGAGCTTTGGCAGGGCACCCTCCCCGTTGTGTTCAGGGCGTGCTGCTGAGCCGGAGCTGGTCGGGTTCTGTTTACATCTCCTTCCACGAGCTTGTCATCGCTTTATGAAGGATTTGTTTTCGCAACTTAATGCCATGTACAGAACAGTGAGTAAGCTGCAAATCTCTGCCCTGACCTCGARGCCCTGGGGCTCTGGTCCAGCTCGTGCGGGGACTGACCGCGTCTGTCCCTCTGCTTGCTGCTCGCAGCTGCAAGGTCGGTACCAGCCAAAACCTGAGCCCGTGGCCTTCGCAGGGGTGAGCCACTGGTGTGTCTCCCACTCACAGGCAGTGCCTGCACTCAGCTGYGCTGGCACGGGCACGGCTCCTCTGCAGTGCCCCCAGCCGAGCTCCTCCAGGGCAGCCTGGGGCTGCACTGACACCCGCAGGGGGAGGAACGAGAGCATCAGGCACCAGCACAATGCTGCAAGGAGAGGGAGAGAAAAGCACCTGCAGTTTGCAAAGGGAGTCGCTTTGGGCAGGAGGGTGGCCAGAAGAGGCTGGACTGTTCAGCACAGACCTGCACTCGCTGCTCCTTCCCGGGTGTGCCAGTGCTGCTGGTTGTGTTGTGCAGCTCTATTGTCGCAAAGCCCAACCATGCATTTTTTCCAACCTAATTTTCTCAGGAATTGACCCAGTTCTAGCATTTGGGAACTGGCATTCACTCTGCTGGCAAATGTTTCTTATTTGTTTCAAACAAYGTGTCCACTGTGACCTTTTCTGCTTAAATAGCTTACACGATGAGAATACATGAATGTTAAATTCTAATCTTGCATAACTCTGAAAGCAGGGCCATACATTTACCAGCACCAAGGGACTTTTTTCCCCCATGCTTTGCAGGAAATAAGAAGGAAACACCCAGCACTGTGCAAGGCAACAGTGTTAGCATGACACATTTCTGCAGGTCTACCCACATTTGCACAGAAATGGAGAGGACACCTGGCAGCTGGAAAGGGGCCTGATCCTGCCTTTGCTGCTCCAAAACATCCCCATTGACTACAGCTGGGAAATGACAAYAGGTGCATTCAGGCCTCAAACCAAGCAGCGACACCGTAAGTCTCGTGGAGGTGCTCGGAGGACAGTTTTCTTCCTAAGAAGAAGCATTCCTTCAGTTCSCGATGCCACTGCTCACATTCTTTGTATGTCTGCACTGTTTCTCAATATGCCCACATTTGGCCATGGGAAGATTCAGCCTCAAGCCTGTTGCTTGTCAGGGCATGGGCACCACTGCTCCTTCTTCCTGAATCATCCTTCGTTGTCCCTCCGGGACGGGAGTTGCTGCAGTCAAATTCCTTCAGCTCACATGAGGCAACGTGAGCCTGACCATGCCTGACCGATGTATCACTGGATGATCCACGACCCTGGATGATCCTTAGTACAGTAGCAGGAACCATCAGATCGTTTTTTCAGCRAGATGTATTCAGTCACAGATTTCTCACCCAGGAAAAATCAGGCGTGGGTGAAGCACCTGCTCCGTGCAAAGAGTTCTCCAGGCTGGGGCAAGGGAGGGACTGCAGGAAAGGAGGGATGAAGCAAATGGTGGCAGGCAGGGCTGTGCAAGGGTCGTGGCTGATATGCCTGGCCACAGGAGAGGGGYGAGGGGAGGGATAATTCACTGTATTTCCTGCAGACCCCCAAGAGCCAGGAGAGGCTGGATGTGCTCCAGAGCCAGCAAGCTCATGGAAGGCACCGTGGTGGGTCACTCTGGGGATCGTCCTGGGGATCTCGGGCGGAGCCACGTGGGCCGAGGYGCTGCGTGGGGCCGCAGTGGGGCGCGGGGCTGTGGCTCCCAGCTGTGGGGACAGCTGTGTGTCACCGCCTCTGCAGCCTCTGGCAGACAGCCCGMGCTCATTATGCCATTTGGTTTGCATTTTAATGAACCGCTTCAATATTTCAAACGTACCTTTGACCCTCTTGAGCACATAACAGCAACAATCAACACYAGCACCTCGTAAATCCCAGCAATGTTGCCTCTGGTGCCAGCTGAGCAAAACTCCTGACCGCGTGGCCAATGCCATCACATCGCAATGTGACATCTGATCCCTGAGGAGAGCAGACAGGYGCCTTTAAAAACCACAAGATTTCTGTGAAATACGAAGTTTTGAGCAGCCACAAAGCTGCCGAGGATCCCCACACTCCAGAGGTGGATGGGCTCCCATGCACTTGGAGGTCCAGGTAAGAGCACTTTGATGGTTTTGAATCTTTCTGTGAAAGCCTTTATTTTCACTTGCCTTGTGAAATCATATGAATAAGTTCAAAGTAACTGTACAGGAAATGAAAAAATCCTTCCTGCACTGACGCTCACACACAGTCCCTGGATGCTGCTGCTCATCAGCTSTGAGTTACAGCTGCTGCTTTTCCCACTTCTGTAGCCACTTACCATTCCTTACCACTGCATCCTTGGACCTTTCTGAAACAGACTCATTGCCTACAGCCAGGTTTGTACTGACACAAGTTTTATGCCGTGTTTGATATGTTAAGAAGTAATTMATTTCTTCTGCCTGGAAATCTACATGTTCTCATTCCACAGCGAAACAGAAAAATTACTGGTATTGCTGTAATAATACTACTTATGTAAGAATTATACTTAAGTGATGGATTTATGTGATGTAATAATTGTAATTACGTGATTGACTTGGAGGATTTGATATTAATTTAAATTGAAAATTAGCTGTTAAAATTGTTGTGTATTTTTAGTTGCTGCTTTGTGTTGCCAGCTACAATTTCTGCTTAATTTTAAACATGTACAGATACCCTGCCCAGCACTACCTGTCTCCTTTGGCTCTGCAAGCCACTTTTTCCAATGATTGGGGATTTTGTTGGCCCCAATCCTCAGATTTCTAAAGGTCCCTCTGACTTGAAGTTCTGCCATTCAGCAAAGCCCCAGTTTCACGTTGTCATACTGTAGCTGTGTGTGCTGAGGAGGAAGCAGCTGTGCCAAGTATAACCTGGGAGTTCACCTGCTTTAGCCAAGGTTGTGTGGGCAATATAGAGAGTTTGAAATTGGAATAGATCTCAGTGTTGCATTATATACTCACCTAGGTGTTGCCAAGTTCTTACACAAGTGGAGCTCAGGCAGTGACCTCAAGCTTTCAGAAAGATTAATATCTATATCTATACCTATTTATACACCTAGATCTGTGTCTATATCTAACCTATATATCTTTCCCATCCTCCATCTCTATCTAATCTATACCTACACCAGTATCTATAAAAAAAMATTAAAACCCTCTAATCCATGTGCTTTCTGCCATCGAGAAGCATGCTGGGGTGTCTGTAGGCAGTAATTCCTACTCACCTTCAGCATGAAATCTGAAAGAAGGAGTAGCCCCCTCCCTGGAAACTCTGCTCCTCTCCCTCTCWGTCCCCATCTTCCCTCGGGCAGACCTGTTCAGGAATAGAAATTTGTCCCGTYCAAAAATTACCACAACTAAGAAGAATTCTCACAAGCATTCCTACCATTCCTAGCAAGTCCTGAAACAGAAAAGCYGAAAGCTGGTGATAGTTGCATAAAACGTGTCCGTTTATTGGATAAGGCAGGGCTCAGGCATTCCGTTTTCATTTTTTTTTTGATGAAAATATCATCGGCCCAAGGCGCTTCCTGCAACGGGGTGTCCACCACTCGGCTGAATCACTTTCCACAGAAGACGTGAGACAGAGGGTTGGGGATTGAAGCACAGGCTGACACACTTCTGGAGAGAGTACTTGGCCGGCCAGAAACTATTTCAAACGAAGCCACGTGTGGCCATCATCAAAAGTTACAAAAAAAACCCCTCCTCTGGGAAATGATTAATCCGACTTGGTAAACGAGTAAAAACACGCTTATTGTCAGTGCTGAGCCTGCAGGGGGAACACCAGAGCCCAAGGATGTGCTGAAGCCTTTGAACTCCTCTTTGTCTCTGCAGCCCCCTYGCTCCCGTGCTGCGGGACTGCTCTTCTGACCCACAGCCCGGCCAGAGGAACCCCCGAGCTCTGGATGGCTCCCCGGAGGTTTTCCGTGCTCCTCGTGGCACTGATGTGGGGCTGCCTGGTGGCCTCCTCCTCCTCCCACACCACAGGTAAAGCCTGGCATGCTGTGTGTGTCACTGCCTAAMGCCTGCTTCGTGTTAACCTCGGCCCTCTGCGAAGTTTGTCCTTCAACCAAAGCTTTGCTTTTGTGTGTGTGTGTGTGCGTTGCTGCGTGAGTGGCTGATTTACAAACCTGTAATCCATTGTCTGAATATATTATGCGTCTAGTGGATGTTTTTYGGAGTAAACTTGAAAGGAGAAGAGACTGCCTCTGGTGCACAGCAAATGTATTGTTTGATAGAGAGTTATCAAATAGAAATAGTGCTCGGATACATAAATGCTCCTGAGCGTGGTCCCAGACAGACAGGCTGTGCTAGGTGTAAGGCACACAAGGCTTATTCGTACCTGGAGAATAATACTTCTAAAAAACCACTGCCCTGCAAGCTACCACTCATGGCTATGGCACTTCAAGCAGCCCTTTCTTCAAGCCCTCGAGCACCTCTTTTCTGCACTGCACCTGCCAGCGATTTTGGCCTCTGGTGGCTAGGACTTTGCACCCAGAGAGATGGTGAGCAGGTCTGGCCCTCCCTGCTGTAGCCGGTGCACGGTGCAGAGGTAAAAACTTGCCTGGGAGGCACTGAGAGGCTCCCTGTCCTGCCAGCCAGCGTGCACAGCAAACCCCTGGTGCCACGCTGAGCAGAGCACGCTGCCTTTAAAATGGGGTTCTGAAAACAGAAGCGTCACCKCCACTCTGAGCAGCACAGGGAAGTGCGGACACAGAGGGGCGACACATGAGGGGATGCCTGGCAGGCTGCCGGTTTTCCACCGGCAAAATAGCTGCAAAATTGCAATCCCTCCTGCTCTGGCACCACCTCAGTCACGGCATGGTGGGCAGAGAGATGGTGGGAGGCGGCTGGGGATGAGCAGGGCTTTGTCCCCAAAGCAGTGGTGGTGGTGGGAGCGTGTCCAGCAGCCGGGAGGGGTGGCTGTGAGGGCTGCACCTGTCTCACAGCCAGCTCATCATTACCTGGCTCACCACCACGAACATCAGASAGAAAAGCTGTTAGCTTGGTCTTTTTTAAGAAACATCCAGGAGCAGCTTTCCTTCAAACCTGGCTAATGAAATAGAGCATTTCTAGTCCTGTGTTCTGTGTGAGTGATGTGAGTGAGACCGGTATTGTAATGTATTATTGTGAGAGTGAGAAACTGCAAGAGGCAGTGCTGACATATAAAAAGCAATCAAATCCCAGAGTGCAAGCAACATCGCAAAGAGAAGCTTGCCTGTTGCTTCTGAAATCCAGTCAGAATTTATTTTGCAAGAATCACTGTTTACAATTACAATTGTTTTGAAAAAATATTGCTGTTATGTTCAAGCTCAGGATGTAAATAAACTTCAGAGCACCATCGTATCCAGCCAGAAATTCCAGTTTTGAGCAATCTAATCCTCCCTTGACAGTTTATCACCAAGCTCATGACAAAGGCTAGCAGCTTTTTCCTTCCTTGTCGGCACTGCTGTAAGGCTCAGCATTTGTGCACTCAGAAGGAGCTTCCCCAGCCCTGCCTGCAGGTGTGGGAGCCCTCCCTGGTGCCGCCTTGATGGCTCTCAGCCTGGGCTGGCTGCTGGGAGGAACATCCCTGTGCCTCTGTCCTCCTCCCTCCTCTGCGTGGCTATAAAAAGCTGCTCCGCATGAGCCGCTTGTTCATTTTTAGCAGCTGCAGTTCTTGGAATTACTACGGACTTCTTGTCCCCAGCGCTGCTCCTCTCATTCCTGGCGCCTCTGCATGTGTGCAAAGCCCCAGGAGGTCGGTGGGATGCCCTCACCTTGCCCCCACTCCCAGCTCTGGGGCACTCTTTGCACAGACAGAGCAGCCTGTACCCTGTTCCCTCCTGTGCCCATGCTGGGAAACTTGTGCCTGTCTCAGCTCGGCACTGTCAGATCCTCTCTCTGCAGGGACACGAGTACAGGATGCTGCATGTGCAGGGCCATGCCCCATTGCCCCTGGAGCTGGAGCGAGCCCACTGCCATCCCTGGAGTCCAGGCTGGACTCRCAGATGGTGGGAGGGAGAGTGTTCTACTTGTTACACAGAAAAATATGTTAAATCTAATTTTTCTCTGAATCATTATAGTCTGTTGTTCCTTGCTCCAATATCATCCTAAATATGTTGCCATGAACTCCAACTTTGCCATCTAATCTAATACCAAATCTCCCATGGAGCTTTACATACTGGGAAAAGTGGGATGTTAAAACTGCTGCCTGCGGTGTGTTTCATTGGGGAAAATGTCTGTAGGAAACAAATCCTCCAGCAAACTTTCCAGGGACCACATTAAAGCTGGATTTATGTCCCCATCTTCCACTGAAAAATATTTTTGTGGTCTGCTTTCACAACGGATTAATTAAAAAAATAAAAAGAAAAAACGGTGTAARTCCTGTCGAAGACATGAAAAAGGTGTCAGAGAAGCCAGTGACCTGGAGGCCAGATTCMAACAGAGCTGGACTGACACTGCCAGGACATGGGTCCAAATCCTTGTGAAATAAAGTGTATCATGCAATGAATATGTAGAAACCAAATGGATAATCTCACCCCTAGACAGGGGAGAAAAATGACCTTAGATGGTAACAAAAATTGACTTTGTTTCAGCTAATAAAACTGAGCAGCCAAATGGCTTTTGTCRTGTGAATGACAACCCCATACAGAGCTGGATCTTTAGGACGCATGTCTTAGTATGGCATTCATCCATAAGACTTGCTTATTTAATAGCATATAGCAGCACCTTACAATACCTTAATAAAAGCCAGATCCACTGTAAAGACACATTTTTCTATAGCTGATAGATATCCAAAATAAGAATGATTCTAACTCTCTGCTTTCTTGCCTTTTTTTTTTTTTCTGTTTTCTTTTCCCCCATTAAGCTTTAATAAACTTGAAAGGAGTATTTAGAGCAGTATGGGTGATTTGTGTCTGCTTTGGTAAAGGAATATAAATCTCCCTGACAGCATGCTTTGATCTGTCATCCTATGTTGGTGCACGTGCTGAAAACAGTGTTTGCAGAGATAATTGCCCTGAAGGCTGGTAAACATGAGTTAAAGGTAACCAAATATAGGACATGAAAGGTCATCCCAGGACAGCAGTTTTGCCTAAAATATTCTGAAAAAGAGTGTCAAAGAAGTGGCATTCTGTGTGCCTTTTCAATGGTCCTTGAGTGTTTTCTCCGAGCATCAGCAAAAACTGATGGAGCAGAGTTTGTGCATGTTTGCTGGGAACAGGCTACCAAAGAGCCAGGGCTGCGGCCAGCACCACCTCCCTCCACAGCCAGCAGCTGCATTTGCCATATCAACAAATTCCAGGACTGTTTTGTGTTTGTTTTCTTTCCTTTGACACTCTGTTTTACCCTCTGCTGTGTTTTTAACGCAGTTGCTCCTCCACGGGACCTTCAGATCACCGACCCTGGGCTCCTGGGCTCTCTCGATGTAGAGTGGAAGCCTCCGCCCCACGCACAAAGCTTCAACGAGTGCACGGTAAAATACAAGTTTGAATATCGCAGCGCTGGGGACAGCGACTGGAAGGTAAGGCAAAGCACGAGCTAATCCTCCCAAATCCAGGCTATTGTTCTGCCTTTCGTTCCTGCACAGGTTTATGTTTGCATTTCAAGGAGGAGTGGAACCAAAGCCGTTCCGGTTTTCCATGAAAAAGCCAGACTGTTTCAGTGGTTTGAATCTTTTGCCAAATGGGAACGTGTTTTGAAATGTAACAGCAGCAGCAGCCAGGGAAGGGGCTGTT
Source organism: Amblyornis subalaris (assembly GCA_018881555.1). Classification (NCBI taxonomy): domain Eukaryota; kingdom Metazoa; phylum Chordata; class Aves; order Passeriformes; family Ptilonorhynchidae; genus Amblyornis; species Amblyornis subalaris. Next base: position 88,149 of record JACAXG010000241.1, read on the forward strand.
TCTGTCACAGCGCTGGGTGTTTGCTGCCCAAAGTAATCCTATAACATTCCTCATGATAAAAGACATTACACTTTCCTAAAGCATCTTTATGGGGCTTGATGGGAAACTCAGTGTCAACAGACCCTTAGGGATGCAGAGTGGTGAATAAATAAAAGTTAAATTTTGTTAATTATCCTAATGCCCTAACATTCCCTTTCTCCAGAAGTGTGTTTCTAATTACCATTTACTTCTCTCTTTTAGGTATTGTTGACTAGCTCAGCTCTATGATAAAGCTGTCAGGCTTCTCTCACTGATGTGTAGCAGGGCAATAGCAGACAGGCACAGCACAGGAGGGGTTGTAGGAATGTATTTTCTGAGTGTTTAGAAGACGAAAGCTGCTGCAGGGTTAGGAGGGAAATGGGATGGGGAGAGGAGAAACCCAGCAGTGAGCTGTTTGGTTTGCACAAGATACTGAGGAACGTGAAAACTACGCTGAAGATCTCCCCCAACAACCTAAACTACAGATTGGAATCCTGAAAGAAAGAAGGAATTTTTGCACTATCCTAAAGCAGGAGTACTAGAGGGCATGCCAGCCCAAGAGGCCAGSGAGAGAGAGAAGGAGCAGTCAACCAGGTTAGCAGTGCTGTGGAGCTCAGCCTCCTGCTGGAACAGGTCCTCTGCTTCACCCACCCGAGGCAGCAAAGCCAAGGCTGCCAGGCTGTGCTCAGCCATCACAGAAATAGGGTTTGGCCCAGCCATCCCATGGGAGCCTGCAGAGCGGGAAAATCCAGTTTCAGCTATGGATTGCAATTGCAAGGGTGTGGAAAGGAAGGGCTCCTTGACCTGATGTTGGTCATGATGCACCTCACAGTCCCAGCTGTGCGGCACAGTGCGTCTGCAGATTCCTCTAGGATGATTTTAACTGGAATGCAAAACAAATGCAGTTTCAAAAAATACATCAGAATTCCAGAAATCACAAGTAATGAAAGTTTCTTACAGGAGGCAGATTTACAGACTAGAACAAAATCACCTCTGACACCTTGCCAAAATCTTAACCTCAGATAAGGTCACGAAGAACAGTTGGTCTGAAAAAAATCCTCTGGACATCAGCAGAAGCGAATTCCATTGATATCTGTTAGAAATGCCTGGCTCAACATGGCTCTTACACTTGGGGACTGCTGGTGACAGCCTGGCTGGGCTGTGCCGTTGCTGTTCCCCCTGCAGCACAGGGATGCATTTCATGGCATGTCACTTCTGTCCGGCTTGGGCTAACACGACACTTCTCATCATTTGTTGCAGACCTTGTCAACTCAGTTTTCCTTGCATAAAGTGAAGGGGAGTAGGTCCRAGGGAAAAAAAAAAAAAGAAAAACCTTCAAATGGGGTGCTCAAAAAGTCCCACAAAAGGTGAAGCCCGGTGGTGCAGCGTGCTGAGTGAGCCCGTGCTGTGCCGTCTGGCTGCTGGTCCTCCCTTGCAGGATGTGGCTGTGCTTCCCACGGGAACCAGCGTTACAAGACTCACTGTTCCTTCTGTTTCTGATTATCTCACGTCATAAAAAAATGCCTTTGATGTGAATTTGTGGTGGTATCCTCATCAGGCCGTCTGCAGGGCTCCTTGCTGCTGAAGGTCCCATTAATCAGCCTGCTCTGTCTTGTCGTTGTCTGTATCCTGTGGGGTGGAGGGACTCAAAGCCAGCAAGGCTTTGGTGGTATAATGGTGCTGGAGTGGCACTGGGCAAGACAAGCAGGACAGAAATGTACAGAGACATTAAAGCACAAAAATGAGACTATTTGCAGCTAGAGCGGGAGCAAGGGTACCTAATTCTGTATTAGTGACAGAAGAGGTGCTTAAAAAGTCTGTCTTTCAACCAGGTTATTTTTACTAGAAAGCTAAAATTCAGAGTTGGATTTGACCTCAGCAGGACTGCTGAAGTGAAGGTGCAGACACTGCTCGCAGGACGGTGCACTGGTGATGTGGAGGTGCAAAGTGACTGGATTTCTGCCACCTTTCAGGTCCCACTGCAAGGTCAGGAGCAGCCAGTGGTACCTGGTGCAGTTTGCTACTTTGCATGAGCCTGTTGCACGAGCCAATGCTGGCCTGAGGGTTCCTGGATGGATAAGTCATTGCAGGGCTTGCTGAGCTATAAAACATCAGAGCATCTCTGCTGCCAGTGGCTGTGGTTGTGCTTGCTGGATACTTGGGGCTTGCTTCCCTCTGCCTGTGTCCAAGCTCTGCTCAGTTGCCCTGCAAGAACTCCGCTGCTGAATGAAAAGGTCAGTTAAGCATCTTTCTGTTTTGAGATGGACTGGCTTTTATAAGAAATAGAGCTTTTGGCAGTAAAACTAATAATGCTGACTGGCTTTCTTTTCTTTTCTTTTCTTTTCTTTTCTTTTCTTTTCTTTTCTTTTCTTTTCTTTTCATTTTCTGTCTTCCAACTGCAGCACACAGTTGTTCAAAGGCATAAAATGATATTTCTGCTGGGTCTGACTAGTACATTGTTAAAGAGTGGTTATTTCCTTCTCATTTGACAGGAAAGCTGGAATCAGAGGTCCAGAATTTCCACTGCATCTATCATGACTGGGAATACCTGGAGTGCACTTGGCAGCCAGGTCTCCTCGCCCCTCGTGGTGTGCATTATGGGCTGTATTATTGGTAGGTATCAGCAAAATAGAAAAACATCCAGGCAGCAATCATGGCAACCTCTCAGAGTACAAAAATGCCAAAGTAAATATGCTTTTATGGCTGGCAATGCTATTGCCAAATTCACCCAGAATGGACCAAAATAACGCCCCAAGCAACACATGCCTTCTGGCAAGAAAATACCAAACCCCTGCTTATGTGCTTCAAATCAGGCTCATGGTGACCTTTGCCAGGAAATGCYTTCTCACTTCCTCCTTTCCTTTCACACATCCCCGTGAGGTGCTTTCTGCATGTTGCCCAGCACACAGACCTGTGCCTTCTCTTTGCTGAACCCACCCGGATTGTGCTGGCTGCACATTTCCCATGATCACAGCGCATACATCTCAATAGGACAGGATTTAGCACCAGGCTACCAAGCTCAGTGAACCCTAGACAAAGAGTGGAGCTTCTCAGCAACTTAGAGTTTTAGTGTACAAATATATTTTCATAGCCTCAGCACATCTCATACAAGCAAACACGGTGCCACAAGGTAATAATAATACATATTTCTCAGCCATTTCTTTTAAACTGGTGCCTGAATCTTGTTCTGCAGGAGAAACATAGCTAGAATTTGTGGTTTGCGACAAAGTAAATACTGTATTTATGCTTCAAGTCCTATGACATTATGGAAAGGATGACTTAGTTTGGCTGGGTTTCATGCCATTGGGCTATGTGTAGAAAAGCAGAGCTGCATTTTAAAGAGTTTCCATGCAGCTCTTGGAAATAGTCTTCAAAGCAGAAGCACTGATTTAAAACCATTTTCCTAACTGCAAAGATCTGCTTGAAGTAAACCATGGAAATTCATGATTCATGCCTAAAAGAAAAACAAACACCCCCCCCCCCCCAACCTTTATTTAACTGCCTGCAATAAAACCAAGCATTTGGATCTGGGTCCCATTTTATAACAAGATTGGGTGGACACCATGGCATCCTTTGATCCCTGTGAGCTAATTTTTATAGTTCAAGAACATGACGTTTCCCCCTCCAAACATAAGGCGCTGTGCAGGGAGACTTCCATTAGGTCTGGGGTACAGAGGCCAGATTCAGCCCTGCCTCGAGGGCTAAACTAAACCAGCAGCAGGCTTAAAAGGTAATATGAAACACCAGTGAGCATTCCCAGAATGGAGCCAGCAGCTCAGCTTTGGGGAGTGGCTCCCACAGGCACAAGGGACAGGGCTGTGGTTGCTTTGCTCTTTAGGTAATAACCAACAAACCCTTTCCTACCTCCCACCCTGAGATTCCATGACGTGCCCATGGAGAGCCACGGGACCTGCCTGCGATCAGCCAGAGCAGCTCAGCAGCACTCGGTACATTCATGGCACATGTCACCTGCCTAAAAACACTTCTTTTTGGCTTGGGAGGGGACCTTTCTGCATCTCCAGAGCCAGTGGCTGGTGGTGCAGGCAGGGCCCTACATGATGGTGACTGTCTCCATGAGCAGAGGCCAGACCCTTCCCCGGCTCAGTCACCCAGTGGCACCTCATAAGGCCTCTTGTGCTGCCAGGAATGGGCTTGGGGAGAGCCTCACACAGCCTTAAAAAACACCTGGGAAGCTGTCTGTCCACGTTAATTTGTTTTTGCCTCTTCTCCCCACTCTTCCCATGGCAGTAGTGACTGATACACAACACTGTGCTTCGGATCGCTTGCAAAAGGCAAAGGGTGGGACACAGGCAATACAGGAGGTTTGGGTTCAATCTTAAAAAAAACCACCTTACCCAAGTAGTAACTCGCTTTGGCTCTTTTTTTCTTTCTGTTTTCCCATACCCTGCTAGGTACGAGGGGCTGCCCCACGCGGTGCAGTGCGATCGCTACATCCAGGACGGCGGGATCAACGTCGGCTGCGTCCTGCAAAACCTGAGCGCGGCAGAGTACCGGGACCTGAAAGTTTGCGTCAATGGCTCAGCAGCAGCCACTCCGCTGCGGCCACTGTACAGCACCCTGCGCCTGCACACCCTCGGTAACGATGGCAGGAGAGCCACGGGGCTCTGGGGACTCACGCGGCCACCGCACACCCGGGCTCCTCCTCGCGTTAGGGGTCTCGAGTAAAGGCGTGCTTTCGTAGGTGGGTGGTTGTAACGTGTGCATTTCCCCCAGGGAAGGGGCTGTGGCATGTGCCAAGCAGGACTTTGGTTTCCAGGAGTGTCTGCAGGCAAGCAACACCACTCAGCACACACCCTGGAGGGACAGTGGGTGCCTCCAAGTGCTGCATCTGGCAGCTGCAAAGCTTGGGACAYAAATGGCCTGCTGGGCATATAGCAGAGCAGCTATGGGGGTTTTGGCTCTAGCAGCGTGGTCATAGAGACATCTTCATGTACTCCTGATGGAATTGAAAGCACTGCTCCACTTCTTGCAAGAACAGGAGAGGTCTTTAGGCTTTGCTGTTCAAACCAAGCTAAGGTGTGAGGTGAATTGAGCGGAAGGTGTGATGGGGTCTGTCAGAGCAAAGGTAGATTTCAAACCCATGAGACACAGGGAAAGGAAGCCAAGCACAGCATGATGTGCAAACATTACACATAGTCAGTCTTTACTCTGGGCACTTACCATGCTGATGCATTTGCCTACAAGCCAGAAGGATAAACGGCTAGCCCTCCAGCTAAGCCACTGSGCTAATGAGCGGGAGTTCTGAATTCAATTAGTGCTGCCACACGCTTTGTGCGTGGCTTTGGGCATCTGACATAAACCRGAGTATTTTCTGGGATGCAGGGAGTGTCAGGCCAGCAGTGCTGTGGTGTCTCTCTGCAGGGGCCGAGGCTGCCCTGGCAGCACAGGGAGGGCTGGGGGCTGCACTGCGAGGGGAACGYGCCGAGCACGGTGCTCACACCCCTGTGTCTCAAACGCCCTGCACTGCAGCCCAGAGCAAGGACCCAGGCCAGCCCTGTGTGTCAAGTTAAAATAAATAACTCACCCTCCAGACTCTGTGACATCTTGCTCCTCCAGCATCGTGGCTGAGAGCCAAGAGAGCTCAGAAATCCCAGCAACGGGGAAAAGGGACACAGGCTGGCGGTGTTTCACTGAAGCCTTTCCACCAGGAGCTGTCCGAGCACGCCTCTTGACCTTCTCTCTTTTTCTCCCCCTCCCAGCAAAGCCCTCACCCCCGAAGCAGCTGGTGCTTTCCGTGTCCGCAGCCGAGGAGCTCCTGGTGGCGTGGAGCCCGCCGGGCGGGCAGACACCGCCCCAGTGCCTGGAGTACGAGGTTCAGGTGGCAGAGGACCTGGGGGAAGCCACGGCTGCCTGGGCGGTAGGGACGGCACCCACGGCGCCCCCGGGGGGGGGGGCAGGGGTGGGGGAGCCCCGCCCGAGCCAGGGGGAGGCACGAGCTGCGGGCAGCGTGCGAGCGACCCCGAGCTCGGAGCGTGCGCGATCCCGGCGGGAATCGCTGAGCGGCTGCTCCGCGGCACATGTTCCCACTTAACCCCCGACCCCCAGCCGCAGCGCTCGCTTTAGCAGCAGCGGATCCCAGCAGGAGGCTCCGAGGGAGCACTTCCTCAGGCCTCCAGCCTGTTATCTCACAAAACTGTCATCGAGGGAATTTAAAGGTCGATGTGGTTCGTTTCCCGGAACACGGTGGCACAACTTGCGCCGGTGAAAATGTAATTCTAATCTYTCAAAAGGAGTGGCCTGGGACAGAACGCATCTTTTATGCACGGTGCTTTTTCCTYGTACATGATCCAGGTGCAGTTTGGACAGCAAAAATGAAAAGGATTAGTTAATCATAGGGGACATCTGAAGGACTTTTTTTTTAATCGCTGTATTCCATACATGAATCTTCTTAGGTAATTAAAAGAAAGATTTCATAAATTAACAGGCATGAATGGCAACACACATGATGTCACCCCCAGAAAATATTTTCAGTAGCTTTGTCTTCATAATCATGTCATTGGCATTCGCTTGTCCAAAACTATTATGAAATCATTTAAAACTGCCAAAAGATAATCCAAGGGTTTACAGAGCCTGGACAGTATGTTCAGGAACATCAGGCCACACCAGAAAGTTCCTGGTGGTGGCACGTAATTCCTTGATATTTCTTCTTTCTGTTTCTTTTCTCAGTCTGTGTCGACCCAAATGGAAACTGCTTTAACCATTACCAGAGGAAATCAAAGCCACGTTTCATGTGTTCGTGTCAGGGGGAGAACAAATATTTTTTGTGCTGACCAGGGCTTTTGGAGTGACTGGACGCAGGATTGTTTCTCTGGTACGGAACACAAAGTAAACAGTGTTTCTTCTGCATCCTTTATAAAGCCTATTTGGGTCCAAGTGCTGATGGCTGCCATGGGTATCTGCTGGTGTCCAGCACTGGGGGTGGGATGCTGTCTTAGTTACACCCTCAGCCTACTCCAGCACAGCCATTCCTACGGCTTTGCATCTCCAGTGCACTTGGCAGGCAAGCCCCAAAATATTAATGCTTCTGCTCCCTGCTGCATGGGGACAGCTGGGGTGGAGGAGTGACTGCTGTGCAGGAGAGGGCATGGGGTACTTGCAGTCTCCCCACAGGACATCCTCCTGGCTGTCCTGCACCACAGATCATCTCCTTTGAACCCTGTAGGCTCTCTTGGGCTGTCCTTGTGTGCGCTGGTTCTGCTGCATGAAGGCAGGGGAGAGGCACACAGCAGTGACTACATGTCTGTGCAGGAGATTTATTACCCCATCCAGTAACACATACCTGGCACATATCTGTAAAAAAAATAAACAAAAAAACCCAACCATGTAGGGTAACATGGGCACAATGAGCATGCGAGTCCAAGGAGGGGGTAGGAGGTAATATAATCCATTCTGGCATCTTCTTATTTCCTGTCATTTATCTTTGCAGTGTCCAGAAAAGAGGACAAGCAGCTATTTATCCTCATTCCAGTCATTTTGAGTTTGTCAATTAGCCTCATAATATTTATGTTGATTGGCCAGTGCAAGAAAAGGTAAGCACCAAGGCAGCCTGTCCGAGCAATGTGCTCTTATGTTGGTGTCTGCAACTATTTATAACTACAGTTATAAATGAAACATCACATTAAATGTCTGAGGGCCAAACATTAATAGATGCTCTAAGATGGAACACCAAACAATAGTTTATTTTCAGTAAACAACCTTCCTGAGTGTGTCTGTTTCTGATATGAAATGCCCCTACAGCAACCCATAAACTCGCTGCGGAGACTCAAACACTGCTCGTAAGAGCTCAGATTGCTTCTGCTAAATGCAGCAGTTACTTGCATGCACAGCAGCATAAATAAAGCCATTATGATGCCCCAAACCACTCAAGAGCAGAGATTTGTACTTGCTGTGTTAAAGCAGTGCCATTTTAATGGGCTAAATCCTCATTCTCTTTGCGCTCCCATCCCACTTGTTTGCATTCATGTCAGTGATGGCATGTGGGGAAAGCAGATGCAGAGGATGAATGTGTTTATTTGGTACTGATGATAATTTCTTTAGGTCTCAGGGGTCACTTAGAGAGGACTGATCCCCCAGTACTGATAGCTGTTATCTTTTCCTGATGGCCGTAGAGCATACGCAAGCAGGAAGCTCTTCTAACACGCCTTTTAAGGCATCACTCAGGGAGAACTGGCTCTAGAAGTAGCTTTGTGTGGTCCTCAGAGGTGAACCAACACCTATTTGGTAGTCAAATGCAGGGAGTCTGAGGCACACACTTTGCATCTTCGCTTTGCATCCACCTTCCAAATATTTTGGCTTGCGAAATTAGAACAAAGTCTAGATGCTCRTAAGAAATCCGTGGACAGCAAATGTCTCCTGCATTACCACTGGGAGGTGGCACTGTCTGGCAGGGATGCTGTAGCACGTCCCCAGCTCTGTCCGTGTTGGGAATAACAGTGTGTGTGCATTTCAGATCCCCAGCAGGGAAGCCATTGCATGCACCTGTGGGATGCTAACTCTGCTTGTGACTGCTGTACTGCCTGTTTGATGGATTGCTCAYGGAACACCGTCCCAAGGACAGCCAAGGAGCCCTGAGCTTCCTGCAGCCCGGATGGGTCCTCCCTGCCTGCTGCCAYTGGTGAAGCTGGTTGTTGCAGTTCCAGTCCTCAGCGGGCCCAGGAAATCTGGAGGAGCTTAAACTGACTGCAGGAAAACTGGAAGAGATTTAAACTGACTGAAACAAGCTGTTTCTGATAACAGGACAAGGGAGAAAAAAGAGGCAGTGGAAACTGCCATGAATAAAGATAACACGTTGTTCTGTGGGTTTGTTTGGGTCTTTTCTTTTGTAAGGACTGTAGGAGTCTGTCAGCAGAACACACACGGAAGGGCAGCCCCTCACACACAGTGCTAGATGCATGCAAACATCCAGGCACTCTACCCCACCTTGCTCTCACCATGTCTTCCCTGCCCCCAAATACTCAGCCTGCTGAGAGCATCTAAATGCTGAACATGAGCTACTTGAGCTATTTATTTCATTAGCTGATATGCCTTATCTGTTGAAAAGCWGAAGTGGGGAGGCCTTGAATGAAACTTGCTATAAAAAGACATGATCACAGCTACTGCAAAGGACAGATGGGTCAGAGAAGTGAGGGTTACTCTGGCAAATGTAACATGGGAACTTCTCTAGGAAGTGGACATTGGCACCAGAATCCAAAGAAGCACACGAGATGTTTCTCATCACCATGTGTTCAGGTGATGAAATTGCTGACTGATTTTTAAGGAACCATTCCCTATGATTGTGATAGAAAAAAAAAAAATTTAAAAATTCATCCCTGAATGAGATACTCTTTTCCAAGCCCATTCTGGTTTTTTTTTTGGTCAAAGAACTAACCAAGGCAAACACAGCGGTTTAGCGTGGTTTCACTTCATCTGAACAACCCTGAAAATGTATTTTCTTGCAGGAGCATTTATTCAAAGCRGGAATTTCTAGTGAACAGTGGAAGCTCACAGAGAAAATCAAGTTTGTGTCAATCAGCTATGTAAAGAGCCATACTAATCCAATCAGGAACAAAACAACACAGCAAGTGCTGTCTTACACATCCAACTGCAAAATTATTCAATCACTATCAGCTGCTTCCACTGCTAAATGGGCAACAGCCCAATGTAATTTGGGGAGCAACCAAAGGAGKAAAGAACCAGGAAAAAAATGGTCCACGCATAGACTGAAGCAGAAATGAAGTTTCATCATTGTTGTAATTCTGCTGAGACACGACCTCTGCCTCTGCTGTCTCCTGGCGCTCCTGGGCAGCCACCATGGGATGGCTTTACTTTCAAAAATACCCGTTAGCATGCACTGGGAATGGATTTTCAGGCCCCTGATGTTTTGCCAGCCTCTTAAACAGTTAAAATCTACTAAAAGATCTTTTTAGTCTACTAAAAACACATGAGTGCAYTGTGGATGTCCCCAGGAGGAAAAGGAGGGCAGGCAGCCAGAGCCCACCCTGCTGTCCTGGGTACATYCGGGGTGATCTCACCTACTTCACCAGGTGGGAATGCTGGGCACAGGCATTTGGAATGGGACAAACACCGCAGCAGCCCCAGCCTGCTCGGGCTTAAGCTGGGCTAAAACCTCTACCCTAATTTTGCCCAAAAAAGAGCTCAGAAGGGAAGAAGAATTAAAGTGCATGGGTGCAAGTAAGAGATAGCAAAGGGAAGGATGTTGTACCTCCACAGCTARAACTCACCCCAGAGATCAGAGCTATTTCAGCAACCACAAAATATAAAAGTTAGGCTGAAGCCTGCCTAGAAACCTGCCTAGTAACAGAGTGATAAATTAAGTACATCTACTTATGGTATCTGTACGCTGCAGCTTCGCAGGAGCATTTAGGCAAGGAAAGCTGGGCTTGGCCCCAGTGCAGGGCTCCCTGCTCCCCACACTCACCCCTGCAGAGGGTCCTCACTGCAGCAGCGGCAAAGCAACTCCCACTCACTTTCTCACAGCATCACATGTGCAGCATTTGCAAAATTTAGTCCTTCTAGATGGCCAGCCTCCTTCCTGACATCCTTGCTAGAATTTCATTAGAATGGTTTTTTTTATCCTGTGTTTCTGGAATTACACTAATGTATTTCTCTCACACAGTAGTCTCATTAGAATGTTTTAACTCATTTGCTGTAGTCCATAATTAATATTTTTAGTAAAGCACTTTTAAAATCCCTCCTGTGGCACGCTCTCCTCTCATTGTTCCCAGCTCATGKCTGGGTTCCATGTTTCTTTACCATCTAAGCTCCACATGTCTGGTGAGACATGTCTTTGTCTTTGCATACCCATGAGTTTAGAGTCTTCTTTCTGCCTTTGACTGATAAAGTCTTAGAGCCATTTGTTGAAGAATAAAACCAACTTTTCCTACAGAGCTTTTTCGTCCCCGGAGAATGTCAATACTTGTCACACATATGAAAGCAGGATCCTGTGCATGCTGCAGGGAAATGCAAAATCAATTTAGTCTGTCATATTCTAACTGCTTTTGGGAAGTAGCAAAACAGAGAAGATGAATGCCAAGGTCTCTGAACTGAAAAATCTCCCTCCTTCTCTCACTGAAGTATATTTTCAAGCTGCCAGCAAGAGAATAATTTGAAAATCAGTTTACCTTCTGTTTCATCATATCCATCCTCATATTTTGCTCATTTTTCTGACTGACCTCCGAATACAAGTGTTTCAACCACTATAACTTGCCAACGGCTGCAAGACATAAAGCAAGGCTGGCATCTTCAGGAACATGGGAATTCCCACTTGAGCATGAGGAGGAAACTGCTTTACTGTGAGGGGGACAGAGCATTGAACAGGCTGCCCAGAGAGGTTGTGGAGTCTCCTCTGGAGATACTCAAAAGCTGTCTGGACAGAATCCTGAGTGATGTGTGCTTGAGGACCCTGCTTGAGCAGGGAGATTGAACTAGATGAGCTCCAGTGTTCCCTTCCAGACTTACCCATTCTGTGATCTCTCAGGAACTCTTTACTCCTCTTGCAGCTGAGGAAATGAGAAGGTGGATGCTTTGTCTCAGCGGCTGATGCATCTCTGCCGAAATTTTGCGTCTTGAACAGGCGCTAGAAATTCCATGGCCACTGGGTGTCAGCATCTGTGCTTGGATGCAGGGGAGGCGGGCAGCAGGTGCAGCATCGGTGCCGCCAGAATCCGGTATTTAGTGCAGGAAAATTAAATAGAGGGGATAAGGGCTCTGCCACCGTAAGAAGGAGGAGCCTTGTTGTTTTTTTCCTGCTCAGCAGAGAGGTGTCACACCTTTGCTCCATCACTGGGCCCTGGTCTGACTGAGGGGTAACGTCCCCTTGTGCCTCGTGGCATCGTGATCACGGCCCAGTGCTGCTACACCTGACCAGAGCTGCATCTCCCAGGGCATGTGCCAGCCAAAACCAGCCCCTGCCACCGCCCTCCCCTCACACTCGTGCCACTGAGCACCCCCAGAAATGTCCCATCAGCTCAAAGTGGAGGTTCAGCCGACCAGGGACTGTGCCCTGCTGTGTGTCCCTGCCTCACTGGCACTAGCTCCTGCACCCCTGAGCCACCGTGGGTCTCAGCACCCATCCCTGGGCCACTGCAGCTCTCTTGGAAGGGTGACACAGCCCTTCTGGCTTCAGCTTTCAGGTGTCAAGGCTTTGGGAGTGCCGCAGCTACTGATACAATCTCAAATCTACAGAGCTTCGTGGGCCATGGCAGGTTTGCAGCTCCCTGCCTTGGGTGGCACTGTGGATTCAAGAGCAGTGTCAAGCTCTTTATTCCTGTGTAGAAGCTAAATTTTCTCAGGAGGGTCTCTGGTTTTCATAGCTTCAAGGCAAACAAATACAGCTGATGCATGTGCTTAACAGAACAATTTGAGGCAACATATTGTGGCTGAGCTGTCTGAACAGCTGAAAGGGCTTTGCAAACCGTCTGTGTCAAGATACCCTTCCCAGAGTACAGAGAGATAAAACAACCAGCTGAAAAATGACAGACACCACAAGGCTTAGCCCAAAATTGAGGATTCATGTCCTTGACATCCTGGGCTGCTTGCCTCCTGTGTCAGATGTGCATGCAGGCACAACACAGGACAGCTACGTTCAGGAAATAAAATGGCATTTCAGCAAATCCCACACCATCAGATACATTTTTTAAGAAAAAAGAAAACTAATTTAAAAGTCTTAAACATGGCCTTGATATCTCCTTTCTGGATGGGTCTGCCCAGGAAACAAYATCAGTGTTTAAGCAGATCTCACTCCAAGGAGAGCTGAGTGCGGGTGCTTCCCTAGGCTGGGGGGCTGGRTGAGYGTGCTGGCAGCCCTGCTGTGGTACCCAGCGCTGTGTGCACTCACCTCTGACAGCAAGGAGAGCCTGCACAGCACCTCTGGCTTCTCTGAGATGCCCAGTGAGGCTGCCTTGCCTTTGATGGAAGGTGTGAGASGTCGCCCCAGGTTCCTGCAGCTGCYGTGAGAGGATTTGAGCCGTGGCCATCAGTGATCATCCACAAACGATGGTTTCTCTTTCCTTACCTGGGAAGCTGTGAATGGAGGTGGCAAAGGCATGTCACCCCTTTGGTGTGCTTGGATGTCCCACCTGGACAAAGAACCAGCAACTTGCAGGAGTTATTTTCATTTAGGGGAAAAAAAAAAGTACTAAATATCAGGGGATTTTTTACAAACCAGGGTACATAGTGTAATTCCTTTGATGTAATTCATTTATCTAGGTGTCTTTGTGATTTAAAAACAAATGAAGCGYGGCAGAATACTCTTCACTGGAATTCATGCAGTATTGGAGAAAACATGCAGAGCAAACAAACATGCAGAGCCTGATCTTCACAAGGATTACAGCCTCCCTCCAAGGCTACCCTTGGCCACGTCACCCTCCCCTCCCCAAGCACCCTCCCTGCATGGCCATGGCACACAAATCTAACTTCAGGAACAGCAAACAGATGCCAGCATTGTGTTAAACCCCCAGAGCACACAGGTGTCCTTCTGCAGGAGACACAGCAGCAGCTCACACAGAGGTAAAGCTGCTCTAAGTTTTAACAAGTGCAACCAGGCAGTGGTCTCACATGTAGGTGAGTGTAATGTGGAATAGCTACAGAAAATTTACATGGGAGAAGAAAACACAGGCAGCAGAAGCAGGATCCCATCCTGTCTCTAGGTACCCAAACATCCTTTGCACCCTCACAGGGTCTGGCTGCCCAGGGAGCCTGGGAGCGTCCTTGTGCTACCAAGAGGTCCCCACCTGATGCATGAAGCACAGAGGAGAAGAGTCCTTGCCTTTTATCTGACGATGTTCCAGCTCTTAACTGTTGAAATGGAAATATGTCCCAACCTTCGGGGCTCTCAGATTGATCTTGGCTGGTCGCTGCCSAGAAGTTTGTGCCCGTGGTGCCAATTTATTTAGAAACACTCATGCTGGGAGCACAATAACCCTGTTGCCTGCCAGGTTCAGCAAAGCTCACTTTGAACAACAGAGAGCTTAAAAGGCCAACAGCACAATTTACTTTGCTGAAGCAAAAGCATGATGTTCCTGGCCACAGCAACAAAGAAAAGCGTTTAGAAGTCAGACAGYGCAAGCACGGAGCAGGCTCAGGCCTGAAAGCTGCTCACCAGTGTTTTCTCAACTACACCAGCTAAAGACAGCCCAACAGGACATTACCTCAACGCTGTGGCTCTCCTGGGCAGACTGAGACCATCTCCAGTAACACTGAATGTCCACGAAAACACTGCGTGGGTAAACAAAACACACTGGCGTGACTGCRTGCACGCAGGCTTGGGCCAGCCAAGCTGGTTGATTCTGGATGCTTCTGAGAATGCAAGTGAAATATTGCTTCATACAATCTGGGGCTGTTTCAGGGCCGGGAACACGCAGCCTTCACAGTGCCTTGACTCCACGCTGTCCCACGTGTGGGAGGTGCACTGGCTTGGCATGGCCTCGCCTGCCTTCCTCCAAAATTGTGGCATTTTTCATGGCTTTGCTAGGACTTGGAAGGACCATGGCCCAAATATAGTGTTCTTTCTTCAAGATGTTTGTTCCTCCCGCACTCTGGGACGTGTGGCTGGGGAGGTGCTGCTGTGCAGATGGCTGGCTTGGTGCCTGAGCTCTGCCAAATGGGAGGCTGAGGGCAAAAGGGGTGAGCTGGGACCTTCTGCTGTACCTATGGGATAAATTCCTGTGCGAATCCAAGAGCTGAGCCCTCAATAAGCATTTCAGTTGCTGTTACTGCTGCCTCACCAGGAAGTGCAGCCCCAGACCTGGAATACCACACTTGTTAGAAGCCTACTTCTAATTTCTGCTTTATTTCCACCCTTCCTGTATATCAATGTTTTCCTCTAGCCTAAACAGCTCCTCTCTCTCCTTAGTCAGAACAAGCACTCCCTGATATCTTGGTGGAGAGCTTTCTTTGCCCATCTTTGGCTGCTAGGAGGAAAAAGCCAAGCTTTCTGCTCTCATTAAAAGGGCTCTCTATGCCCCTGCCTGGACTTGTGGCCCTCCACTGCCTGTCACCAGGGCTGCTGCTCAGGTCCAACACACAGTCCCACCTACTTTTTAAAGCAGAAGTGTCAACTAACTACAGACCAACAGGGAATCCCATTCATTTACCCCCAGGGAGTAAAGGTCTGGCAAAGGAAAATCCCCATTGCTGCTCACGGTCTGCTGCCTCACCTGCTGGTTGCAGAGTCAGTAACTCACCCCAGCACTTTGTCAAATGCCATCCCAGGACAGCCTGGTGGAGGATGCAGGCAGTGTTCTCTTCAGCAGCACCTAGAGAAGGTGCAAGAGAAAACAAATGCTCCCTTGAGGATTAGCCCACCCATGCTCCAGCCTTGTGGCTGTGCTGCAAAAAAGAAGGGGGAGAAGTACTCGGCTGAGGGGGCCAGACCTTGCCATGGCTTCGTGGGTGAGTCACTGCCACCTGTGGATCCTCTCTGGAGACGTTTTGGGACATTTTGGGAAGGAACCCCCATCACAGCTGAGAYCTCTGCTGGGCTTTTGCACGTACCTGTTGCTTTGAGCAGTGTCATGGTCTTTGGGAAGTGCAGGAGGGGCACTGAGGTCTTCCTCCCCAAAATGTCACAGGAGAGCTGTTCTAGCTGTCAGTCAGGGAAAAGGACCCTGATTAAAACCCTCAGTGTCTTTGATGAGTGTCTGTCACTGGCACCCCCCTGTCCTTCTGCAGGAGGAAACACCAACACCAGCAGCACACACATGTGTAAAGCTGCTCTCCATTTTAACAAATGCAACTGGGCAGTGGTCTAACAGGCACCAGTTTACAGACTTTTTTTACTGTATCAGAAATTTAAATCACTCAAAATGCCACAATCCTATTAAAAATATACATTGGATCATTTGGCTGTTTTTTAATTAAACATTAATTTATCCAATTTATACAATTCAAGTGCAGGAAAATTCAGAACAGTGGATTTGACACACACCCCTGTGTGGTGCTGCATGATTCATTTTTCAAGTCACCCAGGTGCTGGTACCCACTAAAGTCACAAAGCAGCAACCACTGTCCCAGGAAACTGCTGTGGAAATTGCATTTATCTGCTAAGAGATCCTTTGTTTATTTGGGAAGCAGAACATAAGACAACATTCATGAAGAGATGTAATATGTAAGAAGGATTGCTCCACAGTCTCGATGTTCCACAGCAGTTTGTCACGCCTTGGCTGCTGTGAGCACTCTGTATAATCCTCTTGTCACCATCCCGGAGCAGCCAGAGTTATTTGGCCTGTGTCACTACTAGACACCTACCCACTTGCCAGGCCCCTCCACACATCCCTGGAGCTGTGGCCCAGCAGGACAGGCTGTTGGACCCTTTTCTGTGGTTGCAGGGCTCGGCAAAGGGTGGAGTGAATCCCACTGGGCAGAGTGCCGGGACACACCGTGCCTGATCCCAAAACAAGCACCTTCCTGGGGGGAGCACGTGGGAGCACTACCCGGAGCAGAAACCCTGCTGCTGCCAGGCTGCCTCCCCATGTACCCACACACCCTCCTGCTGTCAGCAGAACCTGTGATTTAGGATGGGTTTAAGCAAAATTTTTCAGTGTGTAGTTCATGCACTTGACTGTTCATTAAAGATGTTCTGGTGTGGTTCTTTAATTGGCAAGTGTGCCTCGCTGCATTGATTGTCTGTCTCTATAGATCTACAACCCCTCACCTGAAGGCTCTCCATCTCCATGTTGTTCTGGGAGTGCAGCATCCCTGCACAGCCAAGAAGGAATGACACATCACATGGATATTTTTTCAGACAGCTTCAGAGCACAGGTTTCAGCAGACCTGAGACTTACAGAAAAATGAGGGAGAGACAGAAGAGTCAATAACAACTTCATAGTTAAAAATGAAAAAACAAAAGCATTTTTCGATCCATGCACCCCCCCACCACCACATTATCAGTAGAGCAGCCCCCGTTTCACAGGTGACACCAGCAGTTACAGTCGACCTCCCCATCACAGGTTTCCTCCCCAGCTTTTCAGCTGCTCCCATTTTTTCTAGGGAAGACTAAAGCGTGCTGACATCTCCTGTGGCTCTTTGGGATGTGTGTGTGCATGTGCACAGATGTGTGCATACCTCTGTCTATCTCTGCCCTTCTGCTTCACCTGCTCAAGCCTTGGTGGTCTTTGTACACCTTTTCCCGGGAAAAAGCTCCTGATGCCTTTTCCGCCCCAGTCTGAAACAAAGCCAAGTGCAGCTCTTGGCGTGTAGCTATCCTAATGATACTGTGACACAGGGAGGAAACCCATCCAAGAGACATCTGCTCCTTCATCACATGACAGGCTCTGCTTCTGGAATGCATAATTTGTCTGCCACAGTACCACACACCCTTCAGTAGCTCAAAGTTAAACAATATTTCTGAAGGGCTGCTTGTGGGTTGCTTTTCTTCTTTAAAAGATGTTTTTTTCTTTGGAATTTGGGTCTCCAGGGCCCTCATGGCTCCAGCACATCAGATGCTGAATGGGAAGGGAAGAGCACTGGGCACACTCCACACCAGTGATGAAAGTCTTCACAGGGCTCTCCAGAAGAAAGGCACTAATGACTGACATGAGTGTCTCTGCAGAGAAAACAGCATGAACCACACTGCTCACAGTGCTTACTCACACATCACCTAACATTTACATCTTTAAATTATCGCTTGGATAGAAACTATTGCAGACTCACAGTCGCTCAGACCATAAAGGGCCATGCTGAGGTGGGATGCCTCCAGGCTCCTCAGCATTGGCTCTGAACTCTATCACCTCCCAAGTGCTGCAGCCTCTGGGTAGCTGCTCTTATCTTCAGCAAGCACAGGACAGAAGGAGGAGGTCTTCCCCTCCAAGCACAGTCTTTGAGGCACACACAGGTCCCCAGAGCCACCACGGCTGATCCCACGGACACTATGCCCCAGACTTGGCTGTGTGGGGCAACACGTAACAGATGTAGATGAGCCAGCTCAGGTCTAAAAAAGAGGGTGCCCAGCCACAAGGGTTTGTGCCTGAACACCACGGCCAGCCCTGCTTCTGACCTGTGCCAGGGCAGACTGCAAGCCCCTGCAGCTCAGGAGACACCACTTCTGACCCGGGCTGCCCCCAGGAGCAGATTCTCTGTGCAAATCAAACAGGGGGGTCTGTTTGCTGGGTCAGAGCCTCTCCGTGTGTGCTGTCCCTCGGGCAGCCTGCCTGCACAGCTCCATCTGGTCTGGGAAACAAAGCAACCCACACATCTCAGCCTCCAACCGTTTCCAAGGAATTATTTTCATTTGCTCAGTCCAAACTCAAAACGAAACACCGCCACACACACACTGTTTGTATGACAAAACCATACCTGGGTGAGATTTGAGGACTCACACGAAGCTTCCAGCAGATATTCCCACAAGACAGCCCCAGGCAGGGCTTCTGGAGGCATCACCACAGTTACTGACTACATCTCAGGAGAGGCAAAGAAGCTGTGGGGACAACTTGACTTTGGTTAAGTTTCAGAGAACTGAATCAATTCTTCCAATTCACATAGTTTAAAAAAAGGTAAATTTTAACAGTTACTCCTGGAGGGAGAAATCTGAAGAGGGAGAATAGTCTATCACTGCTTTCATAATTAACAAGTTTTGGGGTTGGGAGTGTTGGGGCATCTGCTGACATTAATTCCTGTGATTCAGCAACTGTGGGCCATACTTCAATTATACAACCTTATCCTCGTTTTTTGTTGTTGATTTAGCTTTTTTGGTCGGACATATATCCATTGGGGACAGATGAAAGAAAGAGAGGGCATGTTCACTTATTTATTTTCTGATAGACCATGAAAAAAAAAATTAAGAATGATTAAACCAACAAACTTTCTTTAATAAATTAATAGCAGCATCACAAAACCCTGATGTGGATGACCCAAAGAAAGTTGGGTACGTGACAGCATTTAACCATTCACAGAAATGTTCTCCCCCCTGGCTGGGAGGAACACAGGCGCTGTGTAAGGCAGTCCCCTCGGCTCTTCATCCAAGCAAGAGATGGACATCAGAATGGGTCCAGCTGAGGTTGGCGTATTTACAGTTCTGGTGCTGAATTTTTTTAAAAACATTTATAAAAATTCTGAAAATTCTCTGTTCAATTCTCATTATTTACATCCAAGTATAGCAGGTTCCCTTTTTGCCCATACAACAGAACCGGCAAGGGTGAGACATGAAGGCTCCTGTGCGAAGACAGTGCCTGTGTGTAGATCTATGCTGAGCTCAAGGATGCTGTGGGAAATGAGCTACTCACACGACTGACACATGTGCTAGAAGCTACTGCAATTCAACTTATTGCTAAATGCTTTCAAAGTCTTGTGATTGGTTCTTAAATATAGATATATATATGTGTGTGTGTATACACGCAAGTGCAAACCCACATGTATATATACACACACACATATATATGTTTGGAAGAGATGTGCTATAAATTCACCTGAGGAAAAAAGAAAAGAATTTAAAAAGCAATGTGATTTTTCTGTACTGTTTGAGATAATAAAATCCGACTTGGGGTAAAGGGCAGCCACTGAAGGTGCAAGTTTGTGTCTCTGGCCAGTCATCTTCCTACTGATTACCTGGCCTTTTTGGAGAGGCAAGTGGATTCCCAAGCATCCAAGCCCATGGTGGTATCTGCAGGCTGGCACATGGAGCAGCTCTGCTGCTTTCAGCAAGCAGTGCTACACTCTGCACTGGGATACCTTGTCTGCCTGCAGGTGAGTACTATGGATTTTTCCCAGGAGGGGATGAGGGAGAAAAGAAGACCATCAGCTTCAGTGCATCGGTCTGGGATCAACCCAGCAGCAGACACAGCCTGTACGTTGTGTTTCAGCAGTGGCCTCCGCAGGGCTGTTGCTGCACTCAGCAGTGCAGCAGCACAACGTCACCTAAAGCACTGGCAGGATTTTCTGTTTCTTCTACAAGTTAATTTTAACGGAATGAAGGCAGCAAGCTTAGAGGACAAGCAATTCATGTAAATAAAATGTGATTTATCCATGCCTAGTCCAAGCTTCTCTGTTCTCACGATTATCTTAGCCAGAGGCTGTCAGTGATGCTAAATGCATCCATGTTAGATGGGCACTGCAGCATCTGTGTAGTAGTTAATGAAGATTTAAAAACCTTATGGGTGATATCTGGCATTAGACAATACTCCACACAAGGAAATCTGTGTGAGAGGCATCACCCCAGAGGAACAGTGACAGAAAGACACGGTGCCTTGGAGGGTTTGTGTACACAGGAATGCAGAGGAAAATTAATCCAAATTATACATGGTGTGTATTAAAAGCAGATTACTTAAACTGCATTCAGTCCCAGTGTGGATGCTTCCATTAAAGATATACGTGGTATTAATGTGATATACTATAATTTACTTTGGGAGCAAAATGGAATAAATCAAATTTAAGTGTTACTCCAGATTAATATTCCACATAGGCTAGCTCCAGGTCTGCTTCCTTCCTGTCTCTGGTCACCACTTGCTTCTCAACCATGTCACCAGCCAATGATTCCAGCCACATGCCCTGTTCAGCTCTGCCCACCCCGTCCTGAGACAGAAGAAGGGACCCTCGCTTTCGCCTCTCTCCCCACATCCCCCAGGGAGGCACATCCTGCCCCTCTCAGCGGGACCCTGGCCAGCACCACACACAGAGGAGCTTCTGCCCTACACCCAAAGCAGTGTTCTACCACCAGCCCTGCAAGTCCCACAGTGCTGGAAAATAAAAGCAAATGCTAAACAAGCTACAGAACAACATCCTAGATGTCAGGACCACGAAGACCAGAGATTTTGGCTCTTCCAAAGCCAGAGTGCTCTTCAGGTAAGCCAAAGCCCCTGATCCTGCAGCAATCTGTGAAGGCTGTGCCGGCCACACTGAGCTCAGCCCACTCCATCCCAGAGCTGATGGTTGTCTGTAAGGCCAAAGGAGGGCTTTTGAGGAATCTCAGGCCTTCCATTTACAGAATGTTTGAAACAGATAACTGGGGATCGCTCTGTTTCTCACGCTTCTTGTCCAAGTCTGAAAGTGACTCCAGCCAGGACTGCAAACCCACGCCAGAACTGCATTCCCTACCTTCCTTAGGGGAGCCAGAGCCTCCTGAGGAACAGAAAGAAAACAGCGGGGCGGGAGAGGGAGCCAGAACCTAACAAAGGTCCCTTGAAGAGCAAGATTGACCCAGCATGGCAGAAGCTACTACGCATAACAGGGCACGTCTGGCCGGGTGCCTGCACGGCCACTACGCTCTCTGATGTCTCTGCCAGGTTCCTGTAAAGTCTGTACACGGCACAAATAGGGGTGAGGATTTAAAGTATATATTTACTGTCAACTTGAAAAAGAAAGTTATATTGACCAAGTCTAATAGCATGTATTTGAGATATATAACTATTAACGTGCCATTCTGGACTCCAGCAAATTCCACCTGAGATAAATATTCAGCATTTTTGTTCATGCACTGGAAGAAGAATTCAAACATTTTGTCCATGACATATGCAAAGTAACTAATAGTTCTGATCTAGTATTAACAGTAAATATAGAACCTTAAACTTCACTGCAGTATATTAATATATATTATTTTAAGTACTGGACTGGAAAGACAACTCTTTTTTTCTCTTTAAAAAAAACAAAGCTTTGTTCAGAATGCAATATTTACATAGTCCTTTGACCGACACTTACATTTTTACACCATATATTTTGGCTACAGACACACCGTAGCAGAGGGCCGCGTGAGTCACTTTCACACGCAGCTCACTCTTTCGCTCACAACATTACAGCTGTTTATGGAGAGCTCTGAAGTCCCTGGTTGCATCTCAAGGCCCTCGTCAGCTTCGTCTAGCTCCATGCTGTTGAATTCATTGCCATTTCGGTAACTCGTTAAAGTCAGATCTTTCCCATACAAAGCTGTCGAAGCAACATTCAGACACTGGTTCTGCCGCAGCGCCGACTTTTTACCGCCCTTGTACTGGCAGCGGATGTAGTTGGAGAAAGCCCTGCGGTAGGTCTTGTTGAAGAGGGTGTACACCAGGGGGTTGACCCCCGAGCACACGTACCCCACCCAGACAAACACGTCCAGGAGCTCGCTCAGGAGGTCTTTGTCGCAGGCCTCCTTGCACAGGACAGACATGACGTTGGTGATGAAAAACGGGCACCACATGATGAGGAACAAAAAGAAGACGATGCCCAGGACCTTGGAGGCTCTCCGCTCGTTGTTGATGGACTGCATAGTTCCCTTGCGGAAGAGCACTGCCTCCTTATTGACAGGGGAGTTCAAGTGGGATGCCCCCTCGTGATTGTGAAGCATGGAAATGTTCTCTGCGTTGTTCTCCTTCTTGAGGCAGTTCACGCTGCTCCTCCTCTGCTTGGGCACCTCCCCGCACATGAACACCGTGGCCTGTCTCTGCAGCACCTGCACGGTCAGGCAGTACGTGATCACCATGATGATGAGAGGGATGAAGAAAGCCATGAAGGATCCGATGAGGACGAAGTTCTCGTCGTTAAGGACGCAGGTCCCGTTGACAAACACCCTGGAGTCATCCTGCAAACCAATGACCGGAATAGGCATAGATATCCCTAGAGAAACAAAACCAAAAAGGAGACTGTTACCCGGACAGACCGGGCTCCAAAGAGGCAGCAGAGATGAGGCAGGTCCTGCATGCACTCAGCCCACTGCCTAAAGCTGTTTGAAAAGTTACTGCTTCGAGGTGGAAGGGAGAACATCATTAAACAATACTCCTAGGAGCACAGCTCCAGGGCATGACACCCTCCTCTGGGAACGGGGGCAGAAATTGAAACAATTCTGATAGAAATACGGCCACTTTCACCATGACATCACAGACACTTGGAAGCAACATTCCGCCTCTCTGGGCCCTTGTGGGCTCTCTCAGTGCAAACAGGCATGGTCACTGCAAGATCTCAGTCAAATAATTTTCACTAAGATCTAAACTTCACCCCTCGACTTCTGAAGCTCAGTCCCAGGACAGGCCCAAAACACTCCAAAAGCAACAGCACATTTTGGAATACCACAACCTGTGTGTACAGGAGAACATAGAAAACACGTGGTGGGCCAGATGTAGTTAGAACATCCTGGGTTCATCTAGTCCTCTCTCATGTCTTTGGCAGGTACCAGAAGTTTAGAGTAATGGTACAAAATGGGGCAGCTGTAAGCACTATATCTTAGAAAATTCCAGAGCAATAATTTGCAACCATATCTAGTTCTTAAAATAACCTTTGAGAGATTTAACTTCCATGAATCCTTGATCTCATTTCTAACTCCACAATACGCAGTGGCATTCAATTTCTCATCATGTTTGTCATCTGAACAAAGTATTTCTTGCTCATTTAAATTTGCTCCCTGATAATTTTCTTTGACTCCCCTCAGTTCCGCTACTGTGAGAAACAGTGAATAATCACTCTCTGGTCACCTTTTCCACCTTCTCAGTGATTTTATAGACCTGTTCTCATCCCTCCTGTCTGACATCTCTTTTGGACCTGAAGAATCCTATTCTATTCTCTCTCCCCTCATGTCAGACTCATTCCATGCCTTTGGTTATCCTTCTCCATTTCAAGTTCCTTTCTGCCCTTTTAATGAAATGAAAAAACCTGCACATCCAAGCCCCTCTAGCCACCTGGCTGCCATGGAGCACCCACTCCACAGACGTGTCTGTGGCTGGCCATGCCCTCCTTTAGCTCCTTCACCCCAAAAAATAACCAACACTGAGGCCACTCTTGTGCCTGGATTGTTTTTTTGGAGTTGCTGTGAACATTGCAGGTGACAGAGCTAATCCTGTGGGACTCTGAATTTCTAAACAGGAAGAATAACATGCTAAAGAAATTAACAAGGGCGTTTTTTCCCCTCCAGCTAAGTGTTTTCCAGGATTCTGGAGAATTCATCTGTGATTTGTCATTACCAGAAAATTACCATTTGGCAATAATCAAGTGAAGGAATTTCTTCTGAAAATTAACGAATATAAATGCCTTCTGTGATCGTAGCATGTGTTTTCTTAGCTCAAGTACAAGTTCCAGGATTTGCTCTTCTTTCCCTCTTCGTGCCAATGCTCATCAGTTTACCCTTGGCAAGGCAGTTGCCTCCTTTCCAATACGTTACCTGTTACCTTGCTTGTGTCAAACCTCTGTGACTGCAATAACCTTCACCCCATAAAGCCACTGACTCGCCATCATTAAAGACATTATTCTAACACCTTGGCTCCATCAAACCACAGACATTTGGGAAATGGTGGAAGTTGGACTGAGCACTCTTTACACAAAGAAGAAATCTGAATCAGATCAATGGCATTACACTGGGATTATATTTGCATGTATAATTTTATGCTTCAGTGCCCTCTCTAACACCTACCCTTTGAAATAAAACTCCAGAATGAACGAAAGTTCATTCATGAAGTAGTCATCATTTAACTTGGTGTTTTGGCTTTAGCCAAGGGAAATGAGACAAGGTTTTGGGATATCTTCACAGATAAAGTGACGTTTATGTGACACACATAAAGTACATTTGGGAAGAATAACCTAGTTCTGGGATATGATGGATATACACTGATGGCAGCCTAAAACCCTGCATGAGCATGAGATAGCTCAGCACTAATGATAGGGAATGAGGGGGCAGCTGCTGTAATGGAAAAGTGTCCCTCACCTCTCACACAACAAAGTGGGATTTCAAACTGAGAAAGCACAGAAGAGAGAGAGAGCACTAAGTCTTTATTTGTACTTTCTTCCAATCTAGGAAAATCCCATCATTAACAGCAGCAGGAAGAAAGATGCCCTCAGATAAGCTTCCAGCACACTTTGATTCAGCTGTCAGCTGAAGGGGTGGCACTGCCCTCACCTCAAATGCCTTCATCCACCTCGCATTTCTCCTCTGAAACTCATTCTTTAATACAGGATTTATCACCAATCCACTGCACAATTGAGTCAGAAAGGGAACTAAGCCTGTGCATACCTCGGGCAACCCAGACTAATTCACAGTGAGAAGGGTGCAAGGTCTCAGACACCTCAGAGGGGCTTCCTTCCTGGGGGTTACTGCAAAATTGCTGCTGCCACAATCCCAAATTCACGAATACCTGCTGGCAGCCACAGCCCACAGCCTGGCCCTGGTTTCAGGAGGGGTACCTTGATCACCACTAAGCGTTCCCAAGGCACCTGGACATGGATGAACACGGATGCCTGCCTGCCTTGAGTTCTGCTGTTTGAACAGGTACAGAGAAGGCACTCAGCTCCACTTGACTCAAGCAACCCACAGAACTTACAACTCAGTTTTAACTGTTCATAATTTACGAACAAAGGTCAGTTGGTCAGGGAATGCCAAACTCGCTGTAGCAGTGCAAGGAGGGTGAGTCTCAAACCAGGCAAGAGGCTCTGAACCCAACTCCTTCTGCTGCCTTTCTTCTGTGCGGCTCTCTGAGCCCCRGGGCAGAGCATTCCATGAGCTTCTCCCTGACACACCCTTCATCAACAAACATCGGGCTGAGTGAGTGAGCTGAAGTCCCCAGCCTCAGAGGCATTTTCCTGTTGTGTCAAATAACCCTTTCTAACAAAGGTGGCAGCAAATTCCCCAAAAGAGGCAGCGCCGCTCCAAAAACTTGCAAGGTGAAAGCTTTGCAAGCTTAGTGCAGATCACAGCGCTCTCCAGAGCACACCTGGTCCTCTTGTTTGAAGTCTGAGCAGTGCCTGGGGCAGCTGGTTTACCCCAGCAAGAAGAGACAACCAGGCACTAGCAGTTCAATAAGCCATGAACCAGGTCCYTGCTGGACTCAACACTGGGAGCTCTGGGCACCCTTCTGCCAGGCAGCAGCTTGAGCAGGACATCCGTTTTCACCACACCAGAGAAGGTGAAGGCGATTCTTTTTCTCCTCTCTCCTCCTTTAGCTTCTGTTTGACAGAGCAGCAGGAAGCCACACAGAGAGAGATCCTCTGGATTACAAATCCAATTACAAGTGTTGTCCTAACTGCTGCTTGTCAGCTTTAAAGATGTCCTTACGCCAGCAGAAATGTTCACCAAATAGGGCTGAGATGATGCTGTGGACACAGAGTAACAGATGCTCTTCACAGATTCTCAATTAATAAACCAAAACCCAAATGACTGCAAATACAGGTTTATAAAACATTTACTAGAGAAAAAGCTGGCTAAAAAGCCCAAATTGACATTCACAGATATTTAGACTTAAATGAAAAACCATACAGTTTTTGTGTTTAATACCTTGTTTTCTTCAGTGAAAGCCCATGAGACTGATAGAAATTATAGAGATTACTGAATAGCTGTGGTCTTTGATGGCTGTTTCCTCTAAGAAAGGGAGTAATTTCCACTCTTCTAYAAGAAGATATTTCCTCCAGGGAAAAACCACCTCACTAAAGAAAACAGAGCCCTGCATGTGGGTTTACTCTGGGGAATTCTCAGGGCTGAATGCAAAAGGGGTCACATTTTGCTGCAGGTACATGAGCTTGGAAAGGTCAGAGACCACGTCTCCTGGTCTCAGCACTGAATTCAAAGTCTTCTGTGTCCACGGCAAGAGCTCTGTTGATGCAGGTGGCTTTGGACCTCGCTGCCACCCTCCTGACATTTCCAGACGATTGAAAAGAAAAAAGCAAAGAGAAAGCTGTGTGCCAAACAAGCCTATGGCTGCCACAAACACAACCCACACTGCACGACCAAGGACACTGCTGTTCATGCTAAACACTACGTGTTCAAACCCATATCTTTAACCTCATATTTATACAAATACAAACAAAAATAAACCTCATATTTAACCTAAAACAAATCTGTTTAGTTTCTTAACTGAAATGTCTCACAAAGTGCCTGCACATTTCACTAATTCAGACAGTGAGAAGCAAACCCCAACAGCCTCCTGACTTCCACTGTGCAGGAAAAGGCACTGGGTTCAGGAAGCAAAACTCTTCAGAGGAAAATTGAAGAATGTGGGCTTCTGAAGTGTTCAAAATCACTAAAATTCCACATTCTCCCCATATTTCAGCAGACTAACCACAGTGCCTTTCATGTACTAATATTGCAACAACACACYTTCAGGGCTGGATTAGGTCTAGTTTTATCTGACCATTCTAATAAAACAACTGTGCCAGCTTTGTATTGGTTTAAAGTCAAAGATAAAAGGAGGATGAACTTTGAAGGATCTCCCTGCCCACAACAAGCACAACTGCAAACAGATGAAAGTCATCACTGACTGTGCCTGAACGAGCTGCTGACCTTTACCTAAACCTTGGGAGAGCACTGAGCAACCTGAGCCCACATGGAAAACCAGCAAAGGACAGTATAAGACGGAAGAAAAAAAATCATTTTTCCACCTGCCTTTCTATTTTGCTAAATTATTTCTCTTGGTTTGCTCAGCCACGTGTTTCCAACAAGGGCGATGGGGCTCCTGCTCACACCATGCCTGCTGCCAGGGCTGGGCTTCCCCAGGCCATCAAATAGTGATGCCTGGACTGATGCTCAGTAGCAGTAACCTCAAACACAAGATATCAGCATCTCCCCTGCTCTTGGGAACAGATGTGGTGGGAGGGGCAACCTAATTTCTGTGCAAAACGCTTCACAGACCATCACCATCTGCTGCTCTCCCAGGCAAAACCTTTCACTGGTGTCTAATTACAAGATCAAACCAATCCAAGCACCCATACCTGAAATACCAAGGTATTTTCCTTGCTACAAATTCAACTTGTTATCAGCTAATATAATCTTCCTCACCCTGTTACCACTCTTGCTACTGTGCTAGGGAGATCAATACCCTCTTGGGAATCATGGTACAAACACTCAATTAAAAGAATGTCTTTAGRTAAAATAGCCTTGTAGACAACTCAAACAAGTGGGAAACTGGCAGATGAAGCCTTAGTATTACACTCCAGGTCATAAAGCAAGTGCTTCTGTCTCACCCATGACCAGAAGACAGGTGTGAAAAGGTTTTATGAGCAGAAGCCAGCTCTAGTGCTCCACCAGAAGCAAGGTGCAGCCCAGCTTGCAATGCTAATGCCACCTCTGCACTCGAAACTGAGGCAAACAAAAGTTACCAGGATCACCACCATCACAGCATCTCTGCCTACACTCCAATCAACTACGGCCCCCACGCCCATGAGAGAAGAATTTTAGTCAAACAGACACTGTCAGACATTTAATGTCAAATTTAAAAAGGAAAAAAATTATTTAAAATACATTAATACAATTTTCTCCCAAATCTGGAGAGGAATTAATTCTACCCTCTCTCAGGCTTTGCTGATATAAAATCATCTTTCTCAGCAATATATGTTGTTCCTGTCCTTCTACCAAAGCAGTGCTAGGAGTCAGGAATCCATATACTTTTCCAGGAGATGAAGGGTGCCTGTCTAGCCTTTGCTTTGCCAGTAATAGTTGTCTTAACACTGCTTCCTTGTCTCCAAGTGATGAGCCACAGAGCCAGCCTGCTTGTTGGGAAAGGTTAGAGCAAAATCCCATTTTGACCTTCCGTATGTTGTCTTCTTCATTAGTGGTGTTTTTGCCCTTTTTTTTCACCATGAAACATGTCCAAAGCTTTGTGTGCCAACCAGGGCCTGAAGCCTGAAAAGATATTCCTGGGGTTTTGCTCCTATCCCAAAGTTTCTCAGGAGCAACTACAGCCCAGCACAGAACAGAGGGTGCTCAGGAGCAAACACATCTCACCAGCATGTGAGCCATGGCAATGCCTTGCTGAGGGAGTCCCTGATCCCAGAGACACAACCATGGCAGAAATGCAAACCAGAGCCCTAAATGTGCTCTGAAACCATGACCTGAGAGAGGCCACTTGAGCTCTTCCATTCCCCCTTTGCCTCCATGCACAACCTGCCCTCAGCCTGTCCTCCTGCCCTAGGGGGCTACAATTCCTTTTCTATCAGTGGTGCCACTCCAAGCACGTTCCTCCAACTGAGGATTGTCTCCAGTGAGATAGGGGAAGGCTTGGCTGGTACCTGGAGGCTCCTGAAGGACATCATCAGAGCAGCTTGGGAGCACGAGGCTGCTCAGCCCCTGGGAGAGACAAACAGGGCAGGCACAAAAACCTGTTTGACATAACTTCACTTAATCTGAGATGAGTGTTTACTGATCCTTGCAGCACACATTTATACTTTTCATATTCTGTCATACTTCTATAAATAGATCTCCTCAACAAAACAACAAAGGAGTATGAAAGTTAAATGGGGATTTCAATTTACTTCTTTTTTAAACCTGAATGGTTTATTGTACACACAAATTTCAGGTACCTACCTGAAATCAAAATCATAATATCATTAACGAGTCAGAGAAAGAAAGAAAATGTTTTCAAACACAGAGACATGCAAAAAAAAAAATTTGTGGCATCTGCCTATGGCACTGATACAAAGAGCAACATTTAAAGGATGGCCTTATCTTGGTCTCTTATCGAGTAAATTGAATTTACACTGCTACTGAGGATGTAAAGCTGTGAGCTGGAAAATTGGTTGCATGTGTAATTTCAGCACTCTACAGTAAATGACCAAACCTTGAACATTCTGGGAAGCAGAGGAAAAGCCCTTCCAGGCATACGTTTGGGTCACAGAGAGCTTCAGAATTAAAATGTTTCAGTTATTTTCATATCAGAAGCAATGCGTGTGTACCTCCACATCAAGGAAGTTCTTTCATTCAAAGATTTCCAAAGGGGTATTTTGTTTATTTCAGTGTTACCCAGCTAACACTCTCTCCTGTATGACACGGTGTGCAGTCAGGGTTTGACTGCTCCCTCATCACTCCTGCTGAGCCCTGTACGGGGACATTCACATGTTGCCAGAGTGCCCCAAGGCCACCTTCCCCAGAGCAGGATAGAGGGAGTGTGGTCAGCTGGTCAAGTCCACACGTCACCCGTGAAAACTCTGAAACTACGCAAATTCTGAAATCCTGAAACAGTACCAAGATTCTGCCAGCAGGCTCACACCCAAAATTGATTTTCATTTTCAATTGTGAGGATATTTCTGTTGCCTGCATTTTTATTTCCAGCCTCAGCACAGTGCTATCTATCACAAAGCTCATTTTTACAAGCCCAGCCCTTCACAGCAGTCACTTTTTCTCTAACTGAGCACAAAAGTCTTGCTCAAGTCACATTTGCTAAAGCACAGGACAACCGGCTGTGATGTATTTTAATCTGGAACAAAGAGGGCTTTGGAAAAGACCCAGTCATACAGAAATTGTCAAGAGACAGGAGGACTGTGTTATGTTCCCCTGCTTAAAAACCTAATCATAAGTTTAGGCTTGTGCAACTTGACAAATTTGTAGCTCAGTGAGCAAAGAACCTCTTTTATATCTTGCTGTCAGCGCTAACATTTCAGAAAAATGGAATGCAAAAGCTACTTAATTAAGATAAATTACATTCTTTTTACTTCTTCTTTTGAATTCTGATTCAGAAGCCGAATTCAGGATTCTTTGCATGGAATGCATTTAAAAGTCTCTTCAACTGAAGCAGGATTTAGGAAATGCAAACTGACCAGCCTGCACTTAAGCGCTGCTTTGAATTTGATACTTCATCACATACAGAAATGCACAAATTCTTTTGTGATACCTAATACTGAAGTGAGGATGAATTTACTTAATCTATTTCATCCTCTTGAAAATAGCACAAGATCTCACCAGGCCTTTCCAAGTGACAGGTAGTTAAGAGCTGGAAAACAGCAACAATACACTTTGAGTGAGTTCTCTTTCATTCCATGTTCAGTTTATTCCTGTGTCTGTCACATTTCTAAATTCATTTATGAAGTAAAAAYAGTTATTCTAAAATCGGCTAGATACATACCAAGAGTACTTTTCTTTCCCTGTTTAATGCAACCTTCTGGAAAAAGCCTGAGTAAATTGCCCTGTCATATGCACTGGGGAGGGTGGAAATCCAACAGCATTTCAGTGCCCTGAACAGACTCTGGGGATATCGATTCTGCCTGTATCTTCAAAAAAAGGGATGTAAGCAAACACTCTCCTGGGCCAGCTGTATCTGCATCAAAGAGAATGAACAGAACATAAACAAAGCCCAGAGCTGCTGTACACCCTCCAGCTATGATCCCAGCACAGGAGGGCACACAGGTACAGCAGCAACACGGGTCCCTTCCCAGCCTGGCCAGGGAAGTGCTGCCCAGGGCAGTCCCCACAATGTTGTGCACTGCAGACACCCCACTGAGCAACCGATCACAGCTTCTTCCTAAAGACTTTGGGATGCTCTGGAATAACTGCAACACCCCTTGCCTTATGGAGCAAAGGATGYGTGCCTGCAGAAGGAAAGTGCCATTCCATCTCCTTCCCAAGCCATGTCCCTCAGGTTTTTTCACTTGCTTCACATCCTATCATAAATGCAGCATTGTTAAACATCTCCCAGGAAAGCTGGGTAGGGSTGAGGTGTCTGCACTGTACAGCAGCACTGTCACCAGGTACATTTTTCCTTGGGGTAGAGCTCTCAATGTGCCTATTTTCCATCATCATGAGCCCAATCCACACCAAATAACTCCACAAAGAGAGAGATCTGTGTCTTTACACCTATTTGATCTGTGCTGATTCTGAGCTGCCTGTGCAAATGGAGCCCACGTGAAGTTGTTCACACGTGACTGCTTGTGTACTACACTCAGCAGCTCTTCTTCCCATGCCAAATGGACAGCACAGGGAGTTTAAAATAATAAATTAAAAAAATCTTAAATGAATTGATTAAATCCGATCTAGTTTCACTGTGGACTGCATTACCTAGAGGAAATGTAGCAGGCCTATGAAACATTAAAATTTGTTTCTAATAGATATTCTTGTTATATCCGTGAGGAGAGAAGGTATGTTTCCTCTACTTCTTTTTTTCATAGCCTTTTTGCAAGGCAAGCTTCCTCAAAATCTGTCCCTGTAGCACCCAGACATCCAGAATTATATTCCACTTCTAAAGCAGGCAAGAACCCAGGAGAAATTCAAACACCTGGAACATGCTTTTCCTTGCAGTACAGCACTGAAAGCAAAAACCGCTTTATAAAATAGAAATGGAATATTAAGTCTCTGTAAAACTGCATGTTAATCAAGCACAAAAGGCCATACAGCAGATGGAAGGGGTCATATAATTCTGCCCCTGCCTCAAATGTCTCTTTCCTAAAGCACACTGAAAGAGTTCTACAAATAAAAAATACTTTTCTTCACATAATTCCCAATCTTACAGAGCCATTCTGCTATCATTTTGCRTTTCCTTCCTTATTTTACCGCTGCTTTATCGTGTTTTATCCGAGTAATACAAACATGCCTTCTTTTACGTCTCCTCCTCRTTAAGTACGACTTCAAACTTGCCAGCTCAGTGCTAGCAGCACTCCAGCTGTGGCAGAGTGCAACAAAGCCAGTGCAGGAGCAGTGAATACCTCGCTGATCTCCTGCCTCCAACGCTGTGCTGCCTCACTCAAACCATGGCCAGGACCCGAGAGGGCAGAGCTGCAGCGGCTGCAGGGCAGCGGTTTGTGCTGCCTGGGTTTTCCTCCCAGAGCCTTGGCTGGAGCTGTTTGCTGCTTTGCCTGCACAGCAGTTTGATCTGCGTTATCACCGTGTGTCTGCGTTATCGTTGTTACCGGCACACGGGCACGCACACAGCAGCAACGCCTCAGCGTGCGGAGCGGCGTGTGCTGAGAAACGACCGCTCGCTCCGGCCGCCGACCGGCTGCACGGAAAGGCTCCTGCTTCCCAGCCATCGGTTATTCCACTCAGGCATGCGGGCCAGCTAAATTAATTTGAGTACCCTCCTGAAAAAGTCCTAAATGAAAATGGGAGTCACACCGTAATTCATTCAGACACAGTCAAGACCGTGAGGCACGTTGCTTACCTATGGAAATGGTCCAAACTGCAGCAATTTTCATAATGGCCTTGGTGCGGGAATTGAAGCGGCTGTGCTCAATGGGATTGCGAATTGCTACGTACCGATCAAGAGAGATGGCACAGAGATGCATAATAGATGCGGTTGAAAAGAGCACATCTAGGGAAATCCATATAGGGCACAACTGTTTAGGCAAAGGCCAAGCATAATCTGAAACATAGAGAGAAAAGAAATGAAAGGAAAAAAAGAAAAGGAAATAATTTGGGGAAGCTAGGCCRTCATTTCCGAGAAACCATTGGGATATTTTAAGTCTGTGACACCAGTAAGGGGCACGTGCACGAGGAGTGGGCAAGAAAACTCTCATGGGACCTCTGTGCAGGCAGTTCCTGGCTCTGGACACTCTATAAACCCATAGCCAGTTCCCACACATCTGATTTCTGCGACCAGTAGCTAAAGGGCAGTGCCTGCAAGGGACCATTTTAGCTCTGTTCCACACTCTTATTACTCTTTCYGCCATATCTTTACAAAATCAAACATTACATTCCTTTATAACTTCCTCATCACATTGTTTTCCTGGATTGCAAAGCGCTTAGTGGCATTAACTTCACTCGGATCCCTTCTAAAGCTCCCTTGATATGTGCATCTCAGTTTCTGTCTGCTGAGGAGAGAGGCAGCAGACAGTTTTTCTGCGCAGTCTAACACATAGCTAAATGACACTACTTCACCTTTCCCCCCCAGRCGGCGTGCCTTGACATCAAAGGAATACTTGCCTCCTCACAGAGCAGCCGGGATCGAGTGGCTGAAACTTCAAAACTGTTTTGAAGGTAGACAGAGTGGAGTGTTATTCTTTACAGAAACTCTGTTAGCAAACAGAACAGACGAGATAGCTACATCTGACAGCAGCTGGCACGCAGCTCATTTGGGTGCCTGCACTTATTAAACTGTTTACTCAGTGCTGAAGTACAGCTTGAGAATAAAAGTGACTCAGAAAGATCCTCAAGGGCCACTGATATTTAAATCAAAGCTCAGAGAAAATTGATTTGTGRATGATACCCCCGTGTCAGTGTCCAGAATGGATTCTGTGAGATCAATAACATGTCCTGCCAAGATCTGGGCTTCTCATCAAAACAAATCAAAATTATCTATAGCAGATGAAAACACAAGAGAATTCATAATAGTTGAATAATGAGATATTCTTGTGTCTTCATTCAGAACATGGATATCTAAAGCAATCTTGAAGTTTACCCCAAGGATCAGAATCATTACTCTGCAGAATCAATATTATATTAAGAATGGTGCAGCTCCATCCTACCGATCTCAAATGGAAAGGATGAAACATTAGTCTCAGAAATCATATTTTGAAACAAATTACCCAGCCAAGAGAGACCCAGGATACCTTAATGCAGAAACCTGAGATTAACTGAACTGAAGTAAATTATCGTGAAATGTCCCAGAGAAGCCCAGGAACCTTTCACAAAGAGCACAGCGGAACGAGATGGACACATTAGTTCATTTTACCAGTGGGAAACACACAGATGAAGTGCTAAGTACTCACCAAACCCATACAGCAAGACCTCAGCTCTGGGGAGATAAGCCATTCATTTCAGCAAGTTTGCACCACGTCTATTAAATGGACTGTAAGTAGACTGAAATCCACAGTAGCGAGCATTTAAGAGGTCCCTGTCAAAGGGAACTAAGTAAAGCACTTTGTGGCTGGAGCATCTTTACTGTAAAAGGCACCTCTGCTGTACAAATGAATAGAGCTTGATTAAATTATGACTCAGCCCCTTTATGACACTCCGATCAAATCTGTGCCTCCCGCTCACATTCACATTTTGCAATAGCTTAGGACATCATTGCCATCAGTCTGCAATTGAGCTCAGAGCTCCAGCTCAGCACACCTTGGATCTGCTGGGTGTTTAACGATGAACGCCCTACGGAGGAACAAGTCTGAAAGGCCACAAGTGGTACCTCTGCTCCCCGTGCAGCCCCAGGCTTTCGCTGCCAGCCCACGCTAAAACACATTCAGCACACTTTATACCTCACTACTTCTCCTCTGAGTAGCCAGAGCCAGCTTTCTGCTGCAGGCTGAAATGAACCACGAGCACAAAAACCCCGAGAGTGCTCTGATGGAGAAAGCACTCCCTGGGAACGTCTGCGGCGTGACCGTGACTGTGCAGCAGCCTCTGCAGAGGGGAACAGTGACATTGTGGCTACTGCCCACAGCAGGCAGATGGCCAGGAGACCCCCAGTGTCTCCAGAAAGAGACACCAGGCCTCCTGTGCGTGGGAGCATCTCCAGTGTGATCCATGGTGCTGCAGTGGGCACAGTCTGATTCCTGACATTTGCTAGACCTGGAAGGGGTTTCTACAGCAACCACCTTTTCAGCCTCATTGAATGATGAATAGCCTCTCTTGCTTCTTCCTTCAAGCTATCCAAACACTTCCAGTGACTGATCCCCCCTGGAACAACTTCTGCTATTGAACCAGGCACAGCATCACACCCAAAAAACAGGCAGAAGCACAAGCRGCGTGAGGCGAGGAGACATCGCCTGCTGTCAGCCCTGGCACGGCAGGAACCACAGGCACCAGCAGATCCAAGTCATGCTGCCCAGAATCCCTGCCCAGGCAAACTGTCAGGATGCTTTTGAAGACAAAGGTGAGATGAGAGTTCTCCTAATGCCAAAGCCTTTCAGACTTTCCTGTCCCAGGGCACTCCATTATGCTTCTAGCTGAAAAGCCAGTGGTACGAGGAGACATTTTACTTTGTCAGGAAGTTTCCTAAAACGATCTGCAATAACTAAATGTCGCTCTGGAAATTTGTAGAATGGCAGCTTGTAACACATCACTGTATCTCGATAGGAAGGGCATAATATATATTCTATCTCAAAATGTAATTATTTTTAAGTAA
This sequence comes from Amblyornis subalaris, assembly GCA_018881555.1. Classification (NCBI taxonomy): domain Eukaryota; kingdom Metazoa; phylum Chordata; class Aves; order Passeriformes; family Ptilonorhynchidae; genus Amblyornis; species Amblyornis subalaris. The sequence goes on from JACAXG010000241.1 coordinate 123,827, forward strand.
GCATGGTGCGTGCCTTTGAAAAACACCTACACAGCCTACAAAGCCAGTAATTTGTAAAAAAGGAAAAACAGCTTTATTCTAATTCTGTTTTGAATAAATGTACAAAACATAGGAAATGTGCCCTGTGACTGTGCCAAGATGCAAACAAGGATTAAAAATAAATCTGTTAACGATGTTATACCTTTAAAACAATTTTATCCTCAGAAACACTCTAATTACAGAAGGTAACATTTCTCTAATTTGTTCTTTTTTCTCTCATTTCATATACAAAGAATAGCAATTACCATAGATTTAGAAGAGCAGATGACTGAGTGAAACGAATTCTTGGACCCCAGCACCTCTAAGATGTAGTAATTGCATTTCCAATGGAAAACATGCATCTCAATCCAAATTTGGCTCCAGAAAGAATCAAACAGTGCTAAACACCTGGGTAAGCAAAAAACCAAATTCTTTGTAAGAAACTCTGATTTTTGTACCTTGAATTAATCTGAGCCCTTAAAATCACGTGTTTAATGTACTGGCTGATACAGACCAGATAGGAGAGTGCTGAAGGGAATCAGATGAATGCTGCAGATCAGAACAAAAGTTGGTATTTCTTTACCCAGCATGTAATCAAACTGCAGATTTTTTTGCCTCTGGACATTTTGTGGATGGTAGAAGTTTGCACTGGGCAAATTCAGAGAGAAAAGCCTACAGAAGACTATTGCAGTGATATTACTGTAAAATTGGTGTTTGCTTCTGGCTCTGGTCGGAACAAAACCACCGTGTAAAAAATCCAAGAAGGAAACTTCTGCAGAATATTGCTTCAGCCTCCAGCATCTCATGGAATCTGAGAGGCTGTCGTTCCCCACGGGACACGTGGGACAAACACTCATATTTAACCGGGAGTCACGGTCCCTAGGCGGGATTTCATCTCCTGCCCTGGGATGAAAAAGCAAACCACAGTTCCCGCGTGTCACTGAACAGCTGAGATGAGCACAAACTGTTGGCAGCAAAATAAAGAAACTCAAAAAGCATTTTGGCAAAGTCACAGACCATCTCTGTGCGTAGTTAATTTGCTGTCGGATAAGAGCTCCTCGCATTTTTTGTGCTTTCCATCGAGAGAGATGGCAGCTATGAAATGGAGTCACTTTTGTCAGGGATTTATGCACATGGGTAAAAAGTGTTGCTTAAAACTGTTATTATGGTCACTGTACTGTTCAGTGCCTGAGAGTCAAATTACAAGCTAACGTAGCAGGAGGTGACTGAATAATCCAAAACACAGCAAATGGAAGCAAAATTAATTATGTCAAATGGTAAAACAGAATTACTCCAGATTGTGGGAGAATGGCTGTACTGAAAAAAAAATTAAAAATGTCTGTTGCTTGTACACATTCAGTACTTCTACAGTGCAATCTGCTCCACTATATCTCCTGGGAAAATGTAGTGCATCGCCTAGGACAAATCTGGAATAACAGCAACAAAATACCTGCTTACACCACAATAAAGTGAAGAATTATGTAAAATTCATCCCTGTAGCTTCAGGAGTTTTTCATGGGAAAGTCACAGTAAGCTGCATCAATCATTTCTTTTCCAGTCATGAACACGAATTTGGAAAAGGTTTCAGAACACATTTGTTGAGCTCAGCCAGTGCTTTGTAGCTATTGGAATGGCTAAAAGGATAAAAACCATCCTTCAAAATGACACAGGGAGGAAGAGGGTATATTTTGCCTCCTTATGACATTTTACATAWATATATACACACATATGTGCACAATTATATACAGTATTTTTATAAAAGAAACAGAGCTAAATGTGCAGAATAAGTACTAAAAATTCTTATGTGTTCAAAAGCCTCTTTTAACGTTGTTCATTGGTTTGGCTAAAAATTAAAATACATGTAATATTTCTCATTTTGAGGTTCTGATATTTACTCTATTTACATTTCACTTTTAACTACGTGAGTGAATTGAACAAAAAAAGGTAGGAGGCTATCGTTATGTTTGAATGAATCTTAATCCCAGTACAAAGCACAATTTCCCAGCAGTTAAAATGGCAACACCATTTGTGCTTGAAGCACCTTTTGATCATCCTGTAGCTGCCACAGATCTGCTCCAGGCCATACACTGACCCACTGCCCTCTGTAGTGCTCTGACTCTTGGAAAGGTCAGTGACAAAGACCCAGGGGATGCCTCAGCCAATTCCCTGAGAATTCCAAACTGAGCAGAGTGCCCCGTGCAACGACAGCRCCCGCTTGGGTTCCTGTGCTGTAACCCAGAGCAGCACGGGACAGTGCACACAGCAACCCACAAACAGACCCCAAACCTGCCACTTCCGGACAGACTTTGCAGCTTTTGAAGATTCTTCCATACATTCCATGGAAACCCACTGCTGTGGGCTGTGGAACAAAGCCTACCCYTTCCCACTGCTAAAAGTCTTCTTACCCCCACTGCACCACTGATGCAACTGAAGAATTTTGTATGAACCAGACTTTTCAGTCTTCGCTTTAAAGTTTCATAGCTGCCACAGGCTTTACAAAAATAGAAAGCAATTACATACAGTTTTAATATTACTGCATTGCATTATTCCCAAGGGAACGAAAGAATTTAAATGATTCTCTTCTCTTTCTCTTATCTAGGAAGTAAAGCATTTCTCAGCCTGAAATACCACATCAGGAAGTGTAAAGCTATGTTATCTCTTTTCTGCTCGTTTGTTTTCCTCAGATTTACATAGACAAATGACTCAGAGACATCCATATCGCTCTGAGAGTCACACAGCCGAGGGTGCTGAAAATCTCCTTTGTGCCCAGCAAGTACAGAATGTCTTGACTGACCCCCTGCAGGCTTCAGTGGCTGCCAGCACATCCACAGAAGGGCTGGTGCACAGGCAGCTGAGACCCCTGGCTACAAAAACAGCTGGTCTCAAGGGTAGCACTGCCAAACCATTTGATTTTATCATCAATAGAGTGGAATTTAATGTTTCTCCAATATACTGAACTCCCGGGCATTGAGTTACTGAGTGAGAAATTATGTTTACATTTAAGTTTCAAGCCTGCATTTTTCTAGAGGGAAAAAAGGCCATCCTAAGGCTATCTGGATCCCTTAAACAGCACGTGTTCTAGCACAGCCRAGCACAGAGACATAATCTACACACAAAGGACAACAATGACTTTTAGGACAAGAACTGTGTTCTTGAACGCCGTAAGTTCAAAAAGGCTTGAGGGTCCCAAGAGGTGCCCAGCAGGGACTGGGCTCTCAGGTGGTGTGATGGCCAAGAGAGTGGGAGAGACCACCAAGCAAGAAAAGGTGACCCTGTGCCCAGACACGGTGTTGGAGAGATCACTGCTGCCACCCTGCACTTGAACATCTGCGAGTTGAAGTTGCCGCTTTGCCCTAATGCAACACCACACAAAGGATTTACTTGAGTCCGTGCCACTGGTCACATCCCACTGGGCTGTGGCACCGTTCCTGAGCTGCAGTTTTCCCCTGAGCTGTTTGTTTTTCATCTCTTGGAGCTGTYAGTGTGGCACCAGTGGCCCTCGGGCAGGGAGCAGCAGGAAATAGGCATGGAGCAGCGTGGTTTTGGAAACCTCCCACCACTGAAGGAAACTCCAGAGGAACTGAATGTGCCTCCAAAGATTTTTTGGTTCTTTTCTCACAAGTTACAGTGATTAATTGATGTGRCTGTATTTTATTGCAAATTAAACAATTGCACTCACTAAGCTGTTAGAAGAATTTTAAATAACTGTTAGATTTTCCTTTCTATCCAGTATTGCAATGACTTGCAGTCTTGACAGGACGTGTAAGAAAGAAGGAAATTTAAAGCTAGAACAGATATAATTATCTGATCTAGGGAAAGGTTGCTTGAATACCATTTAAGTAGTATTTTAAATGCAAGGAGCCTGCTTTCCATACACWATACTTAAAACAACCCTGCTAATAAAATGGGATGTTTGCTAAGAAGAAAACATAGCAAATATTGCTTTCATTCCAATGCCAGCATCTCTTCTCTTATGGAAAGATAAAATTATTCCGGTGCAATTTGTCATTCCATAAATCCATGTGTTACGTTCATCTTTTCATTTATTGGCAGAGACTAAAATTGCATTTGGAGCCAGAGGAAAAATTTCTAGGCTCAATAATGTTCTCTGCTTGCAGTTTAAGCATCTGTAGTTGCATCTGGAATTTTTACATTGAGTGATATGGACAGTTAGCAGAGCAATGGGACAATTAATTGCATTGTATCAGCAAGTTCGTATAAAGGGTTCCTTCCAGCCTTTTAACTCTAAGAGAGCTATGATCTCTTCACACAATTCTGAGCTGCAAGTTCTTCATAATACTTTACCTAACTGAAACCACAGTCTAATAAAATATTCATAGCAGTAAACATTTTCTTATTACTGATGTTCTGCATGTCAGCACAGCATCAGGACAGCAGCCTCTCCTTTAATTTCCTACATGCAGGTCATAGATCARCCTTCACCTGTTATTTAAACAGCTAATAAAACTACAGTGGAATGAACACCACACTGGAAACTAAGCCCACGAGCAAACACAGACCTCACATGAATACCTTCTAAACATAAGAATATAAATATTTTCCACAAAAAGTCTCATAACAAAGTGCACAAACATGTGTCAGTAACAGGTGGTTCTTCCCTAGTTTTGATGAAATTGAGAAAGATCCATTATCACAAGAAATAGCTGCCAAAACATACAGATCATTTGAGGAAACTAAAATTCAAAACTGAAAATGATGTGGTATTATTCAATTACAGCTGACTGCTGAGCAGTCACCTTAGCTGGAACAAAGAAGCCATCTGCTTGAAACCAGAGATTCTAATGTCAAATAAAGTTTAGACTATGCCTCGATTCTAGGACTGGATCTGGGGCTAGTGAGAGGACACAAAACCATAGAGAGGACATTTTTTTTAGGTATTTGGTTTTATTCCAGCATAACTCAGTGGCAATTCAGATGTCTGTGCTATCCTGACAGCTGCCTGGGAGCCTACATGGGATTAATCCTCTTTCTCAGCTCAGGCTCCCTCCTGACAATTCAGCTGGACAAACTGGCCTCTGAATCATGGTAAAATATTTGATTTCAGAAAGAGATAAGACAAGAGTTTTCTTCTTTTGATCTAAAGGGTTCCATATTCGGAGAACACAGGTCTGTCATCTTTAACCAGCCAACGTTTTTATTAAATATTCCAGGAAGATGATAAATTTGATCAGAATTTACATACTCACTGTAAACCACCTTCTGCAGACCAGCAGCCTCAGCTTCGAGCACACAGCTGCAGATATTTGCTCTGCTGTACCTGTCATGCCCACTCAGCATTTTTTTCCCCCATATGGGGGATGCACAGAATCACATCCTGGGATAAAAATCATCACGTGAGATCTGCTGTTTGAAGAGTGACAGTGGCTTTGCCTCCCTCTTGCTGCAGGCTGCTTGATGTGTCCAGGACACGATCCTCTTGCTGGCCYCCGTTCAGAGCAGCTCTGCACCTGCACCAGTCCCGTGCCAAAGCAAAGTGCAACCCACACTCAAGTGCTTCGGGGAATTCAGGGATATGGAAGCAGTTCAGTGAGTCTGCTTCCCCATTAGGGAGAGTGGGTTAATGGTCTGGCTGCACTTCATGCCAGTGTGAGCCACGGTTTGCCTGCCCGATGAGGTCAAAAGCCAGCACGAGCAGTTGGTGAATGACTGATWCTGGCAAGAAACCACTTCAGCCAAGGGAATAAGCCATATTTTGGTCATGCTTAGAGATAGTTATTCTCATTTCTGATATTTCTCAGAGCAGGACTTGCAAAACACATTCCCTGTTCAGCTTCCTCCAAGGGGATGGGCATCTCTGGTTCTTCGTGACTATACAGGTAGAAACGCCAGGGTGAGAGTGCTCCACGGAATCCACTGCCAAAAGCAATTATTTGGGGGTTGCTAAGAGGCCTAGAAATTCTGGTCCTCGTCCTTGAGAGCCATCTACTGTGGTCCTGTCACTGCATAGCTTAGATGCACACCTCCCACTTGGAAAGCTTTTCTGCCACTGTGCCCAGGCTGCTCCCGACCGAGAACAGACACACTTTTTAGTACAGCAGAAATGTCAGACTGGAGCTCACCACATTGGAACCAGCACCTGCAGTGGCTTTCTCAAGGGAATAATTTGCTAATGAACACTGTTACACATGCAGAAATCCCAAGGAAATGTGTGAGCATGTGAGCAAGTGCCACTTCTCTGGGAGTTTGCTGCCCACCGTGTGCCAGCTCAGCACAGCAACCTGTGCCCCTGCAGCCTGCCCCAGCTAAAAGGCAACACACAGAGGGATCACTGTCATTCCCTGAAATAGGAGTGGAGGAATTCATCCAGTATTGAAACAAGATACAGACATTTAATTGAAGAACTCTAATAGCAATCGAGAAAGTGCATGTATYGCTAACCAATTCTATACTCTATAGGAATAACCTGCTGAACCATGCAGGTATGCAAACTATACCGAGTTTGCACAGAAATGTACAGTTATCCACTAGGATTTTTGTTGTGTGGTGTGACCCAGAAGAAAACTTCAGGGGTATTTTGCTGCTAACTGTCTTTTAACTGAGGCATAGGATGTAGAAACGAGAGGAAGCAAACAAGTGCAGCTAAACTAGACCAAGTTACTCAACTACTYGATCTCTTCCCAAACCTTGCACAATACTTGAAAAATAATATTTCTGTAGCCTTTATCTTCCAGCACAATGTTGCAAAGTCTGAAGTCAACCCCAGTTACCCAGCTATCCCTCTCCACTTCTTCCCCATTCTCCCATAATGCTTAGACGTTTCCTCACTTTGCCACGCCATGGAAACCCTGGAGGCTTCTTTCACMGGCCTGAAAAATCATTTTCCAGAACAGGACTAGGTCTGCAAGCTTTATTGGCTGATAAGCCTGCCAGGAAGCTCATTTCTCTCAGCAGCACAAGAGGCTTTCCTAGACAGCCCAGACGCCCGCAGGACATGGGTGTGTGAGCAGAGAGCCCCTGCTGCAATCTGCTCCACTTCTGTGAGGGCAAAAAAATGGAAACATTAAAGGCTCATGTTTAATTGAACACCTCAGTGGGAGTATGGGCAGAATCAGAGTCTGGGGGTGTCTCTGCATTAAGCCTTGGAGGGAAGAAAGCCTGCAGCCTTCACCTTGGCATGCTGCAGTAATTCCTTTTTCACCTGCCAGGGCCTGCAGGATACCTCTGTCTTCAGCGGAGGAGCAGTCAGTGCTATGGATGAGAGACTGAGCCCCTGGTCCTCCTGTAGGATTTTTCATCCAAACTAGCTGGGAATCAACATCCCATGTGGATGTGATGCTCAGAGAAGGCTGGTTTATCCYAAGCCCCCTTGCAGGGATCAGGGCAGGTCACCCTGTCACAAGCACCTGAGCATCCAAGGCAACCTTGGGAAAGCAGGGGTCTGGGAAGGCTGCCTGTGGATGAAGCTGCACTGTCTGCCTTGACAAGCACAGGGCTCCTGTACCCCTGCTCACCCCATGCCCTCCCAACACACCCCCAACCAGCCTAATACAATGTGATTTTAAATCACCCCTTTACTCCAAGCAACAGATTTGTCATTTAGTGTGACAGTCCAACTTGTAAAACCACACAATACGATGTTAAGGATTTGCATTATGGTAAGCATTTTGTGCACAACTTGTTACTAATTAAAATTGCTCCCTACTATCAGAGTCTATTAAAAGACTGGAAGTTGGAGTATGATTTAACCTGAGATTATGGTGCTTTCCTACTGCAGCATTTACAGCCTGAAAAATGCCCAATTGCTGTCAAACCATTGCATGAGGACACGTAAGAGTCAACTCAGCACAGCTTTCCTTACAGATCCAAAGATTTAGAAACCCCTCAGACTAAGCTAACACATGTACCTCCATCCTCACATCCTGAAATTCAGGCGGCATTACTCAGCCAAAGAGAAAACAAACAGGCAGCAACATCAATCCTGCCTGACTTTCTGTCGCTCTCTGACAAATTATGCAAGTACACAGTTCTGAATCCTGGGAAGGGCTGCGGTGAAAATGGCAGTGCAGGACAAGGTGATCCCATGTGATCCCATTTCCCATAACACAGCAGTGTTTTGGCATGTGGACTGTATTCCACAAAGCCAAAGTGAAACTTAACATGTGACCACCRTCTGGGTACAGTTGTACTCCTCTGAGTTTTGCAGGAATTGTAGGCCTATTGTAAGTTCCATTAACATGAAGTAGAAGTTTAATTTAACATGGATAAATGAAGCGTGGGCGTACTGATATATTAGAAARAATACTATTACCCAGAAAATTATAGTGGTCTCACGAGGTGGTAAAGGAAACTAAAGAAATTATATTTAGTTAAGTTATACCATTGRGGTTTTTGATAGGCTTGTTTTTGCTTTGTAATCAAGTGCAACATTATTTTATTATCATGGTTATACTATTATTACAGTGTAATCTTGCACTTGATTACAAATCAAAACCAGTGATAACTACAATAATAAAATAACATGTTAACATAATAATCTAGCAAAACATAATAAAATAAGTGCTGTGCATCAGGCACAGCATCGCCGGCCGGGCCAGGGAGGGGATTGTCCCGCTCTGCTCTCACTGGGGTGGCCTCACCTCGAGTGCTGGGGGCAGTTTTGGGTGCCACAGGAAGAGGAGACTGAGGACAGACCTCTCTGGGGTCTGCAACTTCCTCACAAGGGGAAGAGGAGGGGCAGGCACTGATCTCTTCTCTGTGGTGACAGTGACAGSACCCGAAGGAATGGCCTGAAGTTGAGTCAGGGGAGGTTTAGGTTGGATATTAAGAAAAAATTCTTCACCCAGAGGGTGGTTGAGCACTGGCTCCTCAGGGAAGTAAACACAGCCCCAAGCCTGACAGAGCTCAAGGAGCATTTGGACAATGCTCTCAGGCACATGGTGGGATTTTTGGGGTGTCCTGTGCAAGACCAGGAGCTGGACTTCAATGATCCTTCCAACTCAGGATATTCTATGATTCTACAATTCTGACTGTTGTCATAAATTTAACAAATACAAATGAGCGATATGAGTGTTGTAGTATAACAGCTACTCCCAAGGTACAAGAGGAACCTATTCCAATATGGACTAGAAAAAGCTTGGAAAAATCATTACAGAAAGTAGATAAAGTAAGATGTAAAAGKCATATTTAAAGGACTTCATCTTGGAAGTTGTTTTTCCTGTGTTCGTGCTTGTCAACATCAGCTTGCCGTGTTATATCAATCAAATAACCTTGTTCTGCTGCTGTGCATCTTGGATGGGCACAGCCAGCTAGATTTGAACAAGGAAGCAGACTCAGAGCTCTTGGTTTCTCCTGTGTTAAAATGCAATCTCTCTTTCTGTTAACTCCGAATTGACTGATCAGAAGAAATCAACATAAGCCAAACTGGCAAATTCAAAATTTTACCCAATGGATCCGAAATTTGAATAGTGGAGTGAGAAGTAGTTGCCATTCAGAACMAATGCACAGACAGAAGGGCAGAGCTCTGCTGCCTCCTGAAAGCAGCCATCAATATTCATGGGTGTCAGACACGCATTTACAGTCTCCTGCGTCCCAGTGGGTGCCAAATAGGTAYGGTAACAGCCTGTCATACAATTTCCATATCTCAACAACACCAAGACCTTCCTGTACAGCTGCTGCCTCTGATTGAGGACGGAAATAGACATTCAATTTATAAAAACAAGCAAAACACCCAAAACTTACCAAAAATAAACACGTTGCAAAACAAATTGTACGGCAGAAGATGGGAACGCGCCGGTCAGAATAGCAACTGGCCTGTCCCGATAACTCCAGCGCAGCTGGAGAAGCGAGGCTCCTGCCAATATGTCAACAGGAATGGAAATCAAACCACCCAAAAAACAACCCACCAAAAATCAGCAGAGCCTTATCAACCATCCTGCCTTGCCCATCGAATCTCACACCTGAGAGCTGATAGAGGAAGCAGGTGTTTCACGTTTGCACATCACTCATTGAACTTTCCAGTCCCGAAGCTTTTTCATCAAGAAGCAAGACAGCATCTTGGAGGAGAGATTGACTCACTGAACCCACTGCTGTCACTGTGCTTATCAGACTGCCTGCAGGAATAGTAAAGTTTTCCAACAATAAAACTTATTAAAACCAGAAAACATGGAGACTGGAAAAATCTATATTTAAAACTAATGCATGAAACCAAAATTTTGATATAGCACGTATTTTCAATCACAGCCTAGGCTCTGTGACAGGCTCATGCACAAATTCCTCTCATGCCATTAGCATCTTTAATGACAATTTTGGCAGAATAGCCAGGAAGGATCCATTCTGTTCATTCTGTTTCTGTTTCTCTGTGAATTGTCCATTCAGGAAAAGATGGTATTTTGTCAATGAGGCAGTGTGCAAATTAGTGCAAGGCAGAGCAATTGGCATGCGGCCCCTCTTCCATCAATGTAATTTTCATTTAATTTCCATGCAAGCAGATGAATCCCATCAGAGCCTCTTTCCCAGCATGTGCTGATAAAACACAAAGTAGGAACTTATTGCTACTCTTACTGTTAGGTCTCAGGGAAGTGAACTAACCTATGAGGGTATCTGTGCATATTTTAATGAATAATACACAACTCTAGAACCAGATTTTCAAGGAATATGTCATGTGAATTGGACAGAGACATTAAAATCACAATTTGCTGAGTAGAATTTAATGATATCAATTCAACCGACAGATGGGAAAGGAAGTAGAACAAAAAAGTTGAGTCAATTCTGAGTTAATTGACCCARTTCTGGAAACATTCATAATTTAAACCAATGTATTACAGTGGTATATTTGTCTTACAACATATCCAAGCACTTTTCAGAGATTTCACCTCTCTTCTCTGTATTTCTTTCCATCTTGTGTAAAGCAGATATATAGATAGATATAGATATCGATATAGATATAGATAGATATAGATGATATAGATATAGATGGATATAGATGATATAGATATAGATGATATAGATATAGATATAGATATAGATATAGATATAGATATAGATATAGATATAGATATAGATATAGATATAGATATAGATATAGATTAGATATAGATATAGATATAGATATAGATATAGATATAGATATAGATATAGATATAGATATAGATATAGATATAGATATAGATTGGCCTGCATGATGACAATGACTTTTTCCATGCTTTTGAGCACAAAGGCTAAGTAGGCCCATTACATGCATCTATTCTGAAAATGCAGTCATCTATTTGTGAGGTCTTGGCATGTCACCATCATTTGGGTTGAGCCCTTAAGGCAAGAAATCATGATATTATTGCATTAATCACATAAAGTTAGCATACAATAAAAAGAAATCATCCTTTTTTTTTACACAGTGCTTCCCATAATACAGCAAAAGCACTAAATATTCTAGGATGTACACAAAAACACCAAACAACAAATGCAGACATGAGGCATCCATCTGCATCCAACAACAAACCTCCTGAGTGACAAGAGGAAACAGCTTCATGTGGTGCCAGGGGAAGTTTGGATTGGTTATTAAGAAAAATTTCTTCACTGAAAGGGTGGTCAAGCACTGCAAAAGGCTGCCCAGGGAAGTGATGGAGCCACTGCCCCTGAAGAGTTAAAAGATCTGTGGATGTGGTGCCTGGGGACACGGTTTCGTGGTGCCCCTGGCAGTGTCAGGTTAATGGTTTGACTCGATGACCTTAGAGGTCTTTCCCAACCCGAATGGTTCCATGAACACAGAGCATGATTTCCACACTGAGCAAGGGTGAAAGAGCCTTTCAATTACTCGTTAAGTCAAGGCAGAGCACAGAAATAAAGCTGACCATCCCAGGAATTCTGGGTTTTCCCTTATGTTCTCTGCTATCTGCAGCTGCAGCCAGCACAGGAAAATGAGCCATATGTTAATCTTTACAGCAGACTTCAAGTAGGACCATTCCTGGAAATTGTAACTGCTCCCTGACAAGTGCTGAGAAACACATTCTACTGACTATTTCCTCAGCCCAGTTTCACTCTGCTGAGGTTAGCAAGACAAGACAGCAAGTTCTCAGCATGAGAAAATATGTCCTAGATATTTGGTGAGTGGAAGTGTTGCTAGATTTAGCTGCAGGCACCTTCTAGGAAGGAAAACAAGGGGTTTGTGGGTAAGAGAAAACAGAAGTAAAAGGTGTTTAGGGGTGTTAGAAGTATGGAGTGTTTAGGATGGACAGAGTGCATGAACCCATGGGGATGCACTCCTCTGTCACAGCTCAGGCCAGGCTGCTGTGATCACGGCTGTGTTTTAAGCTTTGGGTCACAAATACGATGTTTCTAAGTAGAAAATATTTTATTTCCCACTTCACTAATGTTTGGGTAAAGATGAAGAGCAGTTGCTACTGTCAGGTCACAGGCAGCTCCCTTGCTCACCGGGCAGCAAGGTGGGGCACCAGGCTTTGTAGTGTGCTTGGGGAGGCAGCGAACATTTTAGCTGGGTCTTTCTCCAGATGGGCAACAGCCAGGTAAAACTGCATGTACAACGGCAGAGACTAACATTAACTCAATCTTGCTAAAATGTCTGCAATTCTAGTCAAATCCTTTCGCTTGATTTTAAAATGTWAAGCACGGGGATGAAACACGCCTAAGGAGGGCTCCGGGTGGCTGTGTCTCACATGGCTCCAGTGCCTGGAGCTGGTGCTGTTCTTCCTTTCAGATGAGGCTAAATCTGTCTGTGGGAAGCACATTACCTGTCTTCATCTCACTTGCTATCTCGATGATCCGCCTGGCGCCCTCATAAAGCACCAAATTTATGGCTGGAACAGTTTGTCATCACAGGGTCTTTCTTTTTATATGTAACAGTTCTGGTTTTCTCATTATCTTGTATCAATTTCTGGTTTGCTACAAAGCCTGTAAGTTTATATTTCTTTTCAACTAAACTCATAAAAGTTAATTACAATGAGGCAATGCACTTACAAAGCTACTACTGGATCTAACAGGCTATTGTCATAAAAAGTAAATAAAGATTCATGCATTTTAAAGCACATTTAGCTTCACTGATCTAGAAGCAAATTGGGCATGAGAAGATTGCACTGACGGCATTAAAACTGCTGCTGTATTTAAACTGACATCAGTAAAACAGAGATCTGTAAAACAGAAATGTAACTATACACACTCCAGATTTTGGGGGCTTTACACTCCTGTGAGTTTTAAAACCTGTTGCATCCTCCAAAAATTTTGAGCAAAAGGATGAAATAAAAACTATAATTGGATCTAAAACTTTATTTGCATTAAATAACAACATTTAAATGAATGCCATTCAAAATTATTCTAATGACTCATTCTTGCACATAAAAGATTTATTTCGGATGGGCAATTCTCAGCTTCACCAGGCAGGCAAGACAGACCCATCCAATTTAATGTCTAAAATATGAAAAATAGCTCCCTGATTGGATGCAGCATACAATCTGTGGGCAAACTAGAAAAATATAAGGCCATATGTTCAACTAGTGTAACAGAATTTACTCCACTGGAATCATCTAGAGTATTTTAACATTTCCCTTCACCTCTCAAGAACAGGCAGGGCAAAGGTGGACTCTGCCAGCCTTTTCTGCCACATTTGTAAACGTTACCTCCAAGGAAACATCCTCCCTGAGATGCCTGGGTGATGGCTTACATGGCTTGTGCTTACCTAGAGCTGCTTCCATGGTGTGTTTTGGGGTGACACTACATCTCCAGCTGAGCTGTGGAGCTGGGAGTGCTGCAAAAAACTCACCTCCACTTGGCAAGAGCACACTGAGGCTTTGTTACTTAACCTGCTCTGCAGCCTGCCCTCACTGCCAGTGAGCCYCTGGCTTTATTTCAGACCCCAGCCTGAAACAGTGTAGAGATGATGGGCTCAACTGACCCAGTGATGACTTCTTGAGCCGTGGCAGAGCTGTAAGGGAGGAAATTCTGATGACAGTTCTCACTGCAGAAATCTGTAAAGGCAAAGCAGCCCAGTTCTGAAGGGAAGTTTCAAAGTACATTTGCCTCTATTAAAGTACAAAGGTGGATGGAAGCTCTGCTTTTTTTTTCACACTGCGGTGTTAGGACTTTCTATTTAAAAACTGCTTCTTGCAAGAAAGTCAAGGTTTTTGATTTCATAATAAGTTGCTGAGAGATTTGTCCTGGCTTTCTGTTGCTGTGCATTGAAACACACAGATCTTGTCCTCAGCATCCCAGCAGAAGGCAGACCTGAAAGGAAAGAGGCTCTGGAAGATGGAAGATACGACTGCAGCAGCTCAGTGTCTGACTAACACTTGGTAGCAAAAACAGGACACAGCAAGTCAGAGAGTTCTCTTCAATCCTGTATTCCTGTGGGATCAGGAAACTCCCATGGTGATCTTTGTGATTTCATTTTCCTATTTGAATTACGTTGCTCAGCACAATATTTTCCTAATGTGAGTTTGCTTTGTCTTTAAAATCTTTTTGGTTTTTAACCAAAACCAATGAAATTAATAAAAAAACCTCAACAAACCCAGAAGAGAGGAGTTCAGTCCTTTTGCAGCAGAAAAAGCTTAACACAAGTGCCTTAGGGACAACCAGCCTCACCAAGCCAATGCAAATGCAATCACARGAAGCTTTCCATGCCAAACCACATTAAGCAAATGGATGTCCACAGAAACACCCTTTAGGATCAGGCCCTGCACAGACCAGGAGCACATTTCGGCACTGAGCTGAATGTTCCACGCTGTGCAACACTGGGTCACCTTACCTGGACAAATGCCAGCTCATTTCTCTTACCTGGATATTCCATATTCTCTAACAGGTGAATGGCTCATGCTCTGTGTGATGGTGCTGAAACCTAATGAACAGCAATGGCACAAAAGGAGCTGCATTGCAGTGGCAGAAGAGGTTTCCTCAGACTCAGAGGAGAGCAGCAAAACATCTCGGACCCTTCTAGCTGAAGGATGCTGCCACAGTCATGCCAAGAGCTACAGCCATGGCCAGGCAGGAAGAGAGTAAAGAGGTTGGAGGAGGCAGAGAATTGCTCTGGCAAAAGCCTTAGCCTCTCTGAATGTGCTGCCAATATTCCCTGACTGGCTTTAGCATAGTCAGAGTCTCCTCATGTGCATTTTGTAGGAAGCCATTCCCCAGGCCCCCCTGTGCTTACAGTTACCTGCAGCCTGCTGCCACTGAGCGAAACAAAGGAGGCAGGAATCCACCTGGAAAATAAAATCTAAGGTGTTCTGCAGCATTCCTGTGTTTCATTTTCCCACTTTTAAGGGGGAAAAAAGAAAAAAAAGTACTTGACGTGTCACTTTTAATCTCAGAAAGAGGGTCTCATGCTTCCTTGCAGCATTTTGCAGGTTAGAACACCTGGGTTTGCTCAGGCCTTTCTGCGAGAGGCTCTGCCTGTGAAGCAGCCTGTCAGACCCCCGGGGCCAACAATGAGTCTCTGTAGGATCCCTGGGCAAGCTGTGAAAATCAGGGCTACAAGCACATTTTCCTGAAAAAGGGCAGGATCTGCTCTCAGCCTGGCAGTGCTGCCACGTTCCCAGGCTGTGGAATGGTGCATGTGTGGCTGGCACACACCTGACCCCCAGTGCCAGGCTGGGATGCTGGCACAGACCCCTCATTCCCCGATGTGCACATCCCAGGGGCCCTGGGATCCTCTCCACCTCTCCGGAGGGGTGTTGCCTAATTAAATCGAACACAATCTGATTTCAAAGGATGTGTGACCGATAAATGTTATACAGCCAACAGAAAGCAGCCACACAACCTTCTCCATGACCAGCCCTCATGATGGAAGCTACCAGAAGCAGAAGCTGTGGGAAGTGTTTGTGCTGTGTCCATCTGTGCTGGACTGAGCAGCCTGAGCTCCATGGGCAGCTGCAGCATCCCTGGCAGATCACAGGCTAAAAGCCCCATTAACCCACAGCAGGCAAAGGAGCTGGTTGCTCAACAGCAAGGGGTTTGGAGGAGCAAAAAAAGCATGTTTACAAATGTGAAATGTTTACTGTTCTCTCATTTTTTCTCCTAATGCTGGCAGATTGACAAGATCCTCTTGTTGATGGGAACAAACACAGTGAGGGCAGTAAAGAACATCCCTGCCTGTTCCAAGAAGCCAGGCAAAGCCGGAGCTGGGTGATACAGGTGGCACAGAGGGAAGAAATAACAAGAAAGAGGTAGGTGGTAAAAAAATTGAATAGTAACACTTCTGCCTTTGTATCTGAATTTGGTCTGCAGAGTCCCATAAACTGATGCTCCACAACGTGGATTATAGCTGAGCTCAAATGAGTCACAAGGACCTGGCACGAAACTGCCAGGCCCTGCCCACAGCAAGGTGCCATTGAAACTCTCTCTGAAGGCTGGCATTGATTTATTCTGGGGAAAATTATCTTTGCACAACAAACCCTCTGCTGCATCATCCAGAGCTCAGCAGTACAGGAAGCAAGATTAGAGACCCAAGGCAAGGGGTCCCCTGCTTTCCTCCTGGAAATAAGAAAAGTCTTGTCACGTGCAAACGAACCTGAGCAATGCTGAAGTAATGGGCAAGAAGTGGAAGGGAAGAGCTCATATGAGAGATGGTGCCTGCTGGGAGTGCAGGCAGAGCTGTTGGCATCACTGTCAGATAGACACGCTGAGCCCTGTCCTTGGAGGAAGGTGCTGCTGACCACAGAAAACAGCTCCTGTTCTTCACAGGCTCCAGAGAGCTGCCATGGCACTCACCAGCAAACCAGACTGGTTCTCACAGCTTCACAGCCCTGGAGTGGCTTCTGCTGTTTGAACATGCTGGAGTCTGAGCTTCTCAGCAGTGTTACAGCATTGGAAATTAGTTTTAATTCAGTGTTAGAATAAACATGAGAGTTTTCTGATTTTTGCAAGAAGAGAATTATATTAAAAAATACATATTTTCAAGACAGAAGTTCTAGTTTATGGCTTAAAATATAGTCTGATACGCCCTAGCGATTATTGTGCTACTGGCTAAATTTTTAATTTTTTGCAACAGATCATCATAAAACTGGCAGAATGGGGACTAGGACTCCACATGCTGCAAAGTACCTCACCGGCAATGAGAATAACCCCATTCCTCTTCCAGCTTCCCAGGAGATGCACTGCAGACATGGATACCCTTCCACAGTTTCCATCAAAAATGTAATTAGACAAAAACACTCTGAACAGCTTTATTTGCCATGACATGCTCCTCAGAACGCTGCACACCCCCAGAACAGCAGCCAGAGAGAGACCCTTGCTTCCCACCTCTCCATGGGGCATCAAGTGGGGTGTAGCCAAGGCGAGCCCAGGCTCCCAGGAGCTGCAGCACAGCAGCCACAGGGGAGAGGGGGCTGCCCTGGGGAAAGCAGTTGCTMCAGAGCATGTAATGAGGAATTACAGCACCCATTTCCAGAAGGAAAGTGCAGAGCAGAACACCCTGTGGACCGTGACCCTGCTGTCCACAGCTGGACAGGCCATAACAAAGCTTTGCCGAGAGCCCTGCAGGGACACTTGCCTTTGTTATTCACACCCAGCTCACTCGTCCTGCCTCAGGTGACACTCGGCTCAGTGCAGGTGAGATGGACACCAAAACATCCCAGAGGCCAGGTGAGGGCTGCAGGAAGGTTGCAGTCTGGCACTGTAGCCCCRAAAGGCTTGCTCTGCCTTCAGCCCTTACAGCCTGGACACAGCAAAGAGCGTGGCCTGGGCCAGGGTTTGGGGTGGCTGTGCTCTCACAGGGGGTGGAGGGAAGACTCAAAGCACCCTGCCAGACAAACCCAGGGGAACTGCTGACACAAGGTGCTGTTTTCCGTCCTTTCTGGTGGGGCACAAGGCTCCAAGGACGCAATTCAGGTGATGCTTGRGGGGAACTACCAGCCAGCACTGCCTGCTCCTTTGGCTCCCAGCACTCTCAGATATATTCCTGGCTGTCACATCCTGCTTACCATGATAATACTGCAAATTTACCAGCTGCTGGTGCAGCACAGAGGCACGCTAGGGAAGGGACAGGTTTGTCCTGAGGGAGAGGAGAGAGCATCCACACAGAAGATTTACTGCAGGTCCCATGGAAATTTTTAGGAGGAATTTACAATGCAAGCCAAGGTTTTACTAAAATCTGAATTTTTATGGGGCCAGTTCTTATTACATTAAAAGTGACAAGCTTTCTAAATCTGTCTGTGCAGGTGCAGCATAAGGAGAAAAAACAGCTCAGTCACCAGTAAGTACATGACCATCTGCCCAAAGAAGTGATGGCAGGTCAAGTGTTGAGCACTGTTATAATTTAATCTACCAGAAGACAGACAGATCTAACACCTGCAGGTGTCAGAAAAGACGAGAAACTGCTTTCCAGAGGATCCAAGTACACTCTGTAGCTCTTCCCGCTCTACCTAAATTGAGGTTGAGACACTGTTCTAAAGACAAATACAAGTCCAATACTTTAACATAATTAAAATAAACGTCCAGATTGACAACAGTAGTCTGCTTGCAGGCAGCAGACACTTCCCTGACTTGCTTCCTTGAATTGATACAATTTATTTATGGACCATTCCATTGCTCGCAACCAAAATCCATTCTCAAAAAGAGAAATTCAGCAGAAAGCAAGCCAAGATATAAGCTTGACCACGAAAATTTTCACTGGAGATGGAGACGAACCTTCTCCAGTTTTATGGGCTGCCCATTTTTGGACCTCTTTGGACCTTACTCAACCTGATGAGGACTAAAACTTCAGCAGGGATTAGAAAGGCGTGGATGAAGAAGCCACTTCAGTTAAATGAATGTTCCCAGACAAGAGGAACAATCAGTACAAGTGYTACTGGTCACATGTTGCTTCATTGAAAATAAAAACTACTTAAAGCACCGTGTCTGTATCGGGGGGTACCTGTGCCCACATAAAGAACTTAACTGCATCCATGGTTTTACACCATTTCTGCCTCATTCCTGGTTAAACCTATATTCTTAATTGTTGCTTGACCTCTTGGAGAGGAAGACAACAAAAAAAATCAAAAATCAAATACCTCAACACATCTCCATCAATAGCTAAAAATTTTATTTTTTTTTGCATAGCTACTGCAAAAGCCTAGACTGCAAAATGCCTCCAGAAGAGTGTCCAGCAGTTTTTTTCTATGAAATTGATTGAGCAAAATGAAAGACATAGAAAGGAATAGAAAACATTCATGTTAATTTGCTAATTTCCTGTAAAGTATTTATCTCAATGGAGAATATTGCACCAGAGTCAYACCTAGCCTGCCTGTTGAGAAAGTCCTGGGATGGGGCTGCTGCATGGATGAACAAGTGAAATTTCATCGGTTAGGGGAAATAAAAAAGAAAGTCCAAATGACTGTATCCAGCTCATATTGGTGCCATTCTGCACATGCCAAGTTTTTATTTCTCATCTTTCATAACAAAAGAATATAAAAACCTTGATGAGATTTTCAGACAAGACATCAATAAAAACACACATCAAAACAATGAGAAAGAATAACAAAAGGCTAGAATAAGTTAAATTCCTGTGACAATTTTAAAAAGCAATTCTGCCTTAATAGCAAGAAGATGACTCTAAAGTAGCACGGAGCACTGTGTTCTTTCTTTCAAAGTGCTTTGCACTGCTCAGATGATGACACTTTCCTCCCTCGTCTGGCTTCCAGTCTTTATTGTCCAACATTAAAAGTATAATGAAAAAAAATAAAAATAAGCTAGATAAAAAGCCAGATATAAAGTATGGATAACCTCAGACAAAATCAGAAATGAAATTAAGAGGAAATTTATGTGTGTGGAGCAAATCCAGCTTTCAATATGACAATCAAAAGCTCTGACTCAAAATTTTTTGGAAGAGGGCGATGCAAATAGAGGTTTAATAGATTTAATCACTGCTGAGAAAGGGTGTGTAGCATCACTCCCTCGTCTTGACAGGTATCATCRCCCTCTCCAGTCCTGAGCTCTTGTGCTGATTTCAGCCCTTTAGCCTTTGACTCTCACTTGACCAGAAGCCACCAGTTTTCCACCAGTGCAGGCCAAAGCTATGTAGGTTCCTAATGCTATTTCCAAACGTGATCAAGCAGAGAATCATCACAGGGTGCCGTATTTTCAGTGGCTCTGAAAAATCCTGCACGTTAACATTTGGCTGCCTCAAGATATTTTACAACCAGGGACCCATTTCCAACGAGATACAGAGAGTATCTCTTTAGTATTCCCCCCCTCCTGTCACTCTAAGCACAATTTAAACCTTGAGTCGCAGAAAAGAAGCTGTTATATGGATTCAGGGCACAGCATACAGAGCTTTCTTTCCCAACAGCAACACAGATACAATTTAATCCCATTTGTCACATCAGGTAAACAGGCAGTTGTTCATGTGGAGAAAATTCAGTAGTAGGACACTCAATATCTGAAATAAAGTTTTCTATGTATCTAATAATCTGGAAAGAGGGTGAATAATGATGTAGCAGGTTTTTGGATTTCACAGAATTATTTAGGCTAGCTGAGGTTACAAGAAAGCTTGGAGACTTCAAAAAAAGAATAAATGCTGCTGGGTGAGCACACAGTGTAGCAGCCTATGGATTTTACTGATGGCAAAAGATAACAAACTAACACATCCTGTTGGGTATAAATTTCACTGCACACGTCCCAGGTACAAGGTGTCACTGGAGAGAAAAAAAATAATCCCATCTCAGAATTTATGACATAGATAGTGCAAGCAGCGTAGGAGTCTCCATTCACTCACACCCCAGCAGAAGAATAAAATGTAGTGGTTACTTAGCACAAACAGAAACATTACACATTTAAAACTAACAGGAATAAATAATAATTTCTGAAAGTAACGCAACTGTCAGCTGGAACTTGGTGTAATCAAGATGCATTTAACCCATGCCTCGGTAYGATCTTTAAAATGCCTGATCATTTCTAGATACCTGAATGTCACATCCAAGCGCCAAACCGCCCTGCCTCCCCCCTCTGCAGGGAAATCAACACCCAGGTCTGCCCAAGCGCTCAGCACATCTCTGTCACCACACGATAATGATGGTAATTATCAATAATAACAAGAATGTGGTTGTAAAGCCGCTCTGGCAGCTGGGGCTGATGAATGGTGCATCCGATGCCAGCCTCCCTGGAGGCTGCGTCAGCCCAGCACTACCCAGGGAAGAGGGAGCCTGCGCTTGGAGCCGCAGGCGGGTCCTGGGGCCGCCCATTGGCCACRCTCCGGCAACTTGTTGGCAGCTGTGAACCTCCTGCAGCAGAGCCAAGAAAGTTTAATATCTTCTRTAATGTCCACTCAGGTCACCTGGTGAGATTCTCCTGCACTCCTTCGCTAATCCCAGCAGAGGAAGAGCAGCCYTCCCTTTCCTGCTCATGAACACTGGACACGATGTAACCCCACTGCTGCTTGTCCCTAAAGGGCTCAGAGGGGAGGAGACAATCCCCATCTGTTGTCAGAAGCTCCATTATGTATAAGATACCTGGTGTCCTGTCACACCAGTATTTTTAATTAATCAGACATTTCTCCATGGAGATTAAACACTGTGTACATTTCTCGTTTACACTCCCCAATACATGCTTATTAATTAGCATACTAATTTGCTAAGTTCTTTAGGAACTGTATGCCAGGGAAAATGTTCTCAGTTGTCAAATGCAACTCACCATTTACCATAAGACACTCAAGAAAGACTAATTGATAAATATATCTGAGCCCTGATTAATTGGTGAAAAATCCATCATGCTGCATCCTGCTGTCTCTTCCTTTATAATAAGATTCTTGAATTAACTTACAACTTCATTTTTCCTTCTTTTAATTAAGAAAACCACCAAAACCTAGAAATATTTGTGGAGGGTGTCTATTCAATTTTCTGGTTATGCTTGAAGTGAAATCTACTTCATCTACCTTATTAGCTGAAAAGTAAGGAAATGAGCCTACTCTGTCAACTAGAATTTATCACTGGGGCTGAGAGAGCTGATGTGGAAACTTAAAAGTAACTTCTTCACTCTTCCATTTATTATATGTATTTTTTAAGGTTCGTTTCTGATTACATAAATTAAAAGTCCCTTCTACAAATCTGGAAGAGTCGTGCTGCACACACTTCTCAGCACAGCACGTGGCAGCTTTTGAAACAGCCCAGTGAAAGAATCTGTAGACTATATAGAATATACAAGGTAAAATAAACAGAGTAAAAATGACCAAACACTCACAGTTTTGTTTCCAAGCAGTAACACTCTCCCTGCTCAGTCCATAGCCATGCACCCCAGTTACTCTCACGAGAATTCTGCTGATGTATGAATACTTTTTCTCTTCTAACTTCCACAATTTGTAGTTTAAATAACACAAAAAAAATTATTTCACTGGGGTCCTACTCAAATCAATCCACAGGTTCCTCTGAGGCTGAGTTTTCCCCAAATGGAACTTTTCCTCCAACTCTCACAAAGCCTGAAGGCAACACATCTGCTTTGGTCCAGGCCAGGGGAGCAGCGCCAGCACCAGCACTGCCCCAGCAGCCTCCTCCTTTCTCAAAGCATTGCCACAAATTTTCCGTGTCTATTCTGAAATTATAATTTTTGCCAAAAAATCTACTTAATACTGTTTGTCTGTGGAGAAGTGTTTGGGCTATCAACAGCAAATACTGGTTCTCTGGCAGAAAAGGGGGATAATTACAATGCTTCTCCAAATCAGTGATATTTCCTTGCTGCTACAAGTGTGGTATGCTTTACACCTTTAAACCACCTTAAGTGATCATTTTCTAGGCTGAACAGAAAATCCATTTCTATTAGTTTCCAAAGACCTTGAAAGTATGTATGTAGGGAGACCACTTCCATAAATTCACCTTTTTAGAGTCACTGGGTAACACAGAATTTATGCAAGTGCAGGTCAGTCACATAATTCAGTATTTATATGCTCCCTTTCAAGCTGCAGGGAGCTGGAGTAAAATGCTAAAAATAAAATACACATGTTGCAATACACACAAGATTTAGAGATGGAACTATTCTGACAGTACAAAATAAAAGGCTTTGTGCATAAGATCCCCACAGCTAGGTCTGCACCTAAATCACATATTGATTTAACTCACTGTAGACAAGTTATATAAGCTTTGGAATGATGTATGCTTGATCAATGTGTTTTAGAAATTAATCTCTGCCAGACTTAATCATTCAGGCAAGTGAAGAAGTCAGATAAATATCCCTGTATTTTACTTTATAGGACAGTAAACCAATTTCTAATCAAATTTGTAAGTAAACAGCATTATTTTTTTCCAAGAAATACCAATATTAAAATACCTTTCCAGGAAAATCTGAAAACATACTTCAAAAATTAATAAGTGTTATCTATGAAATACACACATTATAAAACTGATACGTGAGTACACGAACATGATGATCAGAGATAGGAGAATGAAATAGCCCTTTGAAAAAAGGGATTTGGAGTCTCAGCCGGATGAGAGTTAGATGTATTTGATATTTTGCTTCTTTGAAGTGCTAACAGTGATTCCACACTCAAGTGCAGGAGCAATGCCCCACTTCATTGCAAACACGCTGACCCTGATATGGGGAGAAATAAATGCTTACAGAGAGGCCTCTGGGTGGTTTAAAGCAGAGAGCATCTTCTCAGGTAAGAGATAGGGAAACTGAGTCATGGAAAGGCAAAATGACCCCCAGAAAGGCACAAGGCAGGCTGAGGTACAAATGCCAAGATTGAAGGCTTTTATTTGAATGCCAAATCTACTAGGGCAAACATCCTTTCTTATYCACATCATTGCTCAAATCCCACTGATCATAGCAGTGGGAGCTCAGGGACTGATTCTGACCAGGCTAAGAGCTGGGTCAGTCATGAACACCCTCTCCTCAGCTTTTCTGTGAGCTCTTGTGTCCTGGCTCAGTTTTGGGGCAGTCCAACCAAAAGGTAAGAAGCTGACTTGCTGTCACAGATTCTCCTGGTGGGCTCAGCAATAAAACCCCCACAGTGTGACATTATTCACGGGTCATTCCTGGCAGTGTGAAAACAAGCTCTGCTCCCAGCAGAGAGTGAACCTCAGCACAGACCCGTGACCAAGGGCACACTGACGCTCCCCAAGCTACCAGCACGGGAAAAGTCAGGCACAAGGGATTGCTGCAGCCTCGGGGGACTCCCTGCAAGAGCAAATATTCCAACGAGGAGGGGAGGCACTTACCGTACAGAACTGCAATGAGCGACACGGGCATGACCAGGATACCCACCAGCATGTCTGCTACCGCCAACGACATCAGGAAGAAGTTCGTGGCATTCTGCAACTTCTTCTCCAAGGACACGGCCATAATTACCAGTATGTTCCCCCCAATGGTCAGCAGGATGACAACCAAGATCAGGAGGGCTGGCCAATTCTTCTCCCTCACGGACATCCGAGAGACTTCGCCCTTCTCAGAGGCGTTGAGAGGATCAGACGTAGGCAAACTCTGGTTCAGAGTCAAATTGCTGCTTAAGGACCAAGCCATGAGACCACCATGCAAGCTAAAATCCAGCGTGACAGACACTGTCGTTAAGCTGAGCAATATTCCAGTGCTACTTAAAGTGCTCATTKTCTGGGGCTGGTTTCTCTGTCTCTTAACCGTGCCTCAGAGACGATCCCTTTTCCACGTTCCAGGTCCAAGGCAGATGCCGAGCATCACAAAACCTGAGCCAGAAAATCATTTGATCTTCCATAGTGAAATGAAGCTCACAGAAGTTAGCGTGGAGCTCTTCTGGTTTCCTTGGGTGTGGAAGATGATGACCATTGACCAGCAACCTCGAGGGAAAGGAGACTTTGCAATCTCCAGCTGGTTCCCGAGTTCACCATTCTGGAAGTAAAGAAAAAGGATATTCTTCACTGAAATCACAGTATACACAACACCTTTGTTATTCCCCATGACAYTGTTATTCTTTCCCTTCCTGCTGGCTAGGATGTTCTCCAGACTGCAAGCAATTTATCTGAAGGGTACAGGCTATGCCTACAATTATGGCGGAGAGAGGGAGAGAATCACATCAGTGTGCTCTGGCTGGTTAAAAGCTGATTATCACTAATTAAATRTTTTGTGAAACCTGCAAAAGCAAGTCTGAAGAGCAAAATATGTTTCCATTGATATCCACTTCACAGATACTCTGCTGCTGTGTAAAATAGTAATTGCAAGAAATTCCAACCAATCCAAAAAGCGCAGACAAACACGGGTAATCCATCGCCTTAAATGGAAGGGTGTGGATATATTTTGCATATTCTGAGGTAAAATGAAGGTGTTGTGAAAACCCTCAGATCTTAATGATTAGCTCTCCTACAATAACAAATAGAGTTTGGTTTTTATTGGGATATGAATGGTGGGTAAGATGCAATACATATTATTCAACATTACATGATACTTCTGAAACAAACAGACAACAAAGAGTTCAGAGAAAAGGAAGGACAAACTTTCATAAAAGATGAGCACTTATTTCTGCTCTTCATCTGTTTTTGTGCCACTGTGCTCCCTGCTGATCACGAGCACACAGCCAGGCCAGCAAGCTTGATCCCACCAGCCTGCTGCCCAGGACTGCTGCCCCAATCCCTCACCACACACAGTCAGGGCACAGATTTCCTCAGGGTATCTCACATGATTTATGCCTCCTCACAAAGTAGCTGACAGTGAGGGCAAGACTGATTACACCTCCTGACTGTAACACAGGCCAGAGAACCTCACGTTGCTGCCTCTGAGGTCCTTTAGCCTCATGCACGGAGCTAATTTGATAAATTAAATGTACTCTTGACTTCAGGCACATTTTTACACCCACTGGAGCTAAGGGCATGTATTCCCAATCCTGGTTAAATCATGCCCTCAGGAACTCAATAATTTTGACTGCCAGTCCTGTACAAGTGATGAAAACCAGCAGCTCTGCTTTGCATTTCCATCAGTCAAGATCCCAACCACATGCAGCATAGGGCTGAAAGCACAGAAGGAAAGCACTTACAAGAGCAGYGGTATGGCAGTCGAGCAGTTAAGTAGAATAAAATCAATAGCAGGCAACTTGTTTTGAGCACATCCTCAACTTTATGCGTAGTCCATGGGAAAAGAGCTGTTCTATCACTGCAAAATAAATAACTAAATAAAAGCCAGATTTTAGCCCTTGGTTACACTGTGGTACACATCTGACACAGCAATTTGCTATCCAGGGATCAAAAGCTAGATGTAATTCATGGGATTACATTAGACTTTATGTAAAATAGGAAGTGTTCAGAGTCTCATAATAAAATGTTTAACATTCATGAAGGTTTTGAAATCTTGCTAATGGGCTTTGTGCACAAAAATATTTCTTAAATGAGCACTGCATACAACGAACCCAGATTTGCTTCTGCATCGTATTTAATTACTCCCAGAGGGTCTCTAAACCTCATATTTAAGAAGCTGTTTTGCGTGATGGGCACAGAAAATAATTTTGCAGCTGCACATGCAGATGAATGAGCGAGTGGCCACTGGACCGTTTATTTTTTCCAACTTAGCTGGTCTCAAAAAAAAAAAAAACAAACCAAAAAACCCCTAAAAAGTTTCTAAATACTTCAGAATATTTTTTTCCAAAACACAGCTTTCACTTTAAAGCTGTGATGACAATTTTTCCGAATCCCCTTTCCACAGTGGGGGACACACCAGGTAGCTTTATGGCTCTTCAGATTTGCTGTGCAGGACACCTCTGTGTAAGCTGGGGGAATTTGTGGGTCTCCAGAAACTCTCTTTGACTCTGTGACTTTTGAGCAGGACAAGCAGAAAGTTCATGCCCAGACATGAGGACACAGTCAGAGAGCAGGCTGCCCAGTCTTGGTGTTATTTCTTCCCAGGCGTGAGCTCCTGGAGGTTTTGGAGGAGGTGATTCCACCTCAGCTCTTACCACAGATGTGGATGAGCTTGGTGTTCCTGGCCTGTGCCAATTGGGGTTGCCAAAGGAACATGGGCAGGGCATGCCTTGGCTCTAGATCATGAAAACAAACRAGCCCCAAACAAAACCACACCACAAAAAACAACTGCAAGAGAAGGTTTCTGAATTAAAAGTGTCTATTTTTACAGCTGCTCAGGACTGAATTCTGARATGGTGAGTAGAGTCATTCTCTCTTGCGTTTTGCATACTCATTTTGAAAAATCATATGTGGGAATTTGGCTACARGAATGCCCAAGATTGGGCTCCACCTTAAGAATTAACTGTTCTATTGCTTTGTTAATACTCTTGTTCTTATTATTTTACACAGATCCTGGCTTGAAGTCATCAGTTTTCCTTTTCTGCATCCCTCAGTCTCCACAAGGTAAAACTTTATGACTAATTCCTTCAGCTACAGTCTTCTAAGCACACCACTGTACCAGAAAAATAATTCACATTTTATTCATGAATTCTGCATTTATTTAAGAACCATCTCCATAATTTTAAATTGAAATGTGTGCCTCTCACTGATTTTTTTCCAATAGCGAATGTCAAAGTACACGTACTGAATTTTGTGGTCAGTCATCAATTCCAGTTCAATCTACTACTGACAGTCCTTAAAATTATAATTTAAACATTCAGCAAAACCAAGTTCTTCTCTATACTACTCTTGCTTTTTGRTAAAGGGAAATAATGAGTTCTTTTGGCACATCCTTTTCCTTCAGTCTTTGAGTCCAGTTTAGAATAAACTGAAGGTAGAATAACATTTTTGTCTATCAAGAAACACATGAATTATTGAAAGCAGAGTTTGGTATGCTGAGGTTTTTGGATATTCCAGAAGGGTAAGTTGAAGGGAAAGAAAAGCTATGATGGTTAATAAGTCTGTACTGGTGGGGCACTGGGGGCTCACATGCCTTTGGGWGTATTTACCACCATTACACTTCTTAAAAGGAAAAAAACTAAACATTTCCTGGAATAAACACAATTATTTTTTTCCTTTGATTAAATGCATTCATCTTTAGTTGTTTTACCCTTCGAAGCTCAGAACACTTTTTCCTGGAGAAAAGCAGCTTCCTGCTGAGAACTTGAGACGTTCCCCGGCCCCCAGCCAGGATCCTGCCTCTGCTGGACAGACTGCAGAGCTCCTGTGCTCTTGCAAATCGTTTCATAAATCTCTGGGACTCACACCCTGGATGTTAACAACCTGCATTTSAAATTGGGTGAGAAATCAAGGATTGTCAGTTTAGCCCGAAAAAAGAACCTGAGTCTCAGGCAGACATGGGGAGTCTTGCTGTAAAAATACCCCAAAAGTACTTAATGATCAAAAGTGATGACTTTCAGCAATTCTCTCCCCACAAGAAAAACAAGCAACATCCAGTGGGATCACAGGTACAAAGGCCATATGAGAGAGAGATCTTTTTCTTCCCAAACTATTGGCAGTGTCCACCTCTCCAAGTCACATTCACATCTCATCAATAACCAGATGAAAGTCAACAAGTTGCTAAAGAACAAACACTTTTAAATCAAAAGTTTTTCCTCCAGCCTTGACTTTGATGATAGACCTACATCAGGGAAAAAATAAATCTGAAGTCAACTAAACTGAACTGCAAGTACCGCAATTTTTGACAGGAAAACAGTTGCAGATAGTTCACAACAATCTGAGCCAGATAGTCAGATGACATAAATTTTTATAGCTCTATGAAGCCCTTTTCAAAATGGCAAATAATTTTAAATTATAGAACAGAATACAGAGTTTATGCTCAAGAAGGGAGATTTAAGGTTTCATTCTTCACTCTCAACCCTGCACTTCCTGCTCTTTTCATCCTTACTATTTTTTTTTTAATCCATTGCCAAATTAGTTTTCATTTTTCTTTGGAACAGAAGGTTGCTTTAAAGCACAGATTTTCATGGCAAACTTGCAAAGGCCACTTTCATTTTAGTGACTGAATAAAATTGTATTTTTATATTAACAGAATTCTGTATTTTGGGCACTTGGAGCTCATCTTTCTCCTTTTTGTAGCAGCACTGGGAAACATCCCTATTTCTGTGCAGTTCTATTTTTAAACAGTGTGTGAGAATGCAGCAAGTCCAATGGAGAGGACCAGGGTGATGTGGGCAGAAGCACATTAAATACTGGGTTTGGTTCAGCATCAGGTTTTGTTCAGCCCAGAGAAGAAGCATTGAACAGGGATGGATTTTGTGCCTACAGCTCCCTATTGGTACTTACAGAGGGAGACTTCCAAAAGCTGCACAGCAAAACAAGAAGCAATGGTAACAGTGATAGATCTAAGGAAATCATGTATAAAGGAGGAAAAAAATAGATAAAACAAATCACAGGGTAGGTGTTCAGACAAGGTAAGTGGATCCCATAGACTGTGGGATCCCCATCCCTGCAGATGCTCAGAACACAGCTGGGATCTACCCGCCAACACCCGACGTACCTTGGAAGTTAGTTCTGCCTTGAGCACCTTGGGTTTGGACTAGAGACCTTCAAGAGGTCCCTTCCAGCTTAAATTATTCCATAATTGGATCAGAAATGTGCYTCTGAGCAAAGCTGTCCAGCCTGGGGGTGCTTTTGAGCTCCTATTCCTGGATAGGAGCCCCTATCACAGCAGAGATCACACACAGCGATGCCAAATCCTCCCCTTTGGACACCTGCTGAGGTCCCTTGTGTCTAAGGAACCTACAGCTCAAGTATGTTCCGAAAAGTGGCGATTTTGGAAAGCCCCAATTCACTTTAGTCACTTGGTAGCATCAGGAAATCTCCTTGCCTTCTGAAAGCAACTCCTGCACTGCCAACACAGACAACGTTTGCACAGTCACTGCAGTGGGGAAAGAAAATCAAACCCATATGATTATTCTGTAGATAGCCACTGCAAAGGTAACTGAAGTTGCAGTCCAGAGAAGTGGTTGCGCCTAATTTAAATATTTTCCTGAGCTACTCTTGAACTTGGGAATATATTATCAGCACTTTGTTTAGAGACTTACTTTCCAAGGAAGAATTTGATACTCCCTCTTTAGTTTTGCAAGAAATTCTGGATTTTTTCCCAACAGGTATTGGAGATAAATCAGTGYAAAAAACACTTAATAAAACCTTAGGGAAACCTCCCCAAACACAGCTTTTCACCACTGTTTTTTAATTCCGACACAGAAAATAACAATTTAATTACTTGCAAACTAAAAAAGAGAGTATTTCATTTTTTTCACAGCAAGAGGAAAATGGATTTTCTCAGATACAAGCTCAAGTAATGATGTTTTGTAGGGTCATAATAATGAATCACTACCATTCTGTCCAAAAGCAAATAGCATCAATTTCCCTCTCTGTATCTTTCCTCATACTGAGTCAGAAAGGCATTAATTTCTTTTCCAGACATTTCAAGGCAATACAAACACACAGAGAGATCTTAATCTACCTTCTGGCAGTAAGACTAGCATCCTTTTTATTCTCCCTTTGTGGAAGAGCACCTGGGAACCTCACAAGAAGATGTAGATACTCTGCCACTCCCTGCCATGATAAACTTACTCTCTTGGCTCAGACAGGCAGAAATACTACAACAGAATAAATCTGAATCTCATCACATACTGTCCTAACTTTTTGGAATGATTGCACCCTGGTTGTTCGTATTTTCTGTGGGTAGATATAAATCCAAACTGCCTCTCTGGKTTTTTTTTTTGTTTTTTTTTTTAATAGGCATGTCCCCCGTGGCCGAAATTCACAGCACATATGAACTCTCTGCAGTCAGTGCATTTATCATGGCAACCTGACCTTGCTTTGCTGTTGCTTCAATAAATCACACTGTTCATGAATCTGGATCGTGCAAAGTCCTTATTGAAAGGGATCAGACCCACAGTCCTGGACTGGTGACTGCACTATTGGTGCAGCTCTGCTCCTGAAAGTTCTTACTGAACTGAGACAGCCCCATGGGGCTGGATTGGCTGTAACCAGAAATAAACCCCTGCCAAGGACCAGCTGGAACACGAGGGACACTGATCTTCTGCCAAACTTTTACACCCTTAATGCAACAGCATTGTGGGTATTTGCTCCCTGGCASGTGGTTTGAGAGTTTGTAGGATCTCCCAAGGCAGACTTTGTGGTCGTAAGGACCCACCCTCTGCCTCCACTGCAGTCACATTCCCTTTGCCCCTTTTAAATTCGGCTGTACAACATGGTAAACATGAAATGTAACATTGGTGGAAAAATCTTATATGGTAGCTTTTCCAAGCTCTTCCAAGCTTTTCAGGGTTGTTGTTGTAAACTACTACTAAACGTTTTCTTACTCTTTCTAAACTTCCTTACTCACTAGAAAACCAATTTTTCCTGTTCTCTCAAATGTTTTGCATGACAGATCGTTGTTTACATCATTAAAGTCTGGAAGTGAGCACTTACCCAAAATTAAACATAATAAACCAAAACAACAAAAACACTTGCCTGGCTTTCTGTAGCTAACTTTCTCACAAGTTTTAAAGCCAGTCCTACTTAAAAACCAGAAGACTCCACAATTTTCAGCAGGTTTTGATGTACAGCGCTCTATCCCATGTGTGGTTGAATGTCTCCATAATGGTAAGATACCATGTGTATGGCCCTTGTTACCAGTACGTGTGCAACCCGAGGAAAACACACCTAAATACCTACAATGCCTCTGAACAAAAAATAATCATTAAGCAATTTGTTTTCAATTCATGTTTTAGGGGAAACATCACATCCAGTAATGATGAGCCTGATGTTCTCTGCTGACTGTGCACACTTTGCAGCAGTAASGGGGAGCAGCACTCAGTCTGGAAGGGAAGAACACGAGCACTCACCAGACCAGCTCTGAGTCACAGCACACACCACAGAGCCCATGTGCCTGTATTTAGGGGAACACTGATGACTCATTCATTACTTAATAAATCAAGTTTCTTAATCAAGCAAGAAATCACTTGATGTTTCTCTTCTAGCTTTCCCTTCGTTCCAGCTGCGTCCTCTGAAACTGTGCCACTGGATCACTCATTTTCTACGGAAGAAACTGAGATTTATCATGCACTAACACGGTGCTCGCCCTGCACCACACACCACACGTGATCCAGGGAAAAATCTCCCCTTTGCTTTGCATGTGGACCCCCAGCTCAGGCAGTTTGACCCCTCATACCCTTGCACAGCCTGGTACATCACCAGGACGTGGCTGCTCACGTGGGGTTCATGTGGCTGAAACAACTTCTCCCCTAAATCTGGGTTCTCAGTAAGCACCTCAACCTGCAGAACTCCCTAATTCAAAGCTCATAGAGCTATTTTTTTTATATTATGTTTAATAGAGGTCTCCTCCCTACTGTGGTGGTGCACTATTAATATGGGTTACTGAGTGCCCCTCCTGTCGTCATTGCTGAGTGTCTCTAAAAAAAAAATAAATTACAAAAATAAAATACAAAAAAAAAATCGGATAAGCCAGGGAAAAGCAAAATAAAGGTCAAAGCATAATAACAAGCATCCCTAATGAACTGATAAATGGCTCAGGGCTTTTCCTATAATAGCTTAATTAAATACGTGTTTTCACATACCTGTACAGTGTCAGAGAAGGGATTATTGAAATATTTTAAGTTAATTGACTTATCTTTATCTCAGACATAGCAACAGTTGATACAATAATTACATAGAAAATGTAGCTATGCATAGAGGGTTTTTTCCCTTTTAATTTTTCTTATTATTTTTTTTTTACCTCAGAAAACGGATCCATATGGACCTGAAAGGGGATGACTCACAGTATAAATTCAGAAAGCCAACACTTTTCTGATCTAACTATATCACAACTGGATATTTTTGTAAATCTTTACTGAGGGAAACCCTAATGACATAAGGAGGTAGAAAACTCTTAAATACAGGTATTAAAAAGAAGGAAAAGGACAAAGAAGATAAGACTGAAACAGTTAAAACAACTGGTCTGTGTGCTGCCTGCAATTAAAGACAGARAGTGAACCACACAATTATAAACCTCTTAGTTTGACCTTAACCAGGCAAAATTCCGGAACAGATTTAAAAGGAAAATTTAAGACACGAAAACGCGTGGAAAGTGCTATAAAAGGCAACATGAGTTTCTCAGATGTACACTGCAAGTGTTGACTTGGTGCCTTGGGATTTCACTCATTTGCYCTGTAACACCCCATTCTTTAAGCAAAAAAAAAAGAAAAAAGAAGAAAGAAAAAAAAAAAAAGGCAGTGTTTCTAACTTACTCACACTTCATTAAACCATTTGATATGGTGTCACCAGGGAAGTTATTATGTAAACTCCAGAGAACAACACGAACAGAGCAATTGTGAATCTGCCATGGTATTGGCTGCAAAGGAGATGAAAGTGGATTAGACTGAAATAACAAATCTTAGTCTGGAAGTAAGGTACTTGTTCAGGTTGGCAAGTTTTGATCTTGATAGTGAATGGGTTTTTGTGGTTTGGTGGTTTTTTTTTTTAATGTTGCCTAACCRAAACATTTACTTTGGGAATCAAATATATTGATAATTCAAAACCAAGATACGACACCCACATCAGGAAAGGCTGKAACATAGCACAGAAAAATCTGAATGACTGAGGACTGAACTAATCAAACAACAATGAAAGATGATAACACAAACTATAAATAAATAGAAGAATTTAGCTGTAAAGTGAGTTTATCAGTTGGAAACAAAGATAATTACTTCAGCCTCTGAGCCACACGTAAGCACAAATGGGACATGAAAGACACAAATATAATCCAAGCTACACATACACCAAGCAAGGGATTTCTGTATGTTCCATCACTCTTAAAGCAAATACCTGCCTCCACCCCCATCACACATTGACTGTTTCGTGCCATAAGAGGTCACTTTAATCTGGATGCCTTATTCCAGATAAATTCTGCATTGTGATGTTCCTTCCAGGCTAAATTAGGGACATATTCTGAGTTCTTACACCATAGTAAATCACAACTATTTTACATCAAATGAGAACGCCCAATTGCCTGAGGGTCAGACTGAGCTCAGCATAGTCACTCTTGATTTGTACCAGAAAACAGGCCAATTGTGTTGAAACATCTTCAACGAGATTAGAAGCAGGCTCTTTATTTAGGGAAATAATTTAATTTTCAAAGCATTTGACAATTTTAATAGACATCATCTATGAATAAGTCAGGGTGCGTAATATGCCTGAAGCAAGAAGAAAAAGGCTCATTAACTTTGAGAGAACAGACAGATGGGCAACRCTGGGGTAGAGCTCTGACAGCTCCCGGATTCTGAGAGCAGAGGAGTGAGGTGTGCAGGAGCCATTTCCATGGGAGCAAACGACACAAACTGTCATCTGTGACATCAACGTGTGAGTCAGGGAAAACCAAAYGAAGGAGACAAAACACCGTGGAAAATACTTCAGTTTGCAGAATGACATGAAAGGCGAAGGAGGTCTACAAAAGCTGATATGTAATTTGGATTAAGCTGATTCYTTTACGAGCTATACACATGGAATAAGGGTTTTGTGCAATTCAGATTCTGTCCCAAGTGAGGCATACTGAACCTGCAGGGAGGGAAGCAGCCCCAAGTGCAGCACAGAGCAGGCACATGCTGACTGCATTTAACACAATGGATAGGACCACAGGGAAGAAAATGAACACAGGAGAGAAGCTGTAGACAACACCAGCAACTCAACCACGGAAAAATGTGAAGGCTAAAAGGCTAACAAAGAAACGTAAAGGCAACCTCAGGTCTCAGCGTCAGTCTACGAATGAGCACTTCCATCTAGACGTGAAAAAATTCTGGTATTTAGAAATTATATCATTCAAACAAGAGCCAAAACAGCCAATTCCTTTGAAAAAGGAGTATTCTTCCTACCTTACCTAACTTGTGGGTGGAAGCTGTCAGTGCTTTCCAGACAGGCTGTGGATAGCTGCTGCTGTGCGATCAGAGACGCAAAGGGAGCTGTCCTGGTCTTAGCACTGGGTGACAGGAGACCAGGCTCTCCTTCCAGAGGTCAGCAGCACAAGTACATCAAAGGGAGGGCATCAAATACACTTTTATTCAACCCTACTAAGGAAAAATAATGAACCTATCATAGTACTTTATGTATGAAACAGGTAGTGTCTGCATTTTAATGGCTGAAACAAAGACAGCTGAACTCTAATGGAGTCGATTTTCTCTTGCAAGTGATTACTAAATTGCTTCTACTTTGTCAGCAACGTAATATCTCTGTGAACAGCTCAGAGTAAAGGAAGCAACACACCACCAATTGTCAAGTGGAGAAAAACAGCACACGTACACACACACAAAGCACGTTTGAAAGAGAAACACTTCTGTTCCTCTGGTAACAACAAGCTCTTCACACAAGGGAAATAACTCCATCAGAAACAACAGGGCAGGGCCTTCATTCCTGTCTTCTGATCTCTAACAACTTCAGCATCACCACAGACCAAAATCATTTTAGTCCTGGCACCACTGATTATAAGTGAACGAGAGTTTTGCAGTGTCCGGTAGGTCCAGCAAAAGAATGTTTGGAGGCAACATCTGAAGTCTGTGAGAAAGGACTGTGCCTCTTTCTTGCCAAAGTTCAAACACTGAAACAGTCTGAGGCAGAAATTGCTTTAGTTCATAACTACAGCACACAGCAAGCACAGCACAGAGAGACATCAAATGAGGCTGGGGAGACAGGGAATTAGCAGCAGAGAATTCTCTCTGGACACTGAGCCCATTAATTACCTCTCTGGTCACTGTGGGGATGAGGATAACACAACCCCAGCCAGGCTGTGTCTGGGAGCCAGCTCTGTCAGTGCAGAGCACTCTGCTCCATCCATGGCAGTTTGGGATTCCCAACGCACACACGCATTGTGACCAATGCAAACAACTTCTCTGCAGGCTGGATTAATTAATTACGCTGGCCTGTCGACCTGGTAGCAAACAGGAAAGCCAAGAAGCAAAAGCCCAAAGCCCTGATTCCTGTATCATTCCCATTTTCCTGGCCTGCACACCCCAGCTGAAGGGAGGTCGTGTCCCCTGTATCAGCAGGCTCAGAACAGTTGCAGAAATGGGGCCTGGGGTGTATTTGTGCAATAACACAAACATCTCTTGAGTTCCGTGACAGTAGAAGTGTATCTTACATTTTCATTTTTTTAAAACCACCACCAATACAAAGAAATTATCACAAGGATATTTAAACACAAGTAAAAATATTTTAAGCGAGTTTACATCAGGCAGTGTATCCATTACAAACACACTTTGATAAACAGTAGTACTCTAAAATTGAAAGAGTTATGTTACTTCCATTAATTAACAGGCAGTAATGGACCTCCTTGTGCAGGTGACCTAAAAAATATCATCATATAATTTAAAAATTACACTGGCATTGTTTTTCTCTCACACACATCTGACCCTCAGGGAAGATTTGGATATAAAGGGCAAAATATTAGCACACATTTTTCATTTCCCAGTTTTATTAAGCTAAAGCAGCACAAATAAAAATCAGAAGTACTAACTACTCGGTGAGCCCAAAATCAGCTTTATCCACATGAGTCAACAGGAGCATGTCCCAGCCTGGTGGGGTTGTCATGAGTTACAATGCCTTGAGGTGGGAATCAGCCCGTGGGACTGGAATTGTGCCCTTCAGTCAAGGGGACATGGCACAACTCCCTGCTGCCACCACTGCCTGCTGTCTCCTTAACAATCTGGAGGAAGAGCCACCGGACCAGACATCTGGCTGGTGTGTGAGGTGCAGGGTTGGGAACTCGTGACTGCAGCTAAAGGGGCCTTTAGTGAACTGTCCCGGGAACTGCCGAAAGTAAAACCAAACTCACTCCTGTGATATGTGCCCCTCACCTGAGGCTGAGGAAGGTGGGATGCAGAAGCCCACAGCATAGGACTGTGTGAACATCTGATCCTTGCTGAAGGAAAATTCCTGTGTGGAGTGTGACACAAGCCAGGTTTCCAGTTACAGCGTTAAAGTCACCGTGAGATCGCCCCAGGCGGAACCAGGCTTCATGCTCTGCTCCAAAATATAACAGACCTCTCCATGTCGTTAAAAATAGTATCTAACTCAAGCACTTTGTTCTGCAAGTCTGAGCTGTCAGAAAACCAGGGAGCTCAGTACAGACACTGACACAAAACAGGATGATATTCTGTGATGGAAAACCCCTTTGGGCAAGAACATCATCAATAAGTGGTGAAGTAAAAACTGTGCTGGTGGTGGTGTGTTACTGCACAACACTTCACTGAGAGCTTCAAAGAAAGCAAGAAGATCTGGCAAAACAGGCACCTTTAACATTATTAATAGCTTTATTCCAGACCAAGGCTGCTCCCAAAACCTGGGAACATCCATCAGCATTATTGCACCAGAAAAGAGGACTGGATGAAGGCAGTCACGTTCACCAAAGTGGGGAGCACCATATAAGCTCAGGGATAGATGAAGTAATCAGCAATCGTTAAACAAAATGGGTAGAAAATATCAGTTCATATCTCCTGAGCAAAACTGAGCACCCAGCTGCAATCCCAGTGTTTATGGGTGGCTGTGAGAGCTGCTGAGATGGAAGAGGTTAGAAAACAAACTCCTCTGGAAAACTGGAGAAATTCACCGAGGCACAGCAGAAGCAACCCAAGAAATCCTCTTGCAGCAGTTTGTATCGATCAAAAGTAAACATGGAACACCAGAGGATCCCATTTGAGCCGATGTCAAGGGCAGAGTAAGGAACATTATCTTAAATCTCATTACTGCCAAGTCGTGAGACTTCAGATTTGCTGAAGACTGAGGGACAGTGCAAGCATTATTACCATTGCGTACACCGGCCTAAGGCACAGAAAMGTCACCAAATGCAGGGACCTGAACTCCACAAAACCAGCAGGCAACTCTATCCTGGGCAGAGAAGAGCTCTAGAAGTAAAGAAACACGAACTTAATCCTGCTTTCACTTCCCCAGCAAAGCTGTGTGGGAGGACAGACATTGTTCAAGCACAGAACTGAGGAGGAAAGCCGAAAAAACCGACCACCAAAACCCGGAGATTGTAACACTTCATTGAGGATTCAGAAGGCATAACAATACCAAACAAAAGTTTTCCTCTTTGATGCTTCTATAGCATTAAATTCATTTAGAAAACTGAAGTAGATTATACTTTGTGCTTTGCAGATAAAAGCACTATTGTAGTCACTTGGATGGAGAAGGGCTTTATTCCGCCAAAAATATCATCCACAGAAGCCCTGAAACACGAGACCCAGCTCTGAATCAGAGCACCCTGTTCATTCAGAAACAAGGGATGCTGCACTCCTCCCTCAGATCAGAGCCTGCCCCGAGCCCCACTGCTCCCAGTGCAGCACGGAGGGATCTGCTGCTGCCGTGCCAGGGAGACAAACCCACCCTGCCCGACTCCTCACGGACAGGGTCACTCCTCACGGGCAGGGTCACTCCTCACGGGCAGGGTCACTCCTCACCCATCTCCCGAAGGGCTGAGAGGCTTCACAGCAACATCCACGAGTGCAGGCTACAAAAGGCTGGAATAACAAGGCTTAGTTCTCGAGGACTAGAGCTATTCTGGTGCATTGCTTGTTAAAATAACGCACTTATTAAAAAACATATGAAAAAAGACCAAGGGAAAGCAAGAGCTTGCATCAGAGCCCGCTTGCTGCCAGGAGAGAAACAGAGATAGCCCCTCACAGATCTGAGCCCTGACACACAACAAGGAAAATAAAGAATAAGCTTTTTTACAGGAATGACTGAAATACAGGACAAGGCTGAATTTCAATTAGAAATTTATTTTTTAAAGATTATAAAGAATTCTTATAAACATCTTAAAGTATTTCTTGCTCCCACTTGCTGCTATTTAATATCAAATGAATCCTTTTTACTTCCTTTCTTTTAAGCTGCAAAAACATAAACCAGCTATGAGAGCTAATGGCAGTGTGAGTTACTCCAATCCCTGCTTTCATACTGCTTTGGGAAAAATGAAACCAGTCTAGTGCTGCAAACTGCCACAGGTTTTCCTCACAAGCCTTTCAGAGTCCTCTGTCTTGGGTTTTTAAATCCCAGTCCTTTGAGACAGAAGGTCTCAAGGCTGCAGACAAAACAAGAAAAATACACCTCCTAAAAGCTTCAGAAACAGAAAGCAAAATATATATATAAAAGCAGGGTGTATTATCTTCTGAATTTTCTGATCTTGGGCACTTGGCTCATGTTTCTAGAAGTTATCTTAAGGCCAGTGACTTTGCACTCAACAACTTCAATGAGAGATTCTTAAAAACTCCACATCCAGAACACTTTTTTTTAACATATATATATTTGTAGAGCATCACAGAAACATCATATGAGCCAAAGCCCGTACAGCCTGAGTACACTCCCAGGTTATACCTCCTAAAAGAGGAATGTGTTTGACTTTCACCAGCCTTTTGCCTACAGATGTTGTGTCAGGAGTCAGCTGAACATGTTTCCTCACCAGTGAGGTGACCTCAGATTAGAATCATCTTGGAGAAGAAATTAATCTCTGCTGTCAGCATCAAAACAGAAATCTAAGAAGCCAAAAAAAAAAGTTATAGACACAGAGTAAAAAGGCAACTCCCCGGATCCTAACCTGCACTTTAGGCCCACAAATACTGCCCTGAGAAATATCAGCACTGCTCTATTTTACCCCAGCTGGCACCTTCCTGATGGCATTTTACTCAGAGCTGAACACCTGGGTGCATGATTTTTTTCCTACATGCTTCATGAAGCCAGAAAATACAGGCCCTCAATGATACAAAATGTACTCAAATAATACATGAGCAAAGCTATAACCCTAAACAATCCTTCTGGACAAGACAAGGACTTGCAAGAATTTAGTAAATGTTTTCTTACCTCTTTTCTTGCTTAGATAAACATTATTTAGAAGACCTCTTTATCAATACAGGTAGAATGAAGCACATTTACTCTGTTATACTTCACACAGAGCCATCAAAAGCAAAGCCATCCATACCCCTGCGTGCCTGCTGTGCTGATTTTTGTGAGCTTCAGCCTGGTTTTTTGAGTAACAACAGCTGTGCACTTCACCATCTTCCTCCCTTCCCCCCAAGCTTCAACATGCCTCACTTGCAGAGCTGAGACAGTGATAACAACCAACTATCACGGAATTCCTGAATTCTTCCCTTTGTCCTGCCAGGATATCCAATATTTTATGAATTGTTGTTTTTCATTTTTTCCTTTGGTGCTTTTGAGCACAGAATACCAAGCTCTGCACGGTTTTGTGTGATCTAAGAACAGACCCTGCCTGCCCTACCAGAATGCCTTGCCATGTAAAACCAAGATTTCTTCCCAATTTGCCACCATCCAGCTCAGGCTGGAAGGTAAGAAGCTTTCATGTATATGTACATAAATATATATGCACAAATATATATGTATAATCCAGGCATGATTTTGATCTAAATCTATTTGTCTGCAAAAAATAACTCAGCAATAACTTCTTTTTCTAAAAAAAAAATTCTAGGTTGCAAAAAAAAAAATAAAAAAAAAGGAAAGAGAATAACAATAGACTTCTGGGTTTGGGGCATTTTCCATATCACAACCATATCCCAGTCTCTGCCTCAGATCCCTGCTATCTGTGTAAGGACCCTTCTACCCGGAAAAGGGTCTGGGAAGAATTCAAAGCTGAGCACCATCTTCCTGTGTGACTGCAAAAAGCATCTTCCACCCTTCCTTTTCCCAGTGACAGCTGGATCCTGGGGTAACACTAGGTTCCTTCCAAAACAAACGTGACACAGCTGCTCTGATTTATCTTCACAGCTCATAGCTTAGAGTTACAGACAGAAAATACATTTAACAGGGGAACATTTTCACTGAGCGTTCCTGCATGCTGGAAGAGTTTCCTCGGTCACAAGGAGGATGCTGCAAATTGCCTGGAAAGTTTGGACCAGCACCACCAAGTAACTAGCTTTCGTGTTTCTCTACAAAATTTGGGGAACTATATTTAGTTTTGGTGAGTTCTCCAGCTTCTGCAGCAGGAAGAGTTTCCTTTCGCCCCAGGCAGAGGAAAAAGCTTCTGCAAGTGTGAATAAACCAACAGAGAGCTGCAAGAACGTTTGGKTTTTTTTTTTTTTTAAATATCTCATAAAATCTCTGCAGTATCTGTCACAGGTTCAGAAGATTTCATAAAACAAGAGTCAGTAAAGGAGCAACTCTTGCACACAACTTTCCTCTGGGCCCTGGCACAGGCTGTGTTATGGGGGTGCCAGCACCACTGCAGCATCTCACTGCAGAGCAGCACCACATTTTATTGCACATGGTAAGAAGAAAATAATTATCACTATAGCTGGTTGGGGACAGTCCCATAAAACTTACGTCTTGTTGAGATTTCTAGTTTATGTAAGCCTTTAAACATTTTTACACATTCTGAGATTTCAGGAAAAGAAAAAAAAAATGGACTCCTTTGGACTAGAAGAGCTGTTTTCCATGTAGCACTAGTGATGTTATTAGGCTAGCAGGGAAAGAGAGAGACACCATGTTACTCTCCGGATCCAACAGCTTCTTCAATCACACGAAGATAAAAACGTGTGAACATCAACCACAYGGAATACAAGTTCGTTGTTTTTCTTTCCCTAATGAACTCTGCAAAGAATGCAACATAATTATGCCTTCCAAAGAAACTACTATGCTATCAGAGATACTAAAAAAGCTCTGTTCTTTGGCTGGCACCCATCTCTGCAAATGCTGTCACAACAGACTCCAAACTGTCACTTCAGCAACTGCCCCTCATGGGAAAAACATATTTCTTCTAATTAGGCAAAATTCTAACTCCACATCTGAATAGCATAATTTGATCTTTTCTCTAGAAACTCATTAACCACTTGAGTTTAATTATTAACATTTGCATTAATAACTCACTGAATTAACTACCCATTGTGTGAGCGCAGCTACTGCTTTGGCAAGATGATGCTCCACGGCAATTCCACCGGGGAGGTGGTGTGGGCCACGGCCACCTAAGAAACTCCCCTGAGCGTTACAGAGATGTAGTTTCTACCCCTGGGTCTGCCAACAGCTCACCAGATGCCTTTGGGCAGGTTATTCTCTTTTCCTTTCCTTTCTGCATCTGTTTCAGACAGGCAAGCCTTGAGCAGCGACTTCTCCCCTTTCTCTTCCTTCACTCCCACTGGGTTTGATCAAGAGCCCAACACAAGGACACTGAGGTCACCATTGCAATAATAACTGCTG
Organism: Amblyornis subalaris; assembly: GCA_018881555.1. Taxonomy (NCBI): domain Eukaryota; kingdom Metazoa; phylum Chordata; class Aves; order Passeriformes; family Ptilonorhynchidae; genus Amblyornis; species Amblyornis subalaris. Next base: position 165,784 of record JACAXG010000241.1, read on the forward strand.
GCAAGGAGGGAGGTATCAGGCCACGGGGAACACGCTCCTGATGCTGGTACTGGTAATAGGAATCTCCCAATATCAGAAAAAATAAATGAAAAACTTCATGCCTAGGTAGGGTTTAATGCCACAGCTATTCCTGCTGGGGCTCCCGCAGGGCCCCGAGCAGCAAGAAACCTGCTGGAAGCCCTAGATGTGCTGAGATAAAACCAAACTACACTGATTCCTTGATGGAAACCTTTCATAGTAGTAGGAACCCATGATTTATTCAGTAAGAAACAGGTTTTCAAGCAGTGTTGTAAACACTGAACACGCAGACACATCCTTGCACCTGGCCTCAGTTAGAAAATGTGATGACTTACAAATCCAGGACACAGTGGGGTGATGCACAGGATAGTTTTTCAAATGCAGAAATGTATCATCAGAAAGCTATTTCCTCACAAAAGCATTACAATTTGAATTTTAGAAGGGAAGGGAGGGGATGGGAAACACAATAAGCACACACACAACTGTCTTCTACTTTGGTTTCAATCGGGCGAGTATGCACATTCAACACTTTTCTCAACAGTAAAGATGCAAGGTTCCATGGGTTTTTTTCCAGGTTATTTCCCATAGCATTTATGGGTGAGCACCTTCATGTTAAGGATTTCCTGAATCCTCTGAAATTCTCCAGCTGGTATTTGCTACAGCATTCTGGATATGCAGTAATGTGTGAAACTTCCCAGGAAACTGAAGGGCTCCAGCACCAGCTCTCTGCTATTTGGATACTAACTCAGACATTTTTGCTCCACAGCAAAGGAATGTAACAAAAGTTACTTTTTGTTACCAGATTTGACACAMTTAAGCAGCCTTAAAAAAACCCAATAATCAGTGCTATAAAGCAGCTAGCTGAAAAAACAAACCTTTCCAAATTCCCAGTGCCATACGATATTTTCAGATGAATAAAGGCATAAACTTACGCAAGAGCTTCTACATAAACTGTAATATCAGCCTGCATGGGACTCAGGTGCTTTTGTTATTTCTGCATTTGGTAAATTCAGGCGTAACAATTTCTGAAGTCCTTGGGCTTTTACAAACAGGTGTGATTGACAGCCTCTAAATGCTCTGCTTTTCATAACAGCCATGATTGACAGCCCCTTGGTGCACAGCCCAATCAGCCTAACAATGTKATTGTTCTCTAATAATTACCTGATAATTTTTTTTTTCAATGTGTTGCTGTTAGTTATGGTTCAACTAAGAGCCCTCGGAACTTCCCAGAAGTTTATTTAGCTTGCAGTGATTTGGGGCTGCCTTTCTGTGAGCCTAATCCCGTGGTAGCACTGGGATAGCACACGCTGGTTCCCAAGGTGCACASGCTGTCAATCTATCTGTAACTGATGCTTTCCCTGGCAAACACAACATCTTAGAGCCCAAAAATGTGACAATCCATGTGTCATTTTGGCATGCATCGCTCACAAAGTTTTTGTACAAAGAGAAATGTTTCTTAACTTTAATAGTCCCTGGAGCATAAAGAATATTTGCTGACAGTTTGCATGCATCCAGGGCCAGAGCCTCGCGTGGGATGTGTGCCTGGAGCTGAGCTCGGTTCAGAACAGTTTACTACCTCCAAGCTGCTCAAGATGGTAACTTGTTTAACCTCTGCTGAAAGCAATAATTGAGATTTTTTTTCTGCTACAGAGAGATCATCCTCAAGAACACTCAGCCAGGGAACCGACTTACATGAATCACTCGCAGAAAATCATGACCTGGTAGGGTTCCCTTCCCTGGTACCTAAAAAATAAATTTCTGAAATTGGAAAGTGTGGGGTTTTTCATCACTCTCTTGATTTTCAGATAGGATGGAAGCAGGAAGGAAGCAGCAAAATGAAAACCCACATTGTTTCAGATTTCTGAGGCTTTGTGAATATGTTTTCTCGAGTACATTGAAAAACATGATAAAGGCCACCTACCCTGCAAGAAAGGCAAAAGAAAGATTTTTGTCAGAGAGCTATTAAAATAATATTATGATAGATTTAGTTACTCTTAAAAGGACCAATAAAGAAAAGAAAATTCTTGAAGAAGAAAGCATGCTCTGTGGTTTTCCAAATACTTCCAGATTTGCATAAGGGTACTGAATAAATAAGCAGGTATCCGAAGGAGAAAGCTGTGTCTCCTTCTGGGACTCTGCTTTTCGAAAACAGAACTGTGGAACTTGAGCACAACTTTGTAGTTCACTGGTTGGGTCACCTTTTCAAGAACTAAAGTTTGGCCTCGGCACCAAGGTACACTGTGCATCACCAAGCAGTCTATAGAGCCAGGGCTTAGATTTCCATTGATAATGCTGTAATATAGAGTTTTTGTGTATATTTACTGCAAATAAAAGCAGGTACACAATGCACAAACTATATAGCCAAATGGGCTAATTCTGCTCATAAACAGAGATTTAGGGGCTACATTGGGGCCAATTGAACAGTTAGACCATTATTACTTGTTAATTTACTTTCCAGTACTTCTGAAATTCACCCACATATTTACAGAACTGGCCATTTCCATAATGTATTACCTATGGCCCTGACCACAATTTCTAATTATCTACAGAGCTTGTTCCTTTATTGAGTATTTTTCCCATACTGTAAACACACTGGACATTTTCTAGAAGTTGAGTTTGGGTGACAAATTGCRTAGAGAACAATAGTGAGGTGATGAATCATTGCAATGAGAGCACACTGTCTCACTACACACTGAGGAAACTACTCATGGCATACCAGATACAAAGCAGAGGACAAAAAATTCAGCCATCTGTAACTTATGCTAACATCATGAGCAAGAGCTAAAAACAGCTTCTCACAGATCTTAAGCCAATGGTATCTCCGACACCTTTTTTCGAGGACTTTCAGGATGCCTTACTGAGTTCTCACCTCATCATCCTGCAATCCCTCACCTCCAGCTTGGCCTCAGAGACTCCTCTAATTCCATGCAATCATCTCATCTAGTCTAAAGTCTGTTTTGGCACCTAAAGCTCAGTTCTTCCACATGCACACAAACTCTGCTTGCTCACAGGTCAGAGAACAGAATCACCAGTGAACAGGTAAAACCTTTTAGGGGTACAAAGGGGTGAGGGAGGACCCATGCAAAATATCTGGGGAGCTGCCCCACCACCAGCAAGGAGAAAGAAGTTTCCAAACAGACAAGAGCAACATTCTTCTCTGTTATGTAAAGCACAGCAATGTGTGGGAAACAGGCCCTGTAAAAACAGCAGAGGTGCTGGTTTGCGGGGAGTCTCTCACAGATCCATAACTTTTTAAAAATCATTATAGCAATGGGACTCCTCCTGGTGCTTCATGTAAGATTCCCAGACACTCCCATAGCACGGACTGACCCCTGCCAGGCACACAATGTCATGGATCCTGTCATTCCCACTCTTCAGATGCAAGCTGTAGTGGGATGATCCAGGCTGGATGCCAGACACCCACCGAAGCCTCTCCATCATTCCTCTCCACGGCTGGACAGGGGAGAGAAAATATAACAAAGGGTTCATGAGTTAAGGACAGAGAGAGATCTTAGCCTTGAGGGAATTCTTCTGCACAGAAGAGTAAGATGAGGAAAGCACTTCATACACTTTCAGGGTTAGAAATGAGGATCAGAAGCCACATCAGCAGCCAATCCTTCACAGACAACCAGCTGCCCACAAAGAAGCTGAAGCAAAGCCTGCAGATGGAGAAGGGCAGCAGCATCCAGCAACAGCTCATGTCAAGCAGCTCCGTAACCACAGCGTGTGTTGTACTTGAGATATCAAACAAAGAGGAATTAATGCTCAGTCATGAGGTTTTTCCTCTGCAGTGGGTGAGACTAAAGCTTTTCCTTCAGTTTTAGCTGTGTTTCAGTCCATTTGCCTCATCTTGCTCTCTCCAGTTCTACAGCACAAGCCCCAGAATCCCAGATGAAAATCCAGAGAATAATCGATTAGATACATTTATTATTTCTTATTCAATACAAGTTACTGATTCATCTAAGTTTATTCAATATGTTCATGGTCCTCAGAGGAGTTTTGATGACCCTCACTTTCATTTTATAACAACTGAAATCTTTCTTTAGCACTGTTTCACTGTGGGAAAAAATTGAATACTGTCAGCTAAGGCCATCTTAAATCTTGAATAAGTTACTTTTACCCTCTCTAATTATTACTTCACCAACAGATACACTTCCAGCATCCTCTTTCCATTCATGTTTCCTTATAATCACAATCTAAAACCAGATGCTAATGAATCAGCACTTATCTAATTTCCAATTTCACTAATTATTTATGAGATCAGCTAAGCCAGTTTCATTTAGAATTATAGACTTAGTTACAGAGGCAGAATTTTCTCACTATTAAAAATGTTAAGCTGACTAAAAGTAAATAATAGAATAAAATTTAACCTCTGTTCGAGGTCCAAATATATTATTAATAGGTGATTTTAAACTGGCAAGAACATACTTAATTCTAGAGATATCCTTTTAATCAAAAATTAATTAAACAAGAACGGAAAAATAAAATCGTGTTACTGAGTATAAAGGACCCTGTAAAATCACRCAAATGCATTTGTATATTCCAGAGATAATGCTGAAACCAGCCTGGTTTTGTATCTTCAAAAATGCTATGAAAGATGAGTGTGGTAATCCTGTCAATAAGCCAGACAAAATTTAAGGTGCTGAAACGTGCACAGACCTTCAGCTGCCAGAGTTTTACCTCCAGAGRTGGGAATGCCACAGCTCTGGCATCAGAGCCCAGCGCCGGGGACCCTGCAGGACATGTCACAGCAGCTCCAGCGAGGGCTCCGCTCCAAACTTTCCTAATTCAGTTCGGAGAACTTTAAAACACTGAGATTTCTAAAGTGTGTTTGTATCATCAGAAGGATTGACATTATCTCGCCCTGGGACAAATAAGAACATCCAATGTCCACAGGTGCAGCCTCAGCCTTAAAACCACAACCGGGAGTTTTCCCAAAGGGCTTCTGCTGCATTTTCATCTGCCCTTACATCTTCCCATCTTTCACACATGCAGACAAAAGGCAGACTAAATAACCTGAAACCACATCTTTAGACCCACATCTCCCCACGTGCCCAGGCTTCCTGAGTGGGGCAGTTCTGGGGGGAGCAATGGGGAGTGAAGCTCCTCTGACAGAACAGGAGCAGCTCGTGCCCTCGGTGCTGGAGCCCCCAGCCCTGCTCCCYTGCTGTGCATCATTCACACCCAACCATCCTTTCTCCCCGAGGCAAAATCACACCACTTGCTCTTTGCAGATCAGCACTTGACTGTTCAATCCACATTTCTCCGCTCCAGTTCGCCAGGGAAAGCCAAGAGCTTTGGGTTTTTCGGTCACTCTAAATCCCGTCATTATTGACAACAAAAACACATTGCTGAGGGTTTTTTGGGTTTGTGGACTGTTTTTCTAGCCTGAGGATTTTGGCCAGAAAAATTTTCAGCAAAGTGAAAGAGAATGGAGCAATGACATCACTTTTGTCCCATTTCCAGGCAGGGTGGCAGAGAGCCAGTTCTCAGAATTTTTCTGAGAAGCCAATTGATTCATGCTTGTCTCAAGTCCCAGCATCCTTGTGAGAAGCTGTCAGAGGGCAGCCAAAATTGCTTCACCTACAGATAAAAGGCCACCCTGTCTCAATCATAAGCAGAACCAGGGAAGTGTCACAGAGCAAACAGCCTTCCCCAAAATTCAGATTGCACCCAGAAGCTCACCAGCCATTATTCATTGCCATAAATCAGCATCACCAATCAGCTCAGTTCTGCTTCTTAATGAAAATGATGGTTTTTCACCAGCCTCAGGACCCACCCAACAGGACCAAGGCAATGCTRGTGAACTGCACAGCAGGTGCAGAGTCATAGTGAAGAAGTCTCCTCACAAGACCCTCAGCAAGTCTTGCTTTAAGCCAGGCTTGARGGTGTCCTGTGATTATCACAGCCAACCTTCCACTTACACACCTGGCTAGTGACAGGAGCCACGCAAGCTGTCAAAAAGGATGGGAAAGAAGCAAAATGGAGAACACCACAGCTTGGGTTTCTTGGCTTTGCATCTTGGAAATCAGCTTGTGTTCAATACAGAGAGAAACAGGACTACAATTCAGACATGTTGTTTCTTTAGGTGTACTAGTTCACCTGGCTGTATTTCAAAGCATCCTTCTGACACCAATATATTGGTATATCTCCACAGGAAAAATTGTACAGAAAGCCTAACAGCTAATTTAGCAGGACTCCTTCATTACAAGTACTTACACAGCATCTCTGTTGTCTCAGACTCTCAGACAGCCTTTCAGTCACACAGTGTCTGAGCAACACACAAACACAATTATGTTCAATTTACAAGTGGATAAATCAAGACCTACTACCTTGGAAATAAAATCTGGGAGAAGCAGCAGAGCAAACAATGTAACCCCAGCCGGGTTCATCCCTGGGCTCTCACTACACCAAGCCTGGACTGTGCCACTTGAAGTTTTCATGCTTTCAGCTCAGCCATGAAAGCAAAGCACACCCTTCTATCAAACTGGAACTCTTTGATAACCACCCTGCTTGCCAGACTAGAAGCAGTAACAGAAAGACAGAAAATAGAGGGAGATGATAAAATTAAGATAGTCGTGACTGTATTTCACAGAACTTTCATGCTTCGGTGCTGTTCCATCAGATACCTGAGGGAAAACATGACTTTGGGCATGTTCAGGACTGGCTATTCATCATGCCTGAAATTCAGCACTTTGAAGTGAGCTGTATCAGCTCACCAGCCCAGCTTTTTTTTTCTTTTTTGTCTCTTTTTTTTTCTCAGCAGGGAAATATCCCAGCTAATTAATAGGTTGAAACAGTCACTAATGTGTTCAGTGAAGGCAAGAACTAATGCAAGAGAAGTGCTGGGAACATTGAGCCATGAGTGGAGGCGGGGTGGGGAAACCTGAGCAGCACCCTTCCTTTTAAGAGCAGCTAAATGCTCAGCAGTTAATTGAGCAGAGAAGCTCAACCCAACTTATGGAACTCAAAGGTAACTTGAATACCACTGCTGTCCCATGCAGCCCCCATGGAAAGATATTCTCTACAGCTGCCTGGCTCAGTCTAAGCTGGATGCCTCAATTTCAGCATTCAGTGTGAATGTCTGAAAACAATCTGATGGCTCACAGACCATTTCTGTTGTGAATTTAAAGCAATTGTAATGTCTGAGACAGTTTCTTCAATGCTCATAACTGAATTCAAATTAAAAGCAACAACCAAGAGACATGAGCCTTAGTATCCCTGCCTGAGGCAGAAGAATTGATATATTAACTGAAGGATAAGGTGGAACACATCGTACCTCAGGAAATGCATTTGCTCCAAAACACATTTAGACTGTCAATAATTTGGCTCAGATGTTCACAGCATGGTACACACACACAAAAAAATCATTCCTGGGCCACGGTATGCAATAAAATTGGGCTTTAACACAGACAGTAATGCTCTAGAGAGAAAAGGTACATGGCCAGCACCTAAAAGAAAAAAGTTCCCAGGCTGGAATCACAAGGGATTAAATTTTATGGTTTGTGTGATGTGTGATGCAAAAAATTCCAATTATATGGCAAGGTTCCTTCTGGCATGTGAATACTGTTTAATCCTGCTGTCCCAAGTCTATCACCACTGCTCTTTATTCCTCCATCACCTTTGCACACTCACATGCATGTCACAATGCTGTCCTCCTGCACACCCTGTACACCTCAGGGAGTGCTTCCACCAACCGAGCCAGAACTGCCTGCAGAGCTCAGCGTGGACTGGACAAGGAACAGAACTCAGGTGTGGAAAACAGTGCAGCTGTAAAGGCAGTTCTGGGCTTTGGCAGTCAAAATTAATCTACTACAAATTGGGGCTTCGCTACATCTTTTCATTAACAAAATATCTATAGTAATTATTTAGTGTTCAGGGACAAAACTTGCTTGTTCTACTTATACCAAAATTAAAGAAAGAAAAATCAAGGCCTGAATAAAAATGCAGTGCATTTTCTATGCAGAAGAATCAAATTTGCTGCTTAGTCACAAAACCACYGAATGGCTGGGGTTGGAAGGGACCTCTGGAGATCACCTAGTCCAACCGCCCTGCTCAAGCTGGTTCACCCAGAGCAGGTTGCCCAGGCTTGCATCCAGGCGGGTTTTGAATCTCTCAAAAGGAGACTGCACACCCTCTCCAGGCAGCCTGTTCCAGTGCTCTGCCACTCTCACAGCAGTGAATTTTCCCCTTGTATTCCGATGGAACTTCCTGTGTTTCAGTTTGTGCCCGTTGCCCCTTGTCCTGTCGCTGGGCACCACTGAAAGGAGTCTGGCCCCATCCTCCTGACAGCAGCCCTTCAGATATTTTTGTGCATCAATAAGGTCCCCTCTTATTGTCTCAGGCCCAGCTCTCTCTGCCTTTCTTCACAGAAGTTCCCTAATCAACTGTTACCCTCCTCATCATTTTAGATGAGTTCAAAAAGCAATTAAACAAAATAATGGACGGGGGGAATATGTGGGGCTACTTAAACAGAATAATTCCAGATCTGGCTTGAGAAGCCACCAAGCAGAAATTGCTGGAGCCTGGGAGACCACAGGGGCATGGACTGTGTGCTTGCCCTGGGCTCAGCCATCCTCCCTGGGCAGTTTTCACTGGTCTCTGTTGGGAACAGCACACTTGGCTGGGCCCATGGAGTGACCCAGCCAGAGACACTTTAGAGTGCCAAGAGCTCACAGGAGATGGACAACTCAATACTGTGCTGCTTTAATATKCAACCAGCCTGATCTGGTTCTTGTACACAGAACCCAATGAAGTCAGGGGAAAACAGAAGTTTGCGACCAAGGGGTAGAGTTCACCACAGATGAGAACAGAAACAACTTTGGACATTTAAATGACACCTTTTTGCCACTGTATCCATCCTATTATGTCAAAAAAATTCACCAACAGTGGGTGATAGTTTTTTTCACGTGCAGCAGACGATAGTTTCTGGGGGAGATAGTTTTGTAGAGGGTAAGCGGAGTGGTTTCTGTTGTGGTTTTAAAGAAACTAAAAAAACTCATTGAAGCCAAACCAAATCAGAGCCACCAACTATAAAAATAATTTTCCTCCCTCCCCCAGGCCAAACAATTTGGTCTTCTGGTAAGAAGAAAAAGTCCAAATTCTCAGTCTGAATGTATCAAATGATGCTTGGGACCATATGACGAAGCTCATGCTACACTGGAAAATTGTCATGACCAGTGCCCTGTGAAACCACTCAGTCTGTTCTCTGCATGGTTTGACTCCCTCACTGGGAGTTGGAAGCAGAACAATCTGGTGGGCGTGATGTTTTTCACTTCTCTACAGTTCAGCTCCTTGGAAGATTATCTTCCCTTCTACTTACTCCTTTAGTGACCTTGGAAAGTATAGATAGAGATCATAGAAGCAGAATCCTAAAAGGATTATTGCTTTTATTATCTGACTATCGGGAAGCTGATTAAAAGCACATATCCTTTCACAGACCACCCTGTCCATTAGCACTTTCAGCTCTCTTAAAAGGGTCACTGGGCAGGATATTAAAAATAGCCTTAAGTATTAAGCACTCTTTACTTCCAGTCGAAGTGTTCTTCTCATGGTAAATGTCATAGGAAGTTGTCTGTCCCCAGCCCAGGAGTCCTGTCCTACTTCCTACTAAAACACAACAGCAGCAACACAGATTTTCATAAGAAAACCTTGCTGGCCTGATAGCGAGCCAAAGAATGGTGGTGAGATATGGACAGTTACATAAATACTGCCATTTCATCTGCACGATTTCATCCAAGTCTTTGGTCTGTGATGGTCCCTAAGCCACTGGCCAGGCCACAGTGACAATATGCTTGAGCTGGCTTGGGCCCCTCAGCACTTCTCTGCTGAGTGGCAATACAAAGCCAATATAACTGTGTGAAAACCACTGCAGATGTCACCTCACATTTTCACAACCAACCTAAGGACATTTTACAAGGTCTGATGATAGGGCCTTTGCTACTTTCCCAGTATAATAGCAAGTTGCTTTCTAATGTCATTCCTTTCGTAGCCACCAGCTGCTTTGGCACAAAGCAGGATCTCCTAATGTCTCCTCCTACCATGGGGAAATGGCAAGGCATGCACCCTGAAGGCACTCACTCAAAGAGTCTCCCAAATCCAGGAAGAGGTCAGACAGGGAGAACATGCTCCCAGCCTTTCCAGGCTGTTCAAAGTACCAGTTATAAAATCAGGGTATATAAGARCAGGTTGCAGCAGTCATCTCCATAATCACTTAAGTCAGTGTGGTCACACATCTCCTTTAATACAGCAGTTTTTATTCCATACCTGCTTTGAGTAGCAATGGATCAGCTGGAAAAGCACGGCGATGTGGTGTTTGATTGAGGAAAAGAGCAGACTGCCAAATGGACAGAAATAACTCCCAGGAGCGGAAGCTTTATTTCTCAGATGGCATCTACTCCTAATACACTGCTGCTTTTATGGAAGAATCCCYCACGAGCTGATGGAGCACCATGAGCCAGCCCTGGGAACGCACCTGGCTGAGGGGCACGGCTCTGCTTGGCCCAAGGAAGGGAAGGAGTCCAGCTTGCTGACAGCTGTTACGCAATGCRGATAACCCATCCTTCTGCAGTCATTTGTGGGTGTCAGGAGAAGCTAAGAATAAACCAGGAAAAGCCTCTGGAAAGGTCTGCTAAGCAGCGAGCTGAGAGAAACATCCCTCAAGGTACAGCGAGCTTTAGCTGAAAATACATCCCAGGGTGACCTCCACTACATGATCACAGGTGAAAATCACACACAGCACTTAAAATTACTGATTTACCTAGCCATGAAGTGCTAAAACCAGCACAGAATAGTAGATGTTAGAAAAAACACTTACATCCCTGCTCATATGGGATATGCTAGAGTTGCTAAGCTTAAGAAAACAGGTAGGTGCCCCCTCCGGCTTGTTAAAGGGAGTTGTGAAGCAAATGGCAGCATTTTACATCCTTACCCACAAGCCAGATAAATTCGAATTTCTTCCTTTCTGCTTTCTTTTAACAGCTTGTCTCAAACGAGCTACAATAATATGCACCTCCGGCAGAGAAAGCAGGTCAGCATTGACTGCCATTCAGAAGGAGAGATGGTCAATTAAAAGAAAGAAGCCAATTAAGATGTAATTGGGCACTCCTAGTCAGGAAGGTAGTAGGGGGAAAAGAAAGGGGAGAAGAAACATGACTGTCTAAGAACACTCAGTCTCCCCAGCAAAGGCTGAGGCAAATCTGCTGTTGGGAATGAGATGCATTTCATGTCCTTGCCACGCACCCATGCTATGATCAGATCAGACCCTGGAAATTAAAACAAAACAAAACAAACAATACTGTGTTTTTRTCAGCTTTAAGCTTCTTGTTTTCCTTGTTAACAAGATCAAGAAATTTCCTTGCCAGAGACAGCTCTATAATTCCGTAAACTTACGGAAGTTTGTGAAAGCCAGGATAACTGGTTATCTCCTGATAAAGGAGCTGAAGCTTTAGGGCAGTCTAGCATCCAAATTAATACTTAAACTGCACACGCAGGTCAGGATTCAAAACCAGCTGTTAACTCTTTTGAGACATGCAAACAAGCTTGCTTTCAAGGTCTTCAGGATAAGCACAATAGTCCTGGGTTTGGTCCCACATACTCCGAGCACAATGAAATTGCAGCAATATAAAACCACAGAGAAGAAAGTTAAAAGGAAACCCAGGTAATAAAAGGTCATATCACGAGAAGCTGACCTTCACTTTGTTGCAACTGAATTTTTGCAAAAAGAAAAAATTGCAATCCCTTTCCAAAGGAAGTGTAACATGCAATGTAACCCACGTGCATTTGGGAGGTAACCCACCTCCCAAATCAAAGGTCAATAATATTAAATGTACCTTTYTATATTGCCCAAAAAACCTGAATATACTGGATCTGTTGAAGTGTCTAATACCAGCTAGAATCAAGAACAGCAGAAGCTCAATTTGGATGAAAAGCCTCTTCTGGAATTTACCAGATAATGGCTTCCTGCAATATTACAAAAATATAGGGAGAAGAAGCTTTTAATTCAATGCAGCAGTAAAGAGTTACAATGAAATTTAATTCCAGGGGGAAAAAAGTAAACAAGCACATTTCTGCTCAGCATAAAAAGCAACAGTCTTTGTAATGGAACAGAAGGACTCACTCTTTTCTCTCTTTTTCAGAAATAAAGCTCTGTAAACGCTGGGCACCTTAGCAATCTGCACCTCTTGATGGTCTGAATGACTTGGTCAAATAATAAGAGCTAAGTCACTGCCCTGCATAGTTCAGACAACCTGCTCAGGCTTGGCTTCAGAGCAAAACAGGAATGGGACATGACCTGTTTCATGCTGGGCATGTTCTGAATTTGAGGAAATTAACTTCTTCTTTTAAATTACAAAAATCATCCTACATCTGTATTTGAATCTACAAATGGTTCCTAATAGAATAACATGTTGATTAAGTCATCAAACAAAACACTCTGGTGCTGGCAAGGCACCAGCTGTTTCTGAGAGCAACTGTGTGTCAAGTGCAAAAGCTGGCAAGGTTTGAGTTAACATTTATCTACCTGGCCAGGTCATCCTTTTCAGCAGCAAGAGCACAGAGACACAGCTCAGTTGGTCAGAGCTGTGTGCTAATAACAACAAGGTCAGGGTTCAAGCCCTTTACGGGGCATTCACTTCAGGGTTGGACTCGATGATCCTTGGGGGTCCCTTCCAACTCAGAATATTCTGTGATTCAAATGTGGAGTCAGCAGGAATGTTCCTACCCAAAGTACACAGAAGGAAAGGAACCTCTGCCTTTCAATTAATTATTTAAATCACTTGATGCAACCCTTATGTTCACAATCTGGAGCTACAGTGAAAAACATAAGCAATCCAAAACCTCCAAGGACCTTAATCATTACAGAATATGCAGGGGGAACTTGTTGACAACAGCAGCAGTAATTTAAGTCTGCTGGCACTTCGGGAAACAAATAGGTCTGTATAAAATCCAGATGGAGTTGGCTTCCCCTGCTCTTGTTCTCTGACAGCACGACACCCTCACCTCCACCCACCAGGTGATGGGCAGGGCACTCGGTAAATCCTGCACACGATCACGTGGAGCACTCGAGTATTTTCTCTCCTGAGAAAAGCACAGGGCAATTCTTCTGAAGCTGTCAGAGACAAAAGCTTTCCCCAGAAACAACCTGTGTGGTTCTCCACAGTATTTTTACTGCTGGACAGCAACCACGGATTTTTCATGCAAATAGTTACCCTCTCCAAAAGTACAATTCTTCTCTATTAAAATCCACAAGCAATAATGGGTTGGTAGATGTTAGAGCTTTTCTGTTTCCCCACCAGAATGTTATTTTCTCATTAATTTTTAGTCAAATTACAATAAAACATTCCCACCCATCCGAGGAGGATGTGCTGCAGCTGTCTGAGGCTTCACAAGGCTCCAGTCACCAGTGAGGCACCCCTGGGGTCTTGACCTTGTGTGCAGACTCTGCCTTCCTGCTACAGTGCTGCTCAAAAAACCCTTCCAACTGGTACTCACCACTTTTATAGTATGTAAACTTCAAAACAGTTCTCTGAATTTTAAGGGACAAGGGCAGCACATTAAAAATCAAGAGGCTAAAAGACAAGACCATGACAAGGAGATAAACAATTTTGCTGTGTTTTTTTAAATTAAGTGTGCAGGAGCTTTTACAAAGCTAGTGAAAATCTTCTAGATGAACCTTTAGGGCACATCAATTTAGAATTATTTTCTTTCTGCTCCCTCCTGACTAACATGGCTCAAAAACAAGGCTGAAAATAGTTGCCAGCAATGTAACTGAGTCTGTGAAAGGCACCATAAAGGCTTCTGTGCCTTCTGTGCCTCAAGGCACATCACTGCTGCTCCTTCTTGTATTTTTCCATGTGTTTAATTTAACTCGGCAGTAACCTTTATCACACGAAACCGAGATGGCAAAACAGCAGGTTTGAGCTGTGTGCTGAGCCTGGGCTGCCTTGCTGTGAACCCCTGGGGGAAGTGGCACCTGGAGATCCCCTGAGTTTGAAATGGGAGAGCCCATGTTACTCGTCCCCCTGCTCCGTTGTGGGAAGCTTTGCCCCACATCTTTTCCACGTAGAAGACCACAGCAAAAAAATTCAGAATAGCAAACAAACCCCTGCAGAAGTTTGCCGTAAATGACATGACTGTTGATAGAGAGCAGTGGGTATCTCACCAGTACAGGTACAAGACCTAATACTTTATGCTGTCAAAATTTTATAAACCACAGACAATCAAAACAAAAGCAAAGCTAAAAACCATACAGCCAAAACCTTGCATTAACATTATAACTACAGACCAGTCTACCCTTCACTTTGTTTTATGCAGCATTTCACCCCAAATCTTATCTTTGCCAGAAAACAATTTCAAAAATGAAAGCAGCATCATTTGTGTTTGGGTATGATATCCAGCACTGTGGGACTTTGCTGGTTGGAAGGTACAGAAATAGCACTGTCAAATGTGTTCAGGACCACAAGAGTCTTCTCATTTGCAAATAGAACGAGGAAAAACTCTAAGATAAGGGCCTGAAGTCTGAGATTAGATAAAAGTTCTAAGATCACTATACACATCTAATTAGCAGAATGCACAGAAACTCCAATCCACTGATAGTGCACAAGAGAGTGAGCACCTCCTGTGTTTGGGTGGGAATGCCCTGAAGTGGCACAGCTGGAGGGCAGGGTAGGAGACCAGTGCCATCCCATGGGCACTGCTGTGTTCCCGGAGACACCTGAGCCTGCCGTGGGCTGGCAGGCAGGGGCTGCAGGCAAACACACCCTTAACTGGCCCTTCTCCCCCTTCCTACAAGAGGGCAGAGACCAGGATCCTTCCCTGCTCCAGAGGGAGGACGTACAGASCTGGGAAGGCAGCAACGTCCTCACTTCCCAATGGTTTCACCTGCATTGGTCAACACTCAGGAAAGTGTCTCAGCAAAACGTCCAGCTCTGCAGCATCAATCTCAAATTACAAAGCATGTCTAATGCAGGACCACAGAAGTTGGTGCAAAACCAACTCGGTCCCGTAGCCGCAGGGAAGAAGAAATTCTGGCAATAAAGAAAAGACATCATCAGTTTTATTGTCATAAAATGTTTGTAGTTACTACACCGGCAATTTTTCCAAATGGGTTGGCTTAGAGACAGGTCTCTTGCACTGATTACTAAATTATTTTCTTTGCAAAGGTCYAAGTGGCTCTGTTTTCCAGATGAATAGCCTGAAGCCACTTGRTTCAGAGCTTCAGTCCCCTGAGATTCATCTTGGACAGTAAAGGAATGAGACAGATGAACACTAAACTACTCTGTGTACAAACCCAGCAGTGGCTTGGCTGATGAGAACACTTTGGGTAAAGTACCTCCGAATTTAAAATAAAGACAGAGGTGAACTGAGGCTAGTTAGAAGTTAGAAGAAGTCAGAAGCAGTATTTGCTAACAAAGCATTTTAAACCAAATAAACCTTCCTAAAGAGAATTTTGGCTTCACCACATCTCGCCTCATCTGGGAGAGCTGCCTTGCCGGGCAAATTGAGAGCAGTGAGCTGGAATTGGCACTTTCCTAGCCCAGCCACTGCCAGACTCTTGCCTGCCATGTCCCCCTTGCCTGCCCCAGGGAGCAGCAGTTTCTTTCTTGGCACAGGCAGTGATGCATCTGCCCAGCACTTACTGACCAACACTTACTTTTTTCTTGCGAGAGAGCSCCTGTGCTCAGGGAGGGGAGCTCTTTGCAGCCGCTGGCACATCTGGTGCGTGGCGAGGCAGCGCTGCTGGCAGGGCCTGGGGCGGGGCGAGGATCCCACGCTCACAGAGAACCACCGAGATGGTTTCCACCAGCCTCTGCTGACATGGAAAGGACCCGGGCAGCACAGCAGGAAGCGGTGAAGCTCAGCCCCTCTGGCAGCTGCTCCGAAGAAGGTGTGGGACCCGAGCACGGTGGTGAGCTGGGCAGGTTTGCTGTGCCTGGGACCCAGGGCTCTCCTAGCAGGTCTCCAGCAGGCTCTTCTCAAAGCGCTCTGGACCAGAGGATGGCACTGAGCTCAACTGCTCACTGGGGAAGAGGCTCAAACACACCAGGGAGACCTTTGGGGGAGAGAGATGGAGAGAAAGATGAATGAAAAACAACGTTTATCCCTGAAATTGAAATGTCCGTGGCTTTTCTATAGTACATCTGAAACATCCCAATTAAATTAGTGCCTTAGATAAAATCCGATTAATTGGACAGCTTGGTCGGCTGTGGCTTACTCAGAAATTGTTCTGGTTTTAGTGTTTTATCATTAAACATAATTCTGAGTGATTCAAACCACACAGCACCAAGCAAAAATTGCCCATAATTAACATCTTCACATGCAAGCAGCTTTCATCACACAAACACCAGCAAGAGCTCAAACCACTCTCCTCCACTCTACTTTACTTGTTTATTTACTCTGGTTTATAGCTGAATTTCTTCTCTGCGTTCCACTGATGCAAACTTGCACTGGTTTGAATGGCTGCTCTGCAAACACAACAAACCAGCTCCATACAGGAAGGTTTAATCTGTCACCAAAGCTTTTCAGCAGTCAGATCCCTAAGCATTAACTTTGTTAATTAAAGCAGYGTATCTGACGAATTAGCAAAGGGGATATATTGGCATATTTCCGTRCAACAGGAAGAATTTATACCTTCTGCAGTCACCAGTGGATTGTCAAAGACAGTATAGCATAACACATGAGGTTGCAGCACCCCTGGGCTAGAAAGGCAAGTAATATGAGTCACTCAAAAAACAGAAACAAATTCAAAAGGTCATTAAAAACCTACTAAATCTCACAAAATTAAATAAATGCATTAATCAATTAAAACCTTTATGAAACATCCTAATTGAATTTTGCTGTAGTAGTGTCACATGGCTGTGGAAACTGCCCTTCRGTAATCCAAACGAAAGTTGGCATGTTTTCATCCCTGCTTATTCTCCTTGATTATGTGAAATAGCAGAAGAAAACAAAGAACAGGGTGGAGGGATTCAGGAAAAATAAATACTAGTTATTTAAATTTCATTTAAATTTCCTCTTGTTCTTTTCATTCATGGATCTTAAACTCATTTATCCAAGATGGTGGATAGCATCCTTCTGCAAGAGTCAACTGTAGCCACAAAGCACTCCACAGACCCTGGAACACAGCACGACTGGCACGGGGAGTCAGTCCAGCACGGGAGCCCAGGCCAGGGAAATGCCTGATTGTTTGAGGAACTGAACAGCTCTTGCTTCAAAACATCTCCACTGCACAGCTTAAGAAAATCAAAAGGCAGAACTCCACAGTGCACCCTACACACTCACACAGACCCCAAAGCCCCGAGCAGCACCAGGAAAGCCTCAATGCAGAGGCTGTACAAGACCAAAATCTCTTCCCAAGAGCTTCCTGTGATGCTCAGCAGAGTACAGAGGKGCTGAATGAGTGGGGGAAGGAGCAGAAAAAGCAGCAGCAGCACAAGGAAGGCCACGGACAGAAGCGTGTTGGATGCAGCAGTGTCTGCACCACCAAACCATCCCCAAAGCAGGATCAGCACGGAAACAAGAGCACAGTGGAGGCACTGGCATCTATAAGCATGAAAAACAGGGGGAAATTACTGACTGTAACCGATCTCAGCTAACCCACAAACCTACTGTCACATCAATAAACCCAGTATCAGCCCATGAGTGCTCTTCAAGGAGCAGAGGAGGCCAAGCAGTTGGCACAGAAGTCTTGTACGTGTTCTCGTATAAGAGGATCCTGTAATGAACCATCSAATGCATGTTCTTGGCTCTGCATCACTGTCTGTCTATAAGCACCACAAAATCTCTGTCTTTAAAAAGTCCTTTTTCCAACAAAAGTGACTCTGAACTGGCAACTCTCCTTTACCAGGCCACCCAACAAATGAGATGCAATTTTTACTGCATACAGATCACAAACCCCAGAGAAGACTTCACCATGCTACTGTTTGAGGCCCAAGGCACCCACCTCGGTGACCATCCCAGCATGTGACAGCTGCCAAGATGAGCCTATGGACAGGGGACAGACTCTGCTGTGCAGCAGCTGCTGAGGCTTGGACGAGTGAGAAACCCCCAGCCTTACACACCAGCACTGCACAATGCCTCCTCCTCCATCTTTTGCAAAATGACCTCTCAGGAAAGCAATTTCCCAAGTGACTTGTGCTGCTGGTGACACACAGAGAGGGGAAACAGAGAATTTACRGTGATTAGAACAGATCAGATTTACAGACTAACAAGACAGACGACGCATGAAGCAGGGAATGAAACGTAATGAGGCCAAGAAAAAATTAAACACATGCTCTATTCCAACCTGAACAGCAGTGTACAACTAGACAGGAAACACAGTCTGAAACAATTCACATAATGTTTCACAGCATTATAAAGAAAAAGCAGAAAAGAGCTTGCAGCTCKTACAGACTTCACAATGCAGAGCAGAAACCAAGGGAAGAGTGCAAGGCAAGTTAAGAAGTACTGTAGAAACATCTGTATGAAACACACAAGGAGCCTGTCAATCTCAGGAGCACTTGTTGCCATGCTGAAAAATCTGAGACAGTGCCAAACAGAATTCCAGAAGGTTCATAATCAGTCCTGGAAGATTTCAGAGATATCGGGTTACTTGGGCAACGTGAACATTTTTGCAAAATTAGACTTACAAGTTACATTAAAACATCCTAAAGCTTGTAGGATCTGACTGCCTTTAGGCATGTGACAGATAAGTGCGATAGAGAAAGTTTTTCTCAAAATGAAAAGATATAGCAGGGAATAAAACTGGCTTAGAGGAGAATATGAATGAGAAGCCAAGAGTTTGAACTGGTCCCTGAAAAAGCCTTGGTGGTCTGGCACTGTGGCTGAGCCATACTGGAGAAAATGCTGTGCCAAAGGATGTACTGCGTTACAAGCAATATTGCTGGGGGGAATATTTTAGGGCAAGTAACTTCTTTGAAGACAGAAACATCCTTAAAATTGTAAAAATTTTCTTTGTGGGAAGTTTATATTTCTACTCCGAAAACATTTACATGCATGCTTAACTTTATATGTGTCGACAAGTTAAAATCAACTGGGATAATCATGGGCTTCAATTTAACACATTTAGCATTATAAAAATCAAATGGGTTAGCATGTTGGTATGTTTTTRTCTGTCTCTAGTTCACTGTCTACTTTTTGCAGTTGTACTTAGGACAATAGGAAGAACTGCAACACCCAGAAAGCAAAGAGACAATGTGAGATTTCAGAATACTATCAGATGCAGCAACACGTTTTACTGGAGAGCACTCATTTTTAAAGCCCCTCTGTAGATACTCTGTTAAAGTATTTCCTCAAAACCAGCAASCTCTTAGCTGTATTCCTGACTAGTTTCTTGATTGGGCTCAGAAGTAAAATTATCATTAGCAGTTTTGCTGTTAAAAGTCTAATCTATTTTGAAAGCTTAAACAAATTCAATAAATATTTAAATTAAATATAATCTGCACTTGCTTAGTGATTTTAATCAAGAATTAAGTTGCTGTTCCCTTGAAAAGTGTAAATGTTTAAAGCCARTGCAATAGAAGGATAATGCTAGGGCATTTAAGATTCTGTACCATTATTAATATATTTTTCAGYGTATTGCAGGCTGAGTTTAGCACTGTAGCTGGTGCTGCTACACAACTACTCAGAATTATCTTTTAAAAAAACTACAAAAAAAATTTGAAAACTTTACTCAATTTTGAACTGCTGTGACTGACATACAGAAGGGTGTTTTACTCAATTTTCTCCCCCATTTCTATTTCTATTTTAAGCCCAGTTTCTTCAGGACTCCCTTCCACAGGCAAAACTGAGTCCACTAGGTGTGACAAAGGAGCCTCACAGAGGTTTACATGGCTTTAGAAGAAAAGTCACCTGTGCTGACTTCACACTATTCTTTTCTAACAAGAGTTACAATCCTATTTAAGAGAAAGATTTATTCCTTGCATGAGAATAAGATATCTGAATCCTACCCATGGGCTTCCCTTGTACTAAATAAATCCAAGAAGACCAAAGGGTACCCCCACCCACCCCAGAGCACATCCAGGGACCCTGTGCCCAGGATGGCATTTCGGAGCATCCTCCCCAAGCTGTGTGTGAGTGCAGGAGGCAGGAATGTCCATGGATACCGAGCTGGGCTTCTCCCACGAGCACTGAGAGCTGAGAATGGCTTTCAGTTTTCCTTTGAATGGCTTCATGGCATGTAAGAAGATAGTAAGAAGATAGCTGCATCTCTCTGGAGGCCTGATTTAAAGCCTCTAATTCATAACCAATAGTCACTAGCTGATGTAGAAATAAACATCCCACCACAAAACCCAGCTCAACACCCCACAAAAGAGCAATACACACAGACACAATCACAGGAGGGCACAGGATTAACTCTCATTTTGATCTTTTGATGAGAGAGAGCACAACTTTGACACAAAACTGCATTTTCTCCAGTGGACACTCAACAACTTGGAGCAGCACAGGCCAAGAGAGGATTTTCAAACTGCCATCCATCTAACTTCAATCTGCTCTACCAATTCAGCTGGTGACATGTGAAGCCCCAAGGCATGAGCCTGTTGCTCTTTCCCTGCTAAAGACTCAGCAAAGGCAATATTGGATATTTAGGCATTTTAGAGCACTCTTAGGAAAGAAAATGGAACAGAGCAAAGCGAAGGGTGCACGGTTTTCACAGCCAGAAAAAGCCAGCAGTAGTTTTCCACCACGCTAGAATTCTCATTCCATGGAAGCTTGGCMCTGGGTGCACAGTAGCAGGGTCTCTGCCACCAAGGTAAGGTACAGCAAACACATTAAACCCACAGCAATTCTTCACGGCTTCAGCTTTGCCCTCTGTCATTCTCCTTTTTCCTGCAGCCCTTTGCACAGAGAACGAGACATGTGCCAGCGCCACCTTTSACTCTGTGCTCAGACACCTCTCCTCTGACACAATTTCCAATTAGCATTCCTGGTTTATATCCAGGGTATCACTCATAATGATTTTAGTGCAAACAGTTCCTCCCCAAATGAGAGGAAGGTTAAAGATGCTTCCTGTTACTGTCACTATATGCTTTGCATGAGAAAGGGAGTGGATTTGTCAAATAACAGGAGACAACATTCCCCTCCCATAATGCCTCAGGGATTACAGGAGACATCCCTTCTTCATCTCTGATGTTCATCTGGACTGCCACAGTCCAGATGAGGTTTTACAAGCCAGGAGGTGCCTTCTGCCGTGACACACACACGCCCTGTGGCCAACAGAGAAGTGGCCCAGGTGTCCCTAGCCTAGATCCTTCTCTGCAACAGAGCACAAAACTGTCCCTGAAAGTGGAGCCAAATGCACCAGTGACAAAGCTCTTCACACTGGGGCACTTCTGGGGGTGTCCTCTCCCTCCTCCTAGACCAGACACCCAGCTCATGAACCACACATCACCCCCAGCCTTGGGACTGGGGCGGGCAGAGGGAAGGGGTCCTGCTGCTCTGGGGCCAGGATGGGTGACAGCAATGTCAGGTCCCTGATCACCTCCAGAACAATGCACGTGAAAACCGACTTAGGCATTCAAAGAGCAGAAAACATCAGAGGGAACACTATACAAACAAGAAGTGTGATCTAAATAGCAGTTTGACCTGGGAGCCACTGACTGCAGCCAAAATAGTTCCATTTAAGTAACTGCTGTTAACCCTACTGTATAATCCTAGTTACCTGTTAATCTTTCCCCAAAGAAAAGGACTAATTCTGATTGCCTGGTAACAGTTACCACTGGTTGTGGCATTACAGTAACTTCAAATTTTTTATGCTAATAGCACACCATGGTTAGCAACTACACTTTTTTCTATTTTCTCTATTTTTTATTGTTTATATAATTAATTTTACCTCCAACTTATGTCAAACTGCTTTTGAATCAAAGCTGGAATTCAATTCACAATGCAAAAAAAAAGTATTTTAACAGGTRCACTGGCTACAAAAGAAACCATTGAGCTTGCATTTAAAAAAAGGAATCATCACGTGAAAAAAATTATCTACATAATTAGTGACTTGAGCCAATTGTGGCTAATCATAATATGATCAAAAGATTAGAGAAGACCTCACCTCACCTTTACCTAAGAAAGGATTGATGATAGCTGCTGCTTTTATGAACTGAAGTGGTTTGCAATTAAGCATAATTCATGTGTTTAGCCAGAGAATTCCCTGGGCTGTAGCTTTCTTTACATGTTAATAGGAAATATCTTAGGTTTAAATATTTGGTTTATGTAAGATATTATGATGGGTTTAAATCTTAATATAGAAATTATGCAATGTCATTTTAATTCTGAAGGGCTATATTTCAAACATTTTGATTTCAAATAGACRTGCAAGGTTTAAGTTAAAAAGACAAAAAACAACCCAAACAAACCCACCAACACTCCCCCACCCCGGCCAAGACTTCACATCCCCTGGAGGTGGAACTGATTTGAAGGATGCCATCAACAGGAAAGAGCACAGGGCAGCTTCAAAAACTTAATGCTCAACAGAACCAAAGCAGATGGGACAGGAAACGTAGTCCAGCACCYCCACACAACCGGTTCACAGGGGCAAAGGGGTCTCATCCAAAATAGGAGACAGCGCCTGGGCTGAGCAGGATGTCACGTACATCATCTCAGCTCATCACAAGGCTCAAACACCCACTCCCTCAGTCTCTGTTTTTCACTGGATCCCACTGACCCACTTGCCAAGGTGGGAAAACTCCATGTGAGCTATTTGTGCTGGAGATTTTGACGTGTCAGTTTTACTCAGCRTCACCAACATAAGCCATGCTGGTCCCAGGAGGGTCCAGATGCTCAGCAAGATTCATCCTCACACCAGGTTGTTTTCCCACCCAGCAGAGCACTGCCCCTGCTCGGGGCTGAGCTGGCCAAACACTCCCCACACCCCCTGGCAGGCTCGCCCACGTGCCCAGCTGGACCCAGACCCTGCCACAAAGATGGGCTGAGATCTCAGTTCCCCAATGCCACGGGGCAGGCAGCTGCAGCTCTGCAAAGCCTGCCTTAAGCTTTGGCTGCAGTTCAAACAGGAATCAATTCAGGGAAGCCCTTAAAGATCCCTCTTGCCTTTAGGAACACTTAGAGCACAAATCAGCAGCGTTTTGTCCTGGCGCCAGGCTTTGTACTTACTTTGTGTTACCATGAACCACTGCCAGAAGGGAAGGGAGAGCAACTGGGCTCCATTAGCCAGACTTTAGCTTTTCATGATCTTCCCAGAAGTCACTGCCCATGCTGTTCTGGTGCATCTGTGCAGTTCTCATCCGAGTCACCGACAGCCCACGCTGCAGCCCTGGGGTATCCACAGCTCTTAATCCTGGGTGGCAGCAGCACAGGCAGCAAAAGGAGAGCTGATCCTCCAAAAAGTATCACTGGGAAGAATGAATTCCGTGTCAGCTCGCTGCCTTCACAGAATGACATGCACTGGCCAAGCTGTGGACATCGTATGAGGTACTGATTCTGAATATATGCAAAACGAAGGAAGTGGCATTTCTATCGGCAGGAAACATTCGGGTCGAAGTCAAGACAAGTGTTTAGGAAYGATCAAGTGTACTTACCCAAGAGGTCGCAGTCACAAGTGTAATTTTGTCACCTAAAATTTACTGAGCCATTCCTACTAAAAGGGGTGTGCTTATTTCTGTGCCTTCAGGGGGGACTCACCAAATAGCCTGTTGAGTGCTCACAGAGAGGGGAAGAAACACACACCAGGGCCTCTGTTACAGCCACTGCCCTCCCAAAATGCCTAYTTACTGTCTAACAATGGTGAGCCTACCCTTTGCACCGTCAGGTTTAAGACCCAGCCTACCTAGGATGGCAAAAGTGCAGCTCRTTTAAATTAGCTATTAGTCTTTCAAGAAAGACTCAGGGAAGGTTCTTTAAGAACACTAAGCAATAACAATTAATAAYATCTGAGTCACTGGGCTGGCTTGGGTTCAGATGTTAAGGGGTTCTCTGGGAATTTTCCCATTTATTAGTATTTTAAATTTTTTTTAGATAGAACATTATTTTTATAACTATAGTTCGGAAATAAATATCTTAAGAAGGTTTTCCCTTTTTAATGCCAGGTTCCAAAGTGATTTACAGTGAAAATTATGAAGACTTAATATTTGAGTTTCCTCTCGAAAATACTGTTCCTGCAAGGTCAGTACCACCGAAAAATATTTAAAACTCATGGAAATATATGTCTAGTTGGGTAGCCAAAATGCTGCAGTCTCTAATGACCTGTGCCAAAGGACCAAGAACCAAGCAGATGCAACTGCCAGCAAAGTTTTGATCACCAATACGGGAATTAAAAACCCTCCTAAACTGATCATGGCCAAGACTTGCAGATTCAGCCCAAAGGGCATCCCTTTCTCTGGGACATGTGTCATTCCCTTCTATACGATGTGCTTTCTGTGTTTTAAGATTCCTTTTACGTCAATTGCATGAATGCCAGTGAGCAATAAATGCAATAAAAAAGCATCACAGAACTMCTTTACTTTCCCCAACCATTTTCTAATGAAGAATTTCACATGCATAGTGTCCACGCTGTAGAACAGGCCCCTCAAAGGCAGGGTTCGAACAGCCACAACCCAGCACTTCAGAAAGAGATCACACCCATCCCTAGGCCTGCATTCAGCCCAAAAGACCATGTTTATTTAAAGGTTTTGCACCATTTCAGAAGGCTGCACAATGTCTCACAGATAAGCAGTACTGCAGAGGAGACAAAGGCAGGGAAAGGGCAGGCTCTGGGGACAAGGACTGACTCCACAGACATCCATCACGGCATAACAAGCACTGCATTCTTGGCAGGTTTATCACTGCAAAAAAAAGGAATTAAGAGCAGCCTTAAGAGCCACAGCACATGGGAGCTGCCTAATGCTCGAATTTTACATCTGGATTTACTGATGTTGTAAATGTTCACATCATGAGTCTCACAAAACTCGTATCCTGTAACCAAACAGCCAAGTGAAAATTTCAATTTTTGTAATATTGGGGGCAGGGGGAGGAGATTATTCCCCATGGCTGAGAACCAACAACTGAAAACAGCATGATGTTAAATGAATAAAACTTACAGAAGTAGTTAAAAGAACCATGAAATACCTCAATGTAAAGGTGCTGAGTCAAGTTGTTTTGAGTGTGTGACAAGACTGCATTGCTCAGAAGACAGATGAACTCTTTAGAAAAGACCTATCATAACTCTTCTGAAAATAATTTTTATTTCCATTCACTTGACAAATTCCCCAGTAGGGACAGTTGGGAATCACACGTGCAGTGTCACACTGTGTAGCTGTGTACCTAATGCCTGATCCAAATCCCTAATGGACATCAATTATTATAGAAGATGAATTAAACATGAAGATTATTTATTTTCATAGCACATTTTAAGTATGTACTTGTATGCGATGAAAATTTTATTGTTTGTGCTTGGGAAATAAAAGGGACAGGATGCCTCGTGTTAAAACGAATTTTCTAATTGAACTTTAATGAGCCTTGTCAAAGCTCTTGATGCAGCTTTCTCACTTCTAAGGATCACTCCTTATCTAAAGAGTGAGCCTGCATTAGGATTTAAAGGCAGCAGGGCTGTGCATGTTGAGTCTTAGCTTTAACCAGAGGCAAAATAATTTTCTTTTAAAAATTAGCCAAATGGAATTAGCTAATGGAATTACTTTACATTATTTTAGATAACATATGTAACTTATTTACATTATTTCATTTATGAGGGCAACCACTAAGGAAAAGGAAAAAATAAAAAAAAAACAACAAACCAACCAGCCAAAACTCTGTTAGTTGTTGGCAGCTTAAAAGCAACTGCAAATTCTACATTTCAGAAGTATTTTTSGCTAAAGTTTCCCCTTGAAAACGAGAAGATTGTTTCATCTTTTTTTGAAAAGAGATCACATTTTGACCAGCCTGCTGTGACCAAGGTCACTGCAAATGCTTTGGAACCAGCAGTACATTTATGCTGTTCACACTGCCGGGAAACTGCTACCCAATTTTGTAATTTTTTTTTTTAATGCAAACATTAATATAGCAAAGAAACATTTTGTGTGATTMAAGTAGAAAACAGTTTCAGACTGGACTGAAAGTGAAGTCACAGAGGGCAGTGTGGAGGTGCTCCCCTTGATCAGGTCTCTCTGGGCTGCAGCAGATCCCTGACCACCACAGTGGGGATCCCAAAATAGCCCCAAATATCTTTAACAAAGACACACGTGACTCCCTAGTTTCACAGGCCTCYTGGAAACATCTTCTTCCTCTTCATGCCAACCTTCTCCTCTTAGACCCACCTCTTCCATTTGCCTCAAGGAGGCTTTTACAGCCCTGCATCTTGTATTATAGCTCTGAAGTGCCAAATCTGGCCACAACGCTGCAATGAGTTATTCCCATCAGTCCATATCACAGATTTAGGAATTCAGACTGCTACCACTGTCAGTAGTGCCAAAATTAATGAACAGAGTTCATGAGTAACCCCCAGTTCAATTTAATTACCTTACACCAAACTTGAACTCGCAAAAACCATGGCTTCAATCCAGAAAACAGAGTATCATCCATCAATCCACCCCTAATCTGAGGTTGGGCAGCCACTTATCCTCATGCCTTTGTGGTATCAAAGGCTTCCGTCATTGAAAAGACATTCTCAATTATGATGTATTCCTATTCTTTTACCAAAAAGCACCCCAAAGAAATATAACATTCCCATTTAATTACATCCCTAGTCCTACAAGCCCATTGCTGCTTTGTAAGACTAAAAATTCCCTAGGTGTTAAATAGGAATATCATTCCAAAGGAAAAATAATGGCAAGGATAAAACTTTGTTCCTGAAGAAAACTGGAACTTCACTTAGTATTTTAAAGACTTCATTAACAAAACCCTCTCTGGGTATCTACAAATGTTAAATTAAGATCAAGACCTTAAACAGTTTGTCAAACAGACGAGCACATCAAAGCATTTCAAAAAGGAAGAACCTAAGACTTGAAAAGCTGTCAGGAGAGCACAAGGGAGAAGAAATAAAGGCTAATGAAGTAACTGCAATGCCTGAAGAAATGTCTGGAATAGGTTTCCCTTTACATTATCATTTTAGAGCACTAAAAATGAGACTGGATTCACTTTATGAGGCTGAATTCACTTCATCACATTCAATATTTTATTACATAGAGATGCATATTTCTATAAAGACCCATTCCCCCTTTTTTAATCTCCTCTTTACTCTGTAACTGAAAGATCTCTCTGCTGTTATTTCAAAGTTATTTGTCACATTGGGAAATAGAGGAGAAAATGCTGCATCCATTCCTGTAAAACTGCGGGAAGGTGCCGTAGTCCTTGGTGCAATCCCTGGGATGGCTCCAGCAGCTCCCTGCAGCCCCTGCACCTCCATGTTTGTGGATACTCTCACACAGGGAGGTGAATCCACCCCTGAGTGCTGAACTCTCCAAAGAAACCAGCAGCCTGAGAGCTGTAATGCCTTACCTAGAGCTGGACATGAACATCCCAATGGCCACAGCCAGGCTTGGAGAGCACTCAGAAAGGTCTTCAGCAGTGCTGCCGGTGCTGGAGCACCCTAAGGCCATCAGGCATCAGAGACACCCAGCTGCATCCCAGGAAATCCTGTCACCCTGCTGGCTGCAGCCTGGCACGAGCTCTCCTGTCCTCACCACCTGAGTCAGAGCCCTCAAATGGTGAGACAGGGAGAAAACAGTCCATGTACTGAGTAACTCAACGTAATTTATGTAAATAAACCTCTTCGAATACCCAGAACACATAAATCAAACTTTCCTTCATCTGTAATCTAAGGCTCAAAGGAACCCACAACACCCTCATGGTGCAACATCTTCAGGCTTCAGACTTCGAAGACAAGTTTCCATCCCACGTGGAAAAGAGCTAAATCTTCTGTGAGAGTTGGGRTTAATCCTTCTGACTTGGAAAAATCCAGTCTCAGTCCTGTCTCCGGGTATCCACTGCTGTGTTGTCCTCCAACACAATCTGAATTTCAAAYGTACTTGCTGTGAGAACACTGGAGGATGATGCTTCGGTTGCCTATTTTAGAGTGCAATGCTTTCCAAAATATGGTGGGTTTTGATGGATGATTATTTGAAAACCTTACTTGTCAGATAAAAGCCAARTCAACCAAACAATGCATTTCATTCAGCACATACCATTTGGGAACGCTGCTGGAGATGCACATAAAAGTGTTTATTTGTAGAGACAAGTGCTGTCTGACTGCAACAGGGGTGCACTCGGGGAACGGCCATGGTCAGACCATGGGATCCTTTCAGCAAACCTCCAAAGCCAGGGAGGAAACCTCCTGGAGCTGAGGGAGCCTTGGCCACAGCTCCTGGTGTACAGGCTCGGGGTCACCACTGCAATTTCCTTGCYGGGTTGGATTTATCAGCCTGCGGCCCCGGGAAGGAAAGCCCCTGCACTCCAGAAGACAAATTTTAATGGCCCAAATCCAGTTCTTCAGGCTCTGGAGTCTCAGCACAGAGAATCAGAGAACATGGTGTTCACTTTCTGACTTCATTTGATGTGGGAAAAGAAATATTGTGCAGGATGAAGACGATTCCTTTGCCACTGATGGGAATTCATCATCATMTAGTCAAGCACTGCAGCTTCCCCGCTGCCATCTCCCACTAGAAGGCTTTCACAAAGACACCCATACCTGTTTTCAGGGGCATGTTGATAGATAAGATACCTCTGACATCATCTTCCCTCTGGAGAGCACAGGCAGGGCTCCCAATTACCATAAAGTGTATTTTTTATCTCAATGCTTAGCAAAGCATAAAGCAAACACACACTATCAGAAGCAAAAATACAACCACAGACCAGTGTTGTTGCCACTTGGAAATTATGTGATAAGCTGCCTGCAAGCTCATTACCAGCCCGCTTCCAAAATAAATTAGAAATTTTCAAAGCCAGAAAGATGAATAATCAAGGAAATTTTAAAACGGCATTTACTGAGGAAATAGCATTATAAAACAATCTTTGCTGCTGCTACAAACTGACTTTAGCCACAGAATTTATTAACCACTGATAAATGTCAATCATGATTTTCCTCCCCAAACAAAGCAAATCTCTTTGTGCTCACCCTATGCCCCTTAGCTGGCTCACTAATGTTCTGCTTAATGCCAGGGATGAGAAGAATAATGGGATTCAAAATACAGTATTGTTTCTAAACCTTAATAAAAGGAAAGTCACTGAGTGCAAACCTGAGTAATTACTTGTACTCAGAAGAAAATTACTCAGGCAGTTCCCCAGTTTAAAGCACTCAGACAGAAAAAAAAAAAAGTTATGCTACAGCTTGTTTGTATAATTGAGCTGGTTTTGGGTGCATGACTAAATAAATAACTCCTGCTAACAGGAAAGCAGGATCCATGCTGTATGCATGCAGCTACCACTTATTTCTTTCAACTGTGTTTTACTGTATTTTTGTCAATATTTCAATCTTTGTTTTAAAATTCTATCTTTCACTAGGAGTCCCAGGAAGCTTTTCAGTTATACCAGAGTTGCTAGTTTGYAGAGTATCACTGAGGTTAACTATATCAAAGAAATATCTCTCACAGTACCCTGAAGGAAAAAAAACTTCTTTGTAAGAAGCACCAGATAGCAGTAAGTGAATTATTTGTTTACAAATTAGGCAATATTGCCATTGATGAGAAGTATGAGGTGAGTAAACCTTCTTGAGAAGGGACACAGGATTGTTGCCTTGTCTTTTCATTGAAGTTGGAATTCTGTCAATACATATATTGAATACTGCCTTTGGGGACAAGTTTCCATGACTAGACAATAGCTGTGATCACTTCCCAAAGCAGTAAAGTAGATTCTTGGTCTCATTACGCCCAACTCAGGAAAGGACAACCCCAAAGCAGCCCAGATTCGAGAGCGATTGAGGTATCCTGGCTGGGGGTCACCCYGGCTGGGACATTTAACCAGTTTCCAGGTGTTGCTCCATGACTGACTGTTACAGGGCAGCAGCTTTATTTCCAAAACACAGATGCACGTGGGGACATTCAGGAGCCAGCATCATCTGCAGGGGCTCAGYATTTCTTCACACACACAACTTCTGGTAACGACCTGTCTCCCCACTGCCAGAGCCACAGCTTGGAGGTGTTCGGTGTTACTTCACAAGCAAGGGCCATCTTCRGCTTCATAGCTCTGGTCTTGGGAGAAAATGGTCTCATTTTTCTCTTTCAGCCYTTCTGCTTTTCTCCTTCGGTCGTTTTTCTCTTTTCCCAGCCTGCACCCAGAAAGATGAATCAAACATCCTGCTACATGCATCCTACAATGCCACAAAGGCACTCAAGATGGTTGAGCTCACTATTTGCCTATCTCAGGAAGTCCTCAGCTACTCCAGAGCCACTAAAACAGCTCTGACTCCAAACACCCCTTGGATGCTACTACAGGGCTCGTGCTTAAGGCTCTCTGACCTCTGAGGGAAACTCACATGGCCTCTTTGGTCCGAGGGTTGGTTCAAACTACAGCCTCCGTCAGACGTGCAAGAATCGCCAAGTGGCTTGGGATCAAAGAGCCCCAAAGGCTGTTTATAGGATAAACAGCTACTGCAGAGAAGCTGAGTGATAGCACCCACATATTTATAGTTTAATGAAGAAATAGATCTTCCTGGCAAACCGGAGCTGGCAGGAACTCTGCAGAACATGTCAAGTTCCACTGATGGAGATGGGTCACAGATGAAGTAAGTGATAAAGCAAATAGCTGCAAAATGGATGTGAGGGTCCCATACACCCACATATGAAATATCACCCTGCAAATGAAGTAGTTTMTAATCTCCCAGAATGCTCGAGGAAGTCAAAATGCATGGAAACGTGATTTATTTTAAACCACGACAACCAAAGGAGCTCTCACAGAAGGGAAAATATTCACAGTTTTAAGAAAATCTGCTCCAGTATTTGTGCTATTTTCAGGACCCCATTGTGTGCACAGTGAATAATTAGAGAATTTCCAAAGTCACTTTGCATGGCACCATATGTAAACCAGGGCAGTTCAGGTGCCTTAACACAATCTGCTCTTCAGTGCTCTGCATTACCTTTTGTGTTTGCTATTAATTGGATAGGCTGGCACATGAATGTCCCCCTTGATCTCCGAATTTGTTGTATTCCTACCTCCTTACTCCTATTTATCCTACTACTACTGTTTCTTTCACCAGCACACTGCCAGCTACACAGCTACACTCAACAATTCCCAAAACAAAGGACTTTGAGTTACAGGTGGGGAGGGCAAATGTCCTCTTGCACTCAAGAGTCTCTCTCTCTCCAAAGTCTGTGCAAGTTATTCTGTTGATTTTTATGGCACCAAAGCAATTGGCCACATCAAATCCTGAGATCTTCTTAATGTACTTGGAGAGATGACACCAGTTCATTTCTGTTATCTACTTGTTCATACTCTTCAAAATTAAGGGCTGTGCTCTGACACAGGTACAATGCCACCAGGAAGTCTGTGTAATAAATGACTTGGTATTTACATTTTCTCAGGCCTGGTATGCAGAAATCAATCATTGTATATTCCTCCTCCGTGCATTTATTATTCACACTGGTTGATAGCACATTTTCTTCTTCAGAAACAGGCAGTTTTCRAATTTCTACTGATGTAAGATAAGGCATGCCACAATTTTTTGCTACACATACTTCAGCGCTGGGTTCCAGTGTACCAGTTTGGTAAGACCAAGAGCATTTTCCTGTGAATAAAGCATCCTGCTGGCCCTTCTGCACTGCCAAGGAGGGCACRGGCCCTTTGCAGTTGCATGTGCTGAAGCCTGAAGCTGTTTTTAACAGTCAGTACTGCTGTGTYAGAGAGCATCAAACACAGAACAACAAATCCTAGACCCAAAAGCAATGATTTTTCAGCTGACTACACACACTATCAGATTCATTTTCAATGCATGTGAGGCTCAGGAGGGAGGGCATCAGCTGTGGATTTACATGAGGAAAGGGAAGAGTGTTTCATCCACCCATCAGCACTGCCCAGGGAGAAGATCATCTTCCATGGTTTGTAACCCTGCTGCCACTGTACAGACCCTTCCTCCTTATCCAGATCATGGTCTGTGCCAAAACACCTTTTGGACCCAACAGASAGCCATAACAGCTTCAGACTCCTAAAACTTCTGTGTAACCCTTCSATGGGTTCTCCCGCAAAGGGATCCGAACCAGCCAGCATTAACATATCTGCAGTCTCAAAATCCTCTGCAAGCAACGGAAATTTACTTCAGACTCACGGGGAAGGAAACAACAGCACAGAAAAAACGAAACATCCTGCCCAGCATCGCACAGTGCCAGCCTCAGAGAGAGGTCACAGCCCTCAGCTTYGTGCCTCCATCACCAGGGCTCGCTCAGCCCCACACAGCCAGGGGCAAACTGCAAAGGAGACACAGCTGCATCCAAACCAAGGTGCCASACAACACAACAGTGTCTGTAGATAATGGAATTACCATAGTCGTGCACCTAACTGAAAAGGCTTCCACGAGGCCAAATGTGAGAGGTTCACCAACCTCCATGGAGTTGGGTGCCACGTCACCAGGTAACTTTTGATTATCAGGCCCACAAGAATTTATGTTGTAGGGTACTACACGGAAGATTACAAGGTCAGATCTGCAATGCTTCCATAAAGCAAAAAGCTCACAAAAAATGTTCTTTAATAATGCTGGCTAGGACACACAGTTCCAGAAAGTTATAACTCTTTGGACAAAATGCAGTGCAAGTTACAAGGGGAACATTCTCCAAGCCCTTCAAATTCTTTACAAACCACATAATGATGCATCTTTATAAGGGTAATAGTGAAGATGCTCTCCTGTTAGGAAAAAGTCCCAAATTCTTGTTAAAAAAATGTATGTTTACAAAAACACAAGGCTACTCTAGGGAAAATATTAAAAACTAATTTTATTTTGATTATTAGAAAGAGAGGACAAACGAAGCCCCAGGCTTTCCTCTTACTCTAGAGCTTGTAAGTGGCCTTTTTGGTGTCCAAGTGCTTAATCTAATACCCATTTTTCTCTTTCACATCAACCCAGTCCTTGGGTGTCAACTTCACAACTTAAGGTGAAAAACCTTGATTGAAGAATTCAACTGCTACCCAGAGGGGAAAAAAAAAATAAAAGGCTGGTGCCAGGGCTAGAAAGGGGGAAACAGAAGTCTTTCTCTCTGGGCTATAACCTTACTAGTCTTGGCTTTGTCCCCGTGGCAGTGGGAGCCCTCAGTATAATCCTCTCCCAGCCATACCCAGGCATCAAAATTCAGCAGTTTGTGCCTTGATCAGATCAGCACCTGAGCTCACCAGGTGTTCAATCCTGAGGCAGTAAAATGACATTTATTTAGGCAGTTTCATAKTTAAGCTCCTCCTTAATATTCAAATTCTGCCTGTGTTATTTTCATGTTTGTGTAAAATTACATACTGTGACTTCCACAAGTGGGGAAGGGAAGATTCTTCCATTATACGATATAAAAATAAAAACGTGAAGGACGAAATTCTCCAGCCTTGGCCATAATCCAAAATTCAACTGATTAGGCCTGGAGAGAGCTCAGCTACTCACGCCCTGCTTGCAGGAGGGGGCTCTACCAGAGATCTCCAGAGGTCCTGCCTGGCATAAACTACTTCCTGAGTGTTTATGACTCCAAGAGCTGGGACTTTATTGATTCTGGGTTTAAATCCAAGTATGCTATAAACTTGCTTGGGATAGAGTTTCCCACTCCAGGTAGCAAAGCAGAGGTTTTTCTACCTATAATCCATCATCAGCATTCACTGCCTTCCTCTCCTCACTGCAAAGCCAGCTCTTGTGCCAGCCCATCCAGTCTGACTGCACTACCTGCTCCCTACCCTGCTCAGGGGCTGGGGAGTTAAGATGACCACATATCCCAAGTTTATGAATCATCAGAGCCTTGAGTGAGAAGTGCCTGGCAGCTGCAATTTTCCACTGACTGCATCACCAGACAAAAAAAAAAAAATTACATCACTTCAAACTTTTTTTTCCAAAGTTGTAAAGAGAGAAAATGAGAAAACATTACTGACACAGAACAGCAACAAAAAATTCCTCCTTCAGTGCTAAAGCTACTACCTCACAGCCCTGTGGTTAAGTGAAAACTACTGCTATTGAGGTAAAACAGGATTTCTTTGTGAAGCTGCCAATGCTGTCAGCTCAAGCGTGGAACAGGCTGGCTTAGCAGGGCTTCCTCCTCCCCCGTGGCTGGCACTGCAGTCCCTGCCCTGGGCCAGCACTCAACAAGCCTGCTGGCCCTCCTGCACCTATATTTACATAGTGCTGGCTGATTAGCACAGTCCCTCCTTCAAATCACCTGTTTCTGCTGCAGCCTTCCAATGACAACGATAACATTTACGTATCATGTACAAAATATCAAATGCGCAATCCCCTCAGTAGATTCTTCACTAATATTTTTCCATAAGTGTGATGCGAAACAAGATGATGATCTGGCAAAGCTGACAAGTGGAGACTTTGTGTGGCAGCACCTCCCTTTCCCGGTCTTGGCTCTGCAGACTCCTCCTGGGAACCCTTCCCACACGCACTGAAGCCACAGCAGCCAAACATCCTGCAGCCCACCAGGGCTGAGCACTGGCAGCTGCGTGAGTGCATGGGTTTGGCCCGCAGTAAAGTGAAAAGATAGTTAAAGTTACCTTTAAAAACAGCAACATTACCAGAGTCTAAGGGCTCATCTACCATTGCCACAGCTCAGGTGATCTGTAAAACTCATCGTGAACCTGAAACCTTATCTATTTACATTGCACTGATGATACCCATCTGTCCAAAATCCCCTGCAATCAATGCAAACTCCCTCTGTATTCAGTGCCTTATGTTTCCTGCTACGGCCACATTATTTACTTTGATTAATGATCACTTTGTGTACGATTAGCTGAGCAAGCAAAGAGTGATGCTGAGCATCTGAAACAAGAGCAGGGAGATATTAAAGCCTATAGCACAATCAAATGGCCTTGCAGCTCCCTGCCCTCTCCTTTCCAGATCCTTTTTAACCAGCTATGAACTACAGGATTTATTTCCTAAGAACTGTACAAGAAATCCCACCTTACTATTGAAATAAAAATATTTAGAGCTCTGCTGGGCTGTTACGAATAGCCTTTTCTAGCTTTTCGATTTCTCTCAGGCTACAAAGCTAGCAGCACTGGAGAAGTTAGCCAAAATGAACATTTAGTTTACTGAACAGAGTACCGCAGACAAATTGTCATCTAAATTGTCATCATAAATTGTCTTGGAGAGTCTCAAAAGAAAACAGGGACTCAATGTTCTCACAGTACCAAGAACAAATAGCCTAAAAACAAAACAAACAAACAAACAAAAAAGGTAGGAAATTCTAGCACTAATTACATATATTTAGTTTAAGTCACAGGTAAAAGGGTTTGGTGTGACAGTTCATGAGATGTTCATGGTCAGTGCCTGGTGGTCCTCGCAATAACATGGCTGAGAGCTTTAAACAGCTGAACTGAAGACTCTCAGTGAGCTTGTCTTCCCCTCTCAGTTTATTTAAATACCATATACAATGGTTGTCCTCTTCTTCTTCCCCAACACAGAAACTACCAGGAAGCATCTTTCTGTAGGAAAGTTTTCATCAGGAAGTTTATTAGCAAAAAAGTTAAGTTTTCAAGAATATATCTCCCCAAAATCAGCAGATGACATAAACGCAATGGATATTGAGAGATCACCAATCAGGTTGGGTTTTTTTCTGGAGAAAAGAAATAATCATGCAATGAAAGCTTTGTCTTTGGTCACGACCAGGATTGGACTTGCAGCTGTCCTTGGTCACAGTCTGAGCTATTTCCTTCCCCACACGCACTAGATGACTTTGCACAATGAAGCTCTCTCATGGCTTGGAGCTTYGTGCAAGTTCCCCAACTAAAGCCTTTACAGATAAAAGGGTTAACTGCCCTTTTGCCACCAAAGGAAAGAGAGGTCTAGTGGGGCTCAAGATTTTTCAACCTCTGTCAAGAAAAACTGCCAAAATCACGCTGCAGCTCACAGCAGCTTGCTGGCTCCTGTTTTTAGTTGAATACGAAGTGCTGAGAAAAAACAAACCAAACAAAACAAAAACAAACCAAAAAAAAAAAAAAAAAAAAAAGAAAAAAATCAACATAAACAACCCAAACAAGTGAACAAAACTATTCACAGAAGTTTTAGTGGTTCTCTGGAACCCAGGAACTTGGCTGTACGTGCTTCAAGATCTGATCTCATCTCTATCCCTCCCCACAGGGGTGTGTTTCACAGAGCAGCCCTCCCTGCTCTCCTGCCCCCGGCCCATTCAGAGCCCTCAGACAATCCTAGAACAGAGGGAGCCAAGAGCTGTCCATAGCCTGATGCAGGTAAATGGAACCCCACTTGCACTGCAGGCATCACCAGCCTGCTGCTACGATGCACAGACAAGATGTTCATGACCATTTCGCACTCTCAATAATTTGCTGCAGTTTCAGGAGCCTGAAAGGTCAGGGCCACGAGCAGGTGCTTTCCCCAAAGCCACCTTTGAGAGGGAAACACAGAGGCTGCAGCTTTGATTTACAGCTACTTTGAATCAGTTCTAAGTATCTCTATAAAAAAACCCCCAACAATTTGGTATTTCAGAGATGGATCTCAGCTTTTAAGGTATCAGGATGATTTCTGAAGGACTACCAAAACACAGAGCCTACAGACATGTACTTTGTTCAGAACTGCTAAACCTGGCTCACGGTTTGGGTAAAAATAACCCTATTTTAAAAAATGACAGAATATATGGATAAGAAAACTTTCAGTTTTTAGAAACCTAGCATTTTGTTAAGGTGAAGAAATCTCAACATTCTATTTTAAGTTTCAAGAAAAGCAAGCTCTGGAATTCTTAATAAATATCATCCTTTGATTCACAAGGGACGTATTCTCCTTTTATCCCCTTGTAATTCACAAAGAGGAAGGCATTCAGAATATTTTCTTCCAAAATAGCATTCCCCTGGTTATCTAGATCAGAGGTCTGCCTACAAAAGTGATAATGAAACTGCAGAACTATTTCAGTACAAGCTCAGCTCCAATAAATTACATGACTAGTTTGATGCATAACGTCTATTTAAAGTAAAGCTCTCAATCTTATTTTAGCATAACACCATATTCCTAGAATATTTTATCCACTAGTTATATATTGAACTCGCAGTTTAAATCAATATATGAAAGAAAACTACTGCAGGACTTTGTTGCTCTTSTACAAAGCAAAGTGCAGAAGATGAAGTTCCTAGAAAGCAATGTGCTGATAAGAAAACTAAGAACAGGGGACATTCTGCTCATTTATTTTGAATTTGGGTTTGGTCTTTTTGGCTTTTACATCCCTTGAGTGCTCTCACATGTAGATTTTTCCAGCAGCTCTTCCCATCCTGAGGCAAACCTCTAGCCCTTGGGAAGGGGATGGGTGCTGACGTTTTCAGTTCTTCACCTTGCAAACACGAGCAGTTTTAAAGGGGAGATATTGCTGGTGCTCCTCCTTTTCCAAGGACATACTACATGAAATTCTAGAGATGAGGAGCAAATCCTCATGCATGAGATCAAATCTGAACAACTGCCTTTAAACCACGCTTTGCAAACTGGCTGCCTGAAAGATCAGAGTGGCAGGGCAGTTCAGTGTGAGAAAGTCTGTGAGCGTACCAGGAACCAGGAAACACCAACAATTTCCAAATGCAAGAATAGAAAATACAAAGCCAAAAAGCATTCATTGAAATGAAAAAAGAGGATGTTTCTCGGCG
Source organism: Amblyornis subalaris (assembly GCA_018881555.1). NCBI lineage: Eukaryota > Metazoa > Chordata > Aves > Passeriformes > Ptilonorhynchidae > Amblyornis > Amblyornis subalaris. The sequence goes on from JACAXG010000241.1 coordinate 203,476, forward strand.
AGCTTCACAAATCATCCTGCACCAGGGAGGTGATATTCACATCCAGAGCATACGGAGGTTGTGGGGGGGTTGCTTTGTTTTGAGAATTGTCATATTTCCTTTGGCAGCAGTCACACCACACAGGGCTCGAAGCTTTGATGCTTCTCTTTGATATAAAGGTTCAGCACTGCCTACTGCCTCCCTTCCTCACAAAACAGCCTTATGAAATCTGCCATCGCTTTTCCTCCACCTCTTTTACACCACGTACRTTCACGGGCTGCATACGGCTCTCCAAACTTCATGGAAATGTGCTAAAAACAGTAACTGGAGACACGMACTGAGGGCTTTTAAAAATAATTTATTCAAAGCTAAACACCAGAGAAAATCTAAGGTCACACAGGTTTAAGTAGCAATTAGCAATGAATATTTTGTTACTGAATTTAGCTTTTTTTTTTTCCCCTGCTTGGAAAATATGTAGGAGTAGAGTAAAAAGGTGTCAGATTCAGCATTACTTACTAATTTCTTTGCAAAACATTTGATAGGATGGTGTTTTCAAACCTCAGGGGTAAATATGCAGCATATAAAATTTTAGGCATGCATTCCTGTCATGATTTTGTTACCAATGAAATGCAATACCAACCAGCACAATTCAGGACTCCTTCCCAACTGTAATTAAATATATATGCTGAATTCACATTCACAAAATATGAATGTTGGAAATTAAGTTGGTTTTACATAAATGTGCCTGCTACAAAAAATACATATCCCTAGGCAGCAAATTTTAAAAGAGTTTTCCCTTTAATATTCCGAACGAAGTGGCAGTACTTTAGACATGTACTGTCAATATCCATATCAAAAGCCTGTGCTTGCTGAGTGCTTGAGTGTAATAGTTTCCCAAACAGACAGATTATAATTACCAGGCTGCTGATTTGCTTCATCCAGCAAAAGTCAGTGGGAAAAGACACTGTTCTGCTTCGAGGGTTTCCCCCTGGAGCACATGGACAGCTCAGTTTTGCTCAGCTTCTGGAGGCTCGTGCTGACAGCTCTGGCAGGGCTCCCCTGCTGCCTTCGGATGGGGAAACGCAGGCACCCCTTGCCCATGGCTCCTGGACAGCCTCAGCCCAGGAAATTCTCTCTGCTGTGTCTGACCTGGAAAGCCCAGACCCCAACCAGGTTATCCTGTCTGGGTGGGGATTCACACAATCACTGCAGAGGCCTTTAAAACTGAACAGGGAAGAGGCAGGTGGATGAGAGCTCCTTATGGCATCAGACAACTCAAACTCCACACATCCCATCTTCCCCCCACCGACATCCTCTGAACTGTCAAAGTCATTGGACACAACTTATTCAAGAAGGTCTGTGGACTGGGGTTTCTCAAACAACCTTTTCTAAGCAATTCCAAAGCATGGAAGTTTTTTGAAAAATAGGGTTCAATCTGATTCAAGCCAAAACTCAAGAGAAAGAAAGAAACAGGACAGAGGAACAAAAGAACCTCCCCCCAAAACCCAAACAACACACAACCTACAATCCTGCTATTTGGCCTACTTTATGCTTATGCTTAAATTTAGTATCTAAGAAATTCATACTTGACCCACATTTAAATGGTGCCAGTAATTTTAAGAGATGCTTTTTTGCATAAGCAGTAATGTTCAGGAGTTTGAAAGGCACTTGGAGCTTGAAATGCATTTACTGGATTCTGCTCACACCAAGTTTATTTAGCTTTGTCCACAGCACTGGGCCTCTCCCCAAATATAAGAGCACATGAACAGTCAAGAACACTCTTCCTGCTCTCCATCACCACCCTGTGAGCCTCCTCAGCAGGACCACACATTCCCTTGTCATGAGCTGTCACTCTGAGCTGACAGGGAAATGACCCTCATGATGCTTTATGGCTACATGAAAACAAACATTTTGAACACATAAAACCACAATTGTCTTTCTCTCCGAGTGAGCACTCAAAGCAGATCAATTGTGTGGATTCTGGCGCAACGCTTTGCCCCAGGATGCTGACCTTCACTTACACAGGAAACTAAAACCATGGCACCATGATGTATGTTACGTACATACGTAAATGTTCACTCTGAAAATCTATCCTCAYGTTTGTAAATAGCCCTATAACTATGACACTTTCGATAAGGTTTCAGAAAAAGTCATCAGAGCCTTTTTGTCCTCTCACACAACAGAATGCAATTTCTCCTCCCAAAACATCAATTTGCTTTTGCTTTGTCCCTTGTCATGGTGCTGGTCACAAAGAAACCCCTGAGCATCAGTTCAGAGAAACTCTCTACAATACATTTATTTTGTCTACAAAGCAAGTTAGAAAAAAAAAAACCCAAATAAAACAAAACAAAAACCTCCCAGCCTTTTATCAAGCAGTAAGTGAATCTCAACTCCAGGCCTTCAAAATATTCCAGCTGGCCCAGGGCACTTCTAAGTCCCTGTGCCACAGTGCTGTGACATGGATGGCACATGTGGACCTGGTCATGGGAGGCATCCTGCTGCAGACTCCCCATCCTGCAGAATAAAACACTTCACCTCCCTCCATCCAGAGGTCTAGAAACTTCTTCACTAATTCTAGCTAGCTTCATGATGACACCTTAGCTATTAGAAACACTTTAACTGATGTGATCTGACATTACTTTGTGCTTCATTCTGCTCTGACTTGCTACAAAGGATTTAGAAGGGTGTCTGATAAAGCATTAATACATTTATCTGTTTTTATGCAAACAGGAACAGCAAACTTGCTTTTTCATGCACTGGAATGAAATTCAACGTGATCATAAGAATATGTTAACATAGTAAAATCTCTGATGAATAATTCAGGCTCTTAGGAGCGAAACACTGAAGGAGACAATTTCAGATGACTGTGTTGACAGGCTCTGATGTCCAATATGTTCAGTGCAATAGAGAATGAGTTGGAAAGCCCATGAATGTAATTTTTCTAGTTCATTTACTTCTCAGTAATAATAAAGGGCATCATGTATTCATTTAAATTCCATACTGGAGAGACTGGAACACTCATGCTAGAATTGAAAAGTGCATCACAGTGACGTCAATACCCAGATGCAGGAATGAGTCAGTCGTGTGCTTCTAACCGAGACAGAGCTGAGAGGAGTTAAGAACAAATATTCCAATATGACCACAATATTTACAATAAAGAGTCACATGTGAGTTAATACCACATGTGAGTTTTCTCCTCAGCTGGCAAGCTCAGGTCGGTGGGAGATGCTTTCTCTAATGCCTTTAGGTACGTGCTGGGCTCCGGCCAGGCTGTCCATCCATCTGTAAACACCAGTTAACTAACTCCCGTATTTGTTTGCATGCAGCCTTTTATCCCTCCCAGGCTAAGATTTCATAAAGTCACAAACAGCCTGCCCGGATCTCAAAGAGTTGAAGCGCTGGCCCACTGAGTCTGATTTTGCAAAGAGAGACCAAGGCGAATGCATTACAAACATGAACAGCAAAGCATTCAAGTTAAGCTTTTTTTGTGCCAAAAAAATCATTGAAAGTTTTCCTCCCTCCCACAAGATGCTCAGTAGTCAAGCTCATGGAATCACAGGCATCATTTTAAATAATTTATAATTTAGGTAATCACACACAGGTCTATTGAGCACAATTAACCTCTACTGCTAAATCTCTCAGAAAGAAAAAACCTTTCACTATCGCACTTCTAATTAGTAAATAGCAGATTTCTCTAATTGCTAGAGAAACAAAGCTCACCCGTCACAGCAACAACCCTGCAGGTCGGCAGCAAAGGGGAAACAGGCAGCACAGCAGCACTGCACAGACCTGAAAGAGTTGTTTTCACAAAGTGGACGCATCACACATCCCTTTATCACCTGCCTCAGAGTTGTTCCTTAGGTGGGGACATCTCACAAGCTGCTGAAGGCTCAGCCCTGTCAGCTCCCTTGTTTTCTCCAAGCTCCTGGCCTTTCCTTGCAATAAACAAGCAAAGCACAGCAGAGCTGTAAAACAAGGAGTGTTGCCCAACCGCCTCAAGTGCCCATCAGGGGCTGCTCAGGCAGGATAAACCTGTTCCCTCTGCAGATCCTGTAAGAGAGTTCCTCTGGGCTACCCAGGACTCGAGGACCATAAAGCACATGAATGGGATGGTGTTATCCATCATAGCAAATAACTCTTTCTGAGGAGAAAACCAAGCTCCTTGCCCTCTTCATAGCACTGTGAACTTCTCCCAGTCAACCCACGCTCATTCTGGTAACTGCTAACACACAGGAGCCTCTTCCTATGTACACACTCCACAGCTGAGCCAAAGCTGGCTGGTAACGTGGCAGCTGGTTTGGAAAGTTCCAGCTTTCCTTTGGCTCCGAGTCAAATGTACACAGAAAATGTGTCACAAATCCCAAAGCTGAAGCACAGACCAATGGTTTGTAGATTGGTGCAAGATGGAAGTCCCTACAGGCTGGATTTTCAAAGGCTTTTTGCCAATCAGTGCAATATTAAAAGGTAGCTATTGGCACCTGAAAGCCCTGGAAGGATCTGAAGGTCTGGCTTGGCAGCTGTCCACATCAATGCCCCATGAGAAACACTCCTATCTTCGCCTCTCATACACAAGACTGTCTTTCCAATACTGCAAAACTAAACTGCATCACGGCTGTAGTATAAAACTAATTAATGTTTTGATCATAAAACCATAACTCTGACAAAGATATAAGATTTAAAATTATCTTTTGTATGACTTCAACAGGAGCTTATTATCAAAATGTCAGGTGCAATCAATAACATTGCCTTTTGGTATATCCCAGTGTACATGATTTATTTGCACTAATGTTCCATAATTACAACCAACATAAAATGACTCATCAAATTCACATTCCGACACTAGTTCACCATGGATAACCAATCTATATGCAACTTCAACCCTTGTTTGCTATTTAACATATTTTTAAAAGCAGTTCCACGATCCTTATTTAAGCCAGTGAATCACAGTCCTTCATACAGGTTTTTATTTGTTTGTGTGTGTGTATATATATGTGCACACACATACACACAGAGAACTGACCAGTGATTTCTGTCTGCCCATTAAAATATTTTACAAACTTGGAAAAACTCACACCAGGCGAAACGATTGAATATTTGACAAGTGACAGAAAACAAGCCAGCTTCTACTTCCTTTCAGCTGGTGTCATTTATTTTATTGGATTACAGTTATTAGAAGSTGGGGGAGGAAAGTGGGCAGGAGAAGGGGGATTGGGTTTAGCTGTTCAGCCAGCAATGTAACTTACTCATTTTGGCACGCACTGCAATGCCTATTTTTACCCAGCCCGTGGCTCCACTCTCCCCAAGATGTGCCTGCACCCACACAGCACTCGTGCACTGTACCAGTCCCACTCCTCATGCAATGGCAGCGCCAGGGAGCGCATCCATGGGTGCCAGGGCATGTGGAACGGGGAGCAGGCCTGCAGGAAGGAACCAGCAGGAGGCTGGGACACCTCGTGGCTTCGAAGGTCCTCAACAAAAGCCAAGACGAAGAGCGTAAGCATGGCCAATGCAACCCTGAGAGCACGAAGCAAAACCAGCCAGTATGGCATGCAAGGATTTACAGCAGGAAAATCTCGTCATTCAAAATGGCCAGTGGMGTTTTTAAATTTTCTTTTTTTTTTTCCYCCCCTTTTTTTAAATCGCTCTGTGACAATACCATATCATGGTATTAGTAATATATTGTTATAATTCTGTGCTTTGGAACCACTGACTTCTGCTCCCTACACACAAAAATAAAGTTTAATTTTAAAGGGAATCTCTCCTTTTTCCTATAATTTAAAAGCTATAATTATAAAGCAGATATTTCAAACTTCAGTCAGTCACACGTTTTGCTCCCTCATTACTTAAAAAAGGATCGGTTTAGAAGAGAGATGAAAACCGAAGTCAAACCAGTCAAATGAGGTTTTTTTGGCAAAACTATATGCTGCTATTGCTCATGTGAAAATCCTAATAGGAAGATAAAMCTAGCTTAAAACCACTTTACAAGATGAAATTATGTTCTTGAGTATATGTACATATTTCATATCACCACATAAAATTGATTTTTTTTCTTTCTTGTACATTGGTTAACAAACACAATTACATCTCTATTTAAAAATTTTCATCAATTGCATTCCAGAGATCTTAAACAGTTCATACTCAAAATACAAAATATTAGAATTACCTGTATTTGCCCTTATGCAAAGAAACTGAAAGGGAAAAGAGCCCTGTATACCAATATAGAAAAATACAGAAATATTTAACCACCAAACTTAGATATTTTATAAAAGAACAAGGAGATCAGCGGAACTGAAAAAACTCAGGACCTCGAAGGCTGTAGGATGACTGTTGTCCCATTCCTCCAGGACACAGACTCTAACCTGTTCCCTTGCTCTGCTGGCTGCTCAGCAGCTCAACGCCACCTCACCAACKCCTCCACACAAATCCATGTGGAGAAGTCCTTTGGAGTCCGACTTCCAAAGGATTTATAAGGAGCAGATGAGATGCACGATCATGTTGTCCACAATTACTTTGCAAGTTACTGCCAGCCAGATTCAGCACCAAATACATTTCAGAGAAAGGTCAGTTAAACATGCTAAAATATTATTATTAAATGATATAATAATTTAGATGACAAGCACAACAGACAGCTTTCAAGATTCCCCACAAGGAAACCAGCAGGCTTTGCTGTGCTATCTAGGGAAACAAATACATACAAATAGCTAATAATAGTAAAGCAGAGTCATTGACTAATTCAAAAGATATAGTGGTTTTCCTTCCTACAGAGATTAAAATTATACAACAAAAATAAGATAGTAACAGGCTAATTCCATCATCATCATTATTATTAGCCCGTACAGTTTATGCAAATGTTAACAAGGGTTGTCAAGACAGTTCGATGATAAAGCATATGCAGTAGACAGATTGGTTCCGTTTAGCATCTGAATTTACATTTTAGTTAAACAGAACAGTTTAAATATGAATTTCATTGGAATTAAAATATACAAAAGGATTATCATCAAACGACCTTGTTCCCTATAGATCTATATAGTTACTTTAGCAGATTTCTTTCTAAGAAGACATGAGATGGGTGAGATGAAAGCGAATGAGCCTGGCAAAGCGAAGCTTTCACTTTGTGCCCTGCTTTTCCCAGGGCCATGGGCAGACTCTGCCGTGCCTTGCTGGGGTGAGGCCCCGTGTGTGGAGACGTGCTCAGTGCTCCCAGCCCTGTCCCTCCACAGAGCAACGGGGGCCTGCCTSCTCCCCCCAGCCCTCGGGTGAAGGGATTCACCAGGAATGGCACCAATGGATAAACCAACCTCACGCACCAGGCCCCCAGCTCTGATCGAAAACCACTCCATACATGCACTAGCACCAGCAAAGCAGGTTTCCAGTGCTCTGGGTGGTGCCAGCGTTGGCACACATCATCTGCCAGGGCAGATCCGCGGGCAAACAAGCTGGAAGTGGGCTCTGCTCTTTCTTTGCCTTGTGGAAAGCCAGCTCTTCGCAAAGACTGAAGGAGCACAAAGATAGGGAAGAGATGACCAGCGGCACAGSACCTTGGCCACTGAGGAGAAGCAGCATCAAAGGGCCTCCAGCAGAGCTGGCATGGCATGGCAGGACTCTTTAGAAACAACCCACAGCCCAGTGGGGGCCTGTAGACCATAAAATATACGATTTTKGTAGTTTTTTTACTTAATCTCAATAACTCTAAGTTGAAATAACGTCTGAGGTTTTTCCAGCCCTGTGGTGCAGTGCCAATATCCTCTAGGTCTTTTTTCTATTTCTGCAGAAATCACAATATCTTCTATGAAGTCTAGACACAATTTTCACAATGTAAGCTCTAATTAGACACCAATGTTGTTTCCAGAACAGACATCTGTTGTCAACAAAGCAACACTCTGCATCTGGAACAATTTAATATATTATCTGAATAGAATTTTAGTTTTAGATAAATACAAACTTAAGTTCAATGCTATGGGTACAAACTTAAGCTAAATTCTACAGACGGAGAAAATCTGTCTGCTTCAGGCAAACAGAAATGCTGAAATGCTTTGTCATTTCATTTGAACTCCCCYGGAATAACACTGGCGTTCCCTCCATACACAAGGCACACTGCAGAATACGATGGGAAGCTAAGCTGTGAAGATTACCTCGAAATTAAATCAATTACTTCAGCACTGCTGATTATGATGTCACAGAAAGACATCATTCTGTCAAGCCAGAAGAAAAGACTGATTGGAAGAGAAATAACCAACTCACTGTGGCAATACTCAAAATGGAAGCACCTAAAAAAATGCAAGGTATTTTCATGACGCCTAAGGAAATCAACAGAGGAGCACAACAGTTCAAATTGTGCTTCAGGGCACGTGACATCCATTGGCACGTCCTCTGCAGCAGCACAACGCTACAGTCACGTGCAATTGCTGTTGCATTGAAGTGTCTTGTTTCCATAAGGTGACTCCAGCTGTTTTCCTGCCATTCATTGCAAGCCTTCATAGCGTGAATGACATCACAGTATTAAATCTTTTTTCCTACTCCAACTGCATAAAGGAATGAAATTGGGATTATGCATGCTGGCACACACGCACTCTGCATCTACAGGTCATAAAAGCAACAAATCCAGTAAATTGCCGCCACCGTTTTGCCAAGCAGAAATGAAACACATCATCACTTCCATAAAACACAAATCTACTAAGTCTTCAAAGTCAGTGTTGTATTTATATAAAAAGTGAGCTAAGTATTAATCTTCAAGACAGCACGAATTTCAGAAAAAGGASTATGAATTTTAATTCTTGTACTACTGATAGACACTTAGCAGTAGTTTAAAAGTATTCTGCATTTTTGCTGGACATTTTTACACAATTGCAAAAGAAGTGTTGTATTACAATTCATTGCTGTATCCTGAGCTGAAACTGTACCTTTCACAGAGTTGCCCCACTCCAAATATTTATTTGTTTGGCAACAACAGGAGCAAGGAAAAAAAAAAAGCAAATAAACAAGAAATGTCCTGCTGCACATTTCAGARAGAAAAGTGATCTTAAACCAGAATTGTGACTTATTGTAGAGCAAAGATCACCCATACATGGAAGTCTGGAGTGTATTGTGTGCATGGGGGCCTAGGCAAGCAGTGAAAACTAAACTGAACTGAAAATAGCAGCAGAAAAATCCAGATCAACAGGTAGATGGGGGGGGGGGAACCCAAACAAAAAAACAACTCACAGAGAGCACACGGGATAAGAGGAAAGACTGGGAAAACATAATTTAGGAAGGCACCAGAAGCACCCTTGTTAGGGTCAGGAAGGCCATCTACCACGAATAAGACTCCCCTGCCACTGAAGGTTGGTTTTGGTTTCATGGAGACACCTGCAGTGATTTTATAATGTATAATTCTGATGAGAAAGAAGAACAYGGTTGAACAAAACCCAAGTCACCAAACACGGTGTTGATCTGGAGAAAGCACATCCTAAATGCACTGCTCTCACCACTCAGCCAGGACAGCTCGGTTTGGTGACCRCTCAGCAAAATACCTGGACTACAAATGCAGACAATGCAAGACAAGGAGAGAGACTCTGAATTTGAGCTTTGCTTTCCTCCTGAGTGCAAAGCTTTCCTACGACGACAGATGCTTGCTCAGATTATTGTTTATTCAGTTGCAYTAATCTTCTCTCCGAGATTTGCATTCACATTTTTATTTGTGGAAGAAGAATGACATCTTTTAGAACAGAAAAACAAAAGAAATTCAGGGAATTTATTATCACGGTCTATTGACATAGAYAGATATCTCAATAGCAAAGCAAGAAGAAGGCCTAAGGGAGACAACTCCACCATTTGAACTTTCAGCCTCAGTCTCCATTTGCAGGAGTTTGCTTTGGAAAAGCTTTTTGGAAAAAAAATTAGAAAGAGACAGAAAGGAAGATTTGCTCATTAACAATTCCTGCTGAGGCTGCATAAACCATAGATTTATAATGGCAATGTTTTCTGCTTCCATAGATATGACAAATATATAGCTTGTAATTACAAAAATGAGATATAACTAATSACACAGTTGAGTTTTAGATAATGAGATGGTATCTTGGAAAGCATGAYTAGAGGATCAAGGGTGAATCTGAGGCCATTTCAGTGCCACTGCTTTTCTAATGGCTCCCAGATTCCCATTTTTTGGTATAATAAACACATTCGAATTAAGACCCAGYACAAATTCAAGTTGAGGTTTCTTCACATCTCTGAAAATCCCTCTCCGTTGCACTGACTAAAGAACAAGGGTGCAGTGCCAGTAGAAGAAGTGGGGTGTAGCAGAAAGTGCAGCGCCTGCCAAGGTGGAGAAACGACMGAGCAAAACCAAGGGAAAACAAGAAGGTGAGACCTGCAACACAGTACTGCCCAAATCTACCCCAGTTTGCAGCCCCTACTGGCACAGGAGCYCAAAGATGTTCGGCTGAGGGCAGGGGTGAAATCTCTGCATGTTCAACAGTTATTTTAACTGTTGAATTTGTGGTGCAAGCCCAAAATGCCCATTAATTATTTGCTCAAAAACAGGGGCAACRGAGCCCAACCCTTTTGAAAACTTATGGCAAGTCTGAATTATGAGTGCTTTGTACAGTAAAGAGAAACAACTGCAAARCAGAAACTGGGATTACAAAACATCTATCTGGCTGCCTTTAAAAACYCAAAACTCAGGGTGACGTTCTGGTTTGGGGGAAGTCCATCAGGACTCTGCATTGCACCATTCCTACAAAGGAAGCTCTATTGTTTTYCATAAGTAAAATTTATTTTTCCTCTTGGCTGATGGGATGACTGCTCATGGCAATCTATCTTGGTCTGTAGAAACACTTCCTGACACTGCTTCATGATGTGTCCTTTAAATGATGGCACTTTCCACTCTTCCATTACCTCTTTCAGCTGCACATCAGTGCTGCTCCACGGGGCCCTCATCCTGCTGTTCTTATTCAGGCAAGACTCCAGCAATGCCTCTAGCACTCCCATATGAGCACCCTCACCGCACACAGGAGACATTTTACTCCTTTATTATTGAAAAACTAGGAGGGAAACAGTTCACTCTTTCTCACTTTACAGAGTTGCATTCAAAAGCCACAAATATTGTTGAAGCGTTGGCTTCAAAGTCCTTCCTCTTAGTCCCAGTTTCTCTCCCACAGTTCCTCTGGTATGGTGGAAGACTATTTTATTGGTTTTCTGTATCAGAGACAATTTTTTACTAAAGGAACTAGACTAAATCATCACCTCAGAGAGCCTGTTTACTAACCTAATCTGTCCAGGGCAAGGGCTCTCTCTGGGCCTGATAGCAAAGCACTGAGCAAGGGTGCCCTGCTGGGTGGGAAACAGGTCTGAAAGCAAACCTGGGCTCCAGACAGAAGGAACCACTTCACCACAACACCAGGCACAACAAGGCAGGGCTGCTGCAAAGGGCAGCCAATGTTTTTCAGGTGTGTGGATACCAGTGTCTGAGCGGTACTATTGATACCCAATTAGCTATTCCCTCTTGGAGCATCCAGCTTGGTTCACTGCCAGTTTATTCCTTTTTGTCATTTTGTATTCTGCTTTCTCTCTCTCCATCTTACACAGACCCACTTCAACRCATAAGCTGGCTAAAGACAAGTGGGACAAGTTTCAGAGACTAGAGCTTTGCTGCTTGTGCCAAGCTCCTCTCCCCGAGTTCCTCTTCATGGTTTGAACAAATAGTTTCCAAATAGTCAAATGGTTTTGTTTTTATAGACACTTAATAAAAGTTTAATTAACTGAGAACAGCGACAGGAGTGGGAGAATAATGAATATGGAAACATTTTCTGTGAAGCACAACTCAGGTTTGAAGAGCCTTGTAAAAACAGCCACTTCTTAGGAACAAGTTTTCTGCAGAAAAGCTCCTTTGTGACCCGTTGAGAAAGCACAAATCTCCCAAATACATTACAGTCATTTTGCATGTGGTTCATTTCCCTGAATTTTCAAGCATAAATGAATCCATAAGGGAAAAAAGTAACCTCACTAAAAAAAAAAATCTAGAAGTACTTTGGACAGATTATTTTCTGTATTACTGACATTTGCATAAATTTTTGGAACAGCACAGAATGTATGCTGGGGGGAACCGAGGGAATAAGCTGTCTACATTTTCCCTGCAGTTTGTCAGTTTTATCACTTTGACCCCACCATATTCTAAACCAGTATCAGCATCATCAGCAACTTTTGCAGGACATCTGATTTTTTGCAGAAGGTCTTTTGAACTCATGGAAAAGTATCCACTGGTACCTGTATAATCCCAACTACGACTCATTGCCCCTTCTAGAGATGTAGTTTTTGACATCAACAACAGTGATGTTGAAACTATAAAATAGATTAATGGCTGGATATGCTGATTATCATCCCAGTGTGAGTCCTTACACAAAAATAAGCAGTCCAGAGAAGCTGGAACATCTACAAAACCAGAGCCAACACTTTTGCTTATTCATACTTAACACATTCAACCCATTCTAGGTGTCCCCTCACACCATGTATTTATTAGTCTACACTATTTAACAGTATTTATTAGTCTAACACCACTATTTATTAGTCTAACACCACTATTTATTAGTCTAACAATCCATCTTTTACTGCTGCACAATATTTTTTGCCCACATGTAGCCAATACAGCTGTTACTATCACTTTGCACTCTTGCCATCCCTGAGGGCAACCTACAGCAACTGAGCTCCCAAAGCCCCTTCCTGAAAGGATTACTAAAGGTCTGCATCAAGTCTCACCTTCATTTAAATTTGAGGAAAAAACAGTTTCCACATTCAGGAAGGGCACAGGATGGGAGCACAGACCTAGACACAGCTGCTCACCATGTCCATGCAGGGAAGGGACACAACTGGGCTGCAACACCTTCTGTCATGAGCAATCCCCTTATCCCACCACAAAGGGAAAGGAAGATGGAGTTTTTAAAGATATTTTGCAGGCTAGAGATGGGGAGCACATCGCACAGCACCTGGTATAGCTGTGTTCCACACCCTGATGAGCAGCTCTTGCTCTGACTCGCAAGGATGAAGCCCTCAGCAGTGAGAAAGAACATCTTTAAAAACAGGAGTGGAAGCCTACASCACCACAAACAGGGAGTCATTTCTTCAAATGCATTGTATTTGTTGCAGCCTAAACTTGCCAGGGGCACAGCAAACTTCTCCACAGCTGGAGAAGGTCTGTGCRAGGAGCAGAAATCCAGCAGTGCAGAGGAATTCCAACAGGGTGCAGGCACCAGAGTGGCAGAGGTTAGAGCAGATAAGTAAATCAAGCACACAGCTTAGATCCAAGAACCCAGATTTTCTCCAGTTTGATGAAAGATTATTAACAAAGGACTCCTGAATTACCCTTCCAGCCAATACACTTTATTAATAACAGTATTCTGAGAGCCACCCTTAACCACAGCACAGAGAACTGAGCTGTGTGGAACAGAGAGCTGGAGGAGGTTCCATTGCTTGGAATTCCCTGCTCCCAGGGCTTGGGTTTCTAGTCATTAAACACAAACACAACCAGGACARAACTCAATTCAGTTACTGTCAACAGGAATTAAGGGCAGCTGAAAAACATTAAGGATGGGGAAAGGAAAARAAAAGTACATTTACAAGAAAAATATAATCCTGATATCTACTACAACAAACTGAGCAAAAATGCACTGATCACCAGCAAACATGCTGCTYCTTATCTCTCTTAATTTTCCTCATGCACTCACATTGCAAATTTTTCTCCCCAGGTATCTGACAATTTGAAGAAGAGCTCAGCCCAAAAGACGGAGACCCAGCCCATTCATAAACACTCAGAACAGCTGGGACCCCAATGCATGGCTTGTGTGGAAGGGTAAAGACCATTAATGGGAGGCAAAACCAGCCTTTCCAGTCTCCCATTATGAGCCACTAAACTGCTGCCCCAGCACAGGCACCAGCTACAGCAGGGGGCTGCCATCACTTCAGATGGATTTGAGAACCAACACCCTGCCAGAAAYCCTCCAGAGAGCCAGCTTGGATGGCTTGACTTAAAACAACAAAATAGCCCAACTACCTACAAAACCAAAACAACTGTGACCAATCCTACTGGCCACAGACTCCTCCTCATGAATTTCTCTAGTTTCAGCACAGTTTATCCCCCCTGACCAGAAAACTGGGAATAAATATATCTGCAGACCAAAAATGCAAGAAAAGAGAGGAGTTGAGGGAAAATCTGTATGCTTCAGTGCACCCCACACTGCAGCCACTGCAGATGACCCACTATCATGAAAAATAGATGTTAAATTCTGCCCCCTCCTTCTCCCATGCACTGGCCTCCTGTTCCAGCCCACAGCTCAGCTCAGCTGTGCCAACTGAGCTCTCACAAGAACCACACTGCARAGCAGGTATGGTCCAGCCAGAAAACAGCCTCTGATTTCCTAAACCCAGCAAAACTTGACTCTTAACCCTTCAGCAGCACTAACAGGACAAATGCACCCTTCATTTGGGGAATCAATGCACCACTGCACTTGTGAGGAGCTTATCCAAGGATGTATGTGAGATCTGAACTGACTGGAAGTTCATTAGTTATATTTTCTTCAAGTACCTTTTAAATTTTTTTTTCAATCTTAATACAAGTTGTTTTAGGTTTTTTTTTTTTTAAATGTTGGGCTTAAAACAAAATACAGACCATCAGGTTTGCAAACCCAAAGAGCCTACACTACAAAATCCATTTTCAGCTGTGCTGCACTGCCAGAACTGCCAAGGTCTCCTCTTCTGCCTTCTCCTGTCACATACCGAGACTATTCATTTCCCAACACAATCACTCCATTTCCACTTTGATTTTATTATACTCAGCTATGATGCAACCGGTATTTAACAATGCATTACCATTTCCAAGGGCAAATATTTTTCTGTAATCCCAGCTATGTCATTATTCTCTTTCTATTACACACACTTTAAAATGTCAAAATCCATCTCCTAGAACTAATCAAATATAAAACAAACCTAGCAGGAGAAAGTGAGCTTGAAAGGGGTATTCCAGATGAAATAAAGCCTTACATGTCCTTTTCTAAAAAAGAGACYTTGCCTATTATTTAATTCATTTTTCAGGTTTTGAAAAGATGTCCCAGGGACAACATATGGAAGAGCAGGTTTATGCCTGTCACAGCTCTGTTGAAATTACCCCCAATTTGGGGCAGTATATATGACAAAATGTTGAAGAAGAATTAACTTGCAYGTTATAAAAGAGATGGGGTAGAAATACATTGTCACCATCTCTGATTTTAGCTTTTCACCCCCAACAGGCCATCAGGAAAAGTAAAAGTACAAACAAAACATTAATGCAATGAATAACTATTTTATGAAAATGGAAGTGTCAACACCAGATGTTTAAGTGATTGAGATTAAGCTGGAGAGTTACATTTCCATAAATGCCTTTCCCTATGCAGTTTGCCAGAAGTACTTTACTYTTCCAGTAGTGTTTTACTGGTAGTATACATGGAGGCCTGTCACTAGTGGTGTCTCAATCTTGCATAATGCACAAATAATTGGTTATCTTTAAATGCAGCTGTTAAATTTTATCTGGTGCTGCAATACACAACTTATTTTACACTTGTAGAATAAAAATCCTTTTGGGGGTTGGTTTGGTTTTGTTTTTCTAACAAGAAGTCCTAAAGTAAAGCCTCTCTTCATGTTGATATAATTATCTTTAAAGTGCTCAGTGATTTAAATTGTTTTTTCTGTTTGAAAGTTTTAAAACAGTAAACAAGTTCAATACCTAACTTTTATTTTTCTGGGCTGGATAACACCAGCTAGTAGGTTTCTGTCCAATTAACCTCTTCCTTGATTCAGATAAGAAGCTTGATATACACCTGTCAGAGTCTTCATACATTAAACCCTCTCTTTTTCTCCTATTTTGAACACTCATTGATAAAAAGTACATTTATTTTTGTAGGATATCACTGATAAGACTGCAGCTGTCTTGTCTGCAGGATGGCATTTTGCCCTGCATTCACTACTAAGTTTAACACTGACTGGCTTTTCTGGAGCAGCAGTGGAGTCATCCTTGGGAGCTCTCACACAGATGGGCAAGAAAACGATACCCTGTGTAGTGCTAACTCAACCCACAGCAGCTCTGGAAATATCTGCTCCTCATCTTAACGTGCAGATGGAGATGAGTTGAAAGAGCTGACAGTGACTTCAAGTGGCTGTTTCCCTTTCCCCWGTTCTGAGGCAGGAGAAAAAGAACATATTATCTGCCTTTACTAGAAATCATCCAACCAGGCTTTAACCCACAGCGAATTCATCAGTGAAGCAGATTTCATGACTTCCAGAATCAGCCAGCTCTAATGCTTCACAGTCTCTGTAGTCTGAGAGTGTTTCCCAAGTCAAAATTCATTATTTGCTTCTCTTATTTTCTGCAACATCCAGATGATAATTCACGAAAATTCTCTTCACAACAAACTTTTATGTATTGCCAAGCCACAGGAGCTCTGTTCAGCCTCAAGAAACACAGTTCCTTCAGCCTGTCCTCACCAGTCACATCCTCTGTACATCTCTCATTCTTTCCACCCTGCGAACACCTCCATTTGTCTGCAGATTCCCAAAGGAYGAGGCACGTAATGTGCCCCTTCAGGATAATCCCCAAACTGTTGCCGTCACCACGCTAAGCTTTTCATTTTATTTATATCTGCATACCATTCACAGTGTCAATGGACCTGAAAACGAAAGGCTTTTCACTCTCATCAGTGCAGTCCCTGCTTAGGGGGGCCCCATGCTGGGCAGTCGATGCGGCTGCCACCGGCAGGTTCCCCACCGAGTGCTCCTGCTGCGTTTACAGCTCCTTTTAACGCACACAGAATTTCCACGGCACTCCGAGCCTCGCGCGCTGCAATAGGGATCGTTACGGATGTTCCCCCAAGGTGCAGTGAATCCAATCGCATCGCTGCGCCTTCTTCCTCAATAAATTTTAAGATACAGATTTGTAAGAGAGCATCACGAAATAAAAATTTTAYATACGTGAATTACAGAGCTCTGTTTATTAAAAGTTCTCCTGCTCTTCAAGCTGCACGCACCAGTCCCAAACGCCCGTTTGCCACAGCTGTTCCCAGACATGTATCCCTCAACTGAATGATGCTCAGTAATTTTTGGCAAAAATGAAAAGGTGTTCCAGGCTGTACACTTCTTAAACACAACTTCAGTAGATGAGCAAAACAAACTGCCTTACTTGCTTCCCAGGAGAAGGTGTTTTAATGGTATAAAATCCCAGCACCGAATACTTAGAGATCCGGGAGAAACAACTGCTCCCTTGTCACATGACAATATTTGCTGGTTTACACTCAAAATTTACACACACAGTTGCCATAGTATCCCAAAGGAATGGGAAGCACTAGTAAAAAGCAGACATCCTTAGGATGGAGAGAGACGATCCTATGTCACTTTAAAACCAGCTGAAGTTATTATTCAGCTGCAAAACTAGGCAACTTCAGGAAAAAAAAATCAAAAATTTGACATGTTAAACAAATTGATGGCAGCAGTTTGCACACTTAGGAACATCTCTATCTGAGATTTCAACAAGTGAGTTCTGTGAAACTCTTATTAATGGAAAGATAATACTTTTAAAACAAGAAAGTTAGGCATGGTCACCTGGCTTTCGCACCAGGAATTCCACAATCTGGAATTGAATAATGCACTCGAGCATTTCTAAGATTCTATTTGGCAGTTAAAAAATATACACAGATAGCACCACCCATACATGTACAGCAAAATCACACCTGAAAACACGCCAGGGACAAACCAGAAGCAAAGGACAAGGCAAAGGAAGAAAGCAGCCAACAAGGACTAGAAAAACAAGCAAGCTGAGCATGCTGCTGTTCAGGGCTACCTGTCCTTAGCTGCCACTAATTTAATTTCTCTTTCCAGTCATCTTCCCCCTCTTAAACCTGTACTGAAAACACGGTGCATGCTTTGACACCTTCAGAAAAAAACACTGAAATGTCAGTGGAAATGGGACTGTCCTCCAAGCCAGCTCAGTTTTTAGCCAGCTCCCCCCACAAGCACACAGGCTTTGAGGGTTTAGAAGAGGCCAAATTTCTGCAGAACACTTCTGGAGCTTCCCAGGGACCCAGCGCTGCTCATGCTGCAGAGATTTAGGTTCCCTCACTGCTCACCAAAAGGTGCAATGCTTGCTCAGTGCAACAGAGAAAATTATAGAGAAACTGATGAGAGACTTGTTGATGAACATAAATTACAGAAAAGGCCCTTAATCTGCCAACTCTGTCTCTTAGAACAAGGCGAAGTAAAAGGTGGCACGTCGAGAAATATAATTACTTACCTTCCAGGTGAAATAAATTATAAGCTCTTAAGCCTAGCTGACAGTTCTGAGGCCTGTAGAGCAGGAAGTAAATGAAAGGTAGCTGCTCTGCAGGCTAGACAGTTCTTAAATCTCACCTCATTCTTTTCTGCACTTCTTTAACTTACAAAAGAGACTAGAGGGTCTTCTTCTCGGAAATCATGACCACGTAGAGTGTTTTGACACAAGTCCTGAATCTCTTTGGACATATTTGTCCTTCAATTGAAGTGTGTGATTGATAATTTTGGGAGAAGACTGACTGGAAATGCTCTTCCTTCACTGCAGCATCGAGTCAATACCCAGACTCCTCAGAACGGAGGCAGCTCATCACCCTCAGCCTCATCCACGGAAAGTGGGGAGGGATAAGCCACATTTCAGCATCTCTAAAACAAGCCTGATTCAGAGCTAAAAGGAAAACTCTCTCAGGGAGCCTAAAAGGGGCTTTATCTTCCAACTGAGCAAATAAGAACAGGATAATTATTGTACCTGGGCCTCAGCAGCGTGCAAGGAAAACAGCCCAGAGGGGCTCATGGACGTATGGTGGCTGAGGAGCCACAGTCCTCATGTATCTCCTAGAAATTAAAATGCCAGTGTGTCGTTTCACTGACTCATGTTTTGATTTACCTTTTTCACATTAATTTCTGCAAATTCCTTGATGTGTCAGCTATTGCCCAATGGGACTGAGAAGCAAAAAAGAGGGAAGCAAATGGTGTTGAGATGCAAAAATGAAATGGTTGAAGAACTGACGTAAACCTGGGGAAATTAACTACAAACGTGTCATCAAAAATGTCACGGAGAATAGAGTCACACATATTCTTTTGCTAAAGAAGGGCTAATACTGAATCAAGAGAAGGAGGTGAAAGCAACTTTCAACATTTCACAAGAGCTGGAAACKAATCAAAATACAGCTATGAAGATGGCGCTTCCTTCAAATGAGTTTCCTTTCAGCTTGTCAAAACGATGATAATTTTAAGTAGATTGTACTTTGCAGTTTGATTACTACTGGGTTTTGTTTTGTCCTTTGGTGGTCCTTACTTAAGTGTAGGTATTAGATTTACATAATAAYCATTCTTCTCTTAAGACTTATCTTTACAAGACATTAGAAATACTAACAAAAACTCTTGAAAAGTCTAAAACTAGTGTATGTAGCAAAATTTCTAAATAAAGAGTATTAGTGAAGGTTTCAATATTTATTATACACAAACATAAATTAGATTTATTATTCCAATAAATTCCTGGGCTTGGATCCACAAGGCCACTGACTCCTTTCTCCTCCACATGCTCTGAGCTACAGACACCAGTGTTCATTAACTGCTGAGTAAAATTTCCAGGAGCTGTTTAGAAAAAAGCAAACCAGGCTTGCCTTTCCAAGGAAAAATTGAGGGTCTGAGCTCCATCTCACACCATATTACCAAAGACAGAAGCCCAGAATCTGTCTGAGCTTCTGAAGGGGAGCCCCAGGGGACTGAGAAGAAAACAGAAAATATTGAAGCAGTCAGGGAATACACACTGCTTGTGTAACCTGTGAAGAGTAGCAGTGTAAAAGTCATGCTCTGAGAAACAAAGCCTTGTCCTGTAGTAAGTCCAATATTAAAAAAAAAATATATTCTCTTCGTTGGAACAGAGTGAATTTATTATCAAATTCTAACTTTTCCAGGAATCAGGTGAGTGAAATAAAGGGCAGGAGAAATTTGGTACCTGCCCTGTACTTGGCCAGTTCAGACTGAAGCTCCAGGTTATGCTCATAAGCACCCACATCCTGCTGCCAAGAGAGGACCCCAGGGAATGGCCCGAAGTTGTGTCAGGGGAGSTTTAGGCTGGATATCAGGAAAAGGTTCTTCCCCCAGAGGGTGGTGGGGCACTGGAAAAGGCTCCCCAGGGCAGTGGTCACAGCACCAAGGCTGTCAGGTTCAAGAAGCATTTGGACAATGCTCTGAGGCACACGGTGTGACTCTTGGGGTGTCCTGTGCAGGACCWGGAATGGGGCTTGAGGATCCCTATGGATCCCTTCCAACTCAGGATATTCTATTCTATAATTACAGCAACATTTTCAAAGTATGTACCTTGAAAAGGAGGATAATTATACCTGGTTACCACTCATTAGCAGCCGTCTCTGAGGACAAAAGAAATAAAAAGCAATGACCTAAGGAGAGGAGAGAGACTTATTATCAGAGGWGCCACCAAACGGTCTGAGTGACAGGAACGTGACTTCCAGTGCAAGCTCAGCCTCATCTTCAGGACCAAAACAGATCACAGCTGACTCTGAACACCCAGAGCAATGACTCGTTGCCATGGCTATGAAAAGAAGCTTTTCCTCAAAAGCGTACTCGAACAAGAGGACAAGCTACCATGATTACAGGCAATACAGAAATATGAAGGTTTAGATTTTAAAGATGGCTTTCAGTGTCTAAATCAGACACCTTTCCCCCGCTCACCCTGCTCCAGTCAAATCAGCAATTCCAGGCTGCTCTGAAGAGGAGTAACAGGAAAGCTAAAACACACATTTTCTGACAGAACTCGTCATCTCTTGTCTACCAGTCTTCATTAGCTAATTTCAAAGCAATTTACAAAAAAGGTCCACATCAACAAGATAAGGATGGCTCAGAGAAAGAAGGGACTTGTCTGTCACGAGGAGGTAAAATATATGGAGCTTCAAAAATACAGGGCTGCCCACTTTAGTAACTTGTTGCTTGCATGTACCTGGGAAAACTGATTTTTAGTTTTAGTGCACAAATGCCCTCTGTCTCTTCTGGGATTTTGCTTTCAACTGCAATCCTTGATTTCATGAAGTGGTTGTAGTGGTATGCATGGATACGAATTTATCATAATAACTTCCAAATATTCCAAGCTGTTTGCCTGAGGAGGAAATCAAGCCACAGCAGCTTTTCACACGGAGCCAAGCCATACCAGTTTAGTGCTTATGAACACTCACAGGTATCTATGGTAACAGCAAATTCTATCACATTGCCACAGAACTCACACTTGTTCCTTCCTTGCCTTTTATGTGATAGCCTGGCTGGGTCTGAAGAGTCCCACGAGAGCATCCAGTCAATACCTCTCCCAAATTCCAATCAAAATGGAGTATCCTATCATGCAGCACGCTTTCCAGAGCCGAGTGCTGAGCCAGGGAACAGAAGCCCTGCCCTTACACCTTCTGAAAGGATTTCCAAATGTTAGAATGCCTTCTGCTAAGCAACTCTGGTTTTATTGACTTTTTTCCACATACAGTTTTTACCTCCTCCACTCTGACTTTTCCTCTCTGTTTAAGGCACCTCCCTTGGCTCTGCCTTTATCTGTGCACACACCCACACCCACCAACACCCGAAATGCCTTTCTCCCAGAGTAATCCCAACTCCTCTTAACCCCCATGTCTCCCCTAGTGCTTTCCTAATGTTGAATGAAATTGCTGTTCCAGATCCACTCTTGCTGTCACAGACAGAAGTGGTTTCTGCTTCTTTCTCCCAGGACTCAGCACTGACACATTATTATAGTTGTCATTTCTGCTGCTTCCTCATGTCACACAGTCATGCCTATTTGTCAGTCCTTTATTACCCCTACATCTCCCAGAGCTCTACCAGCCTTCCCCCTCTCAGCTCTGATTTATTTATCTTGGATTACAAGCCCTAAATTCATTAGCTTGTCCTTTCATGGATTGAATCTCAAAGGAGTTTTTTGGCTGCACTTAGAATGTCTCTAGATACCTTTGAATTTTTTTTCCTTTGGCATTTAGAGAGTCATCTAATTTACTATAATCTGTCACTTTTGATACAGCACTGTTTGTTCACTCTTTTAGATCATCAAGGGACATATCAGCATCAGGGAAAAAAAAAGAAAAAAAGAGATGATGTTATTGGAACTCCCTTCAAATCACCTTAGGAGTGACAGGACATCCTCTTTCCCACACAGCTGAAGTTGCTGAAGCACTTTATGGGTATTAAGCCAGAGAAGGCCACAGCTAGCATTAGCCACAGGTATGCACACAGACTCCATGGCAGTTGTTCAGACATCTTCCCAGGGACTTCAGACATATGATTTTGCATTTCATTGCCCTGACCCAGAAGATGAATAACAGAAAAACAGAATTTATGAAAGTGCAAGCTCAGAGTTGAAAACAATAACTCTGTATTGAATGCATTTCAATTTCACTTATCAAAGCAAGGTCCTGTAAGTCACAAGAGGGTAGTTTCTTACATATTCAGGAGCAGAAATAATTAATTAATTATGTACATACCAAAGATGTTTAGAACTCCTTAGAAATAATAGAGAAATCCTTCAGCCATTTAACTAGTTATGAGTTACCATAGTGGGAAACACACCCTACATGATGGTGTTCAATGTGCAGTAGTTATTGTGTGCTGTGCATTTTGAAATGCCACTCCAGAAGCTGGGAGAAACCATGTATTTTCAGAGAGAACCGAAAAATATCCATCATGCAAATATCTTGCAACTGTAAACAATATATAAATTAAAACCAAAGCCAAGAAACCATCCAAGGTAGCTGACAGAACACATCTTTCTGAATCTCAGAATGACAAGATAATAAATTATTTTCTGTGATAGACCCAGGCAAGAGCAAACACACACAAAAATCTTAAAATAATCTAGGATAATTGACAGTGGCTCGAAAATACTTTAAAAATGTTCGTTGTTCACCTGCTTAGAATGGTGCTTAACAGATTGTGGAACTGCATCCAAACGTTACCAACCTGCATGTTCAGATCCCCCAAACTACTCCAGAAACCACTAGATTTGCGCAAACTAAATGTGAAAGAATTTTTATGTTCTCTCCTCAAAACTGGAGAAGACACCAAAAATAAAATTTCACAACAGTACTGGTGAAAAGCCAAACCATTCGGAGAATACAGCCAGGCAAGAGCTAAACACCTCTGTCAGCAGACAAGGCATCAGGAACAGCAGAGTGCATGGTTCCCCTTCCATCTCTTACAAGAACAACCACCAAAAAGCCACTTTCCCAGATTTTCTACAAAATATTCTGGATTTCAGTTCTATTAAACTATTCCTTTACTCATATAATCCCAAATGACAGCAACTACGTAGTGCTGATGTTTACTTCATTTCTCCTTATTACTGGGCATCTTAGAACCATCACCCTTTCCTCAGCATTATTTATGAAACCCATTATTCTCCCACCAAAGAGAGCAGAGAGTCACAATTCCTCAAAAGCTTGTTTAGCTAATAGGTGAAAATGTTATTTCCTGACTCACTGTACCGAGCTTGGCTGTGTGTAAAACAGAGCAGACACAGTTCTCAGCCCCTTTGCCTAAGCAATGCATGATTCTGACAACAAGGAGCAAAATAGCATTTTGGTAAAAATAGACTCAAAAACGCAACTGCCACGGTTTTCAGGAGTTTGGAGAGTCCAAGCTGTCAAGTGCCAGTAGGGTGCAAGGCAATAAACATCTAGAAAAATCAAGCTTCTGCCTCCCCAGTTCATTCGCTGCTCAAGCACTTCCCCTGCAGCACACTGCATAAGTGGGACATTCAGTCGGGGAGAAAGAGAAGAGACATGACAAAGAGCAGACAGAAGAACAGCAAAGAGAACAAGTTGTTATTTCACTACAGATTTTTTTTTTTTTTTATTCAGCTTTTCTTCCAAGGAAGTCTAAAAGTAACATTTATCTCCGTAAAGTCACACTGCGGTTTTGTGAAGATGTTCCTAAAACGTGCCAGCGTCCCAGAATTTGGCAAAAACAATGCAAAAACAACAACAACAAAAATCCTCACCAGCAGTTTGGAAATATGGCCCTGCTCTCGTTGTCTGTTCAACAATGTTCTCTAACCCACACACTCAACCTAACCCATATGATCTCTGTCTTCAAAAATTTCATAAAATTCAGAATTATGCTACAATAAATTGTGAGTACCAGCCATTTCCAGAGATCACATCCCGATCCAGCTTTTCTGGAATGATATATATTACCTCCTTGAACAGCTCATTTTTATATATATATATTACCCAGAATAAGACTTCCTTACATCCTGAAGGAAAAACAATGACACTGTTTATTCACTCGCTTTTAGCCAAGAGTTTGAAACCATTGGTTGGGGCTTTAATTAAATGTTCCCTTTCTGAAGCTGAAGAGAGGCAGCTGCACAGGAACACCCACGCACAGCCTTGGCCTGATAAGGTATCAAGTACCTGCCCAATGCTGGTGAATTGGTGGAAGCAGCTTAGAGAGCTGCAAGGGTTTCGGTCCTGGGGTTGAAAATCAGACAAAGAGTATGCAAAAGCCATATGATTGCATAGTTTGCATTTCAGGGTCAGCCAGCAAAGCATATGGAAGCTTCTTACAAGCTCTCAATGCCTCATTTACKCAACAACATGAACTCTGCACTCAACCCTAAACTTTGTATGCAGTGCTCAGTCATTAAACACTGAACAGAACACACAGCACACTCTGGAAAATCTGTGGTCTTCTAAATTAATATATGACATGGATGGCCATTTACTGAACCATTTGAAAACCATTTGTAAATTCCTACACAGCTTTCCATCCAAAAGCAGTCCCTTCCATGCTTTCAGATAACCTAATGTGCCTGGCAACAGATCATTCCCAGGCACAGCACTGACATACCATAGTTCTTGTGCCCAGAAACACAAAAAGTATTCCTCAGTCACGTGGAACATTTAATTCCAGGGTCATTCCAGGGCCATTTCAGGGTCAAGAAGGAATTTCTCAAGGATGACCAACCTGGCTAAGGAGGCAGGATGGAAAAAGAACATGATTTTCTCTCTCTCTAAGGAAAACACAAATGAGAGCATAAAAGTCCCAGGATTGCAAGATGATCTGGTTCTTAGAGGTCAAAACTAATTAGGCAAATTAAAAGTCTCTTAGTCCTGCTAAGGGCTAACCTGAGAATGGAAGCGTTTGGCTGAAGGCAAAACTACCTCAAATAAAGTGAGTGGAGTCTTGAATACCCAGGAGACAAGGTCTGTCCTTGAGGAATTCTGCACTGATACATTTAGAAGGAACACTGGATACATGCCTGAATACAAAATACATATTTATATATGGGTGTTAAAATCTATCTCACCTATTTATATATAAATATATACACATATATTGATTATGTATATTAAAAATAAAATCCATAAAAGTTTCTGCTTGGATATTTCAATTCAGTATCAATTTCAATATCATCCTTTACCTCTAGTGGAGCCAAAACACAAAACATTTAAAGCAAGTTGTGTTTAACTATTCAGCTCTTATATTCCCCCAGTGGCAGCAGTATATAACAGATTTTTGTGATTACAGTCTTAATAAATCATATTTTATATCAGTGCTACATTGCAAGCCCTCATTGGATTTATTGATTTGTTCTTTTTTCCTTAGGTCAAGTTAAAACTTTCTTGTGCAGATAAATATAGATTCCGAGCTAAAAAACTACCTGAAGCACATTCAATTTGAGGTTTCTTTCTCCTTACTGTGTTGTAGGTTATGCTACCTCATGGCCAAAATTGAGAAGCCAAAATCCATCTTCAGAGATAATTAAAAAAATTCAACTGTGAAATGAAACTATCAGCATGCTACCTTTTAACTAACAAGATTAGAGCTACAAAAGCTGTGAGTTTATACAGGTCTCACCAGTGCAAGTCCCTGTGGAACTGAAAGCTTTATAAAGGATTTCAATACAAACCCACAATATTTGAGCATGCCTGGAACACACAGAGGCAAGTTATTCTATTTTATTGAGGCATCATACCAGGAGACACCACCAGGCAATCCAACGTGACAAAAACCAAAGACTTGTGGGACCAGGGACTTAAAAGGCTGTTCCTGCATCTGCAGCACGCTCCTGTAACCTTATTTTGGGCACCTAATCTTGTAGTTAGTGGGTTCAGTGACTGGTGAAATAAAATGCACAAAACAAGGTTTTTCCATATCCCACTTGGGCAAAACACAGCCTACTCAGCTCTTGTACACAAAAAGCCTTATGAAAATAAATGCTAAGGCAGTGCTGAATCACTTTATCAATTACCACTGGTGCCCCAGCCAGGCTTATGATCTTACTCTTGAGAATCCAAACACTTTATTTCTGCACAAGGGCTCACAGGGTCCGTCTCAAAACTCTGCAAATTGAATATTCACCTCTGATTTTAAAAAGTAAAATCTAATCACTCAACCCTGTGTATATGTTAGAAGGAAGAGACTTCTATTTCTAACAACCTTGAGCTTGCAAAATACCTTTTCAGTGAAACAGATTCTGGAGCTCCTGAAGAGCCTGAACCGACTAAGGGTGCTCCTCTTAGCACAAGAGGCTGTGGGCCTTTGGCTTGTTTGGCCCAGAAGAAAGAATGGATACTGCTGGGATGTGATCTCACTGTACTGCACTGGCAACACTGCCAGCTAGAGGGGAGCCACTGCCAAAAAGTTGTAATTTGGGAGTAGTTCAACAYATGCAGCCCTCAGCACTCACTCCTGGAGTGGACTGGGATAAACAGTCCCAGTGTAGCCCTAATGAGCCAACATTTCCTCTCTGGGATCCCAGTGCAGTGCTGTAGCTCTGGAAATCGCCTCTGGTGCTCTGAAGTTTAGCACACAGATGTGAGCAGCCCACTGACACAAACCCTTGAGGCAGAGAGTAGTGGAGCTAAACAGCAAAGATCAGCAGCCAGGAATCATTATTGAAGGAAAAACAAAGTCGGGATCACACAGAAAATGTTTATCATCTCATGGAAAAATCCCTCCTGCAAAGGGCTCACAGCTCTCCAGATGCTCCTTCCAGACCTTCCGGTAGCTGGGCACCACCACAGTTGCTTACTTTCAGTCAAGGGGCACATGACATCCTTGTAGTTCCCTGAGTTGCCCACCTCTTCCTTCAAAAGTGATAAACTCCCTTTTTTTCCCCGAGTTCCATGGTTTTCCCGCTGCACCATGGCTCACACACCCTCCTTGCCCGTGCCGTGTGCGTTGGTGCAGGTGCACTTCAGTTGGGCTTCTGATCCTGCCACCTCTTGGGGGAAGCCATCATTCCCGTGTGGCCATTCTCAGGTGTGTCTGTAGATTTTAACACATCAGTAACCTCTGCATCTTTGCTGCCACACGGATCTGCACCCCCTGCCTCCCCCGAGAGAGCAGGCCAAAGGACCCTGCTAGCACAATATCCCTCAGTGTTCTTGTGCCCACTGCCATCCCCACCCACCCTCTGGCAAGCCTGGAGCATTATGGCAGGAAGGAAAAAAAAACCCATTAAATCGAGGGGAAAGCAG
Source organism: Amblyornis subalaris (assembly GCA_018881555.1). Classification (NCBI taxonomy): domain Eukaryota; kingdom Metazoa; phylum Chordata; class Aves; order Passeriformes; family Ptilonorhynchidae; genus Amblyornis; species Amblyornis subalaris. Next base: position 230,985 of record JACAXG010000241.1, read on the forward strand.
GGCCTCCCCCGTGCAGCGACACTCATTACAAATCCCCCCCAAAATATATGATTCTCCAAGCAAGCAACAGCTCTTCTCCAAAAGAACTTGAAACATAAACATCTCTTACAACTCAGAAAAAACAATTACCACGGTTAATTAAACAATTTGTAATAAAAAAAATTACGTGTTCTGACACGCACGAGGAAAATGTGAGTGCTCAGTGCCACGTCTGGTGATAAGGAATAAACAGTTTGCACGTTCTGGAATTTTAGTCTTGGAATTCAGAGCAGTCGATGAACACTCTTTGGGCAAAGAGAAGGGTGACTGGTTACCTTCACAGGGAAAGCAGGACAGCAAACTGCTGAGAAGTCTGCTACCCCAGGCAAGCATCAGCCAGCAAAGACAACACACACACGAGTGGGAGCAACAGGCTGCCCTGGAAATTAGAAGTTTAGTTTTGCTGAAGAAAAAAAAAAAGTATCCTCAATAATTTAGATGCCATCTGACACACATGAACTTTAATTCTAGGTTGCTAAGTCAGAGCTATTAAAAAACAGGGTTTCTTGTAGCAATTTAGTGACTTACATGGTTCTAATTTCAGCCCAAGTTGGCAAGGAGAACTGGGGAAAAGAAGCAAAGAAAATATCTATGCATCCATGTGATCTTATTTTTTTTCTAAATAAAAATTAGTTCCCACACATCAAGTCAGATTCTGAAGTGCCACACTCATTTTTGGCTCCTAGCAACTGTTACATAGATCTGGTCCAGACACAGAGCAGTATTTTTGTAAGCATTTCTACAAAAATACTCTTTTGTCTGTTCCAGTTCAGAATTGAATCAATATGAAGAAAAATAAGATTTCTCAGAAACATCCACCTATTAAAATGTGAAATTTCATTGAAAACATCCCTGTGATGGCAAATTTTCTACAGCTTCACTCAGCTCCAATAATTGGGTAGTAAAAAGAATATTCACTTTGCTTCCTTAAGGTGCCAAGATGATTTCCTCTCCAGAAGTGATTGAAGACCCAAGATCTCGAGCACAAGTCTCTACAGGCTCTGTCCTATACAAGCAGCTCAGCAGGACATACAAATGTAAAGGGTGCAAAAGTATCCCCCATCCTTCATTTTTCTCTTACATAATATTCTGAAATCATTCTTCTAACCAGACACCCAATTCCCCTCATGCTCCAGCCCATACTCTCAATGGGCTCCAGCCCACACCTCAAACAATCCAAAATAGAAAGATTGGGAGAAGAAGAAATGAAACCAAAACGAAGCCTTCTCAGGGACAAATTTTGGCACTAGTTCTAACCATCCCCAAAGGCCAGAGCCACCCCAGGGTGACGTGACAGCTCTGGGGCTGCTTCTCTGCGCGCACCCATCAACCCTCAGCAGGTCAAAGAAGAGGCCAGGGAAAGAGTAAATCATGTCCCTAAAACAGAGGCATAGGCTCGTTCTCAGACAGGAGATGATGATATGAAGTGCCCAACTTCACCTCAGTGGGATGAATCACACGTTTGGCCCTCAGACAAGCTGCTTGTCTTGCTTTGCTGTTCACCGTGGAAGCGCTTCCACCGAGAAATCCTGCTGCACAGCAAGGTCGTGCTTCTCCGAGAGCTTTCACACGTTCCAAGTAAACACTCAAACAGTCTGCTTAGCTACAACACACAGCCTTCCAGAGGAAAATAATGCAGCACAGCTAAGATACTTTGAAATACCCCATGTTCCTCCCCAGATGAAACAGTAAGAAGACTATTTCTTGGACTAACTCACGATATCACAACAGAGCCACATGAACCAGGGCAATACCAAGCACAGGAGCTTTACATTAACACTAAACTGCCCTAAAAGCAGATGATATTCAGAAGAAGCTAGAAATGCCATGATTTGTGAACTTACGAATAAGTGAGTTAAAAGAACCCATGGCCAAGTCTTCCCACGATTGGTGATGGAGGGAGAATAAATTAGCCATGACATTTCAGAGGTCATGCTTAGATGACTTGAGAGTCTTCACCCCATTTACAAAAATGACAATTAGCAAAGAGACCCAGGAATCAGAAGCACCTGCAGTAAGAGAAGTGTGAGGATGGCACATTCTGGCAGCCCCAGATGAGTTTCAACAGGGCAGATGTCAGGTAAGAGCAGCATCGCAGTGACAGAGTGCAATGGGAGCTGCTGAATCTCCTGGGTTTGTGCTACTGCATGAGCACAGTGCGTTGGTTATCCTCACATGGTGAAATGGGACTCTGCTACTCTCTTCAAGACATGAATGAGCCTAATGCAGGTTTTATTTGCCACAGACATACTCCTGTCTCTGTCCTGTGAAAATGTTCTCTCGCACTGTCAGTGCTGGGACCTGGCAAAACAATTTCCTCCAGTAAGGAAACCAGGCTGTGACAAGAGCTAAATAAATTCAACCCAAAAACGCAGGACACACGCCTCTGTGAGAGCCTTTTTTCAAAAGTTCCTAAAAATGGGTATCTGGAATGGAAAGCAAGACAGGGACACAGGGAAGGAGTGTGGCCTTGCATTTTGCAGTTCTTCAGATGTGCAGTGTTTTTGGTTCAGCGAAATAGTTTCTCACGCACTTTTGTGTAAACATGAATTGTTGACCTAACGGCAAAGATTGTTATGAATTCCTAACCTATGTGATAGACATTATTATTAACCAGTGGACAGTAGGAGGTGGTATCTCCATCCTCCAATCCACGGTGAATTTGGAAAACATATAAATAAAATGAGGGCAGAGGCCAGCTCTCTCTTCCTCCTCTCCTCGTCCTCCATTTTGGCCTCTGCCTGTTGGAGAACCCTGACAGCTGTGTCCGTGTGTTTATTCGAACCTGAGAACAACAAAGGAGAGGAAAGGGACAGAAGGAAAAGAGGGAACAATAGCATTTCACTGTAGGAAATGCAAAAGAGATGGGACTGAATGAGCCTACACCACATGCTGAATGTGCTACAGCACTACAGTAAATATCAAAATACGTGACAGATACCAAGGATACAAAAATACAGCACGTTCCCCTCAATTGCATGCTATTTTGGTGGCAAACAAAAAAGAATGAAAATGAAAAACTCACTTCTTCCATGAACTAGACTTGTAATACAAGCCAGGTTCTTAGGTTTGTCAGAGTTAAATGTGTTGGCACCCCTGAGCTGGAGCAGTGCACTTCAGAGGAAGAGGGAGCACATTCCCAGCCTGCCATCATCACACTGGTTCTTCCATGGCTCCCTTTCCCAGCACACAGTACTGGGGAGAGGCACAGGCTGAACTGGAGCTGCACATTAGGAATGGTGAGGAGGGATGACCTGGTCAGGAGCTGCTTGCAGGCACACAGCTGGACAAACTGCCCTCAGGACAGACCCTGTGCACAGCCAACACACCAGCAAGGGAGCCCTCAAGGTAGAAATAGCCCCCGAGAAGACCCTCACATTCATACAGAAACAGCTCTTCCCTCTAAAACATGTTTAGAGATGACAAAGTCACCACCTCTCCAAGGGCTGTGACATTCCCTTAGATTCCTGGGTTTATTGGTGGCTTTTACCTCCTGGGCTCCCTGAAGGTTCCATTTGGAGAACCAGGTTGATCTCCAGATTAGCACAAGGAGACAGAAGTGGGGCTGGTGCTTCTGGCAGTCCTCAAGGAGGTCTCAAGGGGCTTTTCCTACCTTATCCCTGGGGAGACCCACATGGACAGGGCTGCTGGATGGGCTGGCCTCACCCTGAACTGCTTTTACTTTGTTCCTCTCTCCCAAAATACCTGCTGGAGCCTGAGCATGCTCTTCTTGGCTCCTTGCAATCCTAGGTTGCATCTACAAATGTCAATATATTCCCTCCTACCCTCTCTGCAGAGTGATGCATATGCACAAGCCCTTACTTTTTTTTTCCTCCTTCAAATTTCCACCTCTTTCCTTCCATCAAAGTACTTCTGGTCCTCTCACCACCTCCAGCACAGAACAGCACTACATTTTTAGCATGCAGGATTCAACCTCGCTATTTACGCTTCCCTTTTTGTTTGGTCTATTACATCCAGGGAGAAAATATTTCCATTAATGGACATGGTGTCAACTCGGAGCCAGAAAATGTTAGATTTTGCAGCTGCCTCAGTTGGAGCCTCATGACCACAATCAGAGGTCAGAAGAGTAGTGTGAGCACTGCTGTGGCTCAGGACTGTGACAGGCCAGGCCAGACCCGGCCACAGGGCAGCTGCTGCAGGAATCCCAGGCACTCCCAGAGCTCTGCCAGGGGAGGAACAAGCAATAGCTGAATAGAGGCAAAATCAGCCCTGGCTGCCAGGATTTCAGATGCACCGAGCTGCAGGAGGCACAGACAGTGCTCCCACAGGAAGACTGACAGCCTTCTCCTTTAACACCTCCTCACTCACAGCTCCAAAGTTTTATGATGGGCACAGGGCACTCTCCCTGATCTTGAGCAGCCCTAATAAGACAGTACTCCCACAGTTTACACCCTGTGGGCATTCTTCCCTGCCAGGGGCTGGCAGTTCCTGTCACCAGGAGACAGTACAGCATTCCCCAGGAGCACAGGAGGCAGGGAAAGGTGAGGAGTGCTGAGCTCAACCTGTCCCCTCCTCACTGTGCCCACGCACACACCCATGGCAGGCACGGGGGCAAAAGGAGAGGTGGCCTGGGAGGGACAGCAGCAGAGCACATCCACACTCCAGTCGCTGCTAGGATGCTCAACAGCAAAGGAAAACAAGTTTAATCTAGATTCAAGACATATGTTTCCCCATATCTATAAATTCTGTAGCAGTACTTACAGAGAAGAACCAAACCAATTCAGCAATTCTGCAAATTCTGTGCAGATGTCTCAAAGAACCCCCAACAATTTATACTACAGTGAATTCTACTTTACTGTTGTATTTTCTGCACACTTTTTCACACAGACATTGAGTACTGTGTTTCCAGCAATAAACATGGATTTTCGTATCTTCTCCATATGGAAAATACCAAGATAACGGGCACTTTTGAAATATGTCAAAGGAATGAGACAAGATGCTGAGTGGTTAGTGTAATCCTTGAAACATCAGGTATTCCTTTAGAGACATAGATGAAACTACTAGATAACATAATTATTGCATTAATATCAAAACATTCAAGATTATATTTATTTAGGGCAGAAGCTCCAAAAACACTGAAGTGGTTGGACAAAGCAACAATTACAAGTAGTTACAACCCTTGCAGGGCTCTACCTCTCCTCCCCTTTTTCTGCTGGGACCTATAAACTCATAAAACTTTTCATCAGAACATATTTGCTGACCATTCCCACGCACAGAAACGATGGTCCCATCACCCTGGCAGTGTCCAGACAGACGGGTGAGCTGCTGGGGATGCACAGGCAGGGCAGGGCAGGTGCCTGCTCTTGCTGCTCATTTCTTGTTTTGGCAGCAATGTTCTCACTCTTCCTAATGAAGACAGGACAGCAAACTTGTGTGCCATCTTCGAAATCTCGAGGGTGCCTGACTAAAATTCAATTATGATAAACTCTAATCCTGTTAAGTTTTGATGTGAACTTTAAAAGAGGAGTTAAATTCTTACTCACTGCATCACTGAATATACGGGTTAAAGGCAGCACCTCATTCAGTTATTTTTGTTTTTATTTTGCAAATAAAAATAAATTCTCCATACATATTCTAAACACACTACCTCTGAATTTCCTGGACGGGGTGTGTACAGCAACAGCAAGGGAAATTTAAAGAAGAAAATCATTTTCACAGGGCCTGTGAGAAGTCGGAATAGCTGTACCATAATGAAAACGTGTTGGAATGAATTCATTGCCATCTGTCTTTATTTTGCTAACCAGCTCAATCAGACACCACAAATATACTCAAACATGAGAAAAATATTTAAATTATTTGTGTTGTGTCCTTTTACAACATGTAACTCTCGGTGTCACTGTTTTTGTCAGTTTGAATGCTCATCCATAGCAGTGAATTCATTTGTGCACAGCCTTTGGGGATGTACCTATGCAACTTCAAATCCACGTTATCAGCGTAATGCAAAAAAAGCCCACAGTGAAAGTTCGAATATTACAATTTTAAAGTTGTTCAAGGAAGCATGACAAAAAAACACCAAAAGAAACTTTGTTCCTCATTGTCAGAGTAATTAAAAAGCCCTACAGCCTTTCTAATTGCTGGAGAGGAAAAAACTTAAAACAAAAACATTGTCTAGTTCTACCACAACTCTTATGCAAAGCATAATCCTACAGAGTGAGAAGGAAATGTTGGAGAAAGGGGCAAATAGAGGAAAAATGGACTGTGAGGAAAAATACAGAAAACAATGAGAAACTATCTGAAAACTATTAATTGACAAGAATGAAACAAATGCAGAGCTCTGACCTCCACAGAGCTGCGGGAATGTGTCCTGGAAGAATCCAGGTTCTCCCTGGACCCTGTCCCTCAGCCATGTGCCCTCACCAGCAGCCCCAGCCATTCCTAATCCACAAGGGCAGGAAAGGGGCAGTGAGGGTTGCTTTGAGGAGAGACCCCGCTGCCCAGAGACACTGAGATGAGAATTACTAGACAAGGACAACCCCGAGGCAGCTCATTTCTTTCCTCCCTTCACATTGAAAGCTTCAACCCTTCCAGCCTCCAGTCCGAGGAGGCAGAACTCCAGCCAGTGCCATTCCCCTGGGCAGCTCCTGTGCCACAGCCTGACCCTGCAGATGTTCCATTTGCTGCAGGCAGGACTCAGCAGCAGAGCTCTGCAGCACCCGAGGCGGGAGTTATCCTCGGGAAGGGGGACACAAGGAAGGTTTACAGCACACGGCTGGACTCCGTGATCTTAAGGGACTTTTCCAACCTAAATGTTTCTATGATTCTATGTCTACTCCAGAGCTTGGCTTTGTAAAAAAAAAAAAAGGTATAGCATTATAAAAGTGAAGCACGTCCCCTCGTCCCAGCCACATCACACCACCACCAAAACACCACCACACCACTCCACGGTTCTCTTCTCAAACACCAACAGGGCAGTAACCAGCACCGAACAAACACCAAACTCTCCTCACACACACCCACCTTCCTCTGCCCAGCGCTGCTGATCTTCAGCAAGAGAAAACAACGAGCAGGATGCAGAATGAAGGACTCCTAACACCAGTGCTCACTCGTAAGTCACCGGGAATGGCAAACCTGGACAGGTTGAAGCAGTCCCCCCTCTGCAGAGGGTTTGCTGGCAGCACCAGAGCAGCCAGAGCACGGACAGACAGCGAGACCCTGCTGCTGCTGCTGAGCTGTGCCTGCCCCAGCATTCGCCTGTGAGCCAGGGCACAGGGCACGGGGCAGCAGCCTCACTCCCTGGCACAAGGGATTGATAGGGCAGCGGATAATGGACACGCCAGGTGCTTGGTAGTTCCCATTCCTACTCCACATCCAGTTTTAGGGAAGGGGACCAGAACACGTGGAAGGGAGAGATCTGCAGTCTTGTTCTTTACTGGTTTTTTAGGACAACAGGCAAAGTTTCAAACTCTCCCTGCATAACAGGCTTCAGTCCCCAGCACTCTCTCCCCTCGTGAAATGCTCCTGCTCCCACAAACAAGAGCGGAGCGAGGCTGTTGACAGCGAGAAACAAATCTCATGCTGTACCCAGTAGAGCTGCAAGTGTGTTAGCAGAGGAAAAATCAGCACTTCACTGAGGTTCAAGACTTCTACAGTGGAAATACACGAAGGAACACTCTGCCGAATCTTTAAATTTCTCTTTTTTTAGTCTTTTTCCCCCCCAAGTTTGTATTTTTCCACCACATGCAGACAATACTAAATTTGGAATTCCTCAGCTGTGCACAGCAGTAAAAACATGTAGTCCTTTAATGCTGCCTCTTATGAAATCTCTTTTTCTGGCACAGCAACTTTCTTGCTAGAAGAGACTAGAGATACAGAGAATTCCTCAGCGCAACCTAGAGACTAAATTTATTTTATGTAAATAAACATTTCAAAATAACTTGGACTAGCAGCTGGTGCTGCCATCAGGCACCCCAGAATACACCACCACCGCCAGGCTGAACATGAGCAGCCAAACCCAGCATGGAGCGAGAGAAAGATGAGCCAAGGGAAACAGGAGTCAGTACCTCAGCACCTGCCTGGGACACCAACAACACTGCAGAGAGAACAGAAAGCTTCCCTAAATCAGACAGAGAAGAAAGTAATCATTGCTTCTGACACCCAAAGAAATGAAGCACAAGCCACGTGGGGCCACTTGGAGGAGAACAAAGATCACAAATATGCTGTTACTGAAAGGAAAGATCAAAATATCTTCATGAAAAGAAACCAGGAAAGCAAATCAAGGCGGGGAAAAAAAAAATCAAAAACCATACCTAAATCAGAAAGAAACATCAGAAAGAGCTTAATTCATTGAAAACTCTCTGTAGCTCAGAGGCTGATAAATGGACATTTGGGAGGTAATTTGTTTCCATCCCTTTAGAGCTGAGCACTGATGCTCTAAATGATTCCATTCGCTGCTTCAGATGCAAACCTCATTTACCATTAGAGGACCAAACACCACGAACTGTCAGGTGAAGGATGGTTGAGTCTGCAAAGTTGAGCACAGCCTAGGTGGAGGAGATTCTGAATAATGCGGTTTGAGAGTCACTCGGGTCCGTATTTTTTAATCTAAATCTTCTGTCAGGGAATAAGTCTTTCAGCATCCTTCCCTTCAGAGAAAACTCATTTAATTCAAAATAGCAGAGACAAAGTGAAACACCTCCCATTTGAAGACGGCAAAGGTCAAAAGAAGTTTCAATCTTTGGATTAAAAATAATAATAATAGGTAACTCTAGCCCTTCCATTAATTGAATTCTAAAGAGGTAATTAAAAAGTGCTCTGCTCAGAAAGACTCACAAAGCAGGCTTGCAAACTGAATACCCAGACAATTCAGCATGCCTGAAAGCTGGGCACATGGCATGAATAATGGGATGGCTGAGAGCTGTTCCAGTTTGCCATTTTTCTTTATCCAGATAGGGGGCTGATGGAAACTACAAACGCAGAGAGGATATTTGATAAGGGAGTATTCATTATGAAAAGATGGCTTAAGATGCAGATGTTGAAGACTGGAATATGCCTCAATCCTCTTACAGAGGTGATTCCCACAGCCCTTGTGCCCTGCACAGTCTGTCACAAACTCTTCTTGCTTTTGCAACATTACTAGATTAGCTCCTAAAAAAAAAAAAAGAGTTTTCCAGAAATATGAAAAAACCAGGATGCCCACAAAGCATGTGAGAGGCAGGCTGGTGTGCATAGCTTATGGTGCACACAGATGCAAGGCAAACACAAGCAGAAGTTATCTACAATAAAATATTCAGTAACCAGGCCATTATCAGGCACTTGCATCATGATAACAGCCTCCCAGCTCAGACTGGGGTATTAATATTGGTAGGTTGATACTTTCCTCTAATAACTGTGGCCTAAAAACATAAGCGGCTTTTACATTTTTAATTACGACGAGATTTTATTCTGAGGCTATAATCTTTTTCCAGCAATTGGATTAATGCAAATACTGATTTATAGAGAGGAATAAAAAATAATCCAGTGAAAGCAAAACTACCCTGGCAGAGGAGAGTCCCAGCCTGCAAGGAGTCCTTCGCTACAGAGGGACACACAGAGAGAGGTCAGACAGGAGCTCCACCAGCTCCCACCAGCCACTACCAACACCTGCAGGGCTGAGACTGGAGGGGTTACATCCCAGGACCTCTTGCCAAAATACCTGGAAGTAAAGCACTGCTTTCCTGGTACTCTCTGCACTGCGTAGACCTTTTTTTTTTAAACATCAGGAACTAATTTTCGTCATCTCAGGTCTTTATTTGATTCCTGTAGGCTCAGGACAGGCAATCGGATGAGGATGCTGAGATGATGCCCCCACAGTGCAGCTCTCTCGAGACAGTTGTTTGTTGGCACATCTTTGCTGTCCCTGAAAACCTGTCCCATGCCACCACACTCCCCTCCCTTTTAAATTTAACCTCAGCACAGTGAAAGGAGCACAGCAGGTCCTGTTCTTGAACAGGGCTCAGTGCTGAGAGCAGGTTTTGGCCCATTACAGATTCAGGCTACATCCAGCTTAGAATGGATTTTCATTTTTGCAGCCTCCACAAGTCTCTTTAGGTGCAGTATTTTGCCCCTGCAACAATTTTCGCTTTTACATATCTAATTCCTTGTATTTTAGCACTTATGAGGGTAGATGCTATTCACACAAATGTTCCGTTTGGTAAAATCACCTAGTGAAAAACCTCATCATTTAAAAGTTTTAATTCATAGCAGAGAAAACCTGGAACATGGCTCTGTACTTGCTAATGTAGACAAGTGGCTAGAACTGTCCAAAACACAAAACAATTAAAGCATTTCTCATGGAATAACATTTTTAAAATACTAGGATAAAAGTCATAGGGGGGGTTTTTATTAAAAACAAAACCAGATTTGGGTTTGCTTTACTCTTTTGGTTTTTAAAAAAACCCAAACAAACGAAAACAAAAACCAAAAAATCCCACCCAAACGTAAGTTTTGATACAAAATCTACACAACTTTTTCTTGTTACATGAAAAAGGCGGTTTCTTCCCCAAACGCTCAGTGGTAGAACAAAGTGAAGAATGCGCAAAAAAATTAAACACAACAAAATAACAGTAATAGAATACATGAACCYAAAGTGAATCACCTTGCTACTGGGAGACAAAATTAGACTCCTGCATTATTTATATCCTGCTAACAGATTTCTTTTGTGAAGGTCTGGAGAACCACAGCTACAACACAATGTTTGGACCCCATCTCACACACAACAACAGTATACATGCATACYGAGGAAGTTTTAAAATCCTACAACAAAAAAACAAACCCAAAACATCACTGATGCCTAAAATTGGGAGTACCTGAAACAGAGACTGAACAAAGGTAGTGAATAAAAGTATGAATTTATTGAAGGCCTTCGAGTGGTACACCTCTGGTACAGAGCCTTACCGATGCTAGGCTAGACCGAGATGGACCCCGATCACGAGTTTTCCCCCCCAGATATAGGTTTGGTACATTTGCTTATCAGAAGTTAATTGTCCAATTACAGTTCCAGGTAATGAAGTAATATTCCCCCATTCACCCCCTCCCAATTCACTTTTGTTTATACTTAGGCCTAGGATAGTGACCTKGTTTTCCAGGCTTAGAGAGAATGTTTTKTCTAACAAGAATGTGAAGCACATAATATGGAGTTCAGAATTAGACACTAGTACAGTGCAGGGTTAGAAAAATCCAAAAGCTAATCCTTAAGGCATCATCACCAAGCCCACAACAGCACTTCTTGCAGATATTTTATGTGTTAGCAGGCGGCCATTGAGCTCCATTATGTCCACATTGCATGCGCTGTGTATGTGACAAATACACACAGCATGTACAATGAGGACACTATAGAGCCACAGCAGAGAGGTCTCAAGGTGCTTCAGAAGGGAAAATCAGCGTCTGGTGGCCCAAGCCCCGTGGCAGGGCTGGGAAATGGCCTCTACTGGAAAAACAGGTGATGCAGGCAACTGGAATTCCCAAGAGGAAGTTGTAGAAAGCAAGCGACTACTTCAAATCTAGTGAGTTAAAGGAGAGGGAGTACATCCAAAGGCGCTGTGAGAAGAAAGTGTACGGGAAATAATCTCAAGTTTAATTGCAATTATCAATATTTCAGTCTAATGGCATTGTGGTGTTACTGGAAGCCAACAGATTTATCAGTGCTTTAAGCAGAAGTTTTGGAAACGGCTGCACTTGCCCTTTTTTTTTTTTTTTTAAACACGTGTACTATTACTTGGATCTTTTAAAACACATTATTGCAACTGCTAGGAGCACTGCAAATTGTGAAAAAAGATCTCCTGATCCTCTCAACCGCAAAGTATTTTGAAACCTTTTGAAAAGCAGTGCTAAAGTATACTTTCAGAACTTTGTGCTTCGGGCAAAAAAAGTTCGTAACAAATAAAACTTCATTAAAGCCCACAGATGTTTTTATGGATATTGCAACTAGGTATTTATAAAGTCACAGCAGAAAAGTTGGGCTGGAGACATATTAGTAATCTCTGACAAAAGATCAGACTACCATAGATACATTAATAAAGTTTAAAATAAAAAAGACCAACAAAAATAAGATTAAAAATAAAGCAGTACCACAACACATTTCCTCCTTCCATCTCTCACTTTGTCACTGACAACACAAGAAAGATGAGATTTCCACATGCCCTGAGAGCTCAAAGGATGATTCTTCCTTGCATTAGGGTATATGGCAGGGTGTTTTCCAAATGAAATGACCCCTAATATGTATTTTTCCTTCCGATTAACACTCCCTAGGAAGTGTACTCCTTTCCTATCCTAATAGGATAAAGCAATATAGAATTCTTGGCCTCACAATTTTCAAAACCAGCCACAGTACTCTCCTCAAATATTAGGTGGAAACCAAATAATTCATTAGATTCTTTGCTAATATTAGGTTCTTGCTATTTTCTCACCTTCCAGAAATCTCCTTTTTCATAGAATTTTTTATCTATCATTATGTAGAAAAAAAAAATATAAGCGTCCTTGTTTCACAAAAGAGCAACGTAAGGTAGAGAATTAGGGTTTTTTTACCATTCTTCACAACCTTTTAAAATATTCTTCAAGACAGCCTTGAGCACAGTCAGCAGCCTAAATATATGTTCACAAATCTGACTTTCCATACAGTGCCACAGCACAGCTATTCTCATACTCTTCATCATAGTGTAGACAGTTTATCTCAGTCAAGCCTGATTCTCAAGAAATCAAGGGTACCCCTCTCCCTGAAACAAGGTCAAAACCTCGTGAGAGAAGGCAGGACCTGGAGCGTTATGCAAACACAATTTGTTCAATATTTGGCTTAATTCAGTTTTTTTAATAGCTGGGAGATTTCTAACTCCTTGCACTCCTATGTTGCTATGGCAGCATAAGATATATTATAGCTGTTCCTGTGAATGCAGCCAGTTTCCAAAATGCAATTCTTCTTTCCAGGTATTAATTCAGAGAATGATAAATAAAGTCAGATTAAAATTCTTCCATTCACACCAAACACAGTTTGCTATTCTTGACCCGAAGGGACTGCCTGGCCAGCGTAAATACGACATTCTCTGGAGTTCCAACCAACCTCCAACGGGGGTTCAGCAGAACTGCTCCCTTCCCTGACACCCTTCAGCAGCTCAGTGAACCGTGCTTGTTCCTGGCTCAAAGGCTGGGGCTGCAGAAAGCAGCAAATCCAAGCAGAGCCTCCCTTGAGCAGCCACTGATCCCTAYGGTTGTGCCTGGTCAGCACAGGGAGAGAACCAACTCTGTGCAGAGGCAACGGCCAGGAGGGCACAGCGTCCACACCACAGAGCAGCTGCCCCTCGCAGCACCACAGTCCCACACAGACGTGTCAGCCTGTCTGTCAAGGCAGACAATTTTTTATATTAGATCAGTTAAGCAGATGAAGTTTATACTCTTAGAATTTTTTTTAAAATGTAAAGAACATGTTACTGTCTCCATCATCCATTTCTGTGTCCACTTCAGGAAAAGACCCACGTTCTTATGATGAACGAGGATGTAATCTCTGCAAGTCAGTAAAATAGGGAAGATGATTCAAAGAGCGCAGAAAGGTTTGCTAGAAGCAGAGAACTGACACTCTGCTTGGTGCATCAGCACCAGAGAGGTGTATCCTTCTTTCCCCCCAAACCTGTCTTTCATGAATTCAAAAATTCTGAACTGAATCTTCATGAAATGTGAAAAAATGGTGTTCTTTTTTACCAGACCTCTTGGCAGAAACCGATTTAAATTTATACCAAGTGTAGGCATATGTAATTACCCACGTATATTTTCTGTATCAAGCTGATAATAGGTGCTATTGAATATCCATTACATTTGAATGAACAAACACAACCACTGAATGCCAGAAGTACATTCAGAATATTTAAAATTTCATATAATGAAGCCACTGACAATTTTTTAAATACTGAATTATGAATCCTTTAACGCCACAGGCCCAGGGAATGGAAAATGATGATAAACTACACAGGTTACAAGTTAATTTCAAAGGTCATTTTAAAACTTTTCATATGTTCCCATAAACTACTAGAAGGATAGAAAGGAGAACAATCAAAGCCTTCAATATATATTAATCTGTCATGTTGCCATATACAGTATTCACTTCTCAGTTATATAATGCCTGTGCACATTCATGTTCTAATTTTATAAAAGAGGCAGGTCTTATTATATTTAAAAAGCATATCTATCTACAGGGCAGATTAACCCTTCGGTGACTCTCAAACCTGCTCATCAGTCCCACACGATCAGACTGACAACAGCACTTGGCACTGACTCAATTTCTCTCTCTGGACAGCTTTAGCAATGATACAGGGACACTGACCATTTTTTCAATAGAGTGAGGAAAATCCTGGAAGGCTTCCAGCCCACTGCATATCAACATGTGCCCATGTACACCTGCTGTGTGCCCAGTGACTGACCTCCAGAAAGCAGAGACTCACCAGCCCAAGACAGATGTGGCACATTGTCAGGTTTCTGTGTCCAAACTCCAAATGGCAGAGAGTGATTGTACCCAGAGCAACTGGGCAGGGGTCCTCGGGTCACAGACAGCTCCAAAGTGCTATCTCAGATCCACATCTCAGCCTTGAGCTCAAAGTCAAAGCTCCAGCACCCCTAAAAGGCTGGTAGTGTGAGGCTTCAGAAGGCCAGGAAAAGGCTGAGCTGTCTCCACTGTGGTGGAAGAGGAGATGCAGGACCAAAGGTGATAAAGGGTGCTGCCATCACAGCTGGGGATGGCCTCTGTGGGGTGGAGGCTGGAGTACAGGATTTAGAAAACCAGCAAGAGCTGGTCATTTTGCTCTTCTGCCTAGTGCAGGGATAACAGTGACATGGGCTCCCCAGGGTTTTCCAAACCCTCCCTTACTGCTGGCCACGTCAGACCCAGCACCTCCACCAGCACTGTTAACGTGTCCGCAGAAGACTCCTGGGTTGTGGTCCATCTGCCCAAAGCTGTTCATGCTTCCCAAACTCAAGGATTATTTTCGGAGAAGGAGGATTATTAATGAAAACTGGAAAACTAACATAGAACTCATTTTTCTTCAAGGGCACGAATCCAAAGTCTGATAGTTAAATGTTTCCAAGCACCACTTGAGTCAGCTCAGATTTTACTAATTAACGAGCAGGAACGCTCCTCACCCCTTAAAGCATCCTGGCAACAGCAATCCCCAAATCCAGCTTTGAAGAGGAGGGCATGCCCAGCCTGTCACTCACTCCAGTGGACAATCTTGGTCTCCAAAGCTTAGGGGAGCATTTTTTTCCTCTTTGCAACAGTGCAAGACTTACTTGGAGGGCTGTGCCATGGCATGTGCTTTAGGACAGATGCCAGCTATCCTCCTAAAAGAGGAGGTTTAGCATGTCCTGAAGCTGCACTGTGGCCTTCCATCCCACAGTGCTCCATCCCTCACCTGGGAGTAGGAATGGGGGGACACCTGAACTCTCTTCTCTTTCCACCTCCTGCAGTCTCTTACCTGCCCACACACCCATCAGGTTTCCATGTCCTCCAAGAGATGGGATGGCTCAGAGTAGTCCAACATTTACTTTTACGAAAACATGTCATTTCACATAGAAAATAATGTCATATTAAAAAGAAAGAAAACCGATTATTCTGGGATCAATCTAATTTTCTTTCTGCCAACAAACATTAAAAAAACAAGGACTGGGAATGCTAAAACAATTCTCATTCCTGCCATGGAATTTGAACAGACTACTATGAGTAAACAGGATTTCAGACAACTTTTGTTTCCCCCCCAAACTCCTGTGCTATCAAGCCTTGTTAGAAATTCCACAGAAGCCAAGTCTCTAATAGTTTTTGTCTTCTTACTGGGATTTCATTAGACCAAAACCAAGCAAATTTTGCATAAATAATTTTACCATGCTACAAAGCATCTGAGTCCACTTTTAAAAATAAGTAAGTATTTAAAATACTGAGATACCAGGCCTATCCAGCCCCCTACATTTCTATTACCATTATAAAGCCTCACAAAAGCACCAGGCAAATACAAGCTGCCACTCCTTCCAATAACAGCATGTTCTTCACACCCTGATTCCATTTTCTTCAACGTTTCTTATTCTAAAATAAAGCCAAGAATGTCTTGTAAAAAGCAACTAGAAACAGGGAGCAAACAGGCCCACAATAAAAAGTTTCTCCCATCTTCACAACCGTGCACAAGGGCAGAACCAGAGCATGCTCAGCCCCTCTCTGAGTTCAGCTTGTGACTCTATCCAAAGTTACTGCTCTCAAATCTAGAAATCTGACAGTTTCAGCACAGCTCATGGGGCAAAACAAAGACATTCAGCTATACAATACTCTCCATTTTCAGTACAGGAGACAAAGTTTTAATAGATCAGAAGCAGGAAAAAGCAAAGTCTCTGCTCTTCAAGCAGAACACCTGTGTGCCATCAGGTGGAGGACAGTCAAAGATTAAATGGGCAAAGCAAAACAGCAGAAAATATAAAATAAAGCTTCACATGCACAATAACCACTTCTTCAGAAAACACTCTCCAGAACATGACTGTTCTGACAGCCACCTACTACCAAGGTGTGCTGTATTTAAAAAGTTGGTGTCTGAGCATCCCAGCATATCTGCTGGGTGAGAGACCATGGCTGTGAGATTTAGCTGAATACTGAAAGCATTGGAGAAGTGCACAATCTTTAAAAGAATTCACTCCTGCACAGCAGGGAGCTCGAGGATGTGTTTTCACTGAACAATACAAAACAACAGCAAGCAAGGCACGGAGAAGTCCATCAAAAATGAACTTCAGGGCCTAAAGCACCACTCAGAGATGAAGGCTCGAATACTCAGTGCCTTTCCCCAAACATCACAAGGGCTGGGACAGGAGTCAAAAAACTCCCTGCAGCACTGCCCAAGTTTGGTGTTTTCATTCTGCCTCCTCAGTGCCAGTCTGCATCTGCCTCCACGCTACAGCCAGAGCGACGTGGCTGTGGGACACGCCCGCTGGAGGAGCTGGATGACACTCATCGAGGAAGAGGAGAGGGGCAGGGCGCTGGCAGGCCTTTGGCCGAAGGCAGTGGAGCTGCAGGTGATGCAGTCACACCTTTGCCTGCGGTGCAGGTGACCCTGCAGAGCCTGACGCGTGACGGACGCCAGCTCTAACATAACGTGGCAATCTTTATTGTCCTGAAGCACAGCTCAGCATCTCACATTTCTGCCAGCAAAGAAGCAAAGCCCCGAAAGGAAGGGCATCTTTTTGATGGCCAGAGCAGGTATTGACTAAACACTGAAACCATCTTAGAGATGGTCATAAATACAACAGCTCCTTCACTAACACACCCCCGGCAAAACACAAGGCAGGCTCAGACCTAACGGGTCAGTGTTTATAGGCACCCCCCACTATACACTCCCGAGCAACAATAAAGCACCTGGAATGCTCAGTGCTGAATTGAATGCTTCCTGAAGCAGAAAACTGCTTTGCATAAGCTTCTGTAAACTACATTTTATAAAATCTCTTTATAAGCCCACGTTTTCTCAGATTACATCATGTTTGGTAGTCTGTATCTTTCAGTACAGTTTTTTAATTCCATTAAATTGCAAAACACAGTGAGATAATGGGAAAGCCAAGGAAATTCAGCGGTGATGTACTACTACAATTAATTAGAAATATCTCCAAGTCATCACTGTGGAATAAACCATTTTAAATATGCAAGGTTTGCAAGTTTCAGCCATTTGTGTAAAACTATCAAAGACTTTCTTGCTATAAAGCTTTAATTCCCATCTCAGAAAACTTGGAAGCTAACCTACTTTTTTCATTATTAGGTCAGGAAACACACCATACAAATTATCCTGGATGAATGTGCCCCCTATTTCCATATTAATAGGTTGCATCCACAATGTACAACATTATCCATTAGATAATAAGAAGCTTTGTTATTATTTTTCAATGCACTGGATGAATACATACACCTAGCAGCCCTATTGAAATGGTAATTAATTATACTTTAATAGAATAAACTGAGATGTTGCCTCTGAGCTACAATACATATTTGAGTTAGGTTACACGGTGTTGCAGGACTTGGAAGAGATCCTTTTCTCACAATTTAACCACTCACAAAACCATCTGGACATCATGTGCTGCTCCTGGAGATCAGGGTGAAGGATGGGGAGCAGGGAGGAAAAGGATGAGCACATTCCATTTCGAACACTTTCTGTTCTGGGGCAGTTGCACAGCAGAATCTGAACCAGTCTCCAGCAAGTTACACCAGCCTGGAGTCCCACTCAGCAGTGGGAGCATCCAGGAGGGATTTCACGCGGAGTGGCACTGCCACTGCGGCGGCAGCAGCATCAAGGAACTGTTCCCTGAGACTAGAAATGAAGAGGGCCATGGGATTACAAGGCTCATCAGGACCTCTGCCCCAGGAGCAGACGCCCCAGAGAGCCCAGCAGCTCCTGGCTGAACACAAAGAGCCTCCGTCTGCCACCAGGAGAGATCGTGTCTTGGCGATTGCGGCGTCTCCCTGCTCCTGCCGAGCTCTCCGTGCAGAGGAAGGCTCGAGCCCAAAAGCACTGTCTCCCACAGAGCCAGCAGCTTTAGCAACCTTTTGTCATACTTGGAGGGACTCACCAGGATCAGCCGACCCCAGACTCTCAGCAGAGCTCCCAGTGCAGGCTCTCCCCACTCTGCAGTGGCAGTACAGCATGCTGCACCACTGTCCCGTGTCACCGCTTACAGCCGACCCCTCTGTGGGTGCACTGACAGGCAGCTGGCATCATCAATGTCACCAGAACCCTCCCACACCATCCGCTGGATCCCCCCAGCAGCCCTGTGGGTGTCATTCAACTTAGGAAGAGAATACTTCAGCACAGTGGCTTATACAGCCACAGGAGACAGAAACACGGGGTTGTCCACAAAAACAGGCTCTGGCTCAGCCAGGAAATTAGTTCTAAATGGTGAGTTTATCAAGCAACTCATCCACTACCCCCCAGAACCACCAGCTGGGAAGAGAGGTTTGCAGGTTCAGCAGCCYCACTCCAGAGCAAGGTTAGGGCTGGTCCCAGTTGTAGGAAACAGCTTTGCAGCCACCTCTGTCACACCTCAAAGCACAAACCTGCATTTCAGCTCCTCTCATCATGGTACAACGACTGCACAAGCACTGCAGGAAAACACCAGAGCACTCCAACGTCAACAACACAAAGTATCAGAGTGATACTTTTATAATTCCAGAGAAAAGGTGAAACACTATATCATACTCAGTACAGATCAAACCAAATGTCTTCAAAACCAGTCAGATCTTAGAACATAGAATTTCTCTCCCTCATGATGTTCACGTAACTTTTTGCCTTTTACTCTACTATTGCATTATAATTTTCTCAAAAGTTATTTCTAAGTCACAGCTTCCAATTCAAACATGCCCTGAATTTATTTTACCATGTGAGTTAACTGAAAAAAATGCACTTTTAGCAATAACTTCATTCCTGTATGGTCCTGTGGCTTCCCCAGTGGCTGCACAATAAACAAACGTATTTCAGGACAAAACAAAACCCACTCAAGTAGAGTAAGTCTAGGAGAGCCACCAAGTGCAATTACATCGCATAAAGTACCCAGTAAATTCAAAGCACTTTGCAGATGGGATATCCCTGCTAAACAGACATGAAAACCAACTCCCAGTGCCCATGAGGACCTTGGGCAGAGCCCAGGAAGACCAGAGTGGTCATTCCATCCAAAGGCACCGAGCCTGTTATCTCATAACTGCCCTTTTTGGAAATACAAGCACACACTCAGTGGATCGGGAAGGACAGAAAGGAAAGGGACACTTCCAGGATTACCAAGGAATTGCTGCTGGCCTTGTTATGTACCAGAACTCTCAAAACAGATTTCAAATCAAAGAGGGGCATAAGAGGCTTTCAGATACTCAGTGGAGAACAATTCATCCCAACAACTTTAAAGTAAATCACACTCCGTTTGGAAAATTAGAAGTACATCAACGTGATATGAGATCTGAAAGCAGCAGATGAACTCATAATAGGTTAATAGAGAATGAATGTAAATCAATAATTTAGAGTCACACTGGAAATGGTTAGCTGGGAATAGGGGCTCTTCCAGCTATTGCACTGTCCCTTTTGATATAAATAGTGTCAACTGGTACACAGATGGCTCCACACTGGGTACACTTTCACAGAACAAATTATGCAGTTTGTACATCATTGTTTGGAATGTTAACTAACAAGGTAGAACAAAGGGCTATAATTTAAATGATCTTTTAATTTCACAATTTTTTTTCCCCCTCTCTAATTTTACCCATCAGGGAATTATCAAGCAATCTGCAGGCTGTTACATGTCTACACCACTGGAAACATGAAACAGTTTCATACAACTCGATCTGTGGAGAAACACATTCTCATTGTAACCCAGAGAGACTTGTCAAAGACACAGCTTAATGACCACAAATAAAACCCAGAACCACATGGAGATGTTCTCAAAAGTCACCACACTAAAAAGCTGGACAAAATAAAGGGTCTTTTTGAAACTGCAGAGGAAAACGTTTTTTACAGAAAAAGATGTCAGGTGAAAGCACCAGGGGCTAATAATATATCCCTGATACCAGAGCATGCTTTATTTACCCTACAAAGTACCCTGAATATGAGTATAGTGCTTGAAATACCACACAAAAAGTTAATCCTGTGCTTCACAGGAAGATGGCACATAAATCAGATTAGCAAACCAAACACAGGAGAGGAGACGGAGGCACAGAGCGAGACAGAGACGAAGCTGAGCAAACAGCATTCCTGAACCTGCTCCCGGAGCTCGTCCGCCGGGAGGCACGGGGAGAGCGGCCGGCCCTGGGAGCAGCAGCCTCTCCGGCACGTACCTCACACACAGGCAGGGTTCCAGCTTCTCCCGGGTTCATCCATCCTCTCCCGGGTTCATCCCTGCTCTGGAGCCCACCCGCCTTCCCTACGGGCAGGCAGACGGGCACAGGCGGGTGTCACCGGCCCCCCACCCACGGCTCCCCGCGGCCGGAATGTCAAGGTGAGGATGGCTCCTTTGGAAATGAGTGGAACTGCAGCCCTGGAGTACCTGCAGCACCGAAAATACAATCCCTTACCGTGCCGATCACGGCAGTATTTACAGGGGCTGTAAGAAAGCAGAGCACCCGGGGTGGATTGAGGTGATAACCCTTCTCCCCCTCTTCCCAGTGCAGGGTCTGATGCTCTGAGCCCACTCCATGCCAGCCTGATAGACTGCCCTTTCCACTCAGACAACAGGCCACGGGGAATTAAAAACAGATAGATAAATAAATACCACACACACACCCTCAACAATCCTAGTGTTGAAATATTATACGGGGGGGGAAAAAAATAAGATGAATCGTTGTACACCTACTGCTCATGGTTGTTCGGATGGCAAGTGGACAGCTCTGCCCAAGAAAAAAATTGTAAATAACAAATCTTATTATCATTTCCAGTCTGCCAAAGGGAAGCATGATATGTTATAATCTGAAAGCTAGATGACTCTGCAGCCTTTCTGGTCCATCTAATGAGGGTATATGGGATGGTAAGACCAGCTTTATAGTCATAGAGGGAGCACTTTGGATCTGCTAAAAGCATGAAGCTCAACTTCATTTATATTTATTAAGTTTGTTTCTTAGCAATAGACCAAAACTGGATGCCTGAAAACACGCGGTGTGTTTCAGAACTGCAGAAACACCCCAATTCAGTTTTAGAGAGATCTCTCTATAACACAGAAAACTGCACAAGGACCTGAACTATCACTGTTTTAACTCTTCCAGCTTCACACGCTGTGCCATGGGGTACGAAAGCACTGACCAGCTACACTGCATTAATGCCCATTGCACAATAAAGCCGTGAAAGCCAACATATGGCTATTATTTATTGCTGTTAAGACAATTCAATTAACACAGCATCGTAAATAACAGGAAATAACCAGACTGCAAGTGCAGGCAGGCAAAGTCAGACCATTCATTTACTGCACGTTGCCAATAGGGATTATTCACACCCCAGGGTACCTGGGAAAGCTTTCCACAGCAGAGCCTTCCCCGACCACTCAGACAGGTTTCTGTACTGCCTCTGCAAAGACTTGCATAAAAGGTTCAGCAGCAAATAATTGTGTGCTGCTTTGAAGGTATTCAACAGTAGATATAATATATATAAAACACACAGCAGCATACTCTTCTTTTACCATTTGTTTTTTAACACTGCTCAACATTATCAAAACAAATGCCAGAGGCTGCCACTCAACAACTCCCAGGGTCACTGCAGTCTCAGAACATCAGCAGGGTTTGTAGCTGCATTGAAACAAATGCTGTTGCTAAAGATGAATGGGAAAGGATGAGGAATATTGTGACACAGAAAACCACGTATTGCAGCAAGTGCCTCTGATCACAAAAAGCCCAGCTCCCTTACAGGTGCTGCTATGAGAACAGATATGCCTAAAACCAGAGGGATGTGGCTCTCCACTGGTCACCACACATCACTGGGCATGTCCAGAAGAACCCTGAAGAAGCACTCTGATTGTTGACCTTATAAAAATATTTGTTGAGCAAGAGGTGCGTTTATTCCTTTTCATTTTAGGTGTAGAAAATCATGAAGGAAAGTGATGTGGAGAGGCTTCATTATAATCAGTATATAAAAGTGCCACTGCATACTGATAAAAACATCCTTCACTCTGAAGTTTTCTTCCACAGTGGAACTTAAAAGCTGATGCATAATAAGGAAAGCAACGATAAAAAGTGAAGTTTAAATCTGTGAAGATTCTTTGAAATATTTATGAAACAGGGGGGTTTAAATGTAGCTCTTCAGGCTCATTGTTCTATTATAAAAATATTGCCCACGATGTTTTTGTTCTGCTTCTCTTTTGAATAGCAGAAAAGACTGATATCCTTAAAGAGAGGTGCAAGGTGCTATTTTAACACCAACCTCTAATTCTTGCTTTTTCTGCTACTTGTAGAAAAAAGTGATCACGAGGCAGCTCTTTGGTTTTCCCAGTTACTGAAAGTAGTTGCATTTGACTTCTGTAAAAAACAAACAAACAAACAAACAAACCAACCAACCAACCAACAAATATATATATATGTGAGAGAGCACCATCAATATAAGATGAGATGTTCTCTCCCCAAATCCCAAACCATCCAGAGTGGAATTTCCCTGGCATTTTACATTGGCCAAAGTAATTTTTTGCAGTCACAGAGTAATGTTTTGAACATCTCAAATCTGAAGCTGAATATATTACTGCTTTGAGTTATTTCACTCAATCCCCTCATTACTTAAGAATAATGCTTCCTATTCACTCTCTGGAGAAGTTTGGCTGTCAAAAAGAATAATGATTTCCAGTCTTTTCACTAGAAAAGACCAATATTGCTGCAAAATCTGTCTGCATGGATTTTGAGTGGTTACACTTGTACCACGTTACAACAACAGAGGATAGGAAAAAAGTACAACAGAAGCCAAAGAAACATCAAATTGGCTCAGGATGTGCAGCAACAGCTCCCTGTCCCTAACACAGCATGGACAAGAGCACTCTGTTTGCAAAGCCAACAGAGCATCACCTGGATTCGGGGTCAGCAGAGCTTTGGGAAGGAGGCCCAGGTATCTCCTGCTCGCTCCTTCGGCTCAGCCATCCCGGCCCAGCAAGCCCTGGGTATCCCACAGCCCCCACTCCCCAACAGCCTTGCTGTTCTCTGCCTTTCTGCTTGTTTCTCCCCAGGCAACAGTTCTGTTCAGCTGGGTTTTCAAACATGTTTAGCAACGTTTTTCTAAAGACGCAAACTGACGGAACACACTGATCTCCTGCCTTCTGCAGCAGCTTCCATCCCTCTACAATCTGGCCTGGTTTGGCGGCCAGAGCTTTCATCATCCCCCTYTTCCAGATGGGAAAGGAACTCAGCTACTTGTTCAAGGTCACGCACATGGGTTTTCACAAAAAAAGAAGGCTGACACCCAAACATCCATGGATCTGGTCCCTCCAAGGGAAGGGCTAATGTCCAGATAACTGGACATGTCCTAACACAGAGACTGAAGGCTTTGCAGATGTGTCCTATGCCTTTTGTGAACTCAGCAATGTAGAAAACCCAGTGTTAAAAACTCTGCAATCCTGCCCTTTTTTTAATGTGCAAAGTTTTAAAATATCTGAATTTTATTGAAACTTAAGTGATCAAACATCATTTTTTTCCATTGAAGCTTCATTGGGATTTCATTCCATATTCAAAAATTTTTGAACTATTTGTGAATTGTACAAAGCATAGAAGTAATTGTATTAAAGGCAAAAGCAGCAGACCAGTTCTGACTTAACCTGTATCTCAGTGTATTTAAAAATAAATCATAACTGTGATTCTCACTTAGGAAGGATTTTGTAGGGCAGTGAACACTTCCCTTCTGCCTGGAGGCACTCAGAAAAAAAAAAAGAAAATCCTAGCTGTTTACCTCCATAGCCCAGAAATTCAACCTGAAAAATTAAGATTCAATGCTTATCCCTTTCCAATGCTTTCTCACATATACTTAGTTTGACTAAAACCCAGGACAAGAGGTGGAAAGATAAATATTTATCACATAAGTGTCTGTGGTTTGTGCATCACATCAGCATCTACAGCAGTATCTGCAGTGGCAGGACAATTTCTGAGACCAGCAAAACACACAGTGACAGTGCTGTCCTCCACCATCTGCTGGGAGACTGAGAAGCAACAGATCATCTCTCACTGTTTTGTCTGAATTTAAAAAAAAAAAAAAAAAAAAGCCCTAATATAGAAGCATTGTCTATAAAAACTTGTTCAACATTTGGACAAATGGGGAAAGTATCTTCCCATCAGGAGGCAGCAGGTCTGTCAAGGCACCTGGTGCTTTATTGATGCTTGAGAAACCCCACTGAGACACTCCCCTGGCCCCTCCCTGGGAGACACACCCGGAACTGGGACCAGAATAAAGGTGGGCAAAGAGCCCCTTCAGAGGAGGCAGGGCTGCATCCCTCATTCGCCTGCAAATTGTTCTGGAAAGCTTCCCAGACTATAGTTCTGCTCATCTAGTTTGCAGGCCCATGTATAAGAATGAAAAGGAAATGTGAATTGCTGAGGTTTGTGGGAGCCCTCTTTGTTATTGTGTTGTATTGCTTTAGGTCCCAATGGGATATTTTTCCTTCCAGTTGTCTCATATTGCAGAGTGTACAACAGAATGTACACAACTTCCACGTCCTGCTGCAAGATTACGACATTCAAAGCAGTGGAGTTTCTTCCTGAAAAGCTATTTCATTTACCACCAGTTAGTTTAGCATCATCATTTTTCTCTTGCTAAAAATAATTAAATAAGGACCGAACAAGCAAATGAAAAAAAATAAAATCCATCAACCCAAAAGAAACCAAGAAACATTTAAGAGGTTACATTTATCTTGCCAGCTGGCAATGAAAATAAGCACTTCTGACAGTCACTTTTTTAAAACCCCCAGAGTGGATAATGGCAACACACAGCTCACCACAACTACTGTGTTTTCATACTTCCTGGAGCACTCACGTTGCTTCAAGGTTCAGTAAAAGGAGATGCCCCTCATCCCAGACATTCAAAAATTGCAAGGGAAGGTAAACACATCCCTTCACACTCCTCAGAAAAGCTACATTAACTGTTTATGTGGCTCAAATCTTGAAAAAAAAAATTAATTAGTTTTTGTTAATCCCTTTTGCTCTGAGAGAGATTGTGGTCAACCAAAACTGATCCTTGAAAACAGCCAGGACAGCGCTTGGCATGGCACACTCCAGCTTCTTCCAGAAGGCATCTTTCCTCTTACTGAATCTCAGATCAGCTGGAAAATTAAAACATTTCAGCAGCAGATGAAACCATTAGGAGCAAGACCCAGGGAAACAGACTGCAGGTAGTGAACGGGAACCCCACGGGTGTGTGCTGCCTCCTGGGGTCAGCCTCCTGCCGCGAGCACGGAGCAGCAGCCACGCTCACAGCTCTGCCAGCTTTGCCTGCGCCATCCCAGGGGACGGAGAGGCAGAGATGGCAGCGAGGGGGAGGCAGAATTCCCACTGCTGCGGGACTGAGGACAGGGATGGCAGCAGCTCAGCTCAGCCCAGAAATGCCACTGCTCTAATGGAGCTGGGAAGGGAGGGCAGCAACGCTCAGGAAGCAAAAATGCAAGGGCGAGACTTTCAAATGTACTTTAAAAATTAAATGAATGAAAAAGAACGATTTGATTAAAAATGTAAAGCAAGAAAAAGAGAAAAAATAAGCCAACAGCAATTCAAAGTTCTTTGTAATTGAATTTTAAAAAAATATTTTTTTTTGTTTTTAAAATTTATCCAACCTATATAAGCTCATGATTGGTGTTTGATCCTCTTTTTACATGTACTCATTTCAGGCACTAGACCTCAGGTCTGGAAACCACCTTTGGCTCTTTGAAAATCCAGCTGGCCCATAGCAAGCCGTTGAAATTTTTCAGCTGGCAGCTTGTTACAGCAAGATAGCCCTGGGAGATGGATTTGAGAAGTTCTCTCAGCACACCAACCCTCTGCTGAGAGCAGTGCTCCCTTTCAGTGGTCACACCCAGTGTCAGGCACGTCCATCCCTGGGGCTACACAGGAATGGGGAGTTACACCTTCATCATCTGCAACCAGGATGAGAAGCACCTGAGGATGCTCCAGGTCTAAATGCAGCTCTGCCAGGTAGGAAAAAGTACAAGTGAAGGAAAAATGCAGCCACGGTTTGGCAAAAGTTAGAGGTGTCACAAAGAAAAATGGTCTGCAATGCTCTTGTTGCCTTTAACAGAACAGACTATTTTATATATAAACCCCACAAACACGTTTCATTTAAACACTGTGCAACAGCTCAACAAAATGCTGAAGTACCACAGACGAGGGCCAATTTATACAAGTATCTAAATCACAAGGACTTCCCCAGACATTCACATTAGGCTAAAATCCAATGTTAAACACAACTAAAAAAGAAAGACAGAAAAAAACCCCTAACATAAAAACCCCAACCAGAAATCTGGTAAGGAGGTGAGGGGATAATTCATAAAGACAACTACTAATTTTTCCTATGATTCATTCAGTGAGTAACCCCCACAGCTGCTGTTCTCCAAGCAGCAAGGAAAAGTTGATGAGGGTACAAAATAGCTGCGTGATTAAAGTTCCTTAACGATGCTGTGGGATCTGCAAGCACGGGAGTCTGGGGCAGGGAAGGTCCATCCCTAAATCCCCATGGAAGGTCCATCCCTAAATCCCCATGGCAGGTCAGGGGAGCTGGCCCATTTCTGCAGGCACACTCTGATGGAGCTGCTGCCTGTTTGTGCCTACAGGAGCAGCACCTCACACCACCCAAACTTCTTGCCTAGGGCTTGCTGCAAAGAGCCAGTTGTATTTTGTTGTGTATTTTGCTGTTCCCTGCTGTGCTGCCACCTTAATATTCATAAATTCCTCACCTGAGAAGGGACTGAAACTTATAACTACTTTTTCTGTCAAGTCTATCCAATAAAAGGCTTTCCTGATCTTAGGACTATTCCACTCAATAAGCACTAAACTTTCTGAATTCACTTTGGTACATAGATTTAGCTTGTTTAGGGCATATGGTCACAAGCACAAAAAAGTGGTTTTACAGCAGAAAACATGAGCAGACCTGGACTCACCCAACATAGAGCTACTCCAGAATTGGTCATAGGGTGTGTGACCACTGCTGGAGCAGCAACAGAAGCTGCAGTTATCATTACTAACCCACATTAAATACCCAGAACCTCTCCCTCCCCCAGCTCTAAACATTAAATTCTAAGAGATATTCAAGGATGCACACACACAATAAAATAAAATGCACAACTCAAAATACCTTTTCAGTGATCCATTATCTCAGCTGCTGGGTATGTTGCTGCAAGCCTCCTCTTCCTAAATTGCCTGGTGTTGACAATTCCTTATGCCCAAAGCATCCTGAACCAGAAGGTGTCCTTGTGAGTTTTTCAGTGTTAGGCTCTACCCCTCTCTCACACGCTGGGGTCATTTCCTGCAGGGCTGCAGCTGGTTTAAATGAACCCAAACTCTCAGCCAGTACAAGTTACCTGCCCAAGCACCTGTCAAGGCATTCACACCTGAACAGCCTTTGTAACAAGCTGCAAACTGACCCATTGCAGACCAGGCTGTGGTTGGCATGGGAGAACATCCAGACACAAGAGGCATTTGAAATTCTAGGCAGCAGTTTAAGCATCTCGCAGAAGAGGTAGTCTGATAAAAGGGGGGAGGAAAAGATTGTTGGGTTTTTTTTTAAACTGAAACAATGATCTTTTAGCATTCTTCCCACAGACAGCCTCCTATGTGCCTGCATGACTGGGTGAGGCAGACAAGTGAGAGGCAGAAAGCTGTCCAGACAAATACACACAGCAAAACCTGCAGTACAGAAGCCAGCCCCTACCACGATGTGAAATCAGGACACGGAAGAGGAGACCAGAGATCTGCTGTGCCTTGGCCTGCAGGAGAGGGGAGGGTGGTGGGAGGAGGAGTGTGGAAAGGAATGGTGAAAAGCTGAGCCTAAGAGGTGGCACAGATCAAAAACTGGTGCCTGAGACTCTGTTCAATATGTACAAGCACAGCCTGTGCCACAGGTGTGGCCCCTGCACCGCTTTGGGGGACACATGGGGAGAGCCACTCCTGGGGGAAAACAGCAGCAGCTCTCCCGTGGCAGAGCTCAGTGCCACAAAACTTCACCCCATCCATCCCCTGGAGTGCTGCAACTGTCACAGCCAGGCTCACCTAGGACGGCTTCGTGGCAAGTTTATAGAACCTAAAAATGGCTCACGAAGTTTCCTTATGTCCTTTAAAGGACGTGGTAGGGTCGCTGCATCTTTTAAGCCGCAGGTCTAAGTGGATGGAAGGACCCCATCCCAGCCTGGGGGGCTGCTGGGGAGGCATCTCCAACAGCTGAGCAGGGATGGGAGAGAAAGGGATCTAGTTACTGCAATCCAAGGGGAGAAACAGCTCCCTGGGAGAGGAAAGAGCTTCACAGGAGGCTGGGAGAGCCACGCAAGAGGTGACTGCGAATCATCCTGAGCCAGAACAGGAGAAAACAGAAACTATCAGGACACTCTGCTCGGGGCTGTGCACGACCCACCCTGTGCTGAGTGGGCACAATGGGAATGCCAGGTGGTGGTTCCCCTTCCTGCCTCTCCTCGGCTCCCTGCGTGCCTGCAAGGAAGTAACAGTTTAGCTCACAACCACAGAAATAAGCAGAGAGAGGTAGAAACATCCTTTTTCTCATCTTCTGTCTGTGCTGTGACAGAACATCAGTGCTTCTACTGAACAATTTACCAGCATCAGTAGTGAAAGGGAAGAAGCAAGTTTGAGTGGAAGGAAGAACTGAAAATAGAGCCAACTGGAAAAAAGATTTCCATAAAGCTAATTTGTAGCCAAAGCCCTCTTTTCCTCCTCCATGTACATCTCTGTAGGAGATTTCAAATCGTAATTAGTCTAATGAATTAGTCCATGGGAGAAAAGGCAAACACACACTCAATACTTGGCCAGTTCTAGCTGATGCACTCTCCAGAAGAACAATATTTAGCATTTTACATAAATGGCTTACATCCAGTGACTAATTAATCCTCTTAACACAGAAGTATGTGATTTTCTTTTTCCTTAATGTTAAAAAAACCAAAAAGTGCACCATCTCATGCTGATCTGCAATTATGAAATGTTTACTTCTTCACCAGAGAATGGGAATGCTACCTTAGAGCCTGATGCTGCAGGTCTGCTCCAGCTCCAGGCTTCCTATGAAGACCATATTCCCTGAAAACCAGTGCACCACGGCTAACCACTGCCAGTCACCCGAAGGGACAGACATCCAACAAGAAATTAGCTCCCTTAAAACCACTCATGAAAACTGGTTTTCCTAGTCCAGGGTCTCATTAGGGATGATGATGTTTATTTCCCCAGCAAGGTCTAGATTAAGTTCAAGCACATTTGAATGTACAGCAGCATCTACCATGGTGGCTTTTCAGCCCAGCATTGATATGTTATAGCCACACTGCCATGAAATATTGCTGCATGCCTATCAGGAGCAGAGCAGCTCCATCCCTGAGGCAGAACATTCTCTGAGGGTTAATACACTGTGTCTGCAAAAAGCTGTGTACACAGACTGCTCGAAACAGCCGCAAGAGGCTCGAGAGGCTCTTGCCCCCGGCCTGGGCATGCTGAAGTTGATCTCTGCCTGGAAATAGAGCAGAATTGTGTGGAGCAAGCAGAGGGGATAGATTTAGATGCTGTTTCCAGGGCAATAAGTGGCTCCAGTATCAAAGAGTGGGTCATCCCAAGAACTGGGCCCCTCATTTAACACCACACAGCCCCTACTTGTGGCTCTCCACAGACATCAAGCTGACCCACTCTGTTCTTACACCCAGAGCAGTGTTCAAGGAGGAGCACCAGAGAGAGGCTAAAAACCCATAAAAAGACAGCAGGCCAGAGGCACATGTTGATGTGCTCCTGAACAGAGATGTCCAGAAGCCTGCAGGGGGTCACACACAGCTCCTACATGGCCACCATGAGAGCTGAATGATTTTTTCTTCCAATGGTTTGAGAACGTGTTTTGGAGCTTTGCATCTCTGATGCAGTAATTGTTCAAATACAAAAGCACAGGCCATATGGCACTTCCTAGAACACAATCCACTTTCAGTGCAAAGCTGCAGTGAATTTAGGTAAATTTTCATGAATATGTAAAAGGGTAATTTTCGAAGATTCACAGACTCAGTTCATAGAAAATATCCTTCTCAGCCAGACCAGGCATTGACCATCAGGCAATGACTCACATCCTGCACACTCAGGTTGACATGAATTACTTTCAGCTCTCCAATATGCAAAGTGAATCAGCATAAAACTTGTCAAATTGCAGCAAAATCTAATGCAAGTCACACTCAAGAGTTACAACCCTGGACAGCAAATTTAGATCTGTCCCCTCCTTGGTAAGATATTGTTATCACCATAAGTTTATTATGCAAACACTTAACATCTTCAGAAAATTTCCCTGAGGTCGAAAACTAAACAGGTACAACACATTTCAAATGTTAATGTGTTTAATATCTCAAAATCTTCATGATAAAACCATAATGGTGCACGTAATGCACTGTACACCATCATCCAACAGAGACAGCATCTCTCCGTAGAAGGTGTGAGTGAGAAGGGCACAAGGAGATGTATCCCAGGACAACACCAGCTCTGTCTGAGCAACTCCAGCTTTGAGGGGAGGGAGTAAGTGCAACAGATCTGCTGGGATCCAGGCAAAGAGGCTGAGGCAGGATTGGGATACCTCTGGCACGTGCTCTGAGCCTGGGCCTGGTGTGAGCAGATGAGCAGATGCTGAAGGCGAAAGTAAACAAGGATGAAGAGTGAACATCTGGCCAAAAATAAATAAAAATCACAGCACTCATATTTGAGGAGCCCAACACACTGCCCTCCTGGAGCAAGATTCATAAGAGAGGAAGGAATTCAGCCTGAGAGGTGCATAGAGGCAGAAAGGGCCTCAAGGAAGAATGACAGGGACAAAAGAGATGAAGAGCAGGGCAGTAGTCAGTAAATCAGATTGCAGGGAGCACAAATCCTGCCACAAAATGAGCAGAAGTCTTGGCTTGTCTGAAGAAGCAGGATTCAAGGAATGCCTCTTTTCTGAAGACTGGTTCAGGACACTGGAGGCAGCAGCCAGGCAGAGGTGTGGGCAGGAAGCAGGAGCTGCCTCAGCCACAGGCACAGGGGATGGCCAGTGGGGTCAGAGGGCACTCGGAGAGGAGACACGGGACAGAAGCAGCTAGAGAAGCTGCAGATGTGAATAAAGCTCCCTAGGGGTAGAAGTGGGAGAAGAACCACCAAAATGGACAGCCTTTCAAAAAACAAACAAACAAACAAAAAGAAAAAAGGCAAACAAAAGCAAACAAAAAAGAAAAACAAACAAAAAACACAAACAAAAAACCACAAACAAACAAAAAACCAAACCAAAACAAACCAAAAAAACCCCAAAGCCAACCCAATAAAAAGGCTGAAAAATAGTCCATAAAACTATAGAGCCACTGCCAAAACTCACTGGGGACCATTGTGCTCAAAATTCTGAGACAGTTGAAGCTACATTATTTAAAGTTACTTTGCAAATATATTACAAAAAGTTGCACACACTTACTGACTGAGGACAACTTATATTTTCAAATGATTGTTTGAGCACACAATTACTTCAATGATTTCACTTTGCAGTTTTCCAAAAACTACCAACCTTTTAGTCCCAAAGCATGAAATCAAGACAATGAACACTGACACCCTCAGACATAAGGCTGCATGTACACAGAGGTGAGTGACAGGTTAAGTGCAGTCAGAAAAGGACCTGAAATGATGGTGAGGATTCTTCTGGAACCTCCTGAAAGTGAGAAAGATTAGAACCAAGGCTTCAGACGGAGGGGGAAGGGACAGCTCTGATGTTGGAGGGATGAAAGGACACCATCCCCAAACCTGTACCACTGAGAGAGTCAATATTAGCTGCAGTCAACCCGTGGTCTTGCCAAGAGGTCCATCCTTTCATTGTTCATGAACTGGAAAGATTTTCTCTCATGCACATAACAGTCTGGGCTTTTTTAGGAGAAGGAGAGAGCCCTGTTCCAATTGATCTGCCTTGCTGCTTGTTCTACTAAAGAAATGCAACATCTTTTGCCAGCAGCTAAAGAGGTCACCATCGGAAGTCGCCCTGCATCCTTGGACTGCTCTAATTCAAACAAGACTACTGTGTTTTATATTTTTTAAGCATCTTACTGAAGCCAGTATCAAAGAGGAAACTGGGGACAGGCACATATTTGGCTTTGCTCACAACCTTTCATCAGCAGATTTCAGTGCTGATCAGATGATTTCACTCAAAGCAGTCCCTCAGCTGGCCCAGGCTGATAAAGTGCCCCCATGTACTGGATCCCTAAATCACAGGAACATTTGACAGGGTTTCAAAGTCACTTCTTCTGCTGTTCTAGAAACTCTGAATTAATTTTTTCCTCCACTGCATAAGGAGAGGTACTAATTCTTATCACAGATCCAAAGAACTATCACAGGATGAATCACCTAATGAATTACTCAAGTATGTGATTCTCTCACTTTCTACTGCAGCTCCCCACATGCTGTTCTGTTTCTTTCCCCTCGTGGCTTATGCAGCACTGTAAGCCAAAGCATGAGTCCTGCTATTCCAAAACAACCTGACAGGAACACCAGACAAACACTGCCTTTCGCCCTGGAGATGCCTTCCACAGCAGACTGTGCCCTGTGGTAACCCCCAGCATTCTGCTGAAACACCTCCTACGCAAAGCCAAGCCAATCCCAACCACGTAAAGTTCAGCCAACCATACAGAGCTGCACGATGAAGTTTTGTGGTCATAGACCATCCAGTTCAAACACGACACGCTTGCAGACAGCCACGCAAATCCAGCTGAAATCCAAGCAGGAAACCTGTTCCAGTGGCAGCTCTGAAAACAGTGGCCATAGCCATTGCCTGCCCCAGGTTTAACTGAAATTGTTCTACTCCATCCACCCTCAGCTGTGCACATGCAGCAGTGTCTTCTCACTCAACACAGAAATAAAAGCAGGTTCCCTTGCACAGAAGGAACAACCATCACCCAGCAGTATCAGCAGACTCTTGTCTCCTTCCCCAAGCCAGCATAAGAGCAGTGAAATAACTTCAATGGACTAAAAAAAATACTTACTCTGAGTCCCTATAGAGTTTTATTCCCCCAGAGGTACTACAGCTCAATTTTTCCTGCAACCACATGGACTGATGTAGATATTTATCCTCCAACTACAATATATCATGTAAAATTAAAGTGTCTACTCTCAAGGAGCATTAACAAAAGCACTGAAATTAATGTCATGAGGGTATATGGCTTACAAGGGGCTTCTGCTTAAAAGTGCAATACAACAAAAAGACTCCAACCCCTGTTGTACCAAGCTGCAGTATTGCATCCAGGACCCACTAACATCACTATGAAATCTCAACAGCAGCAGGATTGCTATGAGCAGGGTGGACACAGAAGGGGCAACGAATAATCCAGTTTCTCTGGTGGTACAGGGATGTCCTCTCTCACCTGAAGCTGTGGCCCAGCACTGCCTCCACAGCTTGTCACCATGTCTCCTCCCAAAGACTGTATTCCTCTCCATCCACCTGAGGTGTTTATAGGAATAGCCCTTAAACTGTTCCAGCAAAAACGAGCCTGTTCAGCTTTGATCATTTCCTTTTTATTAACTGAGCTCACTTGGTGCTTCTCTACCCATTCCAACACAAACTGTTCAGACAGCAGATCGGTGTAGGCAGCCTCTTGTCACCTGTCAAAGCTGTCAGTGCAGAGGTTGCAGCCCTGATGTAGCACTGGCAGGTCTCGTAACACGTACCTTCACAACTAACAAAATTTCAGACATTTTTTAATAAAGCGAGACCTATTGCAATGAAAATTAATCAATCTATTTTTATATCTCCACTATGCCAAGCCTGCTGCACATCTCCAGACCTCTGTAAACATCTGCAGGCCACAATTGTCCTCTGCAAACCATGGGAAGCAGCACTGCTGTGCGTGGTCTTTGTCCAGATGTTCTGCTGTGAATCAACCCTCCCCACCCAACCCTTGTCACAGAAGTGCTTGTTAACAACAGTACACACTGATTTTGCTTTTTCTGCAGGGCTGCATGCAGACAGGTTGGACAGTCTTCTAGTTTTGCTTCAGCTTTTCTTCTGACAGATACTTTACCTCCAAACTGACAGCCCTTCCCCAAGGTGCTGCACAACAGCCATGCCTTTACACTTCTAAGTGGATTTCTCTCCACCCTGAGTTTTACAGATGCAGACCCACAGCTCTTTGCTACAGCACATCCTTTCATAAGCCCATACCTCAGTGACAGACCAAAAAGAGAGACAGGATATGTGCAGGTGCCAGCCATGCGAGTGACTTTTTATGCAACTTTCCGCCCTTAGCCACCCCTCCCACCTCCACGTTTACTCCCCTTGATAGATCCTCAGGAAACTTTTCACCCTGCATGGCTTAATCCTGTTTGGGCTTTGCCCTAAAGCCCACTACCTCCCACTGTCTCCAGAACTGTGTTGTACAAACAGGTAATTAATCTCTCCCTATCACAAGAAAACCAGCCAAAATTGCTATAGCTATCAATTATAAGCAGGCAAGGTGCTAATATGTTTGCCTATAAGTGTATTTTACATTCAGAAATATAAAAGAGGCATTATTATTTCAAAGAACTGTAATTACATTCTCCTGTTTCACCAGGCAACAGTACCAGTGTCTGGCAAAAGGCCACTGGCACACATCTTGTAAGAGGCAGAAAGAATAACGCTGCAGATGGAGCAAGGAGAGGACAGGACAGGCTGGGTGAAGTTATCAGCATTTCAGTAAACAGCGAAATGTTGAAAGACACAGAGCCAAATTAATAACTGCAAGGGCAGCTGAGTACAATAACCCTCAGAAATGGCCCCAAATGAAATGATACAGCACAACTGATATAACATTAGGAAGTGAAAATACACTTCAGTAAACAATGGCTGACCTTAAAGAGCCAGAAGAGCTCAACAAATGGTAGGGACATAAATCTTTTGAAGGAGAGGTGTTAGCCCTCAAACTGTTACATTCAGAGCACAGTCTTTCACAGAGAATTTGTTTCACGGGCTTATTCTGATTTAGAAGGAAGCAGAAGTGATGCTGCTGCTACACACTCTGGCTGCAATATCCCACCCCATGGGCCCCGTGAGGCTCAGGGTCCTCACACTGCTGTAACAGGCTGTAAGTTCACAGCCTGTAAGAAGCAGGGGATGAAGACAGAGAAACTGAGTTTCTGCAGAGAGCAGAATTCGGGATGGTGCAATTCCTACACACATCTCTCCAACCTGGGTAATCCTTGTGCTAGGTTACATCAAAATGGGAGATGTCAAAGACCAGAGCGACAGACGTAAAAGCAGTTGCAGAGAAGAAATTACTAACAGAGAGGTGTCAGTCTGGTCTTCTTTTCTTCATTCCTAACCCAGACTTTGCCCCACAAAAATCCCAGATGAGTCATTGGCCAAAAAGCAATTATTCCACATGTGAAAACTATGCAGGCATAGGCAGAGAGCTAACACCCCGACTGATTTAGATCCTGATTGCTACACTTTGCACTACACCAGCCTGTGCTTTGCCTCCTCTTTCAGTCAACTCCCACCTTAGGACATCTTTACAACCACCTTGGACAGAGGGAAAACCCCATCCCTTACCTGGTGACGCGCTGAGAGCGGGAGCAGGGACAGACACGGCAGAGCTCTCTGAGCGCGGGAGCCAACCCACTCAGTCTCCTGTGCTCACAAATTCCCTCCTTATCTGGCCTCACTGGCAGATCAAACTAAGCCGCTACATACAGACAAATCCGAAATATTGACAGCTCATAAAAGGCTTAGCACTGAGCACTGCTATGAAGTATTATTTCACGGCATAATTTGCTTTCCAGAGCAGGCTGCGTTTCACTAGCAGAGGAGAAGCTATCGGATATCCAGAGAAAGCTTCCGAGCCACAGCTGGGCAGGCAGGCATGGCGCAGGGCGCTGGGTACAAGCACTGCTGGCAAGAGCCAGGCACCTGCCAAACACCTGAGAAAAACTGTGTGCACCTGTATAGGAAAGTATAAAGCCAACAGCATCCCCAAAACACACAGTGTTATGCACCAAGCGTATGAGGTTCGTTCTGAGCTTTAGGAGTAAGCTAAAACCAATCAAGCCTACATGGGAAAAAAAAAGTTACTTTTGATTTTGATCAGCTTGGCGATTCAGTTTGCTGTTGTGTGAGCACACAGGATGGAGTAGAGCACAGACACAAGTGAAAACCTGAGAATGTCGAGGTTTTATTTCAGCATCAGAGCTGACCTAAAGTCTGCAGCTGACTTTACAGACACTGCTTGATTTGCTTTCATAATATTCACAGCACTGTTTCATGATTTGCCCATATTTAGCCTTTTATTACCAAATACTAACACCTAACTTCCAGAAACAGACCCTTTGCAAAATGGATTTTACTAAGCTGATTATTTAATATGTCAACTTTGTTCTTTTAATGATAGTAAATATTTTCTGCCTCTGCATTTCATGGAAAGCCCAGACCATTCATGTCTGCCTCAGAGACTGACAGTCCCTTCCCAGCAGCTCATCACATCCTCAGGCACATCTGAATAGCCTTCTCTGTCCAGAGGGAGGGGATATTTAGCAGCAACAGATACTTTTGGAACCATGTGCTTCAGAGATTTCCCACCAATTTGACAAATAAATTATAAAGTACCTCCCTAGTTTCAGCGAAATACTTCTGATTTGCATTTCTGTAGATAAAAATAGAATTCAGGGGAAAAGTCCAAGACAGGCACAGCTTGATTCAGTTCCCTGTTTATTTCCAGTGCTAAGTGAGTCACTAATGAAAAGCTGATGGGACAGCCAGCATCACTGGCCTTTTCTTGAAAGTCTTCCTGGAAACAGAGGTGGTACCACAAGCATTGGAATCCTGATCTTCCCTGCTCACGTCAATTCTAGACAGAAAAAGTTCCAGACATCAGAGGCTGGGCCAGGCTCACACCAACAGTGGCCTGGGAGGGTTTCCTGGGGCAGCTGTGGTTCCAGGTTTCCATTCTGCTGCTCAGCCCAGGGTCATTCTCAGCTCGTTCCCATCTGCACAGGCTGTCTGTCTCGTTTTTGACACTTTTATGTCAGAAATTACAGCAATAAAAAAAACCAAAAGCAGTGAGGAACCTACAGACACTAGGCCACAAATATCTAGGCTTGTCCTCCTTCTTGTGCTGTGAAATGAGAGAACAGTCAGAGGGATGAAGGGCCAGTTTAAAACTAAACACAAAATGTCAGCTAATCCACTGCAACTTTGTGCCAAACACAAGAGGTTAAGACTGAAGCAGGGGTTAAAAGAGAATGGAGCAGTGATGTCAGCTGACAAGAACACTCAGGTTTCAGTACAATAAACAAGACTCTCCAGTGAGTGCAAGCCCCTGGTTTCCTTGCAGGGCACCATTACTCAGCCTCAGGCCAGGTTCATCCTTCCCTGCAGGAGGCTTCTTGCTGCTCCCCTCGAAGCAAAGGTCTCTGAGACCAAGCAGGACCAGGCTCAGCCTGAGCAAATCTCTGAACCAGCTCAGCAGCTCCCATGCCCCAAAAGCTTCACAGCTTTGTCCCAAAACACTCAACCCTTGGTCCCAAACTAGGATTACACACAATCTTCTGACTCAGAAGGTCCCTGCACTACTGCTGTTACTGGATGCTGTGGGTGCATCCTGCTGAACACTCGCAGGATTCCCTTGGCTTCCCTCGGGGGGCTGTGGGATGTTCCCAGGCTACAGGGGCTGTGGGTGTCCCCAGGGTACCTGCACTGCCCCTGCTCATGGATCCACTGCTCTGCGTGCACCTGCCATCCTCTGCACACTCCAGCTGGGAACAGGAGGGAAACAGAGGCAGCAAGTGGAAAAAAGGACTCTGAAACAATCACCCCAGACAAGAGCTCCTCCATTTCTCTGATTCCAATCCATACAAAACTGTGTATGCAGTGGCAAGACCTGGCTTCCCAAACCAAATCAAACCAAACGTGGCAGCAGCAGCACAAGCTGCACATGTTCGGGAACTTTTTACTGGGTCATTTTCTCCAGCGGCACCCCAGGGAATTGTGATTTCTCCCAGTTCCTGGAGAAGCCATCCTCCATCTCATCTCCCAGCCTGTGCCCAGCCTGCCTGCCAGTCCCTTGGCCACAGTGTGGGGTCCAGTTCCTCCTTCTCCCGTTGCTCACCTTCACCTGGATTGTTCCCAAAGACTCTCAGCTGACATTTCCTAGCCCAGGGTGGTGGTACCACCCCGTCCTATTCCTCGTGTCCCACCAGGCATTGCTACCCACCGTGGCTGTACAAGGCACAAACAGCTATTTAAAAAACAGCTGGTCCATTCAAGCCAATGCTTGGCCATATGCAGCTCCCATCTGAAGCTCAGATTGACCAGATTTAGTTCTTCTCCTCCTGATGCATGGCATAGTCTTGCTGCATTTGTTCTTTCACTGTGTTTTAAAACTGAACCCAGTAAAATTAATTTCATTAGATTTGCAAGGTATGTAAGAGATACTCTATTTTCTTTTATTACCTTAATTTGCAATTTTCTGATTGTTCCCTCATCAAAAGAACATCGTTACTACAGTGCATGTTAATTTAGAATACATTTGTCTTTATTAGAAAAAAAAAGAAAGCTTAAAATAAGCTGAGACTGCAACAAAATGTAGTGCATTCTGGCTCACCTTTTTAAAGGGCTGAAGCATTTTTGTCAGCTGCCTAAGTTCATGAAAAAAGCTCAAAGGTGGCTGCAGGTTGTTGCAAATGGAAAGCTCTTCCTCTCCCCAGGGCTCACTGAACAGTTTAAATACTCAGCTTAAAACAGTAGAGGGATGCTTTTGTATGCTTTAAAAAATATCACCCTTTTCACTACTCCTTTTTCATCTTCGTGCAAAAAAGAGTCAAGAAACAACTCTGAAGTGCTTGCTATCTGTTCTGTAACTAGACACGACTGATGTCCCTGCTCATGGCAGGGCAGCTGGACAGGATGATCTTTAAAGGTCCCTTTCAACCCAAGCTATTCTATGATTCCGTGTTCTGCATTGCTCTTAAAGCAACGTGTCCCTCTTTCTGGAGATAAAAATGTACTTCAGAAAAAGAATGCAGAGAAAATGAAGTCAAGTCACCTGTATTTTTGGCTTCATTCCCCAAAACCAAACTGCCCCAATTACATCCAAATCAGACAAGAGAGAAAACTTGAAACGAACCCAGAATTAGGTCCTTGGCATTCAGACTGTGAACAGAGGCAGAGCTGGATTGTTTGCAAAGATAAAACTTGAGGATAACAACTGCAGACAGCCGTCAGGAGCTTACTTGGATGCACAGTGCAGCTCAGGGCAGCCTGTTTGGGCGTGCAAATGTTCCTGAATTTCGGTGACCTAAGTCTAGCTAAAACTGTAGCATGAGGTCGCACATTCAGCTGTAAGGAAAGCAAGATAGATTTCAGCCCTTAAGTGTCATTTTGTTTTGTGGCTCACAGCTTTCCAGGGACCTGCCCAGTGACAGCAAAGAGTTACACAGTCTAACGTACTCAGAGGAGTTGATTCAGAAAGGTGAGACCCTTCAGAAAAGTGACACGAGCATTACCAAGGCCTAAAGGCAATGAGATTTTCCAAAGTCTTTCACAGGTTTGATGTTTTGGGACTTCTGCGCGTAAGGAACTCGACAGGAATGCAGCCCTGACCCCTTCCTCCCACCAGCTGAGCCAGATCACAAGGCAGTACTTCCATAACAAAGGCAATGTAATAACAACTAGCTATTCTGTTCACGTCAGGAACTCCTGGCTTTTAACAGCTCTGTTTCTGGAGGGTTCCTACCTGCACTGTGGAGGGGGTGCACAGATAGCTGCGATTTCCTCGAGGAAACACAGAAAGGTCAAACCTCTGTGTAGCAAATTCTTCTGAGCCAGACCTCAGCAGCACGGAGAACACTGGCCTTCCACTCTGCTGTGGATTTAGAGTATCCAGGCAAGTCATCTCTGAAGCAGCGAGCCCTGTCTGCCCAAGCCTTGGAACAGATGACATTAGAAATGCAGCCAAAAAAAGCTGAGTTTCCCTGTAAGGGAAGGAGCGTACCCAGTCTTGAGACAACCACCAAGCCCTTCAGGCATCTCAGTTGTTTAGCATTTTTCTCGTTCTCCTTGTTAAAATACTGCTTTCAAAATATTTGGCATGTCTGGAAGCTGGGAGCATAATTTTAATCCTTCCCTCCATCATTAATTCATTCAATTATGTCTCCCCCTGGTTCTCAATCAACGTTTTGCCCTGGTTCCTCAATGTCAATTGTGCTATTAGAACAGCAGCTGGGAACCAGGGCCCCTCTGTAGCACTGACTCTGTGTCTGAGTGCAGGGAGAGGAAAAAAGGCAGGCCCTGCTGCAGGGCTGAAACCAGAGCCAACAGCAGGTGGGAAGACAGAGGAGAGAGATAATAAAAATAAAGACATGCATAATTCTTCTCCAATCAGAAACAGCAATCACAGCTCACCACCTGCTCTTAATGCTCTTTTTCAGTGGACCAAGTCATCAGAGCAGTTTGCAGATAAACACAATTAGTTGTTTAGTTTAGGCATCTGCAGAGATTACAGGGCTGTAGAGATTACTGTGCAAAGAGAGCACAACACACACGTGTGGACACAGCAGTCACACAGTGGATGCCAAATGTTTTAAGGGGAGTGCAGAAAGGAATTAGAATACATAAGAGATAAAAAAAAAAAAAGGAGAAAATTAATCAAAGAAGAATAGAGAGATGAATGTCAGGCAAGCTACAGGGGTTTATCTCTTCCCATTCCTGGAAGAGCCACTTGATGGAAGTGATTAAATCATCTCCCTAATCAGAACAGGAAAAAACCCACTGACATACAGATATACCTTTTATGCAGCAGGAGAAAGACCAAAAGGTCTTTTCTCATCTGCAGTTTTGATGACAAATACATTTTTCATGACAAATACAGTTTTGATGACAAATGATATAAATTATTTAGCAGCTGAACATTTGTGCTATAAGAAGCATGAGCACAATCCCAACAGAAAAGTTGAAATTCTGTGAGAGAATCAATTGGAACTGGCCAGGTGTCCCACATCACCCACACAAAGCTGTGGCCCTCCCTTGTTTATCCTCTGCTTGAGAGCAAACCTGCCTCCTCCTTTTGAGCCATCGAGTTTTTATTTTCATTTTTTCTGTTTAGCAAGAGGGAACCATGTTGCTAAGGTAGCTTTCTTTAGAAATCAGAACACAGAAAGATGCCTTTTTGAACTCAACAGGTTTTCCAAAAACATTCCCTTTACTTTCACTGGAAAACTACCACCACATCAACCTTGATTTGTTCATTCACAAACATTTTGCTAAGCTATTATTCATATGCTGGGAAATATTTTGCTACATGGCAAGCCTGTCAAACAACAGTAATATTTCTTGTTTGCAACAGCTAGGACACATGAAGCAAAATCCCAAATAAAAACTGTTTATAGGGTTTTCTGTCCTGCTCTTGTCAATCACTACATACCAGACTGGTTAACGCTTTGACTTGTTTTTGTTTTCCTTTAAATGTTTTCGCTCTTTTAAGACTGTTTTCACAGACACAGTTGACATTGTTTTGAGTTCACCTCTTTATATTTTCCTTATGGTTTTGCAGAGATTTCTCAAAGAGCTGCAGGTTGCTTCTGGCATTCAAACCCCTCCTCCGGTTTACAACAGTTTCTGAGCACAATTTTATTTGTCTTGGCCAGAATCTAACTTCTTAACAGCATTTTTTCTTCAAATAACTGTGGGTGCCTTTATCTATTCCTTCTTCAAAACAATCAATCAGGTTTAAACCTATCTGCTCTTACATTTGGTACAAGATGACCTGAAGGTTTCATACCAAACTCAAGTTGTGTTTTTCTCACCTTTTCAAAACCTGGCATTAATGAAGAGCCACAATTCATTTAGAGTTTTAATTACAGACACAAACACAGTTTGCTGTCTGAGTTCAGTGAGGGCTGGGGGGTCCCTGGGCACTTCTCACCACCCCAGCCCAGGGCATCAGGCGCCTCTGAGGTAACAGGGATGAGCTCAGGCCAGGGTGGAACATCAGCCCGTAGGTGGTTGGGAGATACAAGGTGAGGTTCAGGACCAGGATTTCTCTTGCTCCTTTCCACTCCTTGCTGGACCCTGCCCCATGTATTTACTCAGGAGTTATCCAGGGACTCCTGCCCTGCCACAGAAGCTGTGCCACACCCTTTCCACCTCTCTCACTGCTCAGCACGTTCTCCCAGTGCTTGAACTCAGCCCTGCAGGGCACAGAAACGCTCCCACCACGAAGGCAGAGTTCCATCCCGTTGCTGCACACAGGTCTGGCACACACACACTGTCCCCAGGCTGTGCGTGTGCTGCTGAGCTCAAAGACATGGCATCACTAAAGGCTGAGCAGCTTTTGTTTGAGCTCATCTAGCATTAATCAAGATGTAGGCATTAGTTGTGTACAAACCCCCTTTTCCTGAAGCCATCTGCACAATGACATTAAGAATGGCAAGTGAGCTGCTGATAAACCATCTAATTTGCATTTGTGGTTACTGCAGACAAGAAACTGTTGGGCTACAAGTAAGACCCAGAAATGGTTTTTCTCTCTAGCATCAGCTCAAGAGAAAAACATACCAACAACATCCAGTGAGGAAGTATTGGAGATCTGTGTAGGATAAAAGAAACTAGACCTGAATGCTTAAGAACTTCAGATACACAAACACTTTACAGAGCACACTCCAGTCATCCATAAGTGCTTAAATTGTGTATTAGGTCAGACCTTAAAGGGAGGGGGAGAAGAGCAAATACTAATTGACTAATTTGTGATGACACACACCAGCAAAAACGTGGGATATCATCCCTGCAGCCCTGACCTCTGCCAGCCAGCACTTCCAGGATTTTCTGCCCCAGCAAACTGCTGCCACTTACCTCTCCCACCCAGGTCTCTG
Source organism: Amblyornis subalaris (assembly GCA_018881555.1). Taxonomy (NCBI): domain Eukaryota; kingdom Metazoa; phylum Chordata; class Aves; order Passeriformes; family Ptilonorhynchidae; genus Amblyornis; species Amblyornis subalaris. Next base: position 274,504 of record JACAXG010000241.1, read on the forward strand.
GAAAGGTGATATGCAGCAGAGTGCAATGCCTTCACATGATGGGAAGCAAACTGGCTGCTGGTGTTTCATTTTAACTGGCTCATCTAAATTCTATAAAGTCCTGGTTGCAGAATCACCATAAATAGCTGCCTTCATTGCAGATTTCAGCTGTTCCTGTTAGGGCAGTATCAAACTGGGTTGCCATTAATCAAAAGGCAAAACCACTGAGATTGTTACTCAAAGAAGCCTTTCTCTCTATAACATTTAAATGTTCTGTTTGTACACGATACCATGCACTCCTTTTTGTGATTTCTTTTATCAGGTATCTATCATACACTTATTAGAATGAGTGTTTAATCCATATGGTAACCATGCACAGAAATTCAAATTGTAAGTAGAGCTATCTGTTTGGTTCATGCTATGTGTCTTTTAACATTATATTTAGTCACCTCCCTGTCTGCACATCCTCCTCCATATAATATCACTGGTGCCTGCTGGAGACTAATCCGTTCATGGAGCTGCAGATATTCTACTCAGTAATATCTAATATTTTAACTTGTCTTCTATGCCCTGTAACCACACAGGTACAAATTTGGATTTATGTTTTTCCACGCCTTTGCAGTTGACTTTATCCCACATTACGGAGGGGAGGCAGTGGTAGGTGACACAGCCTACAAGAGACAGGCATTCAATTAACTAAAGAAGATCACTCCCTGCCACTTCAGGCACACACAACTTGCCTGTTATTGTGCACTCACCTGAGCACTTAGAGCCCAGCCGTGGTCTCATGACATTTGAAGTTACATCTACAGTAACTCCATACCTGTCAATGGAATCACATCATGCCATGAGAATCTGCCCTTGACCATATAGACAGAAACACAACTGCAATAATTTTCTTTTAAATGCATAAAATACAAATGGTTTATACTTCAAAGCTAACTGCAGCTGTCACCAGGCCAGATTTGAGCTTCATTTCAACACTGCAGCACCTATATTTGGCACAGAAAGGACACTTCAAATGTAAAAAAACCCAAACACGCAACAATCTTATGCATGTTCAGGGTCACATTTCCAGGGCATTGCAAAGTTCTGCTGCTTTAGGGTCACAATAACTTAAGTTAGTCCAACCTCAGAAAAAATGTTAACATTGGATGAATGAGCCCCTTAGGAATTTGTATCTGTTTACCCAAACTATGCTGCAGGTCGTGTGAGCCTGCATGGTCCCTCTTGCCTCAGTCAGGAAATATTTCCTTGGAGTTTCTCAGAAGCAGAACTGACAGCTTGCTGCCCCGACAGAGACAGGCCACGAAGTGCTAGCAATGGGAAGCACTGTGCTAGATTAGTACCTACCATTGCCAGCCTCACTCCACAGACTGATTACTGGCTTTGGTGGGGATTTCCCACGAAGGTGGTCAGACTCTTAAAGGGTAATTACGGACTCTGGAGATGCTGAGAGTCTGCCCTGTCCCTCTAAGGAACGCCCTGTCGCTCACTGTCTCAGCAGCACGAGCAGCTGCAGAAGCAGGGACCATCCAGGCAGAGATACTTCCATCACACTCTGAGAAATAACTTCTCAGGATGCCTGGGGTGCTCCATATGGATGCCCTGATCTGCACAGCGCCGTCCAAAATGTTCCCAACTCCGGCAGCCCAGTGGCTGAGCAGGCAGGACCAAACCTCTGCAGCTGCAGGTGGAGGGGCCCTTTGGAGAGCACAGTGGAGAGGCAGAGGAGCTGTGGACACTCAGCACTGGCCGTAGGATGAGCTGGAGCATGTGCATGGGTGTATCCAGGAGAATTGGTTCCGAGCAGCACACGATTCACAGCTCCCATCCCTCTGGAAAGACCCACAGGACTAACCTCTTCTGCCCAACAAAATGAAGCAAGCAGTGTAGGATGGGGTAAACCAGCTGTTCAGATAATTACAGTGGTATGGGAAGACACAAACAGCAAAAGTTCAGAGAGTCTGATTCGGGGTCTGAAGGAGTTATGGTTTCTTCTGTCCTGGGTTAAAAAAACCCAGCTTGTGTTTGGTTGGTTGGTGGCATTTTTTTAAGATACCTTTTAAGCTGAAGAATTTACAATTCTGATGCTTCCTGTGGGCACTGCAACAACTCCACAATATGGTGAAACAATGAGGCTCCCAGCAGAGGGGAGAACAGGCAGATCCCAAGGCCGGGGAGATGAAGTCCCTTGGTAGGCTTGTAAGCACGAGGAGGTCACCCCAATGTCATCGATTAGTCAGATGCATTTTTGCCATTTCAGACACTAAGGGAGATCAGACTCAGATACAAATCATCCAGTGTCAGAAAACTGCCAACAAAAAAAGCCTTGGCAAATGCTGAACTCTCTGCGCTATGTGCAAACTGGCAGACGCTCCAGGTTTCTGCCAACTCATATAATTACTCTTTTAAATATATATAAAAAAAAAAAGAAATGTCTTGGCCTATTTTTTCCATTTTTTTACGACAAGAAATCTGCTAGATGCTATCCTTCTCTCAGAGACTCTGGTGACATAGGTCTGACACGGATAACCTGAACTAGATGCATTTTTTTTGCTGTTTTTCCCTCTCAAGAACCTACTCCTTGTTCATATTCCCAAGGTACAGGCTGCTCCAGAGCTTGGAGATTTGGGGCATAAGATCAGCCATGAGCTGAGATGTGCATCTCCTCAAGCAACTGAAGGTCTCCACGATGAATGATTCACAGCTGTCCTCACCATCGCCTACTCTCTGTCTTCAGAGAAATGAAATCTTGCCTTGGCAAAAAAGAAAAGCAACTGCATTTCTACCTCCTCTTTCAATATTTTTAAACTTTTCTTTCATTCCTGTTGGAAATTAGATGTTTTAAGAATAGGCTTAAAAACAAGGTTTAAAAAAGAGCATGCAAATACGTTTGCACATCATGAGCAATTGCTGAGGTACTTTCAAGGCTTTTTTTTTGTTGTTTATTCCCATATAGGAAACATACTGAAAAATGTTTTTAAAATGAAAAGCAATGAAGTCTCACTGAGGTATTTCATATTTTTCCATTAGGGGATAAAAACACAAATGACAGTTGGAATTCTGTCAGTATTTGGAAAAATGCAGTATCTCTCTGGAAACTCTGGACACAGTAAACTGCACTTACTCAGCAGAGGGATCGAAACACAATAGAGGACCAAAGGTGGTTAAATCAAACCAAATCAAATTAAACAACCCAACCCCCCCCCCGTTTTAGGTTTGAACTCTGATGCTATCACTTGCTTCTCTCCACTTTAATAAATGTGATGCAACAGAAAGACCAAAGCAGAAATATTTGCATCCAAATCTAGATTTGTGCACGAGCCTCACTGCACAATCAGCAGAGAGAAATGCAATCTACCTTTTGCCAAGGTCAGTGTCCTAGAGACATAAAACAAGCTGTAGTGTCCAGAAGTGCTGCTCCAGGTGCCCTTACAGAGTCCAGCCCAGGACTGGGCAGTTTGGGAGGGCAGTGCTGAGCTGGGAGCTGGGCAGAGACCTTCCCACTGCTCCAGCAGGGCTGGAAGAGGAGCCTGCTGTGGAGCTGATGGTTCCATGGGAGATTCCATGGTAGAAGCTCAGCAGAGCCCCTCAGATACTCAGAGAGGACTGACTGAGCCCCCCATGCATCAGCCTATTTAAATGAATGCAAACAAGCAGGAAAGAAAGGTTTACAAAAGGAGCAAGAACAAGGGAAAAAAACCTCAATATACTCCACCATTTTCTAGACATAGTGGGAAACAATTCTCCAACAGTCCTGACTGACACTCAGTCAGAAATAGGCTTCTCATTGAAGGTAATTTTTCTACCCCTCCCAAAAGACATAAAACACCTATATTGTGTTAGTCTGAGAAATAGCAACACCAAGGATTGCAGCACCAACAACAGCCTCCCTCAGAAGAGGCAAAGCTACTCTTCAAGAGGATTGTGTGTGCCCCAGCTGCCCTGCAGGTGAGAGACCACAGTTCTGCACACTGTGACTCCACAGTGGCAAAGCTTCCTCACACGCTTCAGCATCTTTAAGTTGAGGGCACTTATTTTGCTGCACAATTAAATCAGTAAATGGGCTAAATGGGTAAAATTCCCTAGAGCGATGGTGGGTTTTTTCCTTCTTGTAAATTATGCTTTAAATATCGCTACTTATTCAAGGACTCCCTTTAACCAAGGAGAATCTAAAATACATAACCAAACACTCATCCAGGAACATTTGAAGTGTCATAGGAAATGCTGTTATATTGCCATAATTAGTCATAGTCATGAACTCCCACACTCATCATGTTTCTCAGTATGTTTCTATACTACCACAGCACCTCCGAGTCACCAGCATGTACCAGGGCTCTGCTGCTAAACACTCTATAAACACAAGCCACAAGGACTGACCTTGTTCCCAATTTACAGTTTCTAATCACAAGCTTCTTCTCTTGCAAGCTTCATCCCCTTGGCACAGCTCCTGAACCCAGGCATTTCTGACTCTGACCCCAGAGCAAGGTGCCATCCCTTATTCAGACTCTCATACTGTCCACATCACCTCGGGGTTAGAAGGAGTTCTGCAGCCTGGGGCAGGTTACTTTAAAATTCATTGGGCAAGTATCTCTCTACTGCAAAACGATTACTGTGCAGGTGTAACCGTGTTTGAGAGAAATACACCACTGCTAGCATAGTCTTCCTTCACAGATCTACTTGTAATAATTTCTGCATTAATCTCTATGGGTGATACATTTCAAGAAAGTGCCTATTTTTAATACAAAACAAAAAATTACCTGGAGGCAAGTTTTAAATGCAGGAAATTAAATATTTAAACAGCACTGAAAATAGGACTTTAAACGTTCTGCAATTTGTATCTTTTTCCTGTTACTGGAACCAGTAAAGCCTCAGAACCTCAAATGAAACCCTCCATTGAATTGCTGACCTCTTCTTAGGTTTTCCTGTCCACAGAAACCAGAGTTATGTTATCAGACGATGCTAAGATACTCAAGCCCTAAAGAGTAATTCTGTAAAGCCATCCAGGGCTGACCACTCCCTAAATAATTTCTGAAGTGCCCGTTTCTTATTTAGATTGTGTATGGTGCACATTCTAGCATTTTGCTGCATTATACAGATGAAAAGTAAAAGCAAATATACATTGGTAGACAGAACATATCAAGCCCAGCTGAATTTGGTGATTTGAACTGTCATTCATCCACAGCAAAAGTAGCTGCTCCTATCTGTATTAGTTTCACACAATAAAGTATTTACACTTATTTTCTTAGCTTACACGATGAAAAAAATAGGGGCCCCATATGGCAAATAAATTCAACAAAAGCATTCTGTACTACAGCATGGTATGGCATGGCAAGATCTGCAGTGCCATGCATGGAATAGCCTAAGACATAACTTCTTCTAAGAAGTTCTCCACTCTAACAGAGAAGATAGTGAATCCAGAGCACAGCTTGTCTCAGTTCTGCTGAGATGTATTTTCTGTTCCTTCTTCTTGTCATTAGCATTTCTGCAAACCCATACCTGTGAGGGAAGCTGTTGGGTGATCTGGACACAGACTCTAGCTCATAATTTCTAGAATCCGATCACTTTAACGATGTAGCAGAAGCTCTGTGCTGCAAAGTTCCTCAACCCCCCAGGAATGTTCAGAGCTGCCCCGCATGCAGGATAGACCTCACCCCACATCCCTGCCCACCACAGAAAGGCTATAGCGCACCAGAGAGCTCCACTCTTCAGTCCCCTCCACTGCCCTGCGTCTCTGGAAAAGGCCATCCAGCTTTTCTCTCGGCTACCTATTCCCTAACAGTGGGGACACTTAATGCTCCGGTGTTATTGCCATAGGTGTTTGCTCAGTGTTTCTGCTGACATGATTCACAGACATGCACACACACAACAGTCCCTGCAGAAGGGTAATTTTTGTGGTGGAGCACTCCCACAGAGCAGGAAGCTCTTTAGCTCTCAGCCGCAGGCAGTGAGCAGCTTCCCCCTCACCATGCTATTCCATCCCAGTGCAGGCAGTTGTTTGCAGTCCAGCTGGTTCATTTCTCCTTCAGGCACAGTTGTACTGATATTAAACTAAAGCAAGGAAAACCAGCAAAAAGCCAAAAAGCCAACGACCAAAAAACTATCAAAAAATGCCAAAAATGTAAAACACCCACCAAAACAAAATATGATCACTTTTTTTAAATTAGATTCTTTTTCCTTTCATTTATGCCAGTATTTGGAGTGACCACTTCTGTTCAAATAAAAGACAAATAGCAACCACGTGTTACATTCACTTGTCAGCACATCTGTATGGAGACAGGAGCATCTGCTTTGTTTTCCATGGCATCCTGCTGCTCCCATCGCCAGAAATAAGACAAGACCCCATTAGAGGTGTAGCTGGAACACAAAGGCAATGCAGAGGTGAATTTCAACTGACCACACTACTCACTTTGCCGGCCACTCAGACTAACAGGAACACTTAGAACATCCCCCAGAAAACAGTAGGGTCACAACAGTCACCCCCAGCCACACAGATGTGGTTTGGAGCAGTTTCAGGCAGAGGTACAACATGCAGAGCAGTGCTGTCCCTTCAAATGGGCTCTCCTTTGCACCCCCAGCCCTTCACACTGCCAAATCCAGTTTGCAGTGCACTGTTCAGTAGTGTGGAGCATCAACACAAATCTCTCGCTAATGTATAGGTTTGACATTTTCAGATTTATTCAGACATATTACCCATAAAATGGCTCTAACACAATAAAGGACATAATCAGAATTGTCTGTTCCCAGGATGTTTGGCACTTCATATCTCAGATGCATTTAACTCCTCAATAACTCTTGTACATTTGGATAATTTGCTGTGGTAATGTATAATCTTGCCTAGAGGATTCATACCTTAAGAAATTTAATAAATTCGATAGAAACCTGCACAGCTCACATTTACCAGTCATCATTCCACTTAAAAAGACCATCCCAGAGTGTCAGTGCCGCATGATCTCATCATCCTTCTGCCAGGCAGTGACTCTCAGACAGCATTTTACTCCAAGTTTCACCAAACCAGAGGTGGAAGCAGTGGCTCATCCTCTTACCTTCCATCATTTCCAGGCCACTCCAGGCCAGAGGCAGCAGAGATCACTTTGGGTTCACAACAACTCAAGGTAAAATGCACATTCCAACCCTCTCCACACCAGTCAGAGCAGGAGGCCAGAGGTCAACAGAGAAAGAAATTAAATACCTGCTTACCTCCACACACAAGTCAGGGCCAAAAGACAGGAACCAAACAAGAAGGGGAAAAAATACCTGTCAGTGCTACATCCTCCGTGAATACAGCACTTCAATTTTCAAGGCAATCTCCTTGGCACTCCTCTCAAGTGCTGCAATCACCATCCCTGGAAGTGTTCAAAAAGCTTGTGGCATTTGAAGACGTGGTTTAGTGGTGGACATGGCTGTGCTACATCAACAGCTGGACTTCATCTTAGAGGTCTTTTCCAGCCATAACAATTCTAGGAATCTATGAATACCTGAGCCAGCAGCAGGGCATCATTCCGGGCTCTGTGCAGACATTTCACTTCCGAATGAACCTCACCTGCTGATCTGTGGCAGGGGACACTCCAGTGCTTCATACCCACTCCTTTAAACAGAAAAACCTGCACTCTGCAGAGGCATCATGGACTGTATGAGTTGAGGGATGTGCCATATGAAAAATTCACTGAGTCCAGGACCCACAAAGTGCACTGAAGTCCCCACCACAGTGCATCACCCATGCCTATCAAAATCCAGCTTGCTTCTCCTCAATTCAATTTCCTGCCTGCTGGTAAAACAAATAAATACATAAAAATAGAAACCCTCAGAACAACAGAATGGTTTGGGTTGGAAGGGACCTGAAAGATCACCTCGTTCCAACCCCCTGCCATGGGCGGGGACATCTTCTAGTAGACCAGGTTGCTCCAAGCCCCATCCAGCCTGGCCTTGGACAACTTCCAGGGATGGGGCATCCACAGCTTCTCTGGGCAGCCTGTTCCAGTGCCTCACCACCCTCACAGCGAGGAATTTCTTGCTAATATCTAATAGAAACCTGCTGTCTTTCAGTTTAAAGCCATTCCCCCTTGTCCTGTCACTCCATGCCCTTGTCAAAAGTCCCTCTCCAGCTCTCTTGGAACCCTTTTAGGCTCTGGAAGGAGCTCCAAGGTCTCCCTGGAGCCTTCTCTTCTCCAGGCTGAACAATCACAACTCTCTCAGCCTGTCCTCACAGGAGAGGGGCTCCAGCCTCCTGAGCATCTCCGTGGGCTCCTCTGGACTGGCTCCAACAGAACATCTGCTCTTGGGTATCAGGGCTGCTCCCAGCCAGGCTGCAGCTGCCCAGCTGGGAAACTCCTTGGCAGTTTTGCCCTTGGAAGGATCAGGGTGTCCCTGACACCTTGCACAGCAATGCCAAGCTCCTCCTGAATTTCAGACAATCAGTCTAAAAGGTTTAATCTAAAAAGGACACGATCCCATAAAGAGAGCCACAAATTCAGGTCTCATCAGTGCTTTAATTACACTGGGTTGTTTGACTTGTTTGCAGCTCTACCAGTATGAGGTAATTACACTAATAGGAAAGCAACACTTACTGCTGGAAACGCCARCAGGAACAGAATCTATAATGTCAAAATCCACCCAGAGAATGCTACTTTATTCCATTTCTCCTCTATTACACACTTCTGCAGACAGCATGGGGCCTTCCTCTGCGAGACTTTCCCAGCACAGTGCTGACCCAGGCTATTCCCATCATCTCTGGGCACAGGATTCCTTCCATCAGTGCCAGACTGGGTGGCAACCTGAGACCATCAGTGCTGAGCCCTTGGCACCTGCCCCACCTCTCACACAGACAACTGCAGCAAGGGAGGAACTGAGTACTGATGTGGAGAAGCAGTGGAAAAAATAATATTATCATTGCGGAACCATATAAATGTTATAAACTCCATCCTCTCATAGCAAACCCAGTAGGAACAGCACCTGCATATCCAAAAACAGGGCTAAATGGATGCTGTTCCATATGTCTGAGTTCTACATCAGACAGTTCACACCTTTTCAAAAAATACAGGGCTAGACAAAGTAGTCTATTGTAGATAGACTTATTTTTTTCATGAACCACTTGCTCATTTATTATGAAATAGATATAAAAGACTCTTACAAAAGAATTTCCTTCAAGATGTTTTTGATAAATTGTTACACTTCTGAAGAGCTCTGGCAGCAGTCATTGATCACTAAGCTCCTTTTTTTTAGTATTTCCTCAAGTATTCATCTCTTTTCTTACTGTGATTTCTATTTTGAAGATGTAAGTGATGATGCTTTTAGGGTCAGCAGGCACACCAATAACTCATCAGTATACTTCGCTCATTCTTCTGCATCTTATCTCAGCACAGAACGCCATGGACTTTTGTTTTCTTTAGGTATTAAAGATTATGTATGTAAACAGCAACAAAACTAAGAGTAGAAGTCACCGAGCATGGTGTAATTATATATGTAAACAGCACCAAAGCTAACAGTAGAAATCACTGAGCACGAGGCCATCTGCTGCAATGAATTCTCAGAGCATCAGAGGCGGTAAAATGTTGCTTTGTCATAAATTTCCATGAGTTTCCTCACAGCAAAACYTTATGTTTCTGTCCAGCAGCTCCTTACTGGAGAAGAATCCCTATTCATCTCACATGCCTCGTTTTTCTCAAGAGAGGTTGAACACTCAGGGTCTGCTACAAGATCTCATGCAATACAACAAAATAGGGTAAGAAATGCAGAATAAAACTATATCAATGGGAAGGTAGCTAAGAAGAATATAATTAAACAGACTAGAATTTAGCAAGAGTACTCATATTGGCGTATTATTATCAACCAATTACTATTACCCAAACCATCGGTTCAGTCGAGGCACCAGCTCCTCCAGGCTGACCCACGAGCTCCATCACCCTCCAGCCTCCCTCAAATCCTCCTTTTTCACTCCAAGCCTGCAGCCAGGATATACTAAGTGTCTGCAAGACTAGCACATTTTCCTGCTGGGTGTCACACAGTACACTGAAAAAACTGTGTCATTCAGGGAGAGGTAATGTGCATCAATTACTGTGGCAGACAACAAGAGATTGACCTAATATGTGCATTAATGCAGCACCTATTCATTTCTAAAAGAGGTAGTTTAGATTCATTGCTCCTGCAGCGTATTCCAATCTCAAATATAATTCATTCCACAGTTTTAAGTGCAAAAGCTAAAGACATTCAAAAATCAAATCTGAAAAACTTATTTTTGATTCTATAGCAACAAGCGGTTCTCTTCATAGTAAACATCTCACAAGAAAATTACTTACCTTTTTATTTTTCTTGAGACTTCAACGCAGAGAATTGCTTTCTGACTTGAATTTTGCATAAGTCTCAGATGTATTTGAATTTATAAGGCCAAACAAACAACTCCTGAAAACAGTGATTTAAAGTTTAAACACCAGCCTTATGAAATAGATGATGTGGTTAGATTAGTTCTCCAGAAGTTTGTAAGACATAATGCATCCAGTTTAAAATGTCTTAAAGTGTGGCACATGGACAAATACCTAAATTTCTTAAAGGTGATACTGTTGGCTTGTTCTCACTGGCTCACACGCTAAGAATTTAGTTTCCTATTACTTGAAACTGTAATTTTTAATTTGTGGCAAAAAACCCCAATACTTACAGAAACTAATTGGCAACAATGAATGTCTCATCAGGTGCAAGCCTTACTCAGTACCTGCCTCTGACTTCCCATCACATCCTCCTCCCCACACACCAGCWCCCCCGAGGGGAGTTCCCCACAGTGCCCAGGAGGAACAGGGCTCTGGCCCAGTCGCTACACACTGGGTGCCAACAGCAGCTGCTTAACATATAAAAATTATAATCCAGGTAACTCTGTTGTGAAAAATATCCAACATTCAATAACACACTCGTGCTCAATGCTCTCCAGGTCTGCTGTACAAGCTCTGGAGACATGACCAGCAGTCCTGTGAGATGCCAGGTGCTGTGGGGCAGCATTCATGTTTCTTCCCCTCAGAACTACTCTGTATTTCCTGATTCAAGAGGCTTTTCTCTTTCAGGACCTACAGTAGAGATGTATCCTTACTACTGACAGTAAAATACATGCCACATGCAAAATGCTGGGAGTTTAKTTACTACTAACCAGTTGTTGTATGAAATACGAGATTTAAACACCTTTTCTTCTACAGGAAGCACAAAGAGCAAAGCATTGCTTGATTGGCATAAAAAGATTTCCTGGAAAGGAGGAATTTCCCTTGAGCTTCCAGTGCTGTACCCAGAAGGCRGTAATGTGAGCAAACCCCTGAGTCAGACAGGATCCCAAAATGACAGCATTGGCCCTCCAGTGCCTTTATGGTGGGCTGGATATTAGTCACCTTTCCTCCTTAAGAAGTGAGGTGTCCTTTGTACAAAGAATGTGGGGACCGTGTGATTTAGAGAATGCAAGTTTGATTCTGGCATTTACTTATTAGAGGCAACTAATTAGAAAATAACAAAAAGAGGCTACAGAACTTTCAGAAGATATCCAAAAGGCTGATTTACAAATCCCTGGTTTCGAACAGGGAAGGACCCTGCCCAACAACACACACTGAACAAGGGACCAGAAATGGGAAGGACACGACATTCAGAGCTTGGYTTGTAGACTGGGTCAACACAATCTGCATTTCTTTTGTGTCTAGAGTATAAATGAGCAAGCACAGGGTAAATTGGTGCCACTTAAAATAAATTACAGACCTTCATCACGTTAGCTGCTCCTTGCAGCAGCTGTCCTGAGCCCTGAGAGTCAGTACTCAAGGAGCTATCAGAGGTAAGAGTCACCCTGCACACCCACATCCTGCACTCCCTGCACTCTGCTCGCAGAGCCCTGCACAGTGGCTGCAGCAGTGGCAGTGAGAGCAGCCATCCTTTGGGTTTCACCACACTGCATTCATAATTCATGCTTTTGGCAAAGCGAGCCAGTCTGAGAATCAATGGAAAAATCTCAGCTGAGCTCGATAATCAATAAAGTGTACATCTCAGCATTTTGCTCCAGCGATGATACTTACTTGATTTTCTTTTAATATTCTTCTTAATAGGTGGGTTTAATTGTWATACAAGCTTTGCAGCTATTGCTCTTTATAAGCTTCATCCACTGGTTTTGTGGACTTGCATTCATGTTTATCTGGGTAAATAAAGCTGAAATTTAGTCAAGATCACAAGACAGTGAACAATCGTCATTCTTATCAAATGTAAATTGCACAGAGAGTGGTTGACTCAAGAAATGCATTGCAATTAATTACTATGATCATTGTTATTTTAAAATTAATTTTGAAAAGATCCATTATTGATAAGCACCATTAATTTGTTCTATTCTCCTGACTGTTTTTATGGGACACTGAAATTACATATGTCATAAAAATTGTTCATTTTAAAGCATTATTAAAACTTAATACAATGACAATAAAATTATCCATACTGTAGAATGTGTTCAGTGTTACGAAAAACTGGTAAATTGCTAAATAAATAACAGGCTCAGTGAGAAGGAGAGCAAATTTGTACTGCATAGGAATTTATCTACTTTACATGTTATTTCCCCTAGAAAACAGAAATGAGGGGTACAATATATTAAAGTTACACATTTTTGCAGGTATATAGAAGCTAACATCGTATTGGAAATTTCTATTTTGTGTTAATATTTTCTCCACAAGTTCCACAAACAGACAATGATCTTGTGATGAGGCAGTAACAATGCATCTGGGGGGATATCTGGACTATTTTCATGCATCTTCCTTAGAATAAACCAAAGTGGGAATTCTCCTAGCTGCAGACGGTGAATCGGAGCTGGATTGTTTTCCTGCCCCTGGGAATGCTGGCTGTGCATTCTCATCTGGACATGCACAGAGTGCAAACAAACACATTTGCACCACTGCAGCTGCAGCCCCTTTGCTCCAATGGAGACCTCAGGATCAGGCACAGCTCAATCACCTCCCTAAACTAAGGAAAGGCAATTGCTTGTTGACAGAGCATTCAGAGGTGAACAATTCTACCAAATACGAGCAATGCTGGGGGAATACTTTTCCTGGCATCCAAGGCAGGAGTACATTAAAGAACTACTGTAGAACTTACTCCAGGTTTCTGTAGATGTTACTGAAAGAAAAGGAAGGGTCCTGTATCAAAAAATGTGCATTATTCATATAATTTAACATTAAACTTAGTAGGGGTGGAATGCATTGGGTTTGTGAGGTCAGGTTTTGGTGGCAGGAGGTGGCAGGGAGTGGGAGGAGACCACAGATGTGGCTTCTCTGAAAAGCTGCCAGAAGCTTCCCCCATGCCCAACAGAGCCAACACCAGCCAGTTCCAACACTCCAAGGCCAAGCCCATCAGCAACACCGGAGGGAAGGAGGGGGAGAAAACTGGGAGTGAAGTCCAGGAAGAAGGGAGGGGTGGGGGGAAGGTGTTTTAAGGTTTGATTTTATTTCTCATTACCCTGGTCTGATTAGATTGGTAATAAATTAAACTAACGTCCCCAAGATGAGTGTTTTGTCCATGGCAGTAATTGCTGAGTGATCTCCCTGTCCTTATCCCGACCCAGGAGCCTTCTGTTGTACCTTTTCCCCCTGGTGCATCTGAGGAGGGGAGTGACAGAGCAGCTTTGATGGGCACCTGGCCCCAGCCGGGGTCAACTCACTCTGGTCCCAGTACTAAAAACATAACGGGGTCAGATCTTTGCTGGTAAGAGGGGAGAAAACACTGAGGTTCTATGGAAATATATCAACTGTATATCAACACAAGACATCTGAACACAAAGCAGTACCTGCCCAAACTCATAACGTCAGTCTCTCAACACTTGTTTACTCTTTTGGCAATTGTCACTTTTATTTGCATTTAACCAGGTCTTCTGCAAGGCTGCCACATCAATACAGGATTTAGGTCCCTCTAAAGAATTTCCTTGCCTTCACAAACAAGATGCTGCACTAATAGATTTTTCCACCTTTCATTTTATTTTTAATAACCTGGGGAGAGGAGCCTAGGGTGTACTCCAGGAAGCACTGGGGCTATTTATTCAACCAGATAAGTTGATTCCTAATGATCCAGCTTCAAATAAACTCCCAGGAACACTCACACTACTCCACACACTGACACATTGCCTTGTTTCTTTCTCAAAAGAGCTGCAAGGCTGCTATAGAGCTACTATGACTCTAATGATGAGCAAGTTGGTTTTATTTGGGGTTGCTACAAGCATACTTGGTAGCTACAACCTGTTCAGATGGAGTTCCTGATGCTATTACCTCTATGCATAACATCTATTTCAGTAAATAATCTCAGGATGCAGTGAGGAAAGCCTTATATGCAAAATTACTGTGTCCCACATTGCTCCTTGCACAGTGGAGATCCCACATCCCCTGGCAGCACCTGACAGGCTGCTCTTACCCAGGGGCTGGAGCTCAATTTTGCATGGTCACCATCCATATGTATCAGAAACATCAAAAGGAAACTGAGCAGCAAATAAAGGAACAGTAGATATCGATGATATCTAACGAGCCTGAACCTCAGAGTTTTGAAGTTTAGATGGAAGGGAAAAGGCCAGAATCTTTAGAGAAAAAAATATACAAACTCTTTCTGGGCTAACATTATCCCTCACAAACAAGTGATGGAGTAAAGAGGACAAATTGAAAGTGAGCACTTACTATATTTCTTTGAAGAAGTCCTAAGTGATTTTTTAAAACTTGTTTTTAGCCAAAATAAAGATGTTTTCAGCTCTCAAAGAATATCTGATTAGTACATTTCAGCTGTTCTATTTTCCAGTTGAATACAATAAGACAAGAAAAAAAATCAATTTAATTAAATACTAAACAGTTATTGCTGAGTAATCTGAAATAAAAATAATTTGTCTAGTAAACAAGATGCACAACAACAAAACAAAATGCTAGTAAGTTATAGGTCATGTCAATATATCCCTCATTAGCAATCAAAAAAAAAAAATACAACCTTAATAGTTATTTAAGAGTTACTGCACCACTTCAAAGATATCAGCTCCTCAGCAAACATCTTTTGCTGTGCAGAGCCACACACCTCAGCATCACTTTATCTTGATAGAATTTCCCCAAAATCTACTGTAGATTTCTTGCAAGCAAAGCCAAGCACTTTTGCAGCAGTCTAGAAAGAAAGAAAGACATAAGCAACTAAAAATCAGCATTTGATAAACTGCTAACTTTATTCCCCAAGTTCTTTTTGCAGGATGAGATGGAAAGAGATTCCTCAGCATACCACAAAAAGTGACATATTTTTAACAGAGAAAAGATAAAGCATTTCAAGAATTTAATACCTCACAGAAACATGTGGTTTACTGTTTTATTTTTTAACTAAAAAATAGCATTTCTATGATCAGGATGTATTCAGTGCAGTGCTGGATGCAGTTGCTTATATTCATTGGATTTTTCAAAGTATTACAATGATGGGAGAGAAAGAGAGCCTTAGGAAAGAAAGGAGGAATAAAATACAATTTAAAATAGACAGTAGACATTCCAAGCTGGGGGTTTTTTTTCCCCTTTTATTACTCTGCTAACTTATGTTAATATCAAGAAGAGAAGACTCCTCACCAAGAAATTTAATAAGAAGGTAATGATCTGAAAAATAATAAAGCAAAATACATACAGATTGTTACTGTACTTTCTGATGGTTGGGATGCCACCAGTCATGGAACAGAAACCATTCGAAACACTGCAACCCCAGATTATGGGGTATTTTCATTATTTCAGTCAGATCCATCACAGGTGAGCCACGGCTGCCAGGACAGCCACAAGAAGAAGGAAGAGTCAGCAGTAAAACAAAAGCCTGTCTCCAGTGTGATGAAGGCAGGACTCTGCCCAGAGCTGCAGGAAAACTGAAGCTACCTGCTCCTACTCAAAACCACACTGGTAGCTCCTTTTACTGTGCATGGGGAAGAAGTCTTCTCCAAAGACTGGCAGTCCACTTACAAAGTATCTGAACAAAGAAAAGGGAAGGATAGAAAGGGGACAACGATAAAATTCAAGTCCCACAGCTATTGCAAATGCATACTGGAATCTATTCCTTTCAATTTTCCACACAGAGTTGTTAATCATGGAGCAAAAGTACAAGGACTATCTGAAAAAAATCTTGGTAGAAGAGTCCATGAAGAATGGCACGCAGCCAGCTATTTGCCCAGTTACTCCACAGACGTTTAAGAAGGTAAAACATTCGACGTGACACGCTGAGAATGAAGCCTTTGAGTCACAGAAATGACCTGCACTCAGCAGTCTCTTATTCCACAGGCTGGGTTTTCCCATGTTTGGAGTCTGTTGTTCCCAGTTGTTCAGTCTGAAATCTGCTGGTTGGAGCCACCGTGGGACAGAGCCCGAGGCAGGGCTGGGCTCTATTCCCTGACTCCCGAGTGCTCCCAGTCTCATCTTTCTCACGCCCAGCTCGTCCCGCAGCTACATGGATTTGTTGGCTTTCCATAACTGGGAATGTAGACTTGACAGAGACCTGGTTTTCCACACATGCTGCAGCTCTCCCTGCCCTGTTCTTCCATGTGCCCGTGTTCATTTCCTCATTTCCATTTTTTGGCCCAAACCCACTTCATTCCGTTGCTGTTGGGCAGTCCGAGCCTGGCTAAGCACTCAGGCATTGACAAGCACATGGACTTAAACATCCACCTCCAGCCTGGTGGAATTCCCTCCCACACAAATCTCATAACCAGGCACTGAAACCAGCTCCCAAACAAGCACCGAATTCTCTCAAAGCTGACATCTTCAAATGCCAGGGATTCCTGCCTCAAAGACAGGACATTACAGCCTCCAATACTCTAAGAAACCACACAAATAGAAAGAGTGGACCCTTCTTAGTCTTATAGGCTGATTGCTAAATGTTCATTTTACCCTGGTAGTACTAATCCTATGGGTCTGCAAGCTTTTGTAATGCTGCTGCTACCAATTCAGAGCAACTTTCATGGGAAATGAGCATATTTTGCACAATAACTTGAACAAATTTGAGCTAGCATTTAATGTGGATATTACGAATGCATCTGTTCTGCTCTGGTTCAAGGCTTATATCCTTTTATAGTTTAACCTTAGATAAGAGAATGAACTTCACACAAGGATATGCCAGTATTTATTACACAGTGATTTTTAAAAGGCTTAAATAATTTATCAAGGCTCTTTCCCTAAAGGCATGTGTAATTTCATTTTTAAACCGGTCATCACAAAGAATCCAAACACACATTTTCACACAGATATTATCATAGCATTCTGCAACATGAAAATATCGTGCAGGAGGATCTATAAATGTTTATCTTCTGTAGTATGGGAAAATAAAGGAAGGATTTTGGTTCCAGAGGCACGGGCACATTCTAAGGCATCTAAGCGTTTTTGTACTGAAAAGATTAGGGCTTAAATGGAAACAGCAACAGATGAACTGCACGGATACATATTGGATGTGATTATTTCCCTCCTTAAAAACATAACTCCAACTAAAAATCAGTTCCCATGTAGATTAATTATAATCTGACTTTTAATGGATAACCAAATACTGGAGTGGATGAAACTTCATAGTTAGAGCTCCACTCCTCCACACCCAGCCAGGCAGCACTTCAGTGCCCAGCCCTGGCACACCAGATAAATATAGGCACCAGTGGGAGAAGCCCTAGCAAGTTTTACCACTCTGTCATGAAGATAACTTCTACTGCGGGTGTTTAGCTGTGGTTTTTTATTGCTCTAGCAGTTATAAAAGATTAGATTATACAGGCTGAAGTCCATAGCATTCAGAGAAGTTATTTTGGAGCCCTGGTTGTACCAAATTAGTTTGGGGACCGAGGGGTGAAGTGTATTTCAAAAATCAGCATAACTTCTGTGTGGCAACTGAGTTACCCTTAATTAGGAGACAGCTTTACATTACAGAGCTACCAAAAGTGCTAGCACAAAAGTAAAAGAACAGTTATCTTGAAGATGACAATCGATTTAAAATAATTACATGCACAACTTATTTCATTGATAACAAATACCACGGACCTCAAAAATGAGAGTTTAGCTTATTCTCAGGGAATGTTTAAGCCAGGCACGTGAGATCCACACAGCCCAAAAGTCTCAAAATGAGCAGGGAAGACTCAGGATTAAACATTTGCATGCCAACAACAGGACTCCACTGACAGCTACAAACATTTACTCTGTGCATCTCCCTTTGAAGCACATGAAGCTTTAGAGCCTTGTGGAGCAGCTGTCTCCCTCACACGCACTGAGCACAGAAGAATTTCACTTCAAGATGAACGAAGGATTACAGGATTTGGCTTTTCCTCTTTTTTAAAGTTGCTTTTATTACAGAATAAAAAAATCCATAGGTTGCTCTGTGACTGATGCTAGATGCACATATGTGTACCAGACTTATGACTGCTGGGATTCAGTGTTCTGCAGCAGATTGGATTTCCTTGCCTGAAAGAAATTAATCAAAAAGGAATGGATAATATGCAGAAAGAAGGATTACATCTTAATTCCCATCCTAAGATGCCTGATGGTTTTTATGCTATTTACAACAAACCTTGGAGATGCAAAACTTGTATGCAGTGTTTTATGTTGAAAACGTCCTGGTTTCCACAAGTAATCAAACAGATTGAGGAACCGATTGCTTTGAAACCAGCAAGTCATGATTTTATTAAAAATATTTAAGGAGGACTTCAAATATATCTCTACAGACATTTCATCCACCTCCGCCATGAATGAAAAATATGATAATGCATTACTGCCTGTATAATTCAGCATCATCTGCTTGCTTTGCTTCTTCCCACTGACAGCCAAAAACCACAGATATCTGAGTAACAGCAAGGCTGTGTAAGGGACAAACCTTTATTTGAACCTCTCAGTCGCATACTTAAATACCACCAGCTCCCAGTCAAGCCCAGGAGAATTCAAGATGCTTGATCAAACCTACTCTCCAGGAATTAATTTCCATGTATCTCCTTCTGGAAGCAGCTAATGCCATGCTAGCAGCATTCTTTTCAACGATCCTCCACCATCTTCCCACTCCATCCTACTCTGCTCACACACTGAAGGACAAGACAAGCCACCTGAGCAACACTGGCACCAAAACTTAACTTCCACYGGCTTTCACCTTGCCCTGAAAATATCTTCAGGGTCACAGATTTTAAAATTATGACCTCTATACTGAGAGTGTGATCCTTGGTGGGTTTTGATGGTCCAGGGCCATACATCAGCCCACAACACTGAGTCTGCAATACACCAGCACAGGAGAGCAGGGTATGTTCAGCCACCTTTCTCACCTCCCAGCCTGCTCTATCTACATGACAAACTATAATGAAGCACTCTTTTCACCAAAAGGAGGGGCTTGCTGCCAAGAGATGGAGAATATAAAACAGAAACCCAGAATACCACTAATACAGATTGCTATGACTGCATTGAAAAAAAAAAAACAAACATATATGCAAATAAATCAGACTTCTGAATAGGACCTGAGAGACAAGCAAGCAGGACAGGCATCTGCAAAGGAAGGATAAAAGTCAGCCTCAGGGCCAGCCTGGGAAAGGCTCCAAACAGCTTCCTGGCAGGTCCTGCATCTCCTGGGAGGAATGCTAGCCAGGAGCAGCTGATTCCAGCAAACCTGGGAGGCGAGCGGAGGAGAAAATTGTGTGGGTCGTGAGAAATTTCCTTCTCCAAGAAACCGGGCCTGGATCTCCCAACTTAGTGACTTCTGAAACAGAAGCTGAGCAAGTCACGTCCTGAAGGGGAAGCTTTTGTTATGTGGTTAAAAGGGAAATGATCTTGCAGATGAGAGACCATTAACTCCTGAACATTTTTTATCTGCTGTAGAGATGTTCCCTTAGGATATGAAAAGAAATGCAAAAGCGTTTGGCTCAGAAACAAATATCTGCCTGTAATTTACTGTCTGTCAGGACTATCAGCCACCTTTTTATTCTTTGGCAACAGCAATGCAGAGTGGGACTACATCCACGGAACATTCATACACACTCGGTTTCCACTGTCCTTCCCACTTATTCTCACCTGCCACTGAGCAAGACAAATGAAAATTTTCATGAGACTATTAAGTACATAATACATCTAATAAGTCTATTAAGTACAAGCATATCACGTGTTGAGCAACAGTACCATGACAGACTGGCAGCCTTACCCCTCAGAAGAGCATGGGGCAACAGCTTTGCCCTTTTGCTGCTTTGGTGGGGTGAGGACATCTTGAGGGGCTCCATCTCAGAGGCGTGGAGCAGGCCATGAACGCAGCGCTTTGGTATCTGCCTGCACAATTTGCTAGGCACGACTCTCCCGGCTCCCGAGACATAAACTACAGTTTTAATAAAAACTCAACATCAAGATTGCTTTGAGCAGAGAAGTCGCCCAATTTTAGAGTTGCTAGCTTAAAATTAACACCTTCCCAGAGAAATGCGCTAATTCCAAGGAAAGCAGCGAATACAAAAGTCAGCAGCGAATTCAAAACTCAGTTTTGTCACATTTTCCATGCAGAAATAGCTATTTTGTCAATGTCATGAGAATTTGACATTGATGAGTGAGATTTTGACAGGAGACATTTCATGCAATTTTTGCCTTTAAAAAGCACTTTTTTTTTTTCCTAGTTATAAATAGACTCAAAACCTCGGAAATTATTTCTGTTATTCTGCATCCTTGGCGAGTTGTTGCCAGCGCCTGGGCCCCAGTGAGTGCAGCAGCACCAGGGAGGCAGTGCCCAGCTCCTGGGGTGGCCACCACACCCCCTGTGCCCCAGCCATGCCGGCAGGGAACAGCCAGAAATTCAGCTGCTCGCAAGGAAGTGGCATTTATTTTATTTAAAGACAAAACAAAAAGCAAGTAGCAGTATTACACATCGATTAAACAGCAATTAAGTCCCACAACAGCAGGTGATTCATTCAAATCAATGTAAGGAATCATTTGAGAGATTATCAGTTGAAGAACATCTCAATAAAACAGAGTGCCAGCAAAACAAACCAGTAGTGGTTTGGGGAACATTTTTCTTCACTTTGCAAGGGCTTCAGATTAAGGTCCAGGCTGTACTGTCTAGGACAGCCCTGTTCAGACGTATTTTATTTCTATTTCTAGGAAATGGCCATTTGAACACTGACTCTCATATCCTTCCAAAAAATTACAAACCCACATGTCAACAGTACCGCACACAATATGATGATAATAATGCCACACACAGGAGTTCAGTCACCTGAAAAACTTTTCTTTCTAAGGAAAAGGCTTTAAAATTGTGGCATCCTATATCTTTAATTATTAACATTCATAATCAAGCAGCTTTTCCTTCCTCAATTGCCAAATACACTGCCTGAAGTCAAAGTACACTCAGCACAGCAAATTTCACCCCAAAGTGACAACTCCAACTGCTCTATTATGTACTTCCAGGAACCAGGAAAACTATATTAGTGACTGAGGGTAGGAAGACATTCTTATTTTCTAACAGTAGAAATACACTTTGTGTTACAGCCCCTTGGACAAAACAGCAGTCGAAGAACCGCAGCTGCACAAGGTCTGCAGGCTAAGAAATGCCTCAGACTTTGGTAAAAACAAAACATGAAGGACAAATAAAAGCTGTGGACTCAGTAAGAACAGAGCATACAATGGAAGGATATTGCACAAACCATCACACTGCTCTCTCCTGCAGCAAAGACTTCAGACAGGTGCTTTGGTTACAAAATGTGCACAAAAATTTCAGCAAAAGGACAACAGACACGTTAGCTCTAAACTAAATAAATGTTTGCATGGTGTCTGCAATACAGGTAACCCTAGAGATGAAGCACAATACAGCCCTACAAAGGTACCCCAAATCAAAGGGATTTCTGTTTGAAGTGGAGCTGAAATTTGCTAAGAATCACATATTATCAATTCTAGGCACACAAACATTACCTTCCCAGAAGGGCTATGCCAGCTTTGTAAAGCAGAAGAAGGTAGAATTTTGTGAAGAAAAAAGCCACTAAAATTCTGTACTTTAGATGCTTCAAATTTGAAGTTCTAAAAATCTCGAAAAAGTCAGATTTTAAACACAACTGGATAAATGGCAGTTGATATTTGCAAAAGCTACTATTACTTACTGAAATCTCAGGGAAAAAAAACAGCTCCCAAGATTTTGGCACATTAAGTGCAGGCAMACATTAGGAAGGGCTCTTCAGCCTCAAAAAAAATTCCCGAACAACACAACCCCTGAAGTACACCTGCAACAAATACTTGAGAAAGAACAGCATGAGTGATAGCCACCCTGAAACAAGTCAGGGCAAACATAAGGAACAAACATTTGTCAGGGAAAGAGCAGGTTTTATCCAAACACAGTGAAAAGCCTAAGGACGGACACTGGAAAGGGAAATAGCTACACACCCTTAATAAAAGTGCACTAGGTTGTGTTCTCTGGCTCCTTCACTCACACAGCCTGGCCACAAGCAGGGCAGCTCGGGTGCTCTCAGGGGCCACTCTGCTGCTCAGGCTGCAGGGACATCTCGGGTAACCCAGTGGTTGTATTTCAGATTTGCATTGTGTGTGTGCAACTTCAACAGCAGCATCATCATTGGCCAACATTTAATTTTGCTTGTCACATCCTTTTAAGTGCACAGGCTCCTTTACTCCCACTTACCTTTATTTCTTGCACTTTCTTTATTCTCTGGAAGCATCTCTGGGGCAGTTTCTCTGCAAAGACCAGTGTAGCTGATTGCACATTTTATTTCTTTTATCTGATGAGCTGCTTTGCTTCTTCATTCCTTCTCATTCTTGGCTTGTTGGGTTTTTTACACAGCAGGAGGGGGCGCATTAAGCCAGTTTAGTTAAATTTATGTTATTCTTACTCCTATAATACCCATATGTACTTCAACAGACACGTTACTACTGTTACAAGCACTGGTCTTCAATACTAATAGTACCAGCCACACAAGGGCATCCCAAGGCTCTATTAAGGCAAATGAAACATTTTAAAGCAGATCAAGCAGGGTAAAATACTGTTGTTATTACTTTCCAGAAGTACAATTCTGTTTGGCATTAAAATGTCATCTGTTTGGATTTTGTGACACTGCCGAGCTGACCCACATCCTTTGCTTTTTAGTGAATTTAAAAAAATCTCCAAAGCAAGAATTCAGCCTACAGCTTCCCAAGGCAAGTCTGCCTCGTGAACATTGTATTTCAAAATCAAAATCACTTTCTGCTTTCCAAAGCATATCATTTACAAGCAGTTAAGGAAGATGCAGGACATAAACTGATGCCCCATGGTCTGTGAGGGGCTGGGATGAGACCCTGACATGGGTGGTGCTTTCAGCTGAGCATGGTATTGACAGAACTCAGAAAAGGAGAGTGCTCCTCAAAGGGCATTGATGCATAGGACATTTATTCAGTTTTACCATAATAAATGCTGTATTAAAAAAAAAAGCAAAGTAGCTGTAATCTCAAAACTGTGATCTTAGTGTAGAATCCTATTTGCAACATACTTAGTGACCTGTAAATCTGATGACAGTTGTTTGAAGGAAAGTAAAATCTGAGAAAAAAAAACTCTTTCTGGTATTTTATACCTGTTAAATCTGTGAGCAACATCTAAGATCCCTACAGCTTAAAGTTGCAAATGAAAAAAAAAAATTCATCGATTCTTCCTTTCTTCACTTACTTAATATGTACATTTCAAAAGACAGTTTCATTACTTGCCCAGAATATTTAGCTACAGATTTTGCTCTTGGGAAAAAACATTCATAAGCATCAGTGAGATGATTTTATATATAGTTAAGAAAATTACATCTAAAAGTTTCTCCAGCAAAAATATATGCTAAGAAATCTCAATTTAAAGTTATTAACAAAAACAATAAATCAGACCAGCAAAGAAAAAGAATTTATGTTTTTTAAAATCATTGGATCCTGGAGCAATCCTGGCCAATGGAGCCTGGATCCTTATGGAAATTAGCACCTAACAGTGTGATGAAACCTCTGCAATCATCGAGTCCAACTGTAAATCCGACATTGCCAAGCCCACCACTAAACCACATCCCCAGGGACCTTATCTAAAAACCTCCAGGGATGGTGACTCTGCCACTTCCCTGGACAGCCTTTTCCAGTGCTTGACTACCCTTTCCGTGAAGAAATTTTTCCTAATACTCAATCTAAAACTTTGGAAGGATTTTCTCCAAAGCTCCGTCACATCGGTGGCTGCCAAGTGCTTAGGTT
This sequence comes from Amblyornis subalaris, assembly GCA_018881555.1. Lineage (NCBI taxonomy): Eukaryota > Metazoa > Chordata > Aves > Passeriformes > Ptilonorhynchidae > Amblyornis > Amblyornis subalaris. Next base: position 298,635 of record JACAXG010000241.1, read on the forward strand.
TTGAGGCCAAGAGTGGGGAGTCTAAATATTTAATGTGGTCTTACACATCGTATAACCCAGAAATCTTTAATGAGAGTCTCCTGCAGCTACTCTGGAAGTCAGTAATGTGCTGACCTTCAAGATGGATATATTCCTAAGGACTTCTAGTGATAAAGACCCACTCTGTTCTTAGGTATGATTTTTTTGGGCTACTCTTCTTCCAACAGGTATTAGCTTAATTTTAGTTTCCATCCACTGATTTATATAGTTCCACTTTTGCCTATTAGTTCTAAAAGCCTCCTGCAACCATAAATCTCCTGCCGCACTGTTTATACAGTTCCGATAAGTATCCTCTTAACCTTTTTTTAACTAGACTGAGCCTCTCATTAAAAATGAATGTTTTACAGACACCCAGCCATTTTTTGCAGAACTTTCCTGAGCCCTTTACGAATTCCTATAATCCTTTTATAAAATGTGTTAACATCAGAGAGGGGCTGAATGTCTAAGCAGCCATGTCGTCAGCAGGGTGCACGGGAGCAACAATCCGTCCCCCACAGGTACAGCCAAGGGCCTCATTCAGGCACACAAAGCTGCAGCTCACACGTGGCTGGGTTTCAGCCTGACATCCAAGACCCTTTCAAACATCATGGCACTCCAAGATTGAATCCTCCCACCCTGCAGATGCGAGCAATTTTCTTCCGTTCCTAAATGCATGACCATTGATTTGGCTGCATTAGAATGCATAGGAGGCCACACCAATTACAATGGGCTTTGAATCAGACTTCAAAAGAAAATGTGCTGTGAAAAATGGGGCTTTTCGAGGAGCAGGAGACAGGCGTGTTAAGAGCTTATTCCAACAGCATTCTGYAGCAGGAGACACTCACGGGGGTCAAAATGGTACCCAAATGCTAGTCTGCACCAAGAGCCAGGAGGAACGTTCACACCTCGACCCATGGAAGCAGCAGTTGGGAATGGTGAGCTAACGCCATGTGTTGACAAGGAATATCTGCCCCTGTCAGGACAGCCCTATGGAGGGCTGCCAGTTCTGGCAGTGTTCACGCAAAAAGTACATCCTAATCTCATCTATTTCAATCGATGCAATAAGCTAATGAGAAACAAAAAGCCAGCAGAGCTGATCTACGCTGCTGGACGGAAAGATTCCATCCCATTCCAGAACGACAGTGCACAGAGACAGTTTCACAGTAGAAAAAGGGGAAATTTCTTTTGGTATGTGAAACCAGGTCTAAGATGCAGAGTTGTGGGCATTTTGCAATAGTTCCAGGAAAGGTTACTGTTCTTGCATCATATAAGCAGTCAGTCAGCAAATCCATGGCCTGACCACCCCACTCCACACTGCAGAAACTCCTGCTGTTCCTCCCTTCCAGGCTGCAGGCCTCGGGGGTCCAATTCTGCTATTTGAAAATGATCCAAGATCCAATGAATAATGAGACTCCCCTTCCTTGAGTTCAGGGGGCTCTATGGCAGTCCTCAGGCTGTGGCTGTGTGACTGATACTGTAGAAAGGAGTTTCTGAGCACCAAAATATTGTGTTTCTAAACCAGAGTAGCTGCAGATTTATGTGAAAGAACTTCCTGACACTGACCACTTTCCAAACTGACGATTTTCTTTTAGGGTTTTTCAAATGTAGTGACAGCCATTTAAAAAAAAAAGCGCTCTGCATCTCTGTTGTCCTCTCTCTTCCAACTCCTGGTTTGCACTGACTGGAGAAATTCTCTCACCTCTGCTAAGATAAAGCTCCCCCCTTTCTCTGAACATCTTAGCAACTATCAGAACTGAGATGCCAAACAAGATGAACCCACAGCCTTCTCCACCTTGACAGTTCTTGAATTCCTATGCTGTTTGCCAACAAACAAGTAAACTTCAGCTTTTTCAACAGCAATAAATTCTTCACTTCTCCCTGTCCTCTAAAATACCACATACATTCACATTTCTCTCCAAGCAGTAATTGTGCAAGCTAGTAATTCTTAATAATTACAATGAAGATGCCTAGACTATTCCTGGCTACCAAAATTGAAGTCCTTATAGAGATGCAAATATATTATTTTTAGAGATGCAGAGCCACATTTTATCTCACAGTGTAATGGCTCTTCCTTAAAGGGTTGCAAATTTTCTTGTGCACTGTGTTTTTGTCCTGCTAATTGTGGCACTTAGAAAATGTGGTTACCAATATAACATCATAAGCTTCACAGGGGAAAGGGGAAACGATTCTTTCAGGTACAGTACTTTTGTCCCCACTTCACTAAAGTAAGCTTTTTTCTCTTACTGATGTTCTTCAATGACAACAGTAGGGATGGGGCTGAAAGAAGGAAGATTGCCATGAGCAGATTCCAGGGTGCAAACAGGGTGGGAAATATTGATGCTAATCAACCACTCTTATTCATCACAGCACACAAAAATTCCCTCACTTATTTCCATGTGCAGTCATAGAAGTCAACCCTGCACTCCAAGGTACACTTTGTGGTTAATCCATTTTTCCTGGAAACAACATCTTTTCTGTTTAACTTCTTTTATTACTGCTGTAAATCTGTTCTTTTCAATGTGAACTTTGCAGACAGGCTTTTACACGTAACCCAAGCTCATTCTTTTGAAAACGGCAAAATATTCCTCCTTTCCTGGGAACAGAATTGCTGTGGGCACAATAAGGACCACCAGCCAAAGGAGACTCCTCTCCCGGGGGCTAACATCTGGCTTCACCAGCTCTTCCAAAGCCTTCAGGCTCCCATCAAATTTTGGTGGCCACATAGCCTCTTGTGACACCAAACTGCCTTCCTTGTAGGACACACGACAAGCAAACATCCAGAGCTGAGGATGCTCTTTAATGACAGCATTGTTCCTGCACCTGACAGTCTTATAACTTGAGTTAGGTTGGGGAGTTTCCATGGAAACAAAACATGACACTAAGAAATAAAGCAGAAAACAGATTTGGAAAGAGGGTCCCAGGCTGTAGCCCACTGACAGTCTGGAGGAACTCCAGCGCTTGTCACAGCAGTGAGAGGGGAAAATAGGAATAAAATGATTCCTTATGAAATGGTATCATCCTGTCACATTTCAGAGCCACTTCGTTGGTGATGAGCAGTTTGGGCAGCAGCAGTAGAACCTGTGCCACTGCACGAGCAGCAGCTCCAGGCGTGCAAGAGGCCATGGAGGCAGCAGTGCTCAAAGCTCAGCCAGATCCGTGAGGGTTCACAGCCCTGCTGGGTCAGAAGCAAGCACCTTGGGAACAGATTCAAACACTGGTAGTTCCAGCTTCCCCTATCGGATGTGGTACGTGAGCTGTGATCTCAGGTGCCCTGCTGGCAGCCTGACGAGAAACTGGGTTTGCTCAGGCTGCGTGTCCCACATGAGCGAGCACACAACCCTCGGTGTGCAACCATCGGCCTTTTCCCACCTGCCAGCGCTCCAAGGCGTAAGTGCAGGATGACTGGTGATCCCTGTCAGCCACTGCCATCATCTGCTCTGTCACCGCAGAGCCACAATTTTCGTCTGACCCAAACACTTCACCCAGACAGAGTAGAAGGGTCACTGAAATGCAGCTGTTAAGAGAGAAATGTTGAGATCTTAATGCCATCATTACAGCCAAAAGCAAGCGAAGAACCATCATTTTTCCTTTCAAACACACCCACCACCTAAAAACTATTTCCAGAAGGAGCTGCATGTTGTTAGGACTAACCTCACTGCAGTCTGGACAGAAAAATGGGAGCTCCTGCTCCATTTTTGGTAGAAACTCTGTGCCCAAGGCATATAGAACACTGAGCCAGCGTGCAGGGAAATTGCATCCCCTCCAGCCTTAAGCAATGTCAGGCTGGGAGAGAGGTGAGCAGACTCCTGCTGCTCCCCTGCTCAACCCAACACAGACATCACACTGGCAGAGTGCAACACTGTGCTGCATTTCCAGCCCCTAAGTTAGCTGCAAAAAAGCTCTTTTCAAACGAGCACAGCTCATGTTTGCCTGGGGTTTGTAGCTTGACTCCTGAAAGCTGCATAGCCATGGAGTTCTCCACAGTCTCCTGCATTCTGAACAAAGACAGGGCACAATCTGACCCTTATCCAAACAGCAGTACAGAACTCAACAAGTCAGCATGAGAGTTTTCTTGGAAGCCTCATAAAGGACAAAAAGTTCAAATAGGGAAGAAGAAGAAGGTCTTGGCTTTAGACTCATTCTACCTACAGTAAAACTCTCACTTGAATGGTTATATGTACTGTTTTCTTGCACTTATCTGACATGTTACTGCTCTTTGTGCAACAAACTCTAATTCAAAAATAACATTGCCAAGAGTTTTTCACGAAGATCTGTGCGAGACACCACACTCTTAATTTCCGAGTTCTTTGTAACTTCTTACTCAACTTCTGTTGAGACATGAGCATGGCTCAAGTGTGACGAGTCTAAAGGAGGAAGGTTCTTGCAGAAAAGGCCTGGATCGCTCCACAGGAAACTCAGTGATTTCTCAGCTCATCCCAGACATGCCATGCCTCAGTGCTGTGCACGCCTCGGTTCTGCAGTGGCACAAGGAGATCAAGGACAGCCCATGTTACCAGCAGACCTCCCTGAGGCATGTCAGGATGACAGGCCCCTGGGGACAGCCTTGCTTGTACTCACCCTTGGCCTTTCTCATCCTCTTTGATTCGGAAGCCTTCGATGTGGATCTGGTATTTAGCACAACAAGGGATGTCACAGTGTGTGTGACATATAAAATAAGAATAAAACCAACGAAGTCAAAGACATACTTCAAAAGAAAAAAAATCACATCCCATTAGGTTTCTTCACAAATATCAGTTAACGCATCCTACAATAATCACTGCATTTTCAGTTCTGTCTTGAACTGGAACAGTCCATTCCAGTTTAACACTCACTTTTGCTGATGTTACCCTAACCCACTCACATCCCAGCCCAGGCTTCCTCCACACCCTTCCACCTGCACCATCAGTTTCCTGTCCAGCCAGCACTGACACTCATATGCTGGGCATGATTTGCACTATTTACATCATCCAAATCCTCCTGAACTGAGTTCACTACATCCCTGACTAACAGTTGTCTCCCTTCCAGGAAAAGCAACAGAAGTTATGGTGAGGGCAAAGAGGACAGCTCCCTGTGTGGGAGCCCCACACACAGGGTGTTCAAATCCAAGGACCTTGCACCTCTGTAGGGTCTAGGCCCAGCACTGAGCACATCCCTGACCATCCTATAGCAGCTCACAACGTAGCTCACTCAGATTACAGCCCAACAAGTACCACATCCCTGTTTAGGAGACGCATGAATTATTGATGATGTTCAGGAGCCCTATTAAACTGTCTAGTGGGCCAGCAAGAACATTCAGTAGTTCAGACGCATCAAAATGAATAATAAAGCTTCCTATTTTGAAGTTTGGCCGTTAGAGAAAAGAACCCTGGCAAATATATAATTTTGTGTAATTTCACTTGGATGCTCGCTGTAATAGCCGTAGTATTTATGACACCATGAGTCATAACCATACACTGCTCGGATAGCAAAGACACCATTATCCACAACGTTTAAAATCAGAGTCCTCACGCAGGAAAATATCCTGCTAAAGGCAAGGCCTGCTTATTTGCCTTAAACTATAGGTTTAGTCTATAAATATGTACTATTTCTGTAYGTACATCTGTGTCAGCCATGAAATGAGTGTAAATAAGTGTTATAAAAGGAGAGTTGTAAACATTACGAGAGACACCTTCTAGTAATTATTTAGATCCTTCCTATAAAATAGAAAATCCAATTAAATTTCCTCCTTATTCTTCAAACGAACACTTGTCATGCAATAATTAAATCATAAAATAAAGCCTCTCAGGAAAAAAAAAAGACTATTACACATTCAGAACATGATACCCACTCTCATTCTGGCAGCATTTGCGTGTTTCACCGAGTGCAAGGAGAAGACAGAAAACAAAGTTACCATCTTTATTTTGAATGAAGGGCAGTGTGGGCTAAAGCTGTTTTGAGGGACGTTTTCAGTAAATGTGAGACAAAAGAGAGATTTCTCCATTCAGTTCTGGCAGAGATTCAGCTGCAAACTCGAGAAGTGCCTGCACCGAGGGTCAGCACCTCTCTTTGCTTCCTCCTCTTCACATGATGCGTAGGAGACAGTGGCTCCTGAGGATGTAACCCCTTGCTGATTGCCAGCACAGTTTTCACAGCTACCAGGGACCTTTCTGGGTAAGATAGTGCACGCAGCTTCTAGGATTTCACACATTTCTTCACTGCTGTTAATAATCACTCAGTGTGAACCCAAGCAGCAAAATATTTATTCTGAAAGACCTGGTGTCTTGATTTAAGGAACCTTCTAGCAGTTTGAGACTCACAGTCCACCTCGACCACTGCACTTAGAGTGAAACAGTAATCAATATTTGGAGAGATGTTGCTGCATGATGTCCAAAGGTATTTAACAGGATGTGGCTGCTATGTAAATATTATGTAGTTTTTATTTGCTAAATCCACATAAAACCTCTTTTTAATAGCCTTCCCTGTTTGCTTGCAATCACCATCCACATAAAAGTCACTAACTTGAGAAAATGGTTTATCTAGAGCTTTTATATTCTATGTCAAGCCTCAAAGATTGCCCAGAAATGAACCACATTACCCAAAAGTCAACCCTTTGCATTTACAGAGCTCTACCACAAGCAGTAACTGCCCCAAACTCCAGAAAACAGATTACTGGATCTGTAAACACAGAGTACTCTCAAAAGTGATAGTGAAAGAATTGTTAACAAACAGGTAATTTTGCCTGAGAAGACACTAAAAGCCTAAAAATACCCCCATTTTCCCAGAACTACATGTGCCCAAACAGTGCCATTGCAATGGATTTTTATATAGCAGTACAGCATCAGCCATTATAAAAGATGGCATTGACTACTSCAGGAAGTTTTTTGTCCTTGGATCTTCCTCTTTTCCAGAGTCAGCACCTACATTCGTGCAAAAAAAGAACAGGATAACAGGGCCTATTGTCCAAAAAGAGCTACCTGTTCTTATCGTCACTAAAAAATACCCCTCATTTCTTGTATTTCGTTCCAATCAAAAATCTGTCATCGTGACAAAGCTGAACTATCTTAGAAAATTATATCGAGATTTTCAAGCTTGACCTCTTAGCTACCCATCATCAGAGAAACCACTGCCATTACAACATACATCCAAGCCCCTTAGGATGCTTTTCATACTATTAGGAAGTCTAGTGTTCAATTTCAGCATTTTCTCATTTTTCCTCAATCAGCCAGAAGCAAAAAAAAAGTCCCTGAGCAACAGAGAGCAAAAGAGAAAATTCTATCTATCTCAGTATCTTCTCACAGAAATCTCAAAAAAGAAATCAGAGGTGAATATAGCTGTATAATTATTATTCACAAAGTGCTTCCAGTGAGCTTTTTACTCATCTCTGGGAGATGCAGCCTTCTGTATCAATGTCAAACAACATTGCAAACCCACTTGCAAACTCTATAAAGGGTTCTGAATTCCTCATTGCCTGGGGCAGTGATGTGGCTGGTAGTCATTTCCTGATCAAAATTATCTTCTGGAATAGCCCAGGACATGGCCTGTACAAGAAAACATTGATGCAGCTGTAGAGCAGCACTATTTAGAGACTAAGAAGAGATTGGGGATTGTTTCTTTGCTTGTTTATGACAGATATACTGAGAGTCCTTCATTTAGATTCTGGAGTTAGTTCCTCCTTCAACCACAGCTCATAGTCAGACGACAAACAGAGCATTAAAGCTACATGACTTGCCAAGCTTGTAAAGCCTTAATAAGAGATCCATTGGAAAGCATTACACAAAAATTTAAGTATTTGTTTGTCTTACAGGCAAGTCACTTCATTTCTTCCAGCTTCATTCCTGTCGGGGGTGGGGGTGGGGGAGCTCAGGGAAGTGAAATCCAGGAACATGAAACAGGCACAGATACCAACTCAGTTTTCCATCATGCCATTTTACATGTGCCAGTGCTACAGCCAAGGGATGCTTGTGATGGACCTCGCTGGCTTTACTGGTCAGGAAGGTTCACTCAGCACACCACGTGCCCAGGTGCCATCCCCCAGGCAACAGACCTGGAGGAAATACAGAGTCACCAAGACCTGCCCCCCGAATAATGAGCTGGGCTGCACAGTGTGAGACACAAGCCTTTTTCTTCCCCCTACAAAATGTCAGTACCATGGAAGCAACGAACACCCTGTGAGATTACTGCAGTCATCTCACACTGCTCTGCAAGTCACTGCACAAGTTAGGTGTCAAAGCTGAACCTTGCATTCATTGGTGAAGTATGAACTTTCCTAATATTTTGTAAAAATAGTGATATAAAAAAATGTGAAAATACCTGTAAACAGTAGAGATTTGTACTTGGAAATGTAATAAAACACAGGGAGTTAAACTCTTTGTACCCTCAGGAAGAGTGGCAATGCTAAGCAGCCCACAGTAGAAGCAACACCCTAAAGTGTGGAAAGGCTTAAAAACAGCTGGCACTGGTTGACAAGGTASTGGATGGTCAAAGATTGGACTTGATGATCTTGGAGGTCTTTTCTAACCGAAATGATTCTGTGACTCTGTGATCATATGCAGTTACTGAAGAGTTTACATGGCAGGACAATAAAACAATCACTGTAAGTCATCTTCTCCTAACTAAGATACACATTTTAAAACACTGTGACCTTTAAAACCTTTTCCGAGATGTGAGGACAGATAGAAAAGGAGTCACACGAGCCCAAGCAACCCAAACAACAACAGAACAGACCCCTGTAAGCACAGGGTGCTCACTGCTTCAGCAGGGAGGGAGACAACTTACCCTCCCGGGTATCTCTTCCCCCAAATTAGCATCATTAACACAGTATTCACACCTCCTGTCTCCCAGCCCGCAGGAGGTTTCACTGAAGTGCTGCAAGCAGACACAGCATTTGCCCTGCCACAGATGAAAGAGCCAGGGGGAAACCAGACTTTAACTACTGCAACTCTTCAGAAAATTAATGGGAAGCCCAAGTTTCTCCAGCCTACTTTGACAGACTAAAGCAACACAAACCGTACAACACAAATTGGAGGAATAAAAAGAGAACTATCATAAAATCTGCAGCCAGCAGCAGACAGGGGCAAAGTTTAAATCTCCAGTTAATAGCATCTATTACTTTCAGGGCTCACCACAGACTAAAGCATTTCATTGCACTTTGGAAAAAAAAATACCMCTCCTCAGGCTGAAAAGAGGACTTCATCAAGCACTCCCATGGCCTGAGGGTGGTATTCAGTTTGGGGTCTTCCTGCTGTTCCCCAGTCCCTGCAGAGTCTCGGGGGGCCTGGCCACCTCCAGGCAGCACCGCGGGTCCCCGTGTCCTTTGTCAGGTGAAGGGTCCGAGGCGGTTCCCAGCCCCTTTCCTGAGGCTCCGGCCCTTTCTCTGCAGCTCCCACTGCAGCTGCTCACGGAGCCACCTGCACCAGGTGTGCTCCCCGACAGCCAACATGACAACCTTTTATCACAACCGTGCTCCAACCCAAATTCCAATCATCTAAACATTAAAAAATGTACACTTGCCTTTTAATATTTATAAATGTGTACTTAAAGTTAGTAATGCTCGTTCTAATATCTGCACCATAACTTGATAGCATCTGCACTGGGAGATAGCAGCAATAACTCCAATCTAACCAAATTTTGTTTGCAAGTAGCACAAGGTTATCACTTTGGCAAAGGATTTTACAGCTTAATGTCCACCCAGTGGTTAACCTTCAGAGAAACAAAGAGCGGGGGCAATACACACCACCCAGGTAGAATGGCTACTGCCTTTAGCATATTTATAATTTGGTTTAACAAAAAATCTAGGTATTTCTCTTTGCAAAACGTATTTTTATTCAGCTTTTACTAAGAGTTACATTGTTTTTCTATGCACTGTATCTGCATTAACGATCATTATAGTAATATCTGTCTAACATGCCCTTGGCTCATCAGCCTCACTCGAAGCACGGTGTGACTTGGCAGCATGATGAGCAGCTCCTCTCTGTGCTTTCCATTCTGTTTAGGGGCATAGGCTGCTGGGCTGCATTTGCATACATTAGATGAGCACAGGTGTCCCTACTGCTAAGACACCCATAAAACATTCTTTTAAGAACAGAATGAATCAACTCAACCTAAAAAGGAGTCTAAACATTCTTAAATAATCATGGCATCCTCATTTTGAAGAAAACCAACTTTTAAGCATCCATGGCTTAAAAGTTATTAAGATTTCTAGGAGAAATATTCTTCAGCCCCAATAGAGCACATGTTTTATTTAAATTAGCATTACACCTAAGAGCTTTAGCACATATTTTCTTCTCAGGCAGTCCTTATTACTTTGTGACTGTTTCGTATCACCCCTAAATAACACTGTCACCAGCTAAATGGATAGAGTGAGCTATACTTACAGATGATTTATACTGAACTAAAACATGTATCAGGAGGCATATTTCTACCCTGAGTCTCTAGATACAGCTCCCTGTGGCAGCGAAGGAACTATGAGCCTTTCTGCCCTGAATTTCTAACAAGATCATTTGCATATRCACACACTCCTGAGCTCTGGCACACACAACTTTGCACCAAGTTGGAAACCTCCATCTGGGGAAGGCACATCGTGTGCTTCACCCTGTTCCTAACGTCCKCTGAAGCCGCTGCAGGCATCACTTGGCACAGCTCACGACAGGCACTCCTCTGCTTCTGGAAGGAGAGGGAAAAAACAGACAGGAAGAATCATGTCCAGTGTTATTCAGCAATCCCAGGGCATGCACTGGAGCAGTCAGAGCTGTAGGGATTTATGGACTCACCTGTATGAACGGAAGAACCCTCATCCTTACTGGTGAGCTTGAACAGTGGAGAGCTGGGTGCTGGAGACCAGTGATGTCAATGAAGTGCTTCTGTCTTCCCACTGGTTCTTTTTGTGTTATCCTAAGGAAGCTCCAAGGGCTCCTCCAAAAATTTTGCAGGTACAAAGCAACAACCACAAAAGATATCATATGAARAAAACACGACGATGAAATAAAATAATTCTATCAGTAAAGCTGATCATCAAGTGAGGATAAATCAAACTATGGTGTTGGATACGAGAGCAGTGATGGTGACAGTGAAGAAGCAGGAACTAGAGCTCTAACACCTGCAGCATCACTCCTCTGATTTAGCTGCTCAGTGCCCTGGATTATGTATTTTACTTGCTAACAGAGGTATTTTTAAATGCAACTTCAAACTTAGCRATTAAAAAAATGAAATATATTTTTCTACAGAGTTCAGACCTTGTTTCAGATTTGAAGGTATACTGGAGAAAATCAACAATCCACAAATAAAGAATGAACCTCTAAGTAACCATAAAGACGCAGAGAGAAAAGCCCCCCAAACCCTCCACATACCTCCTCCTACTGCTTTGGGTCTCTCCCTTCCCTGTGTGGCCATGATTTTCATAAATTTTCAGCATCACACTTATCAGATTGTATTGCCACTGATCAGAGCTCAAAAGGCAGTGCAATTTCTCAAGCAGCACAATCACATAAGGGCTCATAACCAAACACAAGGACTTCTGCCTTCATCTCACCACACTGCAACCATTTCAAGGAGACTCAAGGGAGAGAAACACAAGCTCCTACTCAATCAGGTCCAAGGAGTCCTGCAAGTAAACCCCAGGACTGGCTCGGATACAAGGATGTGGCTGTTTGTGCAAAGCAAAGCAACGCCACAAGGAAAGGCCAGCGCTTTTGGAAAGAGGCTGTTACACAGGAAAATTTGCCATCTTGTAAAATCATCCTTTCCTCACCCACGTGGCGTTAGGCACAGCCCCCACTGGGCTGTGCTTGAACACAGTCACAACAGCCGGGCAGACGTGATGCTGATCACTGCTGCCAGGATAAATTAGGATTATTATATTCTCACCCTGCTTTGTAGATTATTCTCTAAGCATCTGCTATTTGCCACTGTTGGAGACAGGATACCAGGCTGTCAGTAATTGTTACTGTCAAGGAAACAAATGGACTGCTCAAGAAAAAACTGCGAAAAAAACGAAGGTGGCAAAAAGAGAGAGAAAGACGTAATGAAGGTGGAATCACAGAGCCCCAGAGATGAGGACAAGGGGTGCTAAATGAGTAATAAATACCAGGGCGAGCACTGAGGGGATAGGAAATAGAAAGCAACACGCCTGTGATTGGAATAGGAAAGATTTTACTCCGTATTCCTGCTAGAAGGAAAATATCTCAAGGGCAGAACAATGGAAAAAGATCATCAAGCTAAGAAAAAGACACAAGTGAGGCAAGGAGCTAGACAGGGGAGTTTTGGATGGGCCCCAAATATTAGTCCAGCAACTTCAAGTGGTCAAGATGGTTATCCAAGCTGGACATGAGACCCAGAGCAACATCACAGAGCAATGGCTAGACGACTGAACTCCTAGGGAATGAAAAGAAAGTAATTAAATTAAACACCAAGAGAAATCCCAGAACCAACAAAAAGTATGGGAGAGAAAGAGTGTGCAAAAAAAAAAAAAAATTGTAATTTGCTTTATCCTTGTCGTGGATGATTTTATGAAGACCTCAAAAGCAACAGAAACCTGTTCAGGCTCTCCTGGAAAATATCACCCAGTGGCCAGCAGGAAGCTGAAAGCAATAGAAATCRTTGTGATTGCAGGGCCCCCTGTATCTGCATGTGATGGGAACCTCAATCAGCCTTTTGAATAATCCTGAAATTTTTTAATATACTTAATAAAGGAGGGGAATAGCAGCTGTGCCAGCACTGCAAACTTGTTTTTTGCAAACAGCCCAGTGACACACCACACACTGACTGTAAGAATATCATTACCTGAAATTACTACAGAACACTTTAAAAATCACTGATAATTGACAAGATGTAATTTTAATGAGGAACCATCAGCGAATGGAAGTGCTTTTAACTGGGCCTACAGAGACAAGTTTCACAGCCCAATGCAACTTGGAACTGGCTTGAGTGATAAATATTGCCAAACTTAGATAAGCACAGTCAAACAACTCAGTCTCCTCCATTTGCCCAGCCCTACCAAAGATCAGACACTGTAACACAGAAGAACAAAAGCCTACTTGTCTAGGATCAAAGAATGCAGGGGTGAATTATATACTCCGCTTACAGAAGGGGGAACTGCATGTTGAAAGTTGGATAATTAAAAATATATATGGGAGTCAGGGCAGATAAATGGAACACAAGGTCCCAGGGCCATGCAGGAGCTACAAGATCTGATGACACATTTAAGTGTTTCAAGAGGCAAGGTTAGAAAGGTGATGTTGTTTCTGTGTATGGTGCTAGTGAGAACATTATCAAAATGTGGCATTCTGCAGTCCCTGAGTAGCCACCTCTAATGTCCACAGCTCAAAAAGATGCTGAAAAACAGAGAGAAATGCATAGAATTTAAGGGCCTGGAAACAGATTGTGTGGAAAGTGTTTAAATTCTGTGATCTCTCCAGCAAAAAGAAGGCTGAATAATGATTTGTCCACATCACGGGAAATGATCTGCATTACTAGCAGGCTCCTTAATTAAGCATACAAAGGACRAAGATGATTCAATTTGTGGAACAAGAAAATAAACTCAGATTTGATTTATTATTTTATAAATCACCAGAAATAATTACTTACCAAAACAACTACCCTCAGGACACCTTTGAGATCCAGTTATCTGCACTCTTTAAATAAGCCCAAATATTCTTCTGAAAGGCAAGGAGAAGTTGCTGAGTGAAATTTTCTCTAGGCTGTGTCATCAGGATGATCCCAAGAATCATGTATGCATTACAGAAGAGGGGACTGTTAGAGAATGTTTGCCATATTCACACTACAATGCTCAGGCTTACTTGTTTACATGAGGCTTTATTTGCACACAGTTGTAGAAAATAGAGAATGTGGTGATTAACATTTAAAACAGGTAAGTTATCAAGGCAAGAGCGCTCTTTGTTACAGATACATTCACATTTATTCCAGCATTCAGCTATTTTATTGTCATAAGCCAAGCACATAGTACTGGGTACCATAAAATCTAAAAATACAGGCTTTTTCAAAGCGAGCGTGTATTAAATTTAATCCATAACTGTAAGAGTTCCAGTAGACCTACAACAGCCCCCATTAGAAACATTAAGATTACAGTCTTCCAGATAACAATGTCCACAGTAACTCTGTGCAAACCACTATATACATTAAAGTGTGGATAATTAATATGCTTCTGCATTTTATTATTTTTTCCTCTGCAAGGAATAGCTGTTCTAAAATCATACATGTCTGCCCAGAGCTTCCTGAATGTCGCAYATGCTGAAAAAGAATGGAGCTAGGCATTTGTGGTCAAATGCTGCAACTCTTGGCAGGAAAACACGCTCAAAATTCCACATTTTGGCTGAAACAAGCCTGCTGGGTAAATCCCAAATATAAAATTTTTTATGGGACAAATCTCACACTACCGRTCTGCTCTCTGCAGCAGTAGCTGCCTGCATCCAATCAAGGTGTTGGGAAGTGGGCAGGAGCAGGAGATCCACAACACCCACTGACACAAACACCTATTATCCACATCACTCTCTAAACTGACACAGATTTTCCCACTTCAGTTTCACCATAAAGCCTGGAACATTCGAGTCTGGTAGATATAATTGCTATTTAACAGGAGGGGGGAAAGCATGACTTGCAGTACCAATCAAAGAGATTGTTTATAGAATAAAGTAGCAATATCAGTTCCCAGTGAGCAGAAACACAATGGTATCTGCTGTTGGGGTGCTCAGTGGAAAACAGCAGCAGATGCTTCACAGCCCCACTCSATAACATGGACTGACAAAATGGCTCAAGTTCAGCAAGGCAGAATTAAACCTGTAGGGTTGGATCCCCCACCAAACCCCTCAAAGGAGCTTGGAGCAGCCCAGGTGGGGCTGTGGTTTGCTGAATGTGRACTGAAACCAGCTGACATTGTGTGGTGGGGTTCATCCCACCCAGGGCTTTTGCCACCACCCCACACTATGCCCYGAGCCAGTCACGCAGGCTCCATCCTCGGGACTAGAGAGGACTGGGTATTTCTAGCCTGCAGTTCATCTCATCTTGCTCTAGACTCCTGATATAAGTCGGGGTAATGGTTCCCTCAGAGTGCTTTCTCCTGTGCTGTGAATGAAATCTAAACATGAAGCTCCAATGTAAATGCTTGTGTCGTCAGATTAACGCCTTTCTGTCTGTCAGTGCCAGGTAATTATATCTGTAATGGCCAGTGAGATCTTCCATACTGTCACCACCCAAGAAATAAAGCTGGGACAGAGCAGGGAGACCAACTTTGCCACTGCTTGAGCTGGAATCAAAATTTATTCCTTGCTACCTAGTATCTGTGGAGGGAAAAAAGACATCAAATTACAGAAATTGGTCTTAAAGGAACCAGGTTACCAGAACATGTCCTCTGCCCTGCTGCCCAGAAGACCAGTGTGATGATCAATTTGTGTTCTGGCTGGAGACCAAATTAGCTGAAGTAGTTACTGTGCAGTTTGAATCCACGGACTGTGGCCCAAGGGTGGAAAAATCGTGGCTGGCTGTGGGGCTCCCTGTACCGTGTCCTAGCTCACCAATAAAGTGCAGCTTTGCTGGGCAACAACCTCCCACCTCTATTTGTCCCCTTATCTGCTGTGCAGAAACCATAGAACTCATACAATATTTAGAGCACGGAAGGAGTATTATAGTGATGGGGAGGTGATGTAATTTCTCTAATGTTTGTTGACTTATGGCTAGAATGTGCAATTCAACAGCTGAGGAACCCATCATTTCTATTCATGCTGCACTGCTCAGAAGTGCACACATTTCAGTCCATGTCAGCTGAACAAAGGTAGCCAGATCCTTGGACACTTGCCACCGCAGCTATGTAGTAGAATTATGGTGCCTTGAACATTTTATGATCTCTGATGATAGCAGCATTTACACTGGGCTGATGGTTCAAATTAATCTGATATTCAGAAGTTACAGCATTTAATTAGGATTGGTAATAAAAATTATAGCATTGAAGAAGCATTATGACAGCATCTGTCCTGAAACGGGGGTGGGGGAATCAGTCAGTGTTTAAAACAAAGCAATAAATTAATATTAAAAGTGACTAACAACCAAAGAAAATGACCTTCTGGAACAATAAACAATAGATAGCAGCTGCCTCATCTTTGGGGTGGAGAGTCACTTGATAATTTTGCACCTCAAAACATTTCTTTGATGTGGTGTAAAACCCTCTCTACAATACAAGTCCCTTTTTGTGCATTTTCTAAGCAACTAAAGCCTAGCACTCCATTTTTACTTTTATTGCCTTTCAGACTGGTGAGAGCAATATAATGATTCATCATTAAAGTACTCTTTAAGCAGCTTTGTTCCTATTTGTTGCTATATATATTAAATAGAAATTGCTCTTTGAATTCACCTCTAAAGTCAGACTCGGTTTTTTATCTAACAAGAACGGTATCTCCAGTCATCATCTGAATGCAGCAAAGTGAGAAAACCTTTTGCATAATATAAATATCTGCATTCACTAAGAGGAGACTGATGCCACCACCTACTGTGAATGCATTTTATAAGTGGTACAAAGCCAGATAGATTTCAAATGCAGTAGCACCGTCTCTTAAAGATACTCCAGGCACTACCAGGAAGGCACAGTTTTATCTCCAACTCAACAGTTTCTGGACCACAGGCTTGGTCACCTGTAGCTGGTTTACAAGCAGTATCCAAACCATACAAATGCAATGATTGCTGAAAGAGTGCAGGCACCTAAAGACAGGCCTTCACTTAAATCCCTACAGAAACCAGGGAAATAAACTCCCTAGCAAATAGCTCTTGAAGATTCGATTTGTTTCCTTTGCCCTGCCTGTCATCCATGCCCTGCACCACGCGTGTCTGACAGGCAGCACGTGACTGGCCACTCATTCCAGCACGGCTTGCCAGGTACGGGACCTTGATGGGTAAGGCCGGGCATTTGTCTCCAAAAGGGCAAACCCCACAGAGATCCCAGCATCACTGCTGCCAGCTCACCACTGGGCCCATAAGGACACCAAGCCTAACCCCTTGTTGCAGAGGGGCACAGCGGGGAGCCCCTGCCCTCGCTCCAGGGTGGGCACAATGTGGCTGCCAGGCAGAGGAGGGTTATCAATACAGGACCTGTGACACAAAACGCTGACCAGTCCCCATTGAACCAATTACAGTTTTTAAGAATTACCATTATTAGTTCTAACAAATAGCTCTCAACTTCCACATAGTTAAGAGTTTAATGCCAAACTTTATTACTGACCGGAAAGGCTGCTCAGAAATCGTCAGTCGTTGAAGTGTGCTGGTTTGATTTCCTGAGTGGGTATGAGCGTGGCCGTAAGGAAAGTGTTCCCATCCACTTCTTCAGAACACATCACATGGGATTACGCCCCAACATTTTGCTGTTTTGGTAGAAGGACTTTTTGAAAAATACACTTACTGGAATAGCGGCACAAATATGACTAATATAGTTGCTGGCCAGCAAGCGCCCAAATTAATTTTGAATTTTGAAATCTTGTTTGAGAAACATTTTGCTTTAATTTGGCTAGTTCTAATCACCATTCTGCCTGTGTGCAAATAGCAGTAAATGGGATGACTAATATGTATTCTTTCCTACTGTTTCCTGCACAGGCAATGGTGTTACTTAATGCTCACCACCTTTTATAAGTGCTCTTCTACAAAGAAGTCATTCAGATGACCTTACACCAATACTACACTGGTGAAACTCCACTCAATGTTTGTACACTTAYGTTTTCAGCTCTCTGAGTGAAGCCAGGAGATTTTTCTCCTCTTTGTGGGAGAAATAAGTGTTGCTATGGAGCACTGGGTATCTACCTAGTAGGTGGGTAAGAAGGGTTATCCTCTTTCTCAGGACAGGGAGGAGCAGCTCCTTCCCAGGGATCATCACAGCCTCCATCCCTGGCAGGGGTTGTGGCTTCTTGATTCATGCACAACAACAAACCCACCAGACCCACTAATGCTCCTCCACCTCCAACACACAGGTCTCGCAGAGCAGAAGAGGTCTCCTCTACAGGATCCCAGAGGAGGATGCACAAGTGTCCTGCTCTTACAAAAACAAAAAGGAAACATGTTCTTGCCTGCATCTGGGCCCAAATTACAACAAAAAAAAAGGGGGTGGGGAATTCTACTCCAGCTTTCCCTACGAGATATGTCAGTGCTGAGTCAAACACAGCACAACAGCCCTGTGGAAACTGAGGCGGCAACTACAAATGCTCTGAAAAAACTGCTCAGGGAGCAACACATTCCTAAGTGGAATGTGTTGCTACCTGAGCAAAGAGAACAAAAGTGACTACAGAGATTTGCAGCGCAGATGACAGTGCTGCTCTTTTTCCTGAAGAGTGCGGTTACAAATGACACATTTGCTCTGCCAGGATGCCACAGAAACACTTCTGAAACTGTTACACAGCAATGGCACTGTTGGCTGTGCTATCTCAATAGCTCTGCAACGCCAGAAACAAACACAAACTGCTCCCCGTGTGAGGCAGGTTCGTAATCCAGGCAGCACCTTCCTTTTCTGCACTGCCAGCTTTCCCTGGCAGGGGCTGAGCTCAGGAGCCAACACGCAAACACACGCATGTGGGTCAACCAAGCCAGCAAAACCAAATAGGTATCTAATGCCCACCACCCTGCTTTTCCAGAGAAACTGAAAACTTTCCTTCCAGCTTAATCTTTACAGAATAAAGCTCCCACTGGAGGTCTCAAGGCAAACCAAAAAAGCGTGCCCTGATGGTAAGAAGAGAACAGCATTAGCTGCTGCTGATTTTGTTAGGGATTTCTCGAGAAGGCAACTTCCTGAACAAGCCTAAGTAAATTTGATGGCACTGACAGATTTTCTCTCCCTGGTATTGGTACAAAAAATCCTCAAGCAAATATTCTGGGTCGTTAAAGTAGTTAGAGTTGAACAAAACTCCTCTCCACGGGGCTTGGAAAGCAAAACACAAAACCCAGACTCATACCCAGGCTGCTTCTAAAACAAATTTCCTTCTCCCTTCCAAACACCAAGATCAACCCTTAGGACCTCAACATTCCTCTCTTTCTCAGGGAAGAGCACCTTTTTTCCTTCCCCTTAGCGTAATTTCACTCCTCAAAAACACACTACCTCCCTGTCGGCAGCATTTTCCCTCCCTGCGTGGGTGCCCTCTGTCCTCCCCACGTCCACAGGAGCAGAAGGAAGGGACCTGTAGAGTGCACTGTGTCCCAGTTTCTGAACCGAAGCATAACCCAGCGTACTGCAGCCAACCTCATCGAAAGGTCATATACCAGGAAGAAGTGAAAGCTCCCAGGTGCATTTCACCGAGACTGAGGGTAGTTTATTTCAATTAGGTGCAACAACTTTATTGCCAATCACGAAAGGTATCACTCAGGTATCCTTTGCTCTCTCCTCCCCGCTGCACACTTAGAAATCACACACATATTTTCTGTCTGGCATTACAGGCTGCAAATTAGTCCCTGTTCCCATGGAAAATTTTTAAAAATTTTATAGCCCAGACTCAGGAGGGGACTCTATCTCCCCCGCAAATGTCACGGCATATTGCACAGGCAGCAGCACCTACCTCCGTGAGCCGACAGAGCCAGCAAGTCAACATAATTCCTCTTGGATGGAGACATTTACCCCAGCTCAGACAGCCGGGGCTCTGCTGCCATGCCTGGAGCTTCGGACACACCAAGAAAGCATCTTCTGCGAGCAGCGCGGCTCCTCTCACACCCCGAACTGCAGCGGCAGCAGCCTGAGAGAGCAGCAGCAGTTGAATTGCTGCACATGTATCTCTGCAGATTATTTCCTGCTCAAACACTTGGCGTAAAGGCAGATGCTCTTAACCCTCTGGAGGCCTATGCCTTTGTCCCCCCTCGGCAGAAGGAAGCCAGCAACTCCAGATATTCTGCGGTGAGGCCGGAGAGGAATGACCGGAGACACGCAGGGCATCTTCCCAGTAGTAGTCCCAACCTCGTGCTAGTTGCAGTCACTTTGTGCTCGGGGAGCCAGGCATTCCCACAGCAGCCCACAGCATCCCCAGGCAGGCACCGCACGGTTCCCACTGCATCACCCGCTGCGGATCCCCGGGCAAAGCTCCGCTCGCAGCTCACGCAGGAGCCCCCGCCAGGGTGGGGTGGCCGGAGGTCCGAACCTGCGGCCGGAGGCCACGGCCAGGCAGGCGACGGACACAAGAGGAGCACGAGTGATGTGGCGAGCCCAGCAGTGTCCCCCAAACTCAGGCGCACGGGGCTGCCGCTCCTGGCACTGAGCGGTGCGGTCGCAGGCGCTGCCCCATCACCCGCGGGCTCCGCTCCGTGGGCAGGCACGCGTGTCCGGATGGCACCCGGGCGGCGAGCGGCAGCGCTGCTCCCTCTCACAGCCTGCGAATGTGACTGGAAAGCATGGCTGAAAACATGCTACAATTAACAGGAGGGAGGGAGATACTATTGCTCTCCTGCTAGTCTTAAAGGCACATTGCTCGCGTGTGCCTGTTGGGGATGCAAACGCCCACAGCTTCAGTCCCGGCGTCTCACCCACCTGCAGGCAGCCGGGAAGCCCAGGCGGGAGCCCTGTGCGGGTCTGGGGAAGGACAGCACCCCAGGAGTCAGGAAGGGAAGGGGCAGCTGGCAGGAGTCCCTCCATCAGGGGCTGGGACTGAGGCCTGACACGCCTTCACCACTGTCCCGGGAGCCTGATCAAGCCCCTGTCATCCAGCCCGACCGCCAACCCCTGTCACTGTTCCCTCCGCCAGCATCTCATGGGTCAGACTGGCCACTGCCACACCAAGCCCCACACAGCACTAGCCACTGCTTCCAGCAGGCAAGGGGGGCCTGGTACACCCTGGGGACACAGTGTCCCTCTCCTGGTCTTGGCAGCAGAGTCAAGTTAGTGGCACTGTTCGTGCTGGAGAAGCCGGCCAGCACTACAGCAGCAGCAGCAGGTGCAGTTTTGCACCCTGATGTTACACAGAAAGGATATCCCTTCTGCAGAGGCAGAAGCTGAGATGCTGAAATCCAAGGTGCCACACRTGCTGTGATGAGTTCAGCAGGTCTTAGACTGGCTGGTGCCACAGCCACCTCCCTCCCGCCCCAGGGCCGGGGCCAGCAGGCTGTGCATCAGCTGAATGCCACATGTTCTCTCTTTGCTTCTCCTCATACCCTCTCTTCTGAGTGCCTTGGGATACTCTGGCTTGTCCTTCAACATGTCACAGCACAGATCCAGCAATAACAGTGCCAGTAACCAGCCCACGCCAAGCTGTTCCCTCCCTTGCCCCGCTAACAGCTGGCATCTGAAACACTCTCTAGAAGTCTGCAAAACGGGTGATTTATCCTATTAAAAATCTTCCCTTTTGTCTCAGTAGTGGTTGTTGCCATAGATAACACGCTTTTCTGAGCGGGACCAAATGGTGTGAAGCCCTGAACCTTGTTAAGCCRCTTTGCGTCACACAGCAACCCGTTAACACCTCTGATTCTCCAGGCCCACTGGAGACACCGGAATTAACCTGATCAATACCTGCCTCCATCACCGTGAGGGAAGCTATTAGCAGCGTGGATGTTTTAGCCTGAGCMCACAATGCCAAAACAAATCGCTGTGGTGAAAAGTAAGTTAAGGGTAGTGCAACTTCAGGCTTTCCTGAAAAACAGTCTGAAAGGAAAGGTACAGACTGTACACCATTAACACAAAATCAGTGAAGAGTTACCACTGATGCAAGTGTGCATCACAGCCAAATAAATACCTGCTTTCCTCTAGTCCTAGTACAGAGRGGCTATTAAAACATGATCCCCTGACAAAATGAGTGCAATGCCTGTTTCACTGCTTCCAGGCCATGCAGCTTTGTGCAAAAATACCACAGTGAATTAGTTCAAAACAGTCTTTATTAGGGATTGCATATCTTAAAGAAAGTCTTTTTAACACCAGACCTACAAAACATGCATAAGCAGTAATCAAAATGCTAGGCAGAGACACTTAAGGCTTTATACTCCTCAAGTTTCTCCCCTGAGTATCAAAGATCAAATTTGCTCTCCAGAAGATAGCTGAGGATTTCTTGAGTGTAATGCTTCCTGAGCTCATTGATTAGTATGCAAACACAGCATGGTGACTACCAGCACATTGCCACAGGTATCTGTCCTGAAAAAAGCCAGTCCCCTGCAACACACTGAATAGAAATATTCTATGTACAGGCACTATTACTTTTTTAAACTGCAAGACCTGATGGATGAACCCACTTTATATTCGGGGGAAATGATTGCCTATTAAATTAATAAGATCAAATGCTTATTTGAGTTATTCCATCATGTACAACAGAGTGTTTTGGCGTGAGAAACTCAGGTCAGCAGGGTCATATCTTACTGTCAGATAGCAAATCTTTCACTAAGAATTATGCACATGTTTGCAAGGGTAGAGTTTTTCTGATTTAGGGCAATATGAAACTTCATTCTAAAAAATATTTGAGCATAAGGAAGTCCTCATGTTGTGAACTGCCATACKACAGAAAGCTGAATTATTAAAGATGTCTGCAAACAACTGCAAGACCCAAAATTCACATCACAATTGTACTAAACCGCAAGTTCCACCAAAAATATGTAACCCAATTAGAGTACACAGGTCTTCACAAAAAGAAAAGCACTGCAAAACAACCTTTCTCAAAGACTTTAAATGCATAATAAATAAATGTAAACTGTAAGAAAAACAGCCACCATTAGAGTGAGCTTAAAAACAAAAAGGAGAGCCTTGGAAGTCAGAAACCTGCCTACAACTATTCAAAACTTTTAGAAACATATTTTCAAGTGTATTGCTACGTGATACCTGAGGAATAACAATGCAAACTGTGAAACCTTTTGAAACTCAAAGCTCTCAGGTGGTGGATGTGTCCATGCACACAAAACAAGCAAMTACCCAAGGGACAGCAGGCACATTCAAGAGCATCCAGCATGCTGACCCTACTGGGACTTATAAAARTAGTAGTTTAAATGGCTACTTTGGAAAAAAATAAAACCAGGCAGGGGCAAGAGAAACGGAGGCCTGGCAGGATGAAGCTGTACCCGCTTTATTTTGCATGGCTCTCTCTGTGGCTCTCTCGGCTCAGAAATCCTGGAATACTGACCTCAGCAACCTTCATGTTACAAAATTCATGTGTCTACTCCTGAAATTCAACATTTAAACTTACTTTGTAATTATTCTTCTACTACACTGATATAGTAGATGAGGACTAATCCATCTTCTGAGAAATGGTTTGTCCACTGCTGTTWCCAATTTGCAAAAGATCATCATTGGTTTGTACCAGGTAAGTAAACGATTCCTACATCACATAAACGATTTGTACATCTACTGCCAGCACATCCTTCAGGCCTCGTGTAAGAGAATCCTTACAAGTGGGAGGAAAGGGTTCCTGTACCTTGTGAAAAGCAATGTCAGCACAATCATTTCAGCCTTCTGGAGGGTGATGGGGTGGCTGGAGTTTCACTTGTGACTTCATGCACTGAAGCAACTCCATAGGGCCAACCCRTACACTGCCACAGGCAAGCACCTGAACTCCTGCATAAAACGATGGCAAGAGCAGCACTGGAAGAAGCCAGGACAACCTGAGTAAGCAGCAAGCAGGGAGATTGTCCCTCCTGAGCCTTGCATCCGCTTTAGAAACATGCAGTAAGAGCCATACTCAGTTCAGTGAACAGCTCCTGTACAGATCACGAACTAGAAATTTCGTCCAAGAGAAAAAATTTGGCAAATGGTGAGAGCTTCTCTTAGAAGGACATTTCACACACACGCCCACAATCTGTAAGGAGTAATGCCCAGTTCTCTACTCCCTGGCTCTTGGCTTGTTTGTAGCTCTTGGCTACAAACAAATCACAGAGTCTCTGGGATATGCCTCCCACCCCAGGGTTCCCTRAACCTGTTCTCCAGACTGCCTAACAGAGCAGCTCCCAACATTTTCTGTCTCTTTGTAAACTCCAGTTTTTCTCATCAGCCCAACCAATAAGCAGCTCCTGAGCACTTAGCATAACCCCATGGCTGTCTGCAGTTCTGAACCACGGGGTTGATGGTGAGGGGGTTCCAGCCAGAAGAGAGGTGCAACAGCAGATACCAGGGCATGGAGTTTGGGAAGCAATGGCATGGAGCTTTAATATCCAGCTTTCTCAGAAACCACCTCCCAGCAAAACTAACAAAAGGAACAACTAAAGCAGACACAGTTTTGAACACTCACACACGTTAGCCTGGTGAGCCGTCAGTCCCGAGGTTTATTTATATCGGAAAAACTTCAGAAGTTCAAAAAAGGCATTAGCATCCAAACAAGCAACACTGCCAGGCTACAGCACCTCACTGGGAAACATCACAGGACCAGCCTGCAGTGTTTACCCAAGGAGATGCATGGGGATTAAAATGAGAGTTTACTGCAGGGAAAAGCTAGGGACATCAGAGACCTAAATGCCCTTGCAAACACCCTGTTTGCAAGACAAAACAACCACTCTTTTGACTTGGCCTGTTTAGAGGCAGATACTACTGATTATGAATGTTTAAAATATCTGCATTGCATTGTGGTTTTTCGTGAGGTTYGTTTTGTTTTAAATCAGTGTTTATGTTGTGCTTGAAAATATTCTATTGCATTTAGACATTAAAATCCCACAGCCCTCCTTGCATTTGTGATTTAGAAATGGAAGTATTTGCACTGTGAGAAAGGTTTGCAGAATTCAATGAATGTGTTGGCAAAGAGTCAAAAGAGCATGTTTGGACAGCCTGGGGATTATAAGGTCCCYCCAGCTGCCTTTTACAAGCTMGCTGGTTTCACCTTTATCAAGGYTTCCTTCTCAAACTACTTTTGAGAAGTAAGCCTTGACTTCTCTGAAATTTTTAAATGTATTTGAGAAATTAAACATTAAAATAGGACCACAGGGCTAATTCATCAGACAATAATCTTATATGTACTGAGTGTCCTTTGCAGTCAGAGACATCTGGGCCAAGCCCTGTAGCCACAATCAGCTATGGTATCTACAAGTACAAATCAATCTATTCCAAATGGAGCTCTCAAAGAAGACAAGACACCATTCAGCAGTGGGGGACCATGGCTCTGGCTGGGGGTGCTTCTTTCTGGTTCAGTAACAAAAGAAAAGTAACAACTATGAATTAAAAAAACCCCAAAAGGTACCAAACAGAAAACAGGCAGCAGCAAAGTGACCACCTGAGTACTGAAAGACAAACCCTCCTAAGACTCAGATGCAGCAAGAATGATTGAACATCGCTACAGAGTCCAAACTACAAGAAGTAGATCCTCTGTTTCGTGGGCAGGCAAACTGAAGCTGGAAGTATTTTAGGCAAGTAAGCACAGGTAGTAGCTTTACTGTAGGAACAACTAGGTTAAATTGAGCTGCGATACGAAGGAGTGAGACTGAATTATTTAAGCTTCCTTTCTGGCCATATGTGCTGTGAACAGCTGATACATCGTAGGAAGAACATGCTACTTTTAGATCTCTTGACTTTCCTGCTCCAGGGTCCTTGTCTCTCTGCTGAGCAAACAGGGAACTAATTCTTATTGCTACTGGAGAGCTGGGAAACATGGGCTCTCCCTCTACCTCTGGTGCTGGCTGATGAATTATTCTGGGCTAACCATTTAATTCCACAACCCATTCTTTAAAATGATCCTAACAACTCCGTACACGTGTGGGAGGTGCTTTGAAAAATGGCAATGCAGCATAGTCCCCACCAGCATCGGCTGCAACAAAGACTCCAAAACCAGAAAGATCTGTCCGGGCAGCCATGATGACCAAGCTCTGCGTTCAACTGGAAAACACAAATACTGTGGAAATCTTGTGGGAAGAGGTCTTGAAGAAACACTGCAGTTAGTAAGTGTCAAATGAGGAGCTCATGTGCTCTCAGCAGTGACCAGGGCTGCACAGGCTTGGGATTCAGAAAGCCAGGGGAGCACCCCAACACCCAGTGGCACAGAGACCTGTACCAAGTCATTGGACAACTTCTGGCTCCTTCCACGGATTTTCTTCATAATGAAATTCTTCCTTCCATCAATAATTTCATGAAACTTTATAGGCAAGTTCAAATTTCTATTTATACCTGTTTTACTTCCATACAATTCTAGAAGAATTCTAAAAGAAAGCTACCCCACACATTTTCCAGAATTTGATAAATATTGGCTCTGTTCGAAGGTCCACAGGGAGCGACACAGAACAAACCTGTCAAGCCCACAGTRGGACCAATAGCTTCACACTTGCATCTTCCTCTTTCACTGTGGAGACCATCTCTCTGATATGCACCCACAGGACAATCCCCACCTTTCCTTTGCCTTGCTGCTCCCAGATGCAGCATCTCTTCCCTGGGAATCCACTGTCCCAAATACCACTTACAAGACGTCTCCACATGCAGYATCTCACATATTAGCACTGGAGAACTTGTGAAGAGGGAACCAATATTAGCATCCAAAAGCTGTTAGGGGACTGTGGAAGCAGAGTGAGCCTTCTCTTCACACAAAACTGCTTTGGGAACCTGCATGCTGGGAGTGTCCCTCTGTTTCTCAGCTGCAGCATGAGCTTATCCATGCTTCAGGCAGCACCTGATGGAGTTGGAGCACAAAAGAGTCAGTGATTTAAACCTGGATTCATCAGYAAGGTCCAAAAACCCCTGAGAAAGTGAGAGAGGAGTGAGATATCACACCTGACAAACCAGGGCAGAGAAGAGGGACCTGCTCCTGCTGGGCTGAAGAGGCAGTTCCTSATAGAGCAGCTGTCAAAACCTTGCTGTGAAATGGCTCAGCAAGCTTTGYCTCAGCCTYRTCCTAACTCGGACAGCTGGGGASAGCTCTGCACACTTCAGTTTCCCCRGGAATTCCAAGAGCTCATGCRTCCCCAGGGGCCCTCCTGGAGCACAGGGAGATGACACCATCCCTTTCTGCACCCATTATACATCGTGAGGGCCCCCGTCCTCCCCTCTGCTCCCCTTTCACGCTCTCAGCCAGTGGGTAACAGGGTGAGGGTGGGGGGAACTGCAGAGTCCAGTGGTCAGTGCCCTGATASAGCACGTGGTGTCCTGAGCTCTCTGCTGTCCAAGCACAGACACACCCCCCCCCRTACGAGGCTGCTGGGACACCACAGCTGCTGTTCCAGTTGAGGCTTGAGGGGTTGGTCCAGCACCTTCCAGCTGGCCAGAGCGGCAGACTCTGTCCCAGCCCCTTTGCAGGACACTCACTGGGGCACTCTGATGGCTCAGCCCGAACACATCAACCCAGGGGCACTGAAAAGGTGTACCTGAACTGGGGCTAAAAAGGAAATTACAAAGAAGCTTTGGCAGAAGGGTGAAACCTATCATTAATTTTAGTAGTGAATGATCTAAAATATATATACGCATTGTCGTTTTRTAGTGGGACTGGGTTTCTCTATTGCTGCTTTAAAAATGTCATGCTAGCTCCACCTAGCACATGGAATGCTTGCACTAGCACCGGGGAATTGTTCAGGATTAAGTATGGCCACTTTTGTTCAGTTTGATCAACTGGTTATTTTTTGCAATTCAAACTAATGCTTCCATTTAATTCCTTTCAGCATCTCCCACAGGAAAAATATGGCCTTCAGCTAATCTCTCAAGGGTACATTTACTAAGTATGCAAAAGATTTTACAAATAACTGAGGGGGAAGGCAACACTGTTATGCGTCACATATATTTTAAAAGTCCATTAGAGTCCTCCAGATTTATCATGCTGCTAGAACTCAGAGGGGTATTTAACACGAGTAAAATTTTATAGGTCAATGCAGAAATCTGACTGACTGATCCAAAATTGCCTGGACAATGAAAACGCTTAGGCTACTGCTTGCAAATGCTGCCTAACAACTTATACCTTGTGAACCCTGCTGGTCACAACTGGATCAGTGTTATCCCATTAAAAGTTTCTGCTCAGTTGCTAAGCAGTACAACCACTAAAACAAGATTTCTGGAATRTTAATTCCAAAGGAACACAATCAAACATAATGCTGATACTACTACAGCCTGCTTAATTTTTTTGTGATTGGCTCTACACTAAATTTAACAAAAGAAATCAGCCATCAACAAACAATATTTTTGGCAATAGACAAAATAAAAAGGTTTTGGAGAAGGGACAATCTTGAGGTCAGATATGCACTTRCCTACAGAAATCCAGGAGGGATTACTGTGCCATCCAATGGGACAACTTCCCTTCTGAACAATGTGAGTGACCAAAATATAAATCGTTCAGGGAACATTTTCCAATGTTCACATCACAAGTTTAATAAGAATCTTTACTGCCATTCAAAGAGCTGGTCCCTATGGGCCAGACCAGGTTGTCTGGGGCATCTTTTTTGGCTTCTTCCTGAAGTCAGAAAAGGCTGGGAAGATTTGAGGGGATCGTGTGAAGTTTAAGATTTGCACTTCCCTTCTCTGGGCTTAGGACTTTGTCATTGAAGTGATTTGTAGTTCAAGTCCATGGGCTTTCTCATCAGAAGGGTCATTGCACTTTTTCTGCATGGAATGACAAACGCTCACAGCTGTGGCACTGCAGATGGGATTGGAATGGCCCTGTACAAGAGAGAGGGCAGGAGCATCCACAGAACAACCTGGGGCTCCCCAAGCTCACAGTGCAAACCTGGCCACTTCTGAGTTCAAACACTTCTGGTTATGGGGCCATTCTGAGGTTCTAGGAATGCAATTTGTCRAGAAACCCACGGACAAAGGGAGAGCGATGGGCACAAGTTACTTGGATTTGTGAAAAAGAGGACCTAAAGCAGATCACTCCATAGCCTTTTACAATTACACAGCAGCAAAGACACGGCAGAAACACAACAAAAGCCATCACACATCTTCTGTATAGTATATTACCCATGGGAAGCAGGCTCCTCTATATATGCACTAGCAATCAGACTTTCAATACTTTCATTTCAAAAAAACCTAGCAAAAAAAGGAAAACCATTTTGAAGATTAGGCCTTCTGCAGAGATAAGAAAAAGAGCTGATATAGACCTTGGTCACAGCACCGAATAACAGCAAAAAGAGTCAGGGAAACACAGATCAGAGCACACTCCACCCACAGGGATTCGAAAGGTGAGTCCAGGCCTGAAAGCTGCACTACCTTTCCCATGTGGGAATCCTGCTCCTGTTTTACAAATGCCCCATCTCCGCTGCACCCCCTCGGAGCAGCCCCAGCCCGTAGGCTCGGGTGGCTTTGGGCCCACCCCAAGCCACGTGCCGGTTCCACCAGGGCGAGAGCTGTCGAGTGGCTGTGCGTGCAGGCGGGGCTGCGCCTGCTGAAACCAGTGCCAGCTCCTTGGCAGGATGCTGCGGGGCTCAGAGGGCCGTGCCACGTGCACAGCAGATGCTGCCAACACCTGGTGATGGGTATGGCACTCTCTCTGTGAAGGCAGTGAGCCGTGGGAGGCAGGAGAGCGTGGGGCTCGTAGGCACTCGGGGGACAGCAGCAGATAATTGCTTTCCAGGTGCCAGCAGGCAGCAGACAAAGGGAAATGTGTGCTGCAAGGTTACCGAGTCGGGCAGGACATGCAGGAATTTGCATCAAACAACAGCACCAGTCCTCAAGGAAAAGAGGCACCAGCCTGAAGCTGTAGGACCCGGAGCAATGGRCTTCATCGCTTCGTGTGCAGCAGCAGCAGAGCAGAAAACATAAACCCAGCTAAGTTTCAAAGGGAGCTGGGTTTAGCACAGAGACCAGACTAGAGAGATTCACTCAAAGAATTTTAAGCTCTTCCTTTTCCACATCACGTTCTTGAATACACCCTTTGTGCACTCTGGCTTAGAATCTCATTCTTTACTCAATTACATTACAGGAATCTTATTTTTCTCAGACTGGTTCAGCCAAGTGGGATACTGGATACAGTATTACGGTAGGAAGAGAACTGTGGCTTTCAGAGAATAAAGCTTTCCTCTCCAGAGGCAGTGCCAAAAAGAAGCTGCAGACCTGGGCTGTAGCTACMAAGAACCTCTGCACTAAACAAGGGGTGTAGCTGGTCAGCCAACTTTGTGTGTTGGGGCAGGCAGGACTCTGTTTGCACTGGACAAAATAAAGCTTGAAACAAATTCATGTTAGGGCACCCTCACTGTGCACCTCATTTCCTCGCTTCTTGCTACATTTATGTTAATATAGTCCTGCTCCACTGCCAGTTTCTTTTTAAATACCCACTCGGAGCTGCTGGGATAAAGGGTATTTTCATTACAGCGTCTCAATTATCATTAAATTACTAAAACACCCAGATTTCAAAGTACTTTTTTTCTTTCCCTGCAAGATTCTATCAAATAGTGCCCCAGTGAATTATTGTCGTCTGACTGAGTTTCAAAACTCAGCTTGTTTGATGCCACAAAAGCATAAATCTCGAGAAAAAAAAAAATTCYCTGGAAATGCAGTCCTCTGCTTCTTTTATTTTAAATTGGTTTTGTGCTGTCAATGAAATCATCCTGTGGGGAAAAAAAATTAAATTCCAGCCTTTGGGGAGAAACTGAACAGAAAAACTTTTAATATGCAAAGTTCAAAAAGCAACAACAGAAAAGAAGGTTTTGGAAGGAGCACCTCTGGCTGGCCCTAACAATAGCTTTTGTCAGTYCCCCAGGCTCCAGCAGCACAGTCGGCCAGCCAGCTGCATAATTTAACATAAAATATCTTATGCATCTTGATCTTATCAGAACACTTTACAGAGGCTGATGGAAATGGCAGAATAGACTTTTGAGACCTTCTGCAGTGCTTGCTTTGAACTGCCCAGGTTTACTCTGCATCCAGTCCATGACCCAATCCAGACATCCACTGGCAAACGAAGCACGGAGCACAAGGCCTTTCATAAAAGCGTGGATGGAAGGGAGAGCAGCAGAGCATGGACAGCRTGTGACTGTTCAGTCATTCACACAGTGATGTACCTAATACCCTCAGAGTTCATATTTTAGAACTCCTTTCTTCCTAGGCTTGCTCCTTCTTCTAAGGCTTGCTGTTGTAGAGATGACAGCACATTTCACCAGAAAATTACTGTGAAATGCATTCTATTTCGAAAGTTTACTACAGAAAAAGTTCTTGTGTTTTGCCGTAACCAACAAAGGACAGAAAAGTTCCCTTTGCTTGTCTTTGGCTTTTATCAGTTAAAGCCAGGCAGAAGCGAAGACACTGAAAATAAAGCATTCACACTGCGCACAAGCAGTGCTGGAATTACATATTTCCATGGCTGATTTTTTGACTCAAGCAGCAGTCTGGCAGGGCAGACATCATGCCCAGAAAGTTGTTTTTCCCAGGGTGAGAACAAACCCGTACACTCTAGCTGTTCTGACCTTGCAGCTTTCCCACACACGCGGAAGTTGACTGCATGATTTGTAGAACATCTCAAGTCAGATATTTTTTTCCCACCCAAAGTTAATCCCTGTGAGAAAAATAGATCAATGTGAATCAGCTGAATCTAGGAAAACAGAGAAAACAGGTCTGTTGCTAAGCATAACTTCAAGAAAACTGCATTCATTCTAACAGCATAATTATCACCACAACTGTGCAGAAGATAATTATTTCTGCTAAGATGTGGCAACCTTTTGCCAAGATAAGACAAATACTTCCACTTTCAATCATCCAATGCAATACCTGCATTTATATTGAGACATTAGACAGGGGACAGGTAAGAATACCGTGATTAACTTTGTGCATTCTTTCTATATGACTTATGTCCTTTATTGCATCTTGGCTTCCATATATGCCATAAATCAGTGAAAGGAGAGAGAGCAATAAAAATAGAGGGACACAGAAAAGATGAAGAACTAATATTCAAATCCTCCCACAGAAGGCAGACAAACCTCCAAGGAAATGTGGGCAGACTTTTGTTAAGAGGAGGAGAATGAGAACACGAAAAATACCAGCCAACCAAAATAATGGAAAAACCCAAAAAACATACATACATATGGATGGCCCTGGGAAACTGGCAGGGACCTCTCTGCAGGAGTAGTGTCTGGGGAACAAGATGTCTCAAGGCTTTTAAGTCAGGCCATCCAGCCATGAGGTACCAAAGCCTGTCAACATCCAAAGCTAGCACAATGATTATAAAGGGAAACAGGAACTAGGACACACTGATAAAAGCAGTAAAATCGCCTTGAAAACACAAGAGCTAAGAGATTAGCAAGCTAAACAATACTTTTTCCTCCACSCTGTCATGGTTGATTGTTTAAAGCCTGTCAAAAGCTCCTCTGGGAAACCCTTCATAGATATACTGAGAGCAGTGGGAGAGTAGGGAATCAGTCAATATTTAATAACTTTATTACTCAGACAGTACCATACGAAATTAATTGAAAATTACAACGGCATTCGGGGGAAAAGTGCTTTTCTTTTGCAATAACAATCAAGTAGTTTGAAGTATTTTGAAAAGGTTTTCCCTTTCTAATATTTAAAAGAGGCACACACCTTTGCTAAAGCTGTAGCAGAATCTTGAGGACACCTCAGCTACCAGAGAGCTTCCAGAAATAACTTCTGTCACCAATGCTGAAAGTTTTCTTTTTCCCATCTTACTTTTCTTTCCAAACCATGAGCAAATATGAGACTGCACTGAAATCATTAGCACCGCCCACCAGGCAGATCTGCTTGTCACTGCACATTCCCTCTCTCCAAGACAGACAGCTGGAGGCTCTATCTGGACACCAGGGAAGAGGCTGGCAGAGCAGTGACAGCTTCCACTGCATAGGCYGCCTGGAGTTCCTTCCTCGAGGGAGAAAGGCAACTTCCAAAGGAAGCCCATGGACACATTCAGCTCCTACATCACACCAGTGGAACCACTTTTGGAATGCTGAACACATATCAGAAGTTCACAATTTCAAAAGAAAGATGGAACAGTGGAAAAAAAAAAAAAAAAAAATCCATGGAAATAGCCAAAAAGCATTTAGGAGGCAGACACTGTGCTCCACAGCAAGACACTCGAGAAAACTTACAGAAAAATGAATACCAAGCAGTGACACGTAGAAGTGCATGAATGAGTATCTTAGAAAACATGCATGTGTCTAACTACTGACACAGACAGCTTCTGCAACTCAGTAGAGGAAGAAAAGGGGGAAAAAATAGCAAATCTGGTATTAAAGTCTAGCAATCAATACACTCACAGTACTCTCAAATACCACCTGAAGGACTGGGAGCACAYCTTTCATTGCTCTTCTGTATCTGTCTTCCTCCAGCCAACACCCCGAAGAAAATRATTTTATACCTTCTCTCCTCAGGCACCAAACTCTGAATTACAATATAAATTTAGGTCTCCCAGAGAGTTGGTAATTCACCTGCCTTTGCCTGTCCCCATCATTCTCCAAGGAGAAAAGCAGAGCAGTAGCACTCTCACAAGTTCATTTGATTGGCAAATGCCTGAGGTTTTCTACTGAACTTTAAATGCACTATGAATCTAATAAAACCCTCAACACCAGTAATGGAATATTTCATACACTGCAGTTTTATTTAACTTCTTTTTTATCTGACTACTGCCAAACAAGAGGATATTCCACGAAAGCTAATACAGCCCTAAATGAGATTATGAACCATTTTCAAAATACTCTGTGTGTATTTGCATGCACACATGTGCGTCCACAAATCCTACTGCTTGGTTCTCAATGAAGATGTTTGGTTTGTTTTAAATATTCTGAGTGGAGACATTCTGCTTCAGAAATATCCCTATAAATAAACCCAGGAGGAAATTTGACATATATGGTATAATTGCTTTGCTATCTAGACTTGATCCTGCATAGAAACCATCTGTTGCATTAAAAAAAAAAAAAAGGGAAAAAAAACCCACAAACACATAAGAACCAAATAAGATTCTTTTTGTATGCTGCTTACTATTTCTGAAATTTGTGTTTTATACCGTGGATGTGTAGACCACGATCACCACGCACAAGATTATCACAAAGTGGTGTTACAATACTGCTTAAAAAAACCCAGACAAGCATGTCAAGATGTACAGAGAATCCAGGTGTGTAGAGCAATCCTTTCATTCTGCTCTGCTCAGGAGAGAACCAGAACCAATGGAAAAGAGTTCACAGAAAACAGACAGAAAAATAAAAAATGTATCTTACTAGGAAAAGTGAAAATCGTGGGCTGCTGCACTGGGAGAGAAGACAACTGGGAAGAAGAGGTGCTGAAATGGCTTTGCTTGGTACAGAGAGCACACAATATTCAGGCTGGAAGGGTCAAGGGCTGCTCCTTCCCCAGTAATCCTCTGCCTTTCCAGAGGTGTTTAACTTGACCTTCACCATTGAAGGCTCTAAATTTCCCCAAGCAATAAATTCTGATGCTTTACTACTGCTCCCGTAGCTTCACCCAGCATCCAAACTCTATCTTCCTTGTCACAAGGAATAATTAAGCACCATTAGGCGCCTTGTGGAAACTGCCCCCTGGAGAACCTTAGTCTACCAAAACTTCTGTTTGAAAGGATGGAATTACCTGTGACCCTGCTCAGGCGCTCACTTGCTGAGAGCCTTTTGGGCTTCCTTGGAGGGGAGACGAAAGCAAGGACTCCTCACACATTCCTCTCACTCCTGCTGCTGTGTGTGAGTGACAAGGTGCTGTGTCCAGCTGCCCAGCACCCCGAGCACCAACAGAGCCTGGGGATGGAGCAAGAGCCCTTGCTTTCATGCCCTAAAGGACYCCCAACTTTCTCTGAAAGAGATATCAGTCCCCAAGAGAGTGGGGGAGTGAGGAGGTTGAGTGCTGTTCCCAGGGACTCTCCACCATCTCTGCAGATGCAGAGCCCTTGTGCCTCCACATCATTCGAGGACTTGCTCCCCACTCCTTACCCTGCCCTTGTTCCTCCAGGTCTCAGCCAGAATTTAGCTTCTCTTCCTAGAAACCCCTCATTCCTACGGATTGATGGGTTTTGTCTTGATCCCTAATCTCTCCAGACTTATACTCTATCTTCCAGAGAAAGGCTCATGCTTCACTCTTAATGCAAGGCTCCATATATTAATAACTTACAAAAGCCATACAAAAACCTTTAGCCTGCTGGAAGCAATAACCTATCGATTTAACATTTTGCTCACTACTACCAACTCATAAAAGGATGAAAGCAAGGCWCTCTATCACAAATTGTCACCAGCAGCTCAAAACAAATCGGATCCTTTTTGGATCAACAGAAGCATGAAGACTCGTGCAAACTCCCATTTCATGCCCACACTGAACCTCAAATCACCTCCCTCTAGCAGCTTTCAGCCCCATCCCACTCCCRTCACCTGCATGTGACCAAATGCACTCAGAACAGGCCTAATGACAGATGGCATAATTAAAAGGCCTTGAGTCACACATCAGTGAGTGTCTGAGTGCYAGGGTATGTCAATTAGGATACTTACAAACAGAAGGCTTTGAAAGACAATCTAAATTACAGCACATGATCCCCAAATTCAGCTCTGAAGTTTCAAAACAGCCTTCTTGTCATCCCCAGATACCAAACAGCCATGCCCAAAGCTGGATGTATGTTCTCTCCTTCATAAACCTATCTCTGGTCCTGCCTTGTCCTAATGGATGCATTACCTTGAGTTGTCACATGCAATTATACCTGATGTGACAGGATGGCATGAATAATGTACCCCCCTTTGATGTGAACAAATTC
This sequence comes from Amblyornis subalaris, assembly GCA_018881555.1. NCBI lineage: Eukaryota > Metazoa > Chordata > Aves > Passeriformes > Ptilonorhynchidae > Amblyornis > Amblyornis subalaris. The sequence goes on from JACAXG010000241.1 coordinate 334,139, forward strand.
ATTAGTTTAGCTTTGGGGAAGAACAGGAAAGCAAAAATCTACTGAGCAGCAGTTTACTTGACTCCTTGTAGCACAATAATAATAATAATTACTATTATTATTRTAACTACTACAATGATGATGATGTTTATGTTTACTTCCCCTCTCAGTGAAGTGTAACAAATAAAAGCCCACGTTAAAAAGAAATTTATTTCCTCACAAATAGCACTTAGGAAAGCTTCCACAGACCTTTATTTCCAAATCCTACAAAAATTAAATGGGTCGCTTCAGCATTGGTTAGCATTGAATTATCAGCTACCAGATGCTTTTCATATTTCTTTTCAGAAATGAAGGACATGGGGAAGAAAAGACCTTCATTGCTGGCTTGGTTTTTGACTAAGGAGAACTTTTTCCCCTATTGTTCTACAAACTGGATGTACACAAATACCGGAATATTACATCAAAGAGCCAAAAAAAGTTAATTAAATCTCTTGTTAATTAAAATCTGAGCTAGTGAGCTTCCTGCTTACTCATGAGAAGGAGTAAGAACAGCACTTAAGAGAATCAGAGCTTCCTGAAGATTGTTCATCATGGCCAGCAGACTCCCAGGGCTGGGAGAAGATGGTGAGAGTGGGGTGCATTTGTCTCTCTTTCTGAGCACATGCACACTCCATCACTCTTCTGGGAGTAAAACCTAGACAAATTTTCTTGTAGATCTCTGGGTTGTGCTTCACACTCATTTCCATTTTCTGCATTCCCACCAGGGTTCATGGGACCACACGCAGATCAGCCGAGGAAGGAATCCAGCCCTCTGCTTTTATTTTTACCCGTTGTGCTTTCATCATAGCTGGGTGAGTGAGAAACCATCTGCTTCCTTGGGATGGAAAGGCAGGAGAGGGAGCTACAGTTTCCAGAAGAGTATATCTTTCAAGATACAGCATCTGTCCTTTCTGTTCCTCCTGATTTATAGGGATTTTGGCTCGGGCCAAATTCCCAGCTGCATTAGGAATGAGAGTAGCCTAATGTGACTCTGTACCCAGAATGAATTTGGCTCAGTCACTTCAGCTCATTCATTCTCAGGGATGATATTTCAGAGCACTTGATCCATGATGCATGGGAGGCCAATTTGCACTGATGCAGTAGGTGACTTTCTAATTTCATTTATGCTCAGACCATCCTGTTGCCTGGTATTAAAGAACAGGTTTTAGCTGAAGCTATTTAGTTTGAAGGATTAGATAAGAAGGATGTGTAACTTTCCTAATCAGAAATACATTGTGTTAAGATTTCGTACAGGAACATTTGTAGTGCAGCACAGACTCTCTGGACATCCAATCTGATAATCCTTCACGTTTGAAGGCAACAGGAGCAATAGTACCTAATTTAGAGACAAATAACTTTCAGCTGAGAAAGAATGATGTGAGGAAGCAGTCAGAACTAAAAATCTAATCTTTCTGATACATATGAATTTCAAGAATTTTTCACCTTGAAAATTGTTAGCACTGTTATAGACAGGATTCCAGACACATGTAAAAGACTGAAAGATTTTCCATGTCGCAAATATAGTCAYTGCAAATGCAGTTCAGATATCCTTGATCTCTTCACTTTCTAGAGAGTTGTTAAAATCTGAAATCTTCTTTCTGAAGCTTCTTAGAGATTTTCCTCAACTTCCTTGTTGAAAATTATCTGACAAAGCCTAGTGAACAAACTAACAAACTCATTTTTTTCCTTTCAGTTACTTATGTGGTAGTCAGTTTCCAGATTTTTCCATAATTGTGTTTCATATAAATTTTGGCCTTTGCAGAGGAATGTGTATTATCCTCAACACCGTTCTGACCAAATTTTCAAATCCTGCATTCTTCCTGAGATGAAGCCAGGAATGGTGTGAACACTAAACTTGTTTGGGGGCCACAGAGCTGGGATGATGGAGGCGATGGTCAAGGTTGTCCACTTGCTGCTGGGCAAGTGGCACTGATACCTCCCCTGACCCTGCTTCCCTGGCAGCCCAGTGTTCTGCAAGATTCTGGACAGGAAAGTGCTAATTCTGCCCTAGCTAATATAAAAAACATATTTCTACTTAATGACTACTTACTCAGTTCTAAGATACACACACTTAGAGGAGTTGACCAGAAGTAAATCTTCAGAGACAGTGCAGTGAAACTAGAACTGGGGATGAGCAGAAGGGAGATTTGTTGTGACAGAGGCACAATGTGTGCAGTCTGGGAGCAGATTTCAGACCCCGGCAGAATCATCCAGACACAGGATATAACCCAAGTGTGTTAGGCAAGTAACAATCTTAATCCACGTCGTTCTAGCAAGTGATGATGTTTAAACCAGCTAATCCGTGCCACTAACAGCTTCCAAAGCTAAGGCAGGAATCCCACTAGCTCCAGCAACACTTTCCATATGCTTGGATCAAACTATGGGCAAAACTCAAATGTCAACACATGTCCAGTGTTGGAGGAGACTTCCTATAGTATTCAAGACATCTGCGTGGGAATTGCAGCAAACAAGACCTCTGGAAGATCTGCAGCCTCTCCCAGCAGCAGCTGGAAGCCAGGACACGAGCCAGGAACGAAAGCCACAGGAGTCCCGAGCTGAACATCTGGGTCATCTTCCTCCAGAGCTACCAGAACTTCTAGAAAAGTATTTTGCCAACAAAACTCTCTGTATATATTTTTAAAATTGCTTAGCAGGTGTTCCATGCAAACCTGTCCTGAAGCATTAGCATCCACAATTAACCCTCTTGGCTTGGACATGCCTCTGGAGTCAAGTCCTTGCTGTGCTTTCTATCACCTCATTACTTAACTCTCTTTATTGCCAAGGGGACAAGTACTGACTTTGCCTTTGTGAGGAGTGATGGAGGAAATACAGACCTGCAGCTGCCAAGAGAGGTTGCTGAGGTACTTTTATTGGCAGGAGATCCAGGCATAAGTCTTAGATGAGTACTGCGGGGAGGGCAGTATATAGCACTCCTTACAATTTTAGGACACAGCAACCTGGAAGTCACAAATCTCTGTGAAACTGGGCTCCAACACAATCATATTTGTGATGCAGTGGCAGTTAGACTTTGCAGAATTATTTCATTAAAAAAATAGATGAATTTTCAATAAGTATACTTATTCCTGTCATTCATTAATACAACTGCTAGCTAAAAATATCAAGGGACTTCCAGCATGGCCAATATGTTCTTAGCTATGGAAGAACCAAGAATTACTATATTCACTTTTTGAAATGCCTTGTCTATCATGGTTGCTACACAGCTGTCTGTGTTCCTTACTCTCTGGTAGTTAATGTCACTGAAGAGTAACATTAATCCCACATACTGACAGAAAGCAAAGGAGTGAGTCTGGAATTTATGCCCTTCTCTTCTTAAAAGGGGGGAAGCTTTGAGTCTGAAAGGGGCTGAGGTAATAACAGGACTTGGGAAGGTGATTCTCTCATGTCTGAGCTTAGAAATGAGAAACAAAATTCCAAAGCAGACCTGCAGCAAAGACATTAAACCTGTCCACTCTCAGTGAAGGATGGCAATCTGACACCTAAATGTACCTGTGCACTGCTCATTGGCCCTGAGGCACACTCCTCCTAAATGGGTTTGTCTGAAATCAAGAGCAGAGCTTTACCAGGATAGGCTTTTCCTCACCTGACTGCATCCTTGCTCCTACAGGGGGGAGTGCAGTGAGCACCACGAGTCTCCAGCTTCAAGCACAGGATGGAAAGTGGTGCTGGAAAATCCACYCAGTGAGAGGTGGCACTGGGAGATCTGGGAGCAATGCTTCAAGGAGAGGCAGCGAGAAGGTCAAAGCAACAGGGAAATAGGGAACTTCAGCTCCCTCAACCAGAAACACGCCAGCCTGCCCCAGAACCACCAAATGCTGCCATCCCTACAGGCRTGCGAGAAACAGAGAGAATGCTTTAAATCTTTCTGTAAGCCAGAATGTTTTCAGTGCATTTGAAAACACCATTTACTAGTGATTAAAAATTCGTTATAGAAACACTAAGCAARCAGAATAATTTTGCTGCTTCAAATCTCATCTCCCAAAGACCCTSGGGTTGCTTGGATTCCCACAAAGCAATGCTGTTTGTTGTGCACAGTAAGTCACATCACATTTTCAATCCTCCCTGCTTGAAATTAACTACAGGTGAACCCTTTGCAGTTCCAATTTTGGAAGTTTTAACTCCACTCAAGTAAGCATCCCCCCATTTAGGTGTGGACCCACTTGCCCCCTCTGGGGGCTGATCAACAACCAAGTAGCTGCTGTATGATCCCACTCCACGTTTGCCTGCAATAAAGGCACTCATCTCATTCCCATCCCTAACATTTACTCAGTAGGTCAGCGTTAAGGGGAGTCATGAGATGAATTTGCCAATCTAAACACAGTGATACTTCTTGAGACTTTCCAACACCAGACGTGCAAAAATAAATGGTCGAGCTTAACCCAAGGGCAATGCTCTGTGTGTTGTGTGGTCCCTCTGTGCCACTAAGGGGTCTCTCCCAGAGCAATCAGTCCCACACCAYGTGGCTCCCTATGCATTGTGCAAAGTGAACTCATGGTGAGTTGACCCTCTYCATGCTTGAAAATGAACTATGAGGCAGATGGAGCACAAGTTTCCATCTCTGCCACTCAGTGCCTTATGTCACATCRTCCACAAATTCTCACCTCTGCAGACACCAGCTAAGAAAGGAACTGTTCCATTCTACTGATTTCTAAATTGGGTTAAAAAAAACCCCACATTTGAAAACCTTCCCTGTCCAATAGTGATTACAAAAGAAGATGTAGGTTGCCCTACAGCTGTYCTTCAGTTCCAAATGGGCCCTCCAGAGCTGCACCCGTGGGGTTCTGCATTTACAGTCAGGCAGCAATAATATATCCAGCTAAGAGATAAAGCTAAGAAAAAGATTTGACCTCACTAATAGACAGTCGGAATSCAAATCACCATGGAAATCTAGGCAGCTCATTATGAAGGGTGCTAGCTGAGGGGATGCAGAACAGCCAAGAGGGATAAATAGATTCTACTGAGGCTCATGTGATTTGTACATGATGAGTTTTAGTTGATACAGCTGTAGATGATACTGTAAGAGCTTTTTAAAAGCCCATTCCCTACAGTCATCTCTGGTTTTCATTATGAAAGGGAGCAAGAAACTCTGGAGGATCTCATTTTCGGAAATTAGCCAGGTCTCAGGAGAGCAGGCTGGTGTTCAAGACAAACATCCAGCTGCCTTTAAAGAGGATGTGTCACTGGCCAGAGCGTTTGCCATATAATTACTCCGGATTCAATAAGCAGAAGAGCAGTTTATGTTAACCTTTCACTCCAGTCCAAGCAAGTTAGGCACACTGGGGCTCCTCTCCAGGACAGCAGAATCAACAGTGATATCACACCCAGTTGAATGTATTGTGTGAATACAGCACTACCTAAAGTGCATAAAACCAGAATTTCTGTAGCTCTAGAAACAGAAACCTAAATATGAATGATTAAGACTGAAAGTTTAGAGGAATTCTTGGGCTGTTCCCAGTGTAAGAGGAACTGAAGCTGCAGAAAAACATTGGTTTGAGTTCTTTAATTCTAGCCTTCAGGAGTGATATCAAACACCTCACTGAAAAGGCTACAAAGGGAAATTGCCAATTTATAAAATGAACTGCTGTCATGCTTACAAAAATCCTAACTTCATCAGCTGAGACACTATCTGTGTTCAGCTCTGAAGGAAGTTTTTTATTATATATAGAGGATGCTTCACAGTCTGAGAAATGAAATATTTTTAAAGGATTCTCTTCTCTCTCCAGCTAAGATTGGCAGGTAGGAAAAGGACACCAGAGGACAGGTTTTCAGAGCACATTTTTCAAGGTTCTGATCAAATTCTAAACCATTCCTACCTCCCAATGCAGGTACATCACATTGAATCCTGTTTTTTTTCATAAAATGCACATGTAATTGCCTAAAAAATGAAGAATACAATAAACCTTCATTCTTAATCAATAATACTCTGGTGTGAACAGGTATCTTTTTATATATATCAAATTGACTTGAGCATTCTAAGATTGCTTCCAGAGAATAGCTCTGACAAATTTCCTGTTTACCAACTCTTGCTACTAATAAGTTGGGAAGTCTCATAAGACTATGCTTAAGGAAAAAAAAAAAAACAGAAACTATATTTATATATTTACTAGGTTGTTAACATGTGAAAGGCTCATTCATCATCTACCAGTTGACAGTGATGGAGTCAAAACAATTTTTTTTAAACTGAAACATGGGTGAAATCCAACGATGGGATCAGTGTGAACAGAACCATTTGAAAGATTATATCAAACTTGTATGCCAGCTTGGTCTGCAGCTGGAAAGCTGAGAAAACCGTGGATGCAATTCACAACTGGAGCAAAACAATTTTATGTCTCCTGAACTCCTTTCAAAATTACTCTAATCAAACTGACACCTTTTTCAGAGAGGCAACAAGTGCTGAGAAAAACACCTCTGAGCACAATTCACTGGCTCTTTCCCAGCACTCTCATTATATGAAAGACAACTGCGAGCAAATATTTCCTTTTCTTCCTTTCTCAAAGGTCAATGGTTCCAAGCGAACTCACTTTATTTCATGTAAATATATAATAGGTCCTCCTTTTTTTCAGAGGCTCCCCAAAGCCAGATTAAATCAAAATGCAGGGGGTTTTTAAGGATACAATGCAGTTTAAGGAGCATGTCTTCAATGAATTCCAGAATAGGGGTGAAACTGGCTCAATAATATAAAAAACCTCATCCATTTCCTCTGTCTTTTGACCATATTTAGGAGGAAAAAATTATAAAAAACAGATAACCGTTTAGTTTCAGTTACATGGACAACTAAAACTGCTGATCCTCTGTGGTGGTGCTTGCATAAGGTAACAGTCTTATTTCAGTGTAAAATGGCATTTCCACCAGAAGTTACTTCCATTACTAGGAACCCTTGCTACCAAAACATGCTCTTCTAGAAAACCTTCTTTTAGAGAGTCCTTTAGCTGCATTATATATAGACCCACCACTCACAGGAACCAAATGAGAAGTACTTCAGGGAGTGGAAAATACATTATTATTAGCTAATCTACATTAATTTTATGCCAATACTGGGACGCTTATTAGCAACTGGTCAAAATACACTGCTATACAGATCCTAATTGCAACTTCCCAAGGTATGCATTCCTTCACAAGTATATCATTGCACATAATGAAGCTCACTTAATTTGCATGCTTTAATATCTCAGTAATTAGGTAATAGGAAGCACGCATGACTGGACAGAAAATTGCATCCTTCTATTTTAGATTTTGTGCTGTAATTCCTTTACCCTTGCAGGTAAAGGGGCTGACATCTGTTCTYCTGCCCAGTCAATAAAGTTTGTTTCTCCTCTGAAATTTGGCAGCCCTAGTCTAACATTCACCTTATTAAGAGAAAAAGGTCTTTATCTGTTACACACATGGGATTGACCCAGGAATTGCCGAGACACTTCTGGAAAGGAAGCCTTCGTATCACAGAGCCAAAAAGGCAGTGACCCCCAGTCTGTGGGCACCATTCTCCACTCAGCACATGCACTTACATGACAAGTGCTGCATGGGGGAGCCTGTCCTCCTTTTACCCTTTGAAAAGGACTCTCCCATTAATCTATTTTTACTGATCATCATGAAAAGCTGAGAGTCTTTTCTGAAACATTCAGCTGGGCAGCAGCAGCAGCCCAAGGTAACAGGATATGGGTTGTTCATACAAAATACTCTTGTAATTATTGCCTCTGATAGTCGGCAGTGAATACAAGAGCTATTCTCATTTTAAACTAATTAACCGTGAAAAAATGTCAGGCTCTTATTATCAATCTCAATCACTCAGCAGTAGCAATACTTACAGATAAGGTCAGAATTTACTTCCAYTGTCAAAAGACAATGTCAAAGACAGAAGCATGCTATGGCACGGACCAGAGGAGGCATCACTGCAGAACTGAATCCCAAATTCAGCTTCCTCAGATGCCCTTGCTGCCAAAAAAGCAGCAGCAGCAGCAGCCACTACCCCAGCTCTATGGAGTTCCATGTGCTGGCAAAGAACTGCAGCCTTCTGGGGTACTCATGTAGATTCTCCAATAAACTACAGCTCCTGAAAAGTTTGAAAACTCTCTGCCTGAAGGAAAACTAGGATGCTCCTCCTCCTGAGACCAGCAAGGGGTGAAATCGCATCCTTTCACTTCTGACACAGGCAGGGAAGCTCTGTCTGATCTGCAGCATTCCCAAATATCTGTATTGGCCTTGGTCTTTCTCATGCAAGCAAAGAGCCATGGATTAGCTTTAAGCACAGGCACGAGGTGTCTGAGCATATTTATGGGCTGTGGCCAATCTGAATTCTGAGCATCCCAGAGTCACAGATGGCTTAGAACCCCACACACCCAAAATCCAATATGTGCAAGCCTGGGAAAAGACAAAACCAAGGCTCGCAGGTCACTGGCACCAAACAAACCAGTCATCATGCCAAGAGGGTTTATGGCAAATTATAAAGGCAAGCCACCACAGCAGCAGGCTGAAAAATTAGAGGTTGGATTTCCATGCAGGGGTATAACTGAGCACTGCCAAGTCCTCTTAGATTGTTTCTGACTCTGATTTCCCTGGATGTGGACCTTTGCTGGCTACAGACTTTTCACAAAGTAGTACAGGGTTATTTGCACACAGAACAAGAAATCTCTGTGCTGCTCAAAATGATTTTCACTGCTGTCCCCAAGCACAGCTGGTAGTTCGCTGGTTTCAATAGAAGTGCAAGAATATTAACCAGCTGCAATATTTACTCTGGTTTATAAGTTAAATGAAATATCATACCCAGTAGGTGTGCATCTAAAACCCAAAAGAGTCTCCTAACAAATTTGTAATTTCAGTCTCAGCTGTTTTTTTTTTTTTAAACTCCTCCAAGACACATTAAATATGCCTGTCTTTCCATAGCCAGAAGTAAATAAGCAGTGAACACTAATTTTGTGCCACAATGAAACATCAGAGAAAGCAGATGACGTTTACCTACATATTATCACGACTTGGACTGTTATTAAAACAAAATGCTCTCTGAAGAACTCTTTTATGGAAAAGGCCAAGTACATTGAACACAGTTTTATTGTATGTAGTACACATCACATGCATCTTGCAGCTTGGATCCCTTGGTACAAACAGTTCAAAATAGCTTAAAAGTTTTTATGGTGGCCTGGTGGTAAAGTGACCTACAAATCACTGCATTTTAAGGATTAATTTGCTATGCAATCCCCTCCCTCTCTTGCAATCTCGTTCTCAGGGTAGAGCAGAAACTGGAACCCACCCAAAGCAAACACTATAGATCTTTTTTGGCAGTTTTTATAGCACAAGTTTTATATGGAGACTACATGCTAGATGCTGAGGCAAGCACTCTGCTGTACATGCAGTCCCCAAGACCTTCAGTTCTTGCAGCCACTTATGCACATACATAAATGAAAGTAATTTCATTAAAAGCAGACATACTGTTCTGATGAAAAATACTCTATCTGTCCCTAAACACTTGCAAGATTTGCAAGCCTACCATTCTGGGAAAATCTGGGTCAGACCTCCGGAACTAAATGACCTTCATGTACTTCAGGAAAAGCAACTGTGTTCTCTAGGGGAGGCCCCCTTACGTTCTAACTTCCACTATTAATCAGGGAGGAATCCTACTGACCCCTACAAAACCTCAGAGCTGTTTAATGGACAGGCTGGCTGGACCTGCCTGGGCTAACAGCACCATGAGTGTGCATTAATAAAAACTTCTCCTCGGCTGCTGAAGATGCTGGAGCATTCAATAAAGCCAAGCTCAGCAGCAGGGACTGATTATCAGGAAGGCTGAGGCAGGAATAGACCCTGTACTGACAGAGGACTGGAGAGCTGCACACTCCAGACATGATATTATGGTCAGGGAGTGCAAAAGCTGGAGTATCTGTCAATGAAAACAGACAAGGAAAGAGAAAAGTCCCATCAAGCAGCCTTGGTGGAAACATCCCTTGCATCTGCCAGCACGGATTGCCATTCAGGGAGATGCTGGAGCATGTTAGCAAAGAGTTTCTGGCAAGGATCAGGCTTTGGGGAGCAGGGTGGCAGCATCCCGCTGCCATCAGGCCCATTTAGATGCTCAGTACAGAGGAGATTTCTCAGGAAATGAAATCCCCACACAGAAGGAAGCTAAATATTGATATGACCTAGGCAGAAGGCAGGTATCACCATATTACTGCTCACATCTTGATACTGAAGATGCAGGTGGCTGCCTCTGATTCCCCCAAAAAGTATGTTAATGTCTGAAAGAGTGAATCTCTGCTAGCACTCACGCCGTGAACATAAAGCAGRCTGTCCCTGCTGCCAGCAGTGCCAGGCTGGGCCAGCAGGGAGAGGACACTCTGCAAAGCACGGGAGAAAGCTTTGATGCCTCATGGCAGAGAAATGGTTCCTTTGCTAATCCCCAGGGCATCAGAGCTAAGTACAACAAACCACTCCAACTGCTTCTCCTCCCCACACCAGCTGCTTTACACAGGGACAAGCTGGTGCTCACCTGACACATCCCCTAACTTCCACAGGTTCCACCTGAAGGTTTGGGTGCCTCTGGCAAGCAGGCTCATAGGGGTTGGCTATCAGAGATCAACCGTGGTACAGACACCTCTGGGAACTTGTCACACTACACCCATGGTTACAGCATCAAAAGCTGTCAGAGCCACCAAAAAGAGAATCTGTTCCAAAGAGAGTCATAGAAGGGCAAAAATATTTGTGAAACGCACATGCTAGCAGTTACAAGAAGATTACTTCATTCCTGTCCTTCAACCATGTGATGAGGATTAATTATAAAGATTCACAAAAAAGTTGAAAATGTAACTACTGAATTCCTTAGGTGATTTCAGTCTCATAAATTTCAGTAGACTTTGGCAAATAACAAATCTTTACCAGGGAGGAAGATGTGATAATTTATTGTCCTGTGATACACAATGAACATTAAATCAGCACAGTATCTGCAAACTCAAAAGGACAAACAATCAGAGAATTTCCCTGCCATTAAATTATTTCAACTCTGTTGAATACATTTTTCTGTCGTAGCAAAAAGCTTTTACTCACAATGAGGAATTAATCATAGAATCATTTAGGTTGGGAAAAACCTTAAGGCCATAGAGTCCAACTGCAAACCTAACCTATTAAGTTTAAGAAGTGGGCAAGTGTTGAATGCAAATCAACTGAAGACATATCATTTTAGCTCTGCAAACCATTATCTATTGGAACCAGAACACTGAAGTGGCAAAATAAGTGACAGAAGACACAACATGTTAAAAATCACAGAAAACAATGGGATTCTAAATAAATATAGACCCGAGAATAAAACAAGATACAGATAACATCTAGAATTTAGGATAACAGTTTAAGAAATTCATTGAACAAGTTGCGGAAAGATACATTTTGCAGTAACTAAGCTAAAGGTGCCAGCAGACCACGATTAAAACAATGATTTTTTTTTAAAAGTCTGTTCTTCTAGCTGAGAGTTACTGCATTCTAGAAGAGTAATTCCCAGGAAGAGTGACATCCACTCATTTCTGTTATTTTGATACCAAATTACATCATGAACCATTAAGATAATATTTTATATATTTGAAAGATTTCATCCAAAGGGAACAGTAATCCAATTTTGTAATGCTTAGGAAAAGAATTTTCCGGCAAATTTGCATCATTTTTAGAGACCTTCTAACGACTCTGGAGTTTCTTGTTCTCAGTCAAGGTGAGTTAAGAAATCTCAGTGCTGATGGATATTATTAATGAGTTTTCAGCCTAGAGGACAAAACAAAAAAAAAAGGAAAGAAAGGACAATTCCATTTATTTGAAAAATAGGGTAGAGTCCTCATAATGTTTCAGCTCTGTTGAAGTAGGAAATATATGATAAGCAGCCAAAAGCCTATATGGGCATCCTTTTATTCTACTGGAAATATATACACATTTGAGACTACCAAAGGTCAGAACAAAGTAATCTGGCTGTTTGCTGCAACTGGACTGAACTCCACCTGGAATGATTTATGTGACATTTACATTTTTCCACAAGGATATCGATAATCCAATGCTAAAGCTGCTGGGGAGAGTCACCTGCCCTCCTCAAGGACGTGAGCATCACCAGAAGTCCACTTCTGAATAAATGGAAACACAAATATCAGCTCCATTCACTGCAGGAGAAGCTTAATTCTTGCATAAATACTTCTTCACGTGGATGTCAAGGGGTACAAAGACTTCTTTTTGTGCTGATGTTCCTCCTATCTAATGACAAGATCTGACAGCAACATCTTGTCTGATAGATGCCTCAAATACAGTTTCCCATCAAGTATCCTTTTTCCTAAATTATGCAATTCTTTAGCTCTGAACAGACGAAATGCCCCACAGAACAAAACAAAAAAAAAGTTCAGCGGAGGGGATAGAAACAGATAAATCTGTTGCAAAATAGCCCTGATCAGCTTGCCRTGCAAATACCACAGTGTCACCATGCATTAAAGAAGTTAATAGCTACATGAAATGCTACTTTTCCCCTTAATGGGCTAGATATAAAGCTAAAAWTCATGTTTAAGTTATGAGATACATCACTGGAAATGACAGCAGAGCACACGTGTTCTGCTGTGGGATCAGTAATGTTTTTCTCTGGATTTATRCACTTCAGGAAATAAGGGGGTTGGTACACACAAGGGATAGGGATAGCTCAAAGGGGTGTATTTCAGTCTGTCCTGTGTTTTTGAAAATCCAGTATTTCAATTTAACTCTTGCCTTTCACAAGTGATCTTTGTGAAAAGATGAGAGTGAGAAAGCAAACCAACTTTTACAAAGCAGCTAAGAAATAACAGCTTTTCTTAATGTCACATTGCAAACAAACTCATTAAAAAAGACTCTCTGTAAGTGCAAAAAGAAAAAAAGATTGATTTCTCCTGTAAAGTTTTAATGCAGCGAATGCAATCCTCAGGAAAACGGAATCAATATAAACACAATCATGTTTGGAAGTTCCTACTTACGTAATGACATTAAGTACTCTGGAACTTAAATTGTATTCGTTTTGACTGTGGTGACAGTTTCAGATACAAGATGATTGCTTCAGATGTATTTGAAATATGTCTTTAAAATGAAGTACCTTTAACACTTCAATGCATACTCTCYGACTTAAAGCCTTGCTGCAAAAGTACATCTATATTTCAGAATGCATTTTTCTATCAATAGGTCTAAAGTTTCTGATTTTGTGTAACAGATGTGTAGAAATTTCAGCCCTGAGAACCAAAGATCTCCAACTGTCCCTTAAGCATTTGGGAGTGCAAACAGTTCACATAATAACAATAGAAATTATAAGAAAATAATGGAAATGTGTTTTTCCTTGGAAACAGCTGTGACAGGAAATATGTTTCCCTAGCTAGACAGCAACAACAAAAAGAAAATAATACTCTAATTCCCGGCACCAACACAAAACATTTAGGRTTTTTTTCCTGTCACACAAGATTTACCAGAAGAAATAGTGAAAAAAGAGCAGAGCCATGACTTCAACAATTCTATCAGCAAAGGGGAAAGCAGGTGACCGTATAAACCAACAGCTGTGTCACTTGAGCATCCTGATGCAAGCAGAGGGATCTTCCTCTGAGCAATGGGTCTGTATTAAAGTTTCATAAGCTTATTTTATGCTAGTCAGAATGACAATGCACATTTCTATATGGCWACATGTCTCCCAGACATGAATGCAGTTTATTATTGACAGTGGGATTTTTAAATTGATATAGAGAATTCAGCATTTCATTTGAATCACTGGTCATCAGCCATCAGTGATGGTGGCAAACCAAGTAAGGGAAAGGAATTTAAAAAAAAAAAAAAAATCTGTGTTCAGACCATGAGAACCAGCTTTTATGGTGACTGTGGAAGAAACACCAAAAAACACCTTTCTGGTGTATTTAGGGCATTTCACTGCATTATGACACATGTGCATGTACASAGGGTGTGCAGTTAAATAGCACAAGCACAGGGTATTAGGTGGAATTGCAACTCAGATTAAAAGCTGCTTGAGATCCTCCCTTTCCCTCCTGTAATTCCACACCCATTGGTACCTTCCCAGTTCCTCAACAACAGAAAGTCAGGATCAGCAGCCACAGACTTCTGCAAAACCTCAGCTCAGCCCCAGATGAAGTCACTCGTTCCTGAGCAAGGAGCGAGACGCTGCCACAGCAGGAGACCACACAACACAAGCTGTATCCTAATGCACATGCACAAGGGGGAGGCATTGACCAAATTTTATGTGCTTGAATTAAGAGCCTCAACACTTAATCCTTTCACTTTGTGCTTGGAGTGCATCCTGTCGGGGGTTTCAGGTGCCTCAGGAGCTGTGCCAAGCCCTCTCCGGTTCTCACCGAGCCCCAGAGCCCTGGGGCTTGGGACAGCCAGGTGGATCAGCGCGGTGGAATTTGCTGTGGCAGCGAACTGAGCCCATCCTTACGGCAGCACACGCGAGCAACTCGTGCGACGCCAGCTCATCCCTCCCATCCCGCCCCCGGGGCTGCCGCGCGCGTCGCCTCCCAGGGCASGGAGCCAAAAGGCATCACCATCAGCTCCTGACCTCTGCAAAAGCTGAAGAGCAGAATAATATCTCCGGAGCAAACTCTCTCCAGAATCAGAGTATTTCAGAAAAATACTTTTAAAAATAGCTCCAGGAGAAAAATCCATCATCGAGACCATAACGAAACTTCATTTTCTCAGTTGTTCTGTACAAGCTCCAAACCATACAGGAGTTTGAAGGGTTTTTGCAGATAGTTTTAGGGCCCCAGACCGTGACACCTTAGAACTGCATTCCCTGAGTTATGTGAGCTCTTGTGCCCAGGTAGGTGTGAGCCCTCTGCACCTCCAGACAGCCACGCAGAACAGCAATGACAATAAATTGGTTTCTGGATCCCATGTGCCCTTGACTTACATAAATTTTAGAAACAAAATGCATAGTTTGAGGTAAAAAAAAAGTTAATTATGTGGGAAGAAATGGCCTGTCAAGCTTTCTGAAGGGAGGAAGTTTCAGAGCTGATGAGGCTCGTGTTGCAAATATCACCAAAAAAATTAGCGTTTTTTGGCAGGCAGGTTAGGAGCAAGGTACMCGATGATGATAACTTCATAGGAAATTCTCTTTCCCAACTGTTTGATGCCCATGTTGCCATCATGTCTCGTGTTTTAAAAAAGCAACCCTGATAAGAGGAGTCTCAGCTTCATARCTGTTTGCTGCTACTCCATGGGAGTGTGTTCACTTCAAACTACAAAAATAACTCGGATTAAGTTTAACCCATTCTTCTGCACCACCATATGCCAGAAGAGAAGGGAATGAAAAACCCTCACAGGCAGTATAAAATCTACAAAAGAATCAAACTCAAGGGTGTAATAGCTATTTAACATGAAAAACCAAAATGAAAATCACCAAWGAAAAAAACCCATAATTAATTGCCATAAAAATCTCCACATGTTTATGGCAAGTTAAACAGAGATCAAGAGGGTAATAAATTTATCTCTACGCTTATTTTTTGTTCCTTCACTATTGTTACCTACATGCAAAAGAGAAAGAACCAAAACCAGAAGTCAGGAGACCTATGATTAACATAATTACTTAATAAAACCCCCAAAAAGGAGAGTAACCTAGAACAAGATACTTTCATGCACTAAAGCCTTTTGTCTTCAAAACTGTGCAAAGAGTGTAAATTAAGGGATTATAAATTGAAAGAGAACAGCTTCCCCTTTCATTTTTTTTTTTTTTTTTTTTGCCTTTGGCACTGGGACATGAAAACAGCAGAGAACTGGCCCTGGCTCATTCAGTAATCAGGCTGGGAAAAGAAAATGAAAAAAAAAAGAAAACAACCAAAGCAGAAACAAAGCGTTTCAACTTCCCACTCTCTGATCTTACACAGGAGCTGCAATTCTACTGATGCCAAAGGAGTCAAGATCAATTGGTGCTGTTGAAGCAAGGGACAGGTACTGGAGGCTGGAAGATGCTTTCATATTCTATCCCACAGGCACCACTGGACTATCACCAGTCAAAATAATTAGAAGAATTCTGATGCTGGCTAAAGCATTATCTGCATAATTTCAAATAAAGTAAATTTCCCTAAATAGCACTTCAGGTGGTGACTAATTCATGCACCTCTGGAGATTTGCCCTCCTGACTTCTAGATCACCTTGGCCAATTTAAAGTATTTTTATACTACTATCTTCTGTTCCTCAGGTCCCAGGGCTCAGGTGAAGTATGACATTCACTCAAAGTGAATTATTAACTTGATAAACAAAAATCTTGCTTCACACAGTGCAATTAAGTTGTGAAACTCATTATCAGAAGATATCACTCAGATGAGAAGCTTAAAAAGAAACAGAGATACAGGGCACTGTGAGGATCGCCAGAACAGCAAGATTTAAAACAGCAAATGTTGAGAAACTGGGGAAAATATCATCTCCCAGGCTTCAAGGCCTCTTTGTCTACAGTTGTTCTGGAAAGAAGATGCTCTACCAGGTGAATTCCAGGAGATATGATCTGGTAATACCTAGAATTTGCCTTTTGAGACCCTGCCTTCTCAAAAGAAAGGGCAATATTAAGATGTAGCTCTCTACAGCACAGCAAAGGCTGCCTTTACCCAACAAGAACCCAASACCAGTAAAGTAGTGGCAGGCACAAGAATATTCCTGGGAACCTCTTTGGAGAGATTTAATCACTAAGCATAATTTCTGCAAGAGACTTCATTTTGTTTCAGTGGCAATGAAGAGCATCATCTTGGTCTTCTACCATTAAATATTCAAGCACTGAAGTAAACTCCRGCTTCTGATAATAATTTTATACCTACTGTCAAAGAAACATAAATCAGACCAGCAAAACTGCGATCCCAGCTCCAGAGAGCATCCTCAAAGCTCAGCCTTTTCTCTGCAGTTTGCTTGTCAAAACATCCCCAGAGCGAGCTGTGCACACTGTCCCACAGTGCCCCTAAAACCCTCTCTGAGCTCTGCTCCCCTCCCTGTCAAGCGAACAATTTGCAGTTGTAGCAAGGAACTTGTTTCTTACACTTGCTTTTACAATCCTCCTGCAGTGGCTGCTGTTCTGCCAGCGAGGTCAGGYATCCTAATCACAGGAACTAATTTAGCTGGGACGTCCCTTTAGCTGGGACCCAGGGAAAGCAGCTCCATCGGTGCAGGAGCAGCCACAGAAATATAATGAGAGCTGGTTCAAGCACCAGCACCGAAACCACAGCGCTACAAGTGCCAGCATTCTTCCCTTTCYTGCCACCCAGCACTCGCCACACAAACTGTGTCCTTGCTGCTGCATCAGAAATGTAATTTTACAGATGCTTCAAAGGCCTTTAAACTGCAAAAGTTCCATGGAAGCGTTCTGGGAAAGCACAGATGCTGGTTTGGGACAGGGTGGAATAAAAACACAGACTGATTTATTTCATTAGTACGAAAAAAAGAAAAAGAACGAGATGTAACAGAAGTTCAGGAATTATAATGACTAATTATTAATTAAAAAAAAAAAGCAAGCTATCATCCTTAGCACAAATAGGCTTGGACAGTGTTGGCCCTCCTGGCTGCCAGGGCACACTGTGCCTCATATTTTACTATAATAATACAAAAATAATGGTGTAAAAGAAGTAGTTGGTCTAGAAATACAAATTTTAAATCAACTTCCTAACTGGATCTGTTTGTTTTTCTTAACATAGCTAATGGCAACAAAAAAAAAAAATGAGTTGCAATACTAAGAGTTACTGGTAGGTTTGTGCCTTGTGGTTGAGCTCCATAATGTGTAACACATTGCTGGCACTAATGAAAGCTTTGTTATATTTGGGATATTTGTATTTCATGTAAATTCCATGAAGAACTCAAGTGCTAAGCACATGATGAAACATTTCCCTTCYGGACACTAATTGGGTTGCTTTCCTTTAATTAGCCATCTGTTTTCATGGAATTCCTCCAGATTTTGGAAGTTGCACATCTATCTCTCTGTCAGGTTTTACAATAATCCGACAACAGGTTGGAAAGTTACTGGGTGAACACAGAGGGACAGACTGACAAGGTCTCTGAAAAAATTTAATTGCCTCAGGAAACAAGGCTAAAATAGATGCATAACTTATAGTTGCTTCTGAAGATGGGTCCACGGTCAGGCTATAATGCAGAGCTCAGGAGTTAATTTGAGTATTAAAAAAAAGAAATAAATACATCAGGGAGAGCAGAAACCTATCAATTCTTCAAATGTTTGTGGATTTTTGGGGTGCAGGCAGAGCAAATACCTCTCCCACAGATGAGAAGAGCTACTGTTGGATGGACAGAGGAGACATGGTCTGGAATAGTTAGGAGGYGGTAGGTCAGGGGTTTTAATCCACAATAAGGTTTGAGAGAAGTTTGATGAAATGCTCAAGTAAAATTCCTCCTAAGCTCATCTTTACCTCACTTAGCCYGCTCTGAGTTTCTTTGCTAACCCCTGAAAAGCACAAAACAGCCATTAGGATTGGAGAGCAATCTTGCACCGTGCAGAGGATACTATTATTATCTGTGGTAACCCACACTGACTAAGAAATGCTAAAAAAACCCTGCAGTTCATAATCGTTTAGACTATGGCACCACTGACGCACATTTTTCAGTTTTTTCCCAGCAAAATTAGAACTCTGAGAGGCAACAAGAGACCTCTTGCAGCTGAATGGAGATGCTGGGGGAGAAACACAGCATTTCTACCAGCTGGCAGGTCAAGCAAGTGTTCTGTAATCACCTGACTTCATCCTGCAGCACAAATATTCCCATGGAGCTGCTCTGAGGGTGCTCAGCTTCATAACTTTCATCTCTTTTACAGAAAACTACTCAGCAGGTCATACTTAGTCCAGGTCTCACAACGTGGATGCTGTTGCACACCCTGCTCGACCCAGACAGTTCYGTCCTGCAGGAAAAAAGAGAAAGCTCAAACTGACAAAAAAGCCTCATTTCAGAGATTTTTAGGTACTTCTGTGTGCATTGGTGCTTCCTAGGAAACACACGCTGGATAGTGAGCAACASCAGTGGTACAGCCTGCACCAGCCTTTCTTTAAAAGATGCCATGCACTTCGACTTTCATAAATCCAAGCCAATCCATAGGATCATTGCAACTTTGTCATGTAGTGAAAGGGGAAAAAAAATATAAAAGAAATACCAACTGACAGAGGCAACACATTTGTACCCATGGATCACCTCAGAGAGCCATTGCACAATAGTTACTCTGAAAAGCACAATTCTGTCCTGCAAAGGATGAGAAATGCCACAGTTCCTCTGCGGGTTCTGAGTGCTCAGCAGTTTGCTGCCAGTGCCTGGCTCACAGCACTCGCAGCACAAGTAGATTGCAAAGCTGCACTCCCAGTACAGCCAGCAAACCCCTTTCAGTCCCAGAAAAGGACTGAACCACAGAGCTCTCCATCAYCCCAGGTCTGCTCTGCTTCACAAYTGGGTTTCTGCTGGCTGAGCCCACCCAGCAGCACAGCACTGCCTGCTGACACAGCCCCAGTGCCAAAAAGCTCCCACCACACCTGCCTAACCTGCAATGGCAGGTTCTCTCCCCTGYATTAACCTAGTGTAGATGATGACTAAAGCCTCATTTGCAAGGCAGACCACATCTCTTGCATAAAGACATCACTGCTAGACAGCAACACCACATACCCAGTTAGTTATGATTTTTATAATTTGGGCTCTTAATGGTTTCTTAGTCAGAAAGCAGTTATGAAAAAGCTTTGGAACATAAATACTGCATAAATTTTCATAAGTTAAGACAAAAAGTTGGTCAATGTTCTAAAGCTGACAAATTGCATGCTACAGTAGTTAGAAAGAATACAGAGTTTATGTACAACCTGCATGCAAGCTCGTATTGCTCCTATCCACTTCTTACAAACTGGCAATCACAGATGGTCTCATAACAGACTTGGAACAGAAAATAGATCTTTGCATTTGGAATGTGCAAGTTACACTTCTACATTAACAGATTTGTAATTCACAGCATGACATTCAATGAAGGAAGACATGGTAAGGGTGTTGTACATTTTAACATACTTACATAATGAGCAATTATGTTGAATATATTCAGAAATAGAATTTATGTAGGTTGGGAAAAGTCCACAATTGGTAATGGTTTTCCTTTCTGGAAATTCTGATACCTTGGACGGCTTACACGGATTTTTTGGTGCATTGATGCTAAACAACTTTCATATAACAAACATTGAACCCAACCTGGAAAAGTAACAGTTTTATTTTGGAAATGACATAATGAAATATTGTGATTCTACAGCACTTGACAGAAGCATTGCAAAAAAAGTGCTTTATGATAGCACATCGCTTTATTTTTCCAGTCACCTCAAAAATCCTATTTTTTTTGTTGTTGTTGTCAGGAACACAAATAAGGGCCTGTTCGTTTTTGCTTGTTAGAAAGAAAAAGCAATTTAAGGAGGACACAAGTTCCACTACTCGTGAAATGCTGCTGTGGTAGGGAGAKAAGGTGGCCTGAAGAAAAGGGGAGCTACTCCTGCGTATGGAGGAACTGACAACCTGCTGCACCAGTTCCCTGACCCCTCTTATTTCCTGCCACTTACTGCAAGACCACTGTCACATGCCCAGTGATACCCTGGTTTAGAATTAATATTTGAGGTGTTGCTCAATTCTAAAATGGTTTTCCCAAACTCCAGGCCACCCACATGCACTAACCAAGCAGAAGAACAAGCAAGGGTGTGATTCTGTCGATGGAAATGGAAAAGCTGCCTTTAACTTCGCTATTCTTTGGTGTCAATCATTCCACCTCCAAGAGTCATACCACGCTGCGTCTCCAGGATGGAAGACTGCATGGAAAATTTGTAATTAATCCAAACCAATGTCACATGGAGACAAAGTGACCTTATTCCAATCAGCGAGAAAGGCAATGTAAAAATCACCTGCATTTGCAGGCACTTGCACAAGCTACTTACACTATAAATCATTTAGTCAATACTGATTCATAACAAACAGAGCTTATTTTAGTTTTGTTACTTCCAGCTCGAGCTCGTAAAATCAGGCACATGCAGACAACTTCCTTCCAGCAGCTTTCGATGCTGTGCCTGCTGCTGCCCATTGCCCTCCCTCCCCTCAGCACTCCCCAGCTTTGGGTTCACCTGCCAAGCCTGCAGCCTGTTGCACTTTCCAGCTTCCTGCCCCCTCCATCACTGCAGCAGGCTGGTTTGGGGTTTATTTTAAACGTATTAAAGCAGCTTTGTCGCTTCTGTTTCCATGCACAAGTGACTTTTAGGAGCAATCGTTTTAAATGCTAACATTTTGAGAGAATTCTTTGTTTTGAGTTTGTCCTTTACTGCAGATGTGAGYGCAGCGATTGGCAAGGTCCTTACAGGACCTGTGACCTGCACTAAAACCTGCAGTGATGCCAGGACAGTTCATTTCCATGCCATGGTAGCTGTCAATCAYCCCAGAATGTGGGTAGCTTAACTGAGCCCGGACCTTACTTATTCCAGGAGTAGAAGCACTGTGAACAATCCTGRCCAGGCAGCAATGCTACTTCTCTGTGCTGAGGAGCTTATAAGTCACACATCCACCAGTCATTTGTCATTTTCTCAGGTCAGAAGACTGCTTTGCAAACAGGATTTAGCCCATGAGTCACTATTTGGCCTTCWGTTCTCTAGAAAAATCAATTATCAGCTCAAACTGCCTTTCCTCTGTGACTCCAAAGCCRTAAGGAAAGCACCTTGGATGCCCTTTCTTCCAGAGCAGGGAAGAGAGAAGACTGCAGCAGCATTATTGCACTCTTTCACACCTTCCTCTTTATCAAGCTCTTCAGTTCCARAGTGCAAAGAGCAAAAACACCTTGGCCTTCTACAGCAGTGGTCAGCATTTATTGGCAGGGCCTCTCTAACACTGATGATTACCTCAGAAGACATAAAACTATATATAAACAGTTATGTTTGACTTGTGTGCAAGTGGCCACTTTTGCCTGGGAAGCAAGAATGAGTGAGGTACCTCTAAATAATCCCAATAACACTTTGGAAGACTACTGGAAGCACATGAGGGTTAGTCAGCACCACTGGGAAATTTTTCCTCTGAGAGTACATTCCTCAATCCATTCAAAAGTGTGCCAAAACCATGAAGGGCTTGCACAATCAGGCTTTCCTTTCCCCTCCTCAGCAGAGAGGCACATGGAAGTCACATGTAGAAATGTTTTCCTAATTAGCCACCAGTAGCATCATGGAGGCTTCTTTAGCCACAATTTTCATAGCTATAGTTACATTAGTAAACATAAAATGTAGTTTCCTAAGTTAAGCCAACTAATTCAGGACTGAAAAATTGAATGACTCATTTCACAAGTGTTTCACATTCATTTCTCAACCAAATTAATCCTGAGGAAGGAAAGCTGCTTCTCTAGTAGGTATTAATATATTTAGTATCRTACTTGCTTCTCCCTGCTTTGCCTCCTCAGTTTTATATATTTTGCACGCCAAGGAAAACAAATTGCATACCACAATAAGATGCTGGTGTCAGTTTAAGCCTCAGTTTGGAGTACTGGGCAGTTTTCAGCAAAAGTCCAGTCTGGTTAAAGACTTCCCCCATGTCCCTGTGTCCTGAAATCACAGCTGATGTCCCAGAATCCTTTGTTTGCTACAGCTTCAAAGACCTGTGGATTTTCACAGATGGAAAACAGACACCACAAATGTTCTTGCTACAGGAAACAGTTGTGAGGGGACTCGGAATGCCCATCGCCCATCCCTGCTGCCCAAAGGCAGCGGATGAAGTGTCCCCAGTGGGATAGAAGATGRCAATTAATCTCCCCAATTATACAAAAGACAAATACGATTAGAGACAAATACTTAAAGCTGATTTCTCYGCTGAGTGTTTAAGCTCAGGGAAGCTGGACAGTCAGTAAATACAGAATTCCACATTTGATTTGATCAGGGGTAGTAGAACATCATAGCAAACACCCCACTTCCCAGTGAGTCCAACAACAGAACATTGGGGCTGCAGAGTGGGTACCAGCTGTGCTGCAGGTTTTTTTGTGCATTTTGAGTCACGGGTGCCTGGAATTAGCAGTCTGGAGTAGTTTTTGTGGAGCAGAGTCAGACCTCCCTGCCTCAGGCATTGCTTGTCTCGAGTCCTGCTCCCACATTCCTGGAAAGCTGAGGCCATGGAACAACTCAAACACCAGCAGTTTCCCCTCCATGTACAATAAAATGCACATAACCTGGCTCTCAGGAGAACCTGGGCACACAGGGACTGAGGCTTGTTTGCCTCATTCACTTTTAATCAGATTCTGTTGTTTGAGATTTTTCTATTTATAGCTTTACACCATTTTAAACTTAATTTCTCCTAAAAAGCATTATGTATGGGAGACTTCCCGAGGTGCAAGGCTTAGGGTCACCCTGTCCATCAGAAATCATAGGCCAGGAGCTGAAATTGCAGTCATCCTTGGAAGCAGGAGGTCATAACTTCTGCTGTTCCCTGGCACTGTCCAAGACTTCTGCTACTACMTAACTCTGGCATTTATTACCTGTGCCATTAATAACAGTAAGTTCAAGTATTACCTCAGTTTGGACAGAAACATGTTCTTGACTCCTTTTTGAGAAGGTCTGTAGTCTGTTTTATCAATGTCTATTTTGGGAATAATTTTGAGTTGGCTGCACCTATGGATCACTAGACTAGGAAGATGGTAAAGGTTCTTTTTTAAATCTGGACAGCTTTTAGAAAAGGGAAATTTGTTTTAAGAAAAGAGACATACAATATCTTTGAGGCAAATTCACTCATCCACAGCCAAATACAATTTCTCTTTGTTTAACATGCTCTCACCTTACCTGTCAGAATATCAAAAACATCACTCTCAGGTGTGTGTCTGCAGGTTAGCAAAAAGATACATTTTTGCACTGAATTTAAAATGCTTTCCATGCACGTGGGAAATAGGAAAAATAAAAGATGTACTTAAGTACTAAAAGGCAAAAAATCACCAGAAGCAAACAATTTCTTTTATTTTAGTAACCTCTTCACTTAAACCAGAGCAGAAACGTGGCTACCCACCAATTTTCCTCCTTCTGAGAGTCCTTCTGGATTCAGTAGCAGGAGATTAAGGAAACAAGTCATTTCRGAGAGATGGGATCCTTCCTCCATCCAGAGTGTGTTTCCCTGGCTGGTGTTTGACTGCAYGCTGCCAAGGAATTCTCTGCAAACATCCATGCAGCTGCAGATCTCCAGTAGGAAACACAGATGGAGCTGAAGCAGGCAAGGCAAAAAAAAAAAACAACCAAAAACCTACAATCTCCCTGAAGTCCCTGCTGGGGAATTTGCGCTGCAGCTCCTCTGGAGCTGCTGACACTGGCACGGGGGAGCACCAGACCCAAACGCTGGGGTTAATGGGCGCAGCCTGATGTTCCTTGGAGTGTGGGCTCCGGGAGAGCTTTAGCCCTGCATGTTCAGGCCACTGACTCCAGCATGAGGCTCCTTGCCACTGGAGTTACTACAGAAAAAGCATTAACCAGACCAATACAGACTCTAAAACAGCAGAGGAAAAACTGTCAAGTGATTTCAAAGGCTGGAGTGAGAGGTTTGGTTTTCATCAACAATTCAGCTTGGAAACAGTTACCAAGGAAGGAAACGTTCACCAGCAGAAACTGCATTTTTCGCTTTTAAAAAGCAAATCAAAGAAAACTTTCAGGACAGAGCCCCTCTTGTGCTTCCCTCACCCCTTATAACCTTTCTCAAGGATTGTACATCAGATTGAACCATTCCTTTATCCCACTGATTCTCCCACAAACCATAGCCTGAACAGCCTGCCTCTGCAAGGCCAAAACTGTATGAAGGTGTTTTTTATGGCAACATAAGTTTTTACAAGGCTGGTGTCCCATGACAAGCACAAAGCCAGCCTAAGCAAAGTATTAACTAGAAACAAGTCCTGGAAAGTTATTGGGKTTTTTAAGGCAATATTTTATATAATACTAAGATTAAAAATCAAGCAATATATCCAGCTCAAAGCTGTGCCAAATGCAGAGAGAGAAAGCACACAAACACATATCACTGGCTTCTAGACAAAGCTTCTAGACTTTTTTTCTGAGAGCAACTCTGATATTTCAAGAGATTTCTGAATCAGAATAAAGCCTTAAAGATGCCTTATTTCCTGCAGGAGCAAAATGGTGATTAATAATTTTCTGGAAACCTTAGGTGCTTTTTCAAGTAAATGAAGCACTTTGCTCTCCCAGGAACAAGTGCATCCTTCATCTCCCCATTCACCAGTGTCCAGAGCTCTGACTAAATTTGGCTGGGTCAGGATCTGGACCACAGTGGTGTCAACAGAGAGCCACAGCCCCACTAGACAAGCTGAAGTCAGTCTGCCAGGATTTTATGGGAAACTTGTGTAAGCGAAAGAATTTTTCTGCAGAAGACATTTAGAAATGAAAAAACCTTAAATAAAAATAATAATAGAAGAAAGCTTAAGAGCATTTTCTTGAGAAACTCAGGAGAATTCATATTTGAAACTTTCAAATCTGATGATTATAAARTTCTCTGGGTTTTCTAAAATGCTGCAGAACCCAAACTGCTCTAAAGGAAGCCATCAATCAAACATATACCCCAGTTCCATCAAACACAAACCACTGAGATCCATTTGCTACAGTCCTGACAAGGAATGACAGAGCTGCCTTTTTGAGCAAAAACTTCTAAGGTTTGTCCAGAGACGCTTTCATCTGTCAGTGTCCATTTGTGAAGATTAGACAATTAATCCCTCCTATAATAGAATCTAACATTAAATGCTTTTTAATGTTAATGTTTCTTCCCCACTTTCTTTCCCTTCTCGCCCAGAAGCACAGCCAGCTATTTCTTGTTGCTGCTCCTCTGCCTATTCCTCTTGTTTTCTTTTCCTCATTCTCTTTTCCACTTTGTTTCAGTGCTTGAATACCTCTCTGTTTATCCTGTGTGTCCGCAGTGTTCCTCAACAGGGCTGCATTTGTGTTCTTGCAAGAGTGACACTCCTTTTTTGCACTCACTACAACAAAATTGCACTTTAATCAATAAGGTGGTTCCCTTTGCAGCCCTGGCACACCATCAGGATGGGCCCTTATGAACAGCAGAAAATATTCCTTATTTGTCCTTGAGATGAGGTGTGCTTGGGCTCAACTGCCTTATGTTTAAAAGCTCTTATCTCACATCTCAGCTTTCTCTCACTGTTAACTGAAAAGACTAACAAATAATCTTTCTCAGGCAGAGACATTTGTTCGGATTTAAGAAGATGTAAATATTTGCAAACAACAGGTCCATTCCCACTACAAACATCTTGTTTGGATTTTTGTCTTTTGCTGTAGCTCATTTCCAGTCCTTTCTCCTCTTCCTCTTTCTCTCTGATTCAATCCAAGAGCCATCTCTAGATTCCTTTCACCAAAACAGTTCTGTGGGCAAAATAAGTTCTGCTTGTCCTTCATGTTGCCCGTCAGGAAAGTTATCAAATTGTAAAAATGCTTTAATGTCCGTGTAATAGCTCAAGGCACCACACAAATCTAGTCAGTCTGACTGCAGAAGTGAGAACAGAGAGCGCTATCACATTCTGCAGTCAGGTCACTCCAGTACTCCAGATAATCACACTTCTTTCAGGTCCAGGTTTCTTACAACCGAAATACAGTAAGAGGTGTAATAATCAGCAGTGACAATTTACTGCCAGACACAAAAACATCAAGAATGGAACAAAATAAAACCACCAAAAATTATATATATAGTTTTTCTTTTTCTCATTTTGGAGGTGGCCAGGATTATTACTGCTTTATCAATTTATTGCTGCTTCTTCCTTTCTTATCACTGCTGCCAATGAATCACAAATTGCAGCTTGCAATTTGTTTGCTCTAAGATACATATTCACCAGCAGAGCTGTCAAACACTGGCAGGGCTGCCCAGGGAAGTGGCTGAGCCACCCTCCCTGGAGGGGTTTAAGTGTGGATGTGGCACTTGGGCTCATGGTTTAGTGGTGGGCTTGGCAGTTCTGGGTGAATCGTTGGACTTGATGGTCTTGGAGGTTTTTTTTCCAACGTACATGACTTTATAACCCAGGATCTACAGCTGTGAAAATCGACTTTCCTCCACACCAGATTTCTAGGAAGGCTTTGTGGCTGGATCTGCTCTGAAATATGAAACAATGTAGGTCCAAAGGGACTGCATCAAACGCAAAAATAAGGGGGCAGACACAAAAACAGCCCCTAGAGAAGCGGGATGAAAGCATCCCTGCGAGCAGCACGACGGCAGAGAGCTCTGCACGCTTCACAGAGGTGAGAAGCTGCGTTCTGCAGCGACAAGTTTCCCACTGCACACACATCGTGGCTTCATTTTTATAGAAGCCACAGCAATCTCTTCCTTACTGCGGCACACATGAAGCAGAACGTGGCTTTTCACATGTTTGCAACCTCCAGGCTGAGAGATTTTAGGGCCTACAACTCCCCCGTTGACTTTGTTGCGCTGGCCACTTCTCCGARGCCCAGTCTGCAGCTCAGAAATCAGCTGCCCAAAAGAGCTCCCAGATTTTTCTCACAACTCTTACAGACAGAGTTTCTTTCAAACAGGCTGAGGTTATTGCAAGGTACCAACGCCACAGACCATAAGGCAGCTGCCAACAAGATCTCAGGAGCAGAGATGGGCTCCCTGGCAGCGACAACTCTACGAGATGCTGCAGCCTACCACAGAGCTAGCACAGCTCTCTGACATTCTTCACTTCCTCTGGATTTGCATATCTTGCATGTATTTCCATAGTCTTATCTCCCTCTTCTTGTAGTAGGAGAAGCCCTTAAGCCTGTATTTGGGTTTATATTGATCGTATACCACACATCAATCTAACACTGAAACAGGCAATAGAGCTCTTAGTAAGTGTTTGGTAGTAAAAAGATACACAGATCCTTTTCACATGCAGGACAGCAATCMAAAAAAAAAAAAAGGAATTCATAAAACAAAAGCACTTTTCTGAACATTAGTCTCACATTACAGGAAATTCAAGACTTGATATAAACTAAAAATGGTGGGATCAGTGCAAGACACAGTATTCAAGATGAGGGTACAGTAAGACCACAACGCTTTCTGCTTTGTTTTCTCACCCTTTCCTTACTCTTTTTCTTAGCACTCAGTTTGCTGCTTTTTGAGAGCTGCTAGCGTTTTCATATTATTCATTATAAATTAACAATAAATAAGATAAAAGTCTAGCATTAATAGCTAATCCATCCATATACTAACAAACCAACCATTCTCTGTTGCAAGGCCAAATAGCACAGCCTGGCCACCCTTTGGGTCACAGAGCACTGAGCAAAAGCTGCACATGCTGGAGTTTATGATTTATGCCAAATGGGAATGATCTAAGAGGACAAYGAACAATTGCTGCCTTTCAATTAAAGTGTTTTTAAATAAAGGGGGAGGGAGTTGACCCCCAATTTTCCACTTTCTTATTGCTAATACAGCCTTTAATGACGAGGCCCCACACCATCTCTTTATCACAGAGCTGAGAAAAGTTTAAAAGGGATAGCAAAGAATTCACTGGAGTTTGTAGGCATGGAAGTAGACAAAAAAATTATATTAAAAAAAAAAATCAAGCATCCTTCATGTACAATAGAAAACAGTGTTTGCAAAGTAGACTAAGAAAGTTGACATCTAAAATGTAATTAAAAGAATCACAGCTAATGCTATTACCTAAACACTACTATGCAATTACACTGCCATGGACTTACAGTG
Source organism: Amblyornis subalaris (assembly GCA_018881555.1). Lineage (NCBI taxonomy): Eukaryota > Metazoa > Chordata > Aves > Passeriformes > Ptilonorhynchidae > Amblyornis > Amblyornis subalaris. Next base: position 362,813 of record JACAXG010000241.1, read on the forward strand.
GGAGAACAGTCCCATGAGGCATTCTACAGACAAATATGCACTGAGCTGACAGCTTCCAACGACAAATGTCTAAGCCATACTAATAAATCTGGTCCCATTTAAATAAAAGGCAGAAGCATAACTTTCAGAACATTTCTAGTCCTAATGTTTTCATTCAGAATTTCAAAGAGGCAAGTAGCTAGTGAAGTGGACAGATGCATACAAGAAGACAAAGTACATTAGATACTAAAAAAACAATGAACAATTTAAAATGTATTTCATTACTTGAAAACAAACAAAATGAGGCAAATTTGAATTTTGCAAATTCAAATGGCTTGGAAATGAAAACATAGTGGATAAGGGCAATGCTTAGCSTTCAAAAGTTCCATAGCCCAGTTCTGGCAATGAACTGATACACCTGCAAACCAGTCCATGCTTTTGCTGACCATAAAGCTGCCGTTTATAGAAATATTTCACTCCAAAATGTTAGTGCAGATACGTCTGAGGCTGTGAGCAAGCAGGCAAAGACTGGACTGCAGCAGTACAKACCAGAACTGGCTGCTACAATTGCAACAAAACACAGGAGGCATCCACGATTTCCCAGAGGAAAATTGCAGTCCTTAGCCCAGCACTCTGCACAAGAAAAATGCAAATCGCTCACAGACACACTGAGGATATTGAGCAGACAAGTTCTCTGCCGGTGCCTTAATCTGCCCATAAACCATCCAGAAACTCATCTCAGCCCACCCAGCTCAGGCAACCACAGCCTTTTTCCCCATCCACAAGAAACTCAACAGCTCCTCCGCAAAATAGGCCCCCAAAATTTGCTTTTAGGGCTTACCCCCTCTCCACACAACTCCAAACCTGAGGCAATGCATGTCCAGCTCCACGGGGCTCAGCCAAACCCGCGGCCCTTTGAAGCATCACAAACACTCCAGACAGAGCAAATGGCAGGAACCTCTCCTGAGTCACCACCAATTTCACTCCTGCCCAGCTGCAGCTTTTTAGGGTATTTCCCCTGACGAGTACCAGTGTGATCCCCACCCTAATTAGTATGCACCCCACGCTGACATCTAACAATCCTTAGGATGGAAACTTTTTGCTGAAAGCAGGATTTTTCACAACTAGAATAAGCATTTTTCCTTTATGTGCTTTCCCAACAGTGCTTCAGAACTATTTAAACTTTTAGTGCAAACTTGAGAGTTGGGCACCGGAAGCTGCTTTCACCCATTTTCTGCTAATTTGAAAGAGGAGAGACTTACCAATCCTAATTTTTGTCTGCTCCCAACTACTTMATTACAGAGGAAAAAGCTGAACCAAACTCATGTTCTTGAATGAAGTCTTGTCTTTCTTAAGCTTAAATTCATGTGTTCTTGACATCAGCTTTCACACATTTATATAGCATCTATCATCTACTCTTAGATACTGTGAATATGGGTGTTGAATATTAATTTTACTGCTTTTTTCCTCCCTCTCCTTCTGTCACAATAATGTACTTTGACCCCACAGCTCTCAGAAACAAAGAACAGAAAATATAAATTAACCAGGACTCTCAATTTCCAAAGTTTAAAGCACTCTGGCACCTTGTATTAACTGGAAGACTTTCAGGAACCCAATTCCTGAGGTGGCAGCCTGTCAGCTTGCTTCAGATGATTCCTCTGTCTTAAAGGGATTCTGTCTGCAAGGACTGATCATACCCCACTTTATATCACACTCCTTCCACTTCTTCCAGCTACATGACTGTTTGTTCCTGTTCATTTGGTTTTATTTGTCCATCTACACCACTGAGGCATCTTGATCTGACAGTGGCATTTGCAAGGCTGCTGAACTGAGGGGAAGAAATTATTTAAGTTCCAAATAGTGTCTGCTTTCGTGGCAATGAATGGCCATGGTTTTCTTCTACATCCCGAAGTTCTTCAAAATATGGCTTTGTCCTGCCTGGGGTAGAAATAGTTCATACACCATCTGCACATCTTTATGTGCTTTTAAATTCACTCATATTTTCTTACCACAATAAATCTGCAATCAGATTTCTTCATAGAAAGCGTAGACTGAAGTTGAGGCCACATCCATCCTCTAAATCAGCAGGACAAGAGCCTGCTCCAAGCTAGAAGATGTTTTGCCACACTACCCCAAGCTAACATGCCTGGTGACAGCCACAGTGTTTCCTCTGTGTCACAACACCCTGTTCCCGTGGCTTTGTGGCACCAGCAATGCCCACGGGGTATCTGGTGGCATGATTTGTGGGACCCTTATCAGCAACAACACAGASTACAATCCAACACGCCAGAGACTTACCATAAACCATAGCTTTTCCAATCATTAGCAGCACAAAACTCTAAGAAGGATTGTTAAACACATTCTGGTTTTTTGGGTTTGGGGTTTTTTTTTTTAAATAAAAATAAAATAATAAATAAATAGAAAAAAACCTCAAGATCTGGAAGAGTAATGCAAGCATGCATTAAAGAGAGAGATTAATTTTCTCTTTCCAAGGACAAATCCACTGGTATTAGTAAGCCACAAGTGATCTGTACTAGGCAGTGCTAGAAATTCTCCTGCTGCTATTCAAAGTTCCTGGAGTATCCCTGAGAAGCTCCTGATTACAAGCCTATAATCACGAGAGCAAAACCAGAGCAGTTGGCACTGCTGCATCACAGGGTGCTCGTTTGGGAGTGTTTGGGATACACGGGATTCCCAGGGCAATGGTATTTCAAGAGATGTTGCAGATGGAGCTACTCTGCCAGTCATGCTCCAAAAAGCCTCACCCAATTTATTAAAACTGAGAGAGTGCTGGAACAAACAAAAAACCTCAAGGCACATTGTAGCAATTGGCACAGAATTTTCGAACACTTCATCAGCTCCAGTCCTGACCTCCGTACTCAGAAGTCAAAATAATGTTCCCAGTTTTTTCTGGAGTGAAATGTTGAGAGTTGCTACAGCAAAAATTAAAATATTAAACCATGTAAATATTATGAAGTTAACGTCTTCCTCTGATGACAAGAGGAAGAAACATCTTCAGGCAATGATTACAAATGTGACATTGACCCAGCAATGGTCTATTAAATTAGAAAACTGCTGCAATTGATTGAGAACACTTGGACTGCACTTACACAGAAAATTCTGATAGGATAAAATACCTTCTCATCAGAAAGGTCAGGCTTTTGCAAAGATGGTTTATTCTAAACAGGAACTTAGTGAATTTTTACCACTTCATTGATCAAATGCATCAGGAAAACAAATCCAATTATTATTGATTTATTGGCAGGTCTTGGAGACCAGTAAAAGTGTTATTTTTGTATCTTCCAGACCAGGAAGATCCACAGCTTGAAAAGGCAACCTTGTGTCACAGAGCAAGTATTAGATTAAGTATGAGAACAGCAATATGTTTTTGTCAGCAGAACTTGCTGCAATGCTATATTCAGGCATCTGAAGCATTTTTCAGCACTGCAGAGCAGATTAAGAGATGAATTCGTGTCACTACACACTGTATTACATTCCAGGGWAAGTCATTTGCAGCAGGTATCACTTTTCCTACTTGTTTTGCACAAAGTTACCAAACTGAGCTTGTAGTAGGGACTACGGGGAGTCAGAAGTGTTCCAGTTTTCAGAAGAAAATGTTAATCCAACGAAACCAAGATGTTTAAAGGGCCATATGGCCTGTAGCATTGTGGGCCACAGCTAGAACAGGGGGTGAGATATCCTTCAAAAAGGCAAGGTCGTGCCCCTCTCCTCACTGTGATTCAGGGCATAGAAGGACTCACATGAGGCAGTGCAGGTGTTCCTCTGGCTCCAGTTGCTCCCTGTACCAGCAGCAGTGGAAGATAAGAATTCCTGGATCTCTGGTGTCGTGGTTTAACCCCATCCAGCACCTCAGCCCCACTTGTTCACTCCCACACCAGAGAATAAGTGAGAAAAACATAACAAATCAGGAAATTAAAGTAAACCTGCTATTCTGCAATGGTCCAACATTTCACACCTGTAAATTTACCCTTACTGCATTGAAGCTCTGAGGCAAAAACAGTGAATTAAGAGCTCCTACTTCAGAGGATTTTATTTTATGCTAAATACAGTGTACATTTGCTTGGAAGGGGATGTATTTCTCATTGATTCACCCATGTCAGTTAAACGTCACTGATATCTTTGGCTGCCAGAAGTGGTAAATAAATGTGATAAACAGCATGTACAGCCTAGTCAAATGTACCCTTATTGCAATGAATCAAGGGAAATGTTATAAAAAATGTTTGCAATCAAGCCAAGAATATCAACTTGATGCTGTTTTACTAAATTTTAGTAAACACCATTATTTTACATATTGACACAATCTTCTCCATAATATATCATTTTACTGATGATTTTTGTCACAACATATTTTCCTTCATGTAAAATTACATATTTCCCAGTGACTTGATCTCTGACATATTATTTTGTATTTGACAATTTCCATTTGCTTTGGATTAGATTAGTAGAGCCAAATGAACCTGGGCAAAAACTTGGCAAAAGGCAGAAATTATTATTGTCAAGTCCAGGTAATCCACATCTGAAAGCTGCTAATCAAAACTGCACAAACACAGCAAAAATATTGACTGCTCTTCCTGTCACCTTGCAAAAACAAACAGATTCATAGCTCTGCTGAGGCCTTGCTCATTAATTCCCTGTGAGAGTTACACTTGTTAACTGAGTGTATTACTCATACATTGTTCTGCCACGTTATAAAATTCTAAAGTGATTTAATCAAATAAGGTAGAAATCCTGACCAACAGAGTTCAAAAGCAAAAGCCATGTTTCACATTCCTCCAGAAAAACTAGTAAATTAATTTTTTTWAAAAATCTGTTTATGACAAGGCCATAGGCTAAACATTTATCCCTTGTTCACCCTCTTAAGTCTCAAAGCTTCCAGGGATTTACATTAGACATCATAATTTTGACATATTCAGAGCAAATGAAGGATAAGTATTTCCTATAAAGACCTTATATCTGGRACTGAATGGGGCTGAGCCCTAAATTAAAATACCACAGAGAGCTGGTTAGAGAATAGATCCCAAGGCTCTGAAGCAGGAAACTCCTGAGGGTCCCTTGCATCCCCAAGGTTGTAGCTCAGGCAGGAACACAAATAATCCAGCATCAACCAACCTCTCCAGGAAATCTGGCCATGGAAAGGCAGGTGGGGTGGGATTGCTGCTCCTGAAACCATGAGTGCATTGTTGAGTGGTGACCCAGAAGCGCACAGGAACTCCTGAAGGAGCTTGGACTGAAGGAGAAATCTTTGTGATGGAGATATCAGGACTCACCAGAAACGTTTTTCTGGCAGAAAACAGAACAAAAAATGAACATAGCACAGAGATTACATGTAGAAAATGCTATGAGCTGCATGCCATGGGCAAAACAAATTTGGAATCAGAAGAGAAGAGAAACAACTTTGTGCCACTGACTTTTTTCTTATCTTAAAAGAAAAAAATCCTTCCACATAGTTAATGAACGGAGAATCAACTGACAGTTGTTCTGCATAAGGCTCTACAACATGACCTTTCTGAAGCCATGTAGCTCTGAGACGTTAATTTAATTGAACAACAACAAAAAAAAATCTGTAGTCCTGATTAAGACAAAAAGTCAAGAGGTTGTTAAATTCAATGTCCCAATGTGAAAAAAACAGTCAAAACATGATCAGAGCATCGTTTTCTGTCTTGTAACTACTCTCAGGCTCTTCTGATCAACTTTTTCCTCCTTTAGAAAAGCCCACACTTATTTAATTGCATGACATATAACAAGATAAAAGAGACTAACTCTATGTGTTCTGAACAAGCTAAAAAACATGAGTCAAGGTTTCTCTGAGACAGAAATCAATCTTCCCTACAACAGGCAAACAATCACACCTTGTTTTATCAGACAGGGTCCTCCTTTGACAGCAAGAAATACCAGTACCAGTATATTGATGTACACATAATCAATCCCAATGATGAGGTTCCCTGTTAACCAGAGTCCCCTAACTTCTGTGGGTGACACAGCACCAAATTCCCCACCAGTGAAATGGAAATAAGAGACCACCCATTATTTAGCAGACTCAGCTGCCACAAATCTCGAAGGACAGGGAAGGTATCCTTGAGAGAGTCTCACTCCATCACTGCCCTGTTTTTAGACTCCTCCCCAAGCATCTTTTTTTGGATGCCATTAAAAAAAACCCCACAGGATATTGGGCCAGATCAACCTTCAGTTCACTTAYGTGTGGTCAATTCTTACGTGATTAAAAAAGGCTTATTTTTTAAGTCAATCCATACACTTCATTTATTTTACATGAAACCAAAAAGCCACCTCCTTGATAGGCATTAGGTGACCTTTAGAGATCCTTTCCAACCCAAACCATTCCATGCTTCTGTGACACTGCAGGCCGGGTGTGGGTATCCCCAGAACACACAACAGCCTGCAGTAATGTAAAAACTGGCCCTTCTCCAGGCAGCTGCTGGTAGCTGGCAGCACAGGCAGCCAGTGCCACACAGGAGGGGTCCACAGACAGCGAGGAGGGAGGAAAAGAGRTGATGAGCACACTCCCACGGCTAGAGCATCTGACAGAAGAGGGTCTGTGCACAGAGGAGCAGCACCCTGGCAGATGGAGAGAAGAGAGACTCCTGTTGAACACACCACAGTGGCCAGAACGGTGACTTGTATGTTTATTTCTCAGTGCCACCGCTGGGTTCCCATCAGCATCATCTAAGGCATAGCAATGACAGCCCTGAACCATGCCTCAGTCAGATTCCATCGGGTTTATCAGGGAACTGAGCCGTTGCACACGCAGGGGACTCACATCACTCTTCAAGATGAGTTACTGGAAATGCAAAGCAGCATATAATTCATTTCCTCCTTTTCCTTGCAGGTCACTAATGCATCAGTTGATGTCCATGAACAAGAGCTATAGCACTGGCACACACACTGAGCTGCAGGWTGTCCCTTGAGCTGCTTCTGAGATGCACAATGTCTTCCCAAGCACAGCCATGTGGCAGCCAAGGGCAAGGCATTTTTGTTCTGATGTTCTAGATTAAGCCCCATAAGTTACAGGAAGACCAGAAGCCCTTCAACTTCCATATATCCAGAGCTACCACTAAACCAACAGAATAGTGTAAGTATCTTAGAAACTAGACAACCTATAAAAAGTATACATAAACTCTGTTTATATATAGATTTAAGAGCCTGACTTTATAACCCACCTTAAAAGTGCTGGCTTCTTATCAAATCAGTAACTGTTCTTCACTAGAAGCAGAGACAGATTGCATGAAACATGTTGTGAGTTGCTAAGCTCTGTAAATATAAATTTAAAAGGTATTAAGAATGCGCTTATGTAAAAAAACATAGCCCCCCCCAAAAAAAAGAGGAAAGAAAGTATGCATAACAAAACAAGTTAGACACAAATGCAAATGATGCTGCACAATTTAGGACATTGTACAAAATAAATAGATTTAACCATTTCTATAGGACTCTAAGAAAAACTCACATTCTGTTATTGACAGATGAAGAGGATTTAATTAACAGTAGGGGAAAGAGTGGAGGGCAAATTATCCCGTCAGATGAGAAAAAAGTATTTTTAGTAATAAGGTTTAAATCTTTGAGGAGTGTAAATTCTCCYGCTTCAAGTCTTTATTCAGCTTCTCACAGATGGAAGGAGGAAGCAGAATCCTCCCGGGGAAGCTGTTCCTTTATTGCTCCAGCAATGTTTCTCATGTTCTCCCTTCAAAAAGCTGGTCCTGGCTATCACTAGAGACAGAGTGCAGAAATGGGGGAACCTTGCTTTTATTTCATGTGACAACTCCTATATTATAAAGTCCTAAAAGCAAGGAATCCTGAGGCCTAAAAATCTGTATCCTCAAGTGTGGGGATCCAAATGCAACAGGAAGCGTTAACAAAAGTCATTTTATTGATTTCTGTGGACATTACATGGAACCCCAGAGATCTCAGCACAAATGAGAACTGTAAAATATATTCACAGTCCTGTCAAAACTTGAAGACTAATAACCTAATGTGAAGTCGTTAAGTTGGTAATACAAAGATATCCATCAAAATTTTATTGAGAGGTGTGAACATTTCAAGTGATACCAGGGTAATATGAGCTTGTAACACAGTAAAAGGATGTGTTTCCTTTTGCTTTTCAAGTCCAGTTAAACACTCTCATCCTCTACAGAAAAGTTATGCTGATGGGGAGGATATTAAATTCACAACTGAAAAAAAAAAAAGTAAATCCACCGGAAAGTGAACCAGATAGAAAAGTCTGCAGGAGCCTCAGCCAGTGCTGCTGGCCCATGTTTTCCATGTTGCCACTGCTCTGCCCTCAGAGTCCAACAGCAAGTCCAGTACTGGGTAATACCAGTGAGTTGGGGAAAACATGYCTGCAAAATTTCACATGGCATAAAAAAAGCAAAACACCCAAGAGCGGCTTAAAACCTCTTAAAACGAAAGCCTTAAAAGGCTTTGGAGYAGGTGTACGAAACAACTCATTCCACAAAATAACTTTGCTATCCTTTGGTTTGGGGCATTTGTCTTCAAGTCCCTTTATCAAACAAAGATCAGCAGTCTCACTTCAGTTTTAATTTTCTCTCCTAAGGGAAAACCATCTGCCAAGAGTTTACAGTTATAACAGAATTCCCCTCGTTGTGTTGCTCTAACATAGGATGGGAACTCCATCCTTGTCTTTACAGCATGGTTCATTTCTCATTTCATGGTTCAACACTCATGAAATTCCTGGGGGAAATCTATTTTCCATCTTYGAATTTTCCAAAACTGAATTTTACAAAACTTGAACTTACCACCTCAGAAATAAACCCAGAATGGTTACAMTAAAATATACACAGAAACCTTCCCAGACATTCAGATTTCCCTGTACCTGCTCAGCTACCAAGGTAGAGACACACAGGCCTGATCTGGACATCATTTTTAACTCATGTTGCATTATGGAGAGTTCATGGTGTTGTGCTGACACCTGACCTGAAACTACACTGGAGAAACAGACTCTCAAACTCACATGCACTTGAGGAAAAAGGGCAAGTCAATAATGTTAAGGTTCTAGACAGTTTTTTCTTCAAAAAACTGCACCATAGCATGACTAAGATAACTGACAGGTTTGGGCATATCCTGTAATGATTCCTGTATATGCTCTATTATCCTCTGCAATKGGATGTTTGTTACAAGAAGAGTTTGCCTTAAAAGCTCCATGTGAAGAAACAAGGAGGAAAAAAATCAAGTTCAAGTTAAACCACTCCTGAGCAATTAATTTTTAAAGACTAGTGCCAGGGTCATAATTTAAAAAAAAAAAAAAAGCTTACCTTACTGAGTTTGATTTAAGCTCAAAAACAGGAACAAAGATGTTTGTTGCCAGGTTTTAAAAGACTTCTTATCATCAAGAAAAATTTGGCAGTAATGTGAGGAAAGATGAAACTGGCACAGAAATGTAATGTGAGTATCTAAGAACCTGAGTTTGCAAGTGATCATCAGGCAAGGTTTCAGATACAAAAACATCATATGTTGCTCATAACTCTTAAAAGGTAATGAAAAATCCACMATATTTTGCATTTATGGTTTTTGAGAGGATCAGATATTCTCTACTAATCAAAATCTTTTCAAAATTTATTAGCAGAGGAGGAAATATTTGGCTAAACTGCCTACAACATGGACCATCAAGGTCCTTGGCTCACACTAATGCAAATTTTTAAATTTTATCTATAGAGAAAAAGGCACAAGGACTAAATTTGGGGACCAAACTCTGGGATAGAGAAAAAAGGAGAGGGAAATGTAGTTTTGTCTGTGACTCAAACAGCAGTTCCAGAGTCTGAAGGCAACTCACAAAGGCATCGAGAATTGATTTTTAGCCACACCAGGAGTAGAGTCAATAGCAATGAGTCCTTATCTCTCTGAACAGGGAAGGCAGGAAGGTTTTCAGAAACTGTTTTGGGCTCTTATGGAGACTAACAGAATATTTTCTTTTCAACCAAACTTCACAAAGCGGGGACAGTTGGCAATGCTCCCTTTCATGGAAGATGAAGTTAAAATCAGGTTCTGCAGACACTGTTGTAGTTCTTCAACATTTAAACTACCTCACATATAAAAGACAGTAGAAGCTCTTGCCTTCCTGTGAAATATTGCACCAGAGAACACGTCTGCATGTGTCAGTAGTTCCCTCCTGTTTCCAGGACTGAACAAACTATTAAAGTTTCAGTGCTGGCATAAAAGCTCTCTGAAAATACTTTTACCACTCAACACGTAGAACATCAGATTCCCCCGAGGAGCCCAATTACAACTCACTGTGTAAGTTACGCCAAATTCCCAGCAACAAGATGTTCACTTAAAACATCAAAAATAAGTTTTGATCAGCAAACAAGCTGCACTTGTGGACTRGTTATGTTTCTGCTTTGTTTTCAAGTTGCAGAAAGCGGTTCAGCAGCAGCACTTCTATCACACAGTCTGTCACAGTCCTCAGTCAGGAAGGCTTCTGATTTTCTGATATGATTCAAACACGCTCACTGACAACTGAAGCCTCTGACAGGCCCTGCAGATTAGGGTGAATGAATTTTGCAGCTGCTTTAATGTCTGGTTCTGCATTCAGATTTTTCAGTAGGCTCTGTCACAGATCCCGACACACTCATTCTTACCCAAAGAAACAATGAGTTTCTATCTCAGCTATAAACTGAGACCAAATCTACTCAATTTGGTGTAAAACCAGATTAAGCAAGGTCAGAATTAAATGATTAACATCTGCAATACAGACAAAAAGCAAAAACAAAATAAATACTGTCTGTAAAAAAGAAAAAGTTGATAATGAGAAAGGGAAATAATTCTTTCCTTAAAAAAATCTCAGCAGGAGATCTAAGTGTATCATCTAGACAGCTGTACTGTTCTGTAAAACAGATTCTCATGATGATCACAAAAGCCTGACAATAATTCTCTATTTTAGACAAGAATAACAATTCTTTTGTTTCAGTTGCTCTTCAGCTGATGCCTTTTAAGTAGGGAACAGTAATTTCAGCTTTAAGGGGAAGCCAAAARAGATTACCTGTATTTCATCTCATAATCAAAGCTGTCCAGTTTGCAGTGCACTCTATATTTGAATCTCATTTGCCTGCTTCATATGCATTTAGCTTCAGACACTGTGTATTGTTAAAAACCCAAACAAAGCAAAACCATATTCCATTTCCTTGAAAGTAAATGCAATCTTCTGCTTTGATTTTGGAGATAACAGCATCGAGTCCTGAATGCAGACAGGAGGTATCAGAACAAACACCACACTGTGGCTCACCGAGGTGCAGGGAGACAGCACGGAGGCTTTGAAAGCCACTGGCTGCTCTGGCAATCCTACAGAAAAGCTCCAGAAAAAGCTTCAGAAGTGAACAAAAAAACCCACCCCGCCCCAAACCAGCCAGTGCACCCCCTCACGGACCCCCAGTAGAGAAGGAATCAACAAACACTTCTAATTCTGCACTTTTCTCAGTAGATGGGGGACGTGGGGCAATCAAGTGTGGTTTTCCTGGCATCCATTACAGCCTGTCAGTTCYAGCAAATCTTCATCTCACCCGCATTCCCTGATATAAATGTGTAAGTGSCATCACTTATTGGCTTCTCAGATCATCACAACGTTTTTTAAATAACACCATTTGGTATACTCACTACCAGAACCAAGTATTTCACTTAACCTTTTTGCACATAATAGAAAAGAAAATCTGTTTGTTTCTTCACTCACTGTAGAGTATAAAAACCACTTTTACAAGTCTACAAACACTTTTGGATGGTTATGCTTAAGGATTGTTTTGGGATAAACTAGAAGAAAATGAGGCTGTAGCATTGCTTACTATAACACTGTGTTTGACCACAGATGTTTTTTCCTCCAGAACTACATCAATTCTTGCCACCAAGAGAGATTACTCATTCAAACCCAGAAGCACCTACACTGCCTTTAGAACTGGGGCTGAATTCAAATATTTATTTCTCTTCACTTCGAATTTTGCTGATATAATTCAGCCAAAGATAAACAAGTGGTAAACATTATGTGGCAAAAAACCCATATATGTGCTATTCATCAAGCAAATATTTTTTAGTTCGGTTCTGTTACCTACAGCACAGCAGATCAAATCTAAGCAGTTCTGGCAGTGATCCTCACTATTCCACAGAAGTTTGCATACTACCAGCAGCACCACGGTAATTTGAATCGTGAGGAAAGCCATGTTAAGCAGGTGGCTAATCAGCAAATTCTATGAAATTATTTGGCAATTTCTATYTAGTCCTTGGTGGATAATCATGCTTGTCAAAAAAGCTGCCAGTGTGGCTGAGCATCCAGTTGGCATGCTAGCCCAATTAAGGAATAAGTAGATGAAGACACAAGAGATAGCTTAGATTAAATTCTGATTCCTGGCACATTTTATAGGAGATAACAGGAACAAGAGGCAAAAGAGCCCAGTCCTCAGAGGATTGTACTCACATAGGAACTGTGTGCTCACTTTACTGCAGCAGCTTAAACACGGGGAGGAGAAAGAGTGGTCAGAGTGACTCTCTCTTGCCAGAGCAGTGACAGGGCCGGGAGCAGCTCTGCATCCTTTACTCACCTCCTGCTCAAGCTCAGAAACTCAGCTCTGCCTGGCTGGCTTCAAGTGCTCATCCCAATTCTTGTCGCTAGCACTGAACATGCCTTTCTTTTAACTGAGAAACAAAATACACAGGAAGAAAGAGGTGGTGAAAACAGTGCTGGACTTCAGTTTTGATCATCTCTGTTGGGGACTTGGGAGAGCACCTYGTAAGTAATGAAGTCAAATGTACTGCTGGCTGCTCTCAGCAAGAAGGGAAGGAATCRTCTTAATATGATCACATAAATATTCAACAAACAAATAGGTTTTTACTTTCAGCAGAGCATTCACTACACAGATCAACTTTTAGTCTGATTGCTTCAACCACTGTACTTTTCCTCTTAGCATAATGTATATCACAACGCAAGCATTTTAGCACATAAATTGTGCTACCTCCAAACAGACAATGATTAAATATGCTAAAAAGCTTTTAGCAAGTATAGGTTGACTGAGTCATTCATTGCATTTACAACACTGTGCTACAAAGCAAACTTAAAATGAAAAATACAGTATGTCAAATAGAAGTAAACAATCTGTCATTTCAGACGTACGTAAGCAGAAGCTGAAATGCTTGCTCAAAATAGACTGACATCAAAAGTTCAGAGCTTTCCAGTGAGTATTTCCTGCTTCATATTATGCTGTTACTTTGCAAAGGATATTTTGAGAGGTATTTGGTTGTAGGATGAATTGCTTTTTGAATAACAGTTCCGTGTTATTTCAAGCGATTGTGGTGGTTTACAGCGGTGTGATTGAAGTGACTGGGTGCGAGATGAACTCTAGGGTGCCTCTGTGCTGCTCTCTGTGACTGCTTTGCCAGCTCAGTGAATCTGTCAATTCACAGATAATGCCTTAACATTTTAAGAAGGACTATGTTTGCGGAAACAATTTCATTTTAGAAGATATACTTGACGTTCAAACACGTAGCAACGTAGCACTCTATGTGAGTCATTATCTTAGGATCTCAGACACCTCGGAAGGAAGATGTGTCAGAGTGTGACCAATATTTCCATAATGGCATTTTTCATGACAGCATCACCTATTCGAGAGAGCAGAGCAGATGTTTTCCTGTGTTTGCCTCCTGACAAGCACAGAAGCCTCAACGCCTTTCCAAAGTCTTGGGAAGGCAGGAGTCACTCACTAAAGTAAGACTCAATAACSCACCAGTGGGTTATTCCTCATATGCTCTGGATTAATTCACAGAGCAGAGTATAGAAAAAATAGGAGAATGGGACATAGAGGAAGCCTCCAGCAGTTTCTCACAGAAGCCATCCCTGTAACCTTCCCCCATTACCAAAAACCTTGCCACACAAGCCCAATACACAAATATATAAGCAGCCCAGGACAAGGAGCAGAGCTTTCAGTTTGGGGTTTTAAGTGCCATCAGAGGAAAAATTTCAATACCTTTCCTTCCCCATTTCCAAGAGACTTTCATTAACCCCTTCTCTGAATCCTGTTTTCCCAGCATAAACCACTGCTCTGCTGCTTAGGTTTCTGCCCAGCAGCTGCCTCTGCTCAGAAGGTCAGAGCTGCTGCTGAAACTGAGAGCTGCCAGAGGAAAGACCTTGGCATCCCAGTTACTGCTCCCTGACCTTGGCCAGCAATGTGACAGCAGAGTCACAGTTCAGGGTGAGAACACTTTTCACTGAGTCAGCCAAGTAGATACATATGCTGTTTCATTCCAAGGGTGTATGTGTTTTGAAAAACCAAAGCCTTTCAAGATTTTTCCTACCCAGAAGCTGAATATTGACATAGGACAAGGGGCAGCAAGGCACCAAAGCGCCTGCTTGTGAAAGGGAGCTGCTGTTCATTGAAGTCACAGCAACAGAATTTGTCAAAAAAACCCTCACCATTTTTCCACACAATTTTCCAAGGCTTACAGGCAGGTACATGTTTAGCTTTTTAAAGTGTATTGAGCAGATTTTTACTAAACCCAGAACACCTATCTTGTTCACTGGCATTAGCTGTTCTGACCAAACTTGTCTTGCTCTTCACTGGATTAATCTGTCCTACAGACAGAAAATTGCTTTCCTAAAGAAATGAGAATAAACCGAATCCAAATGTAACAGCCTTCCCAGCCCCAAAATCGGCCAAAATAATTCCCCAAGTTCGTAATTCTCATTGCCTTGAGTTGCAGTAATTGAGCCTTGGCACAGATTTGTTCTCTGGGATACGTCCACGTCTCAGATGTAACCAAGCCCTAACTCTTGAAAGTTCCTTGGAACACACACCAAGTGACATCATTTCGTGTGCCTTGTCACAAAGCCCCACAAACACAAGGAGACTCAGCCTCTGCCTTGGGGCCCTGGCTCAGCAGTTTTGCTCCCTATAAATGTATGAAACCCTGTCTGGGGCCAGCAAGGACACAGAACAGCAGGACTGAAGGGCAGCAGGGAGGAATGTCTGGGGAACCACGCATGTCCCAAAGCATAATCCGTAGCAGGTCACCTCCAGAAAGCACACAAAGCTTGGATTTCACTTTCTCATACAAAATGCAGAGTTCATTCGAGGGCAGCGCATTAACCAGAGACAGCTTAAAAGGTACATCAGCATCCCTGAAAGCAGCTTGCATTGAAAGTCTGTGATACAATTATTTTAGAGCAAATACTCTTCCAGGGTTTACYGCTAAAGAGTCCATTGGAAAATATCACAAGAAGTGATTAATGTGCTAATAGTCACTCAAAATGCAACATGATTCTTTCCACACAAGTGAGTCGGTTTGATTTCCCTTTCTAGCAGCAGAAGTAATATATTGTTTTAAACATAGATGTGCCTAATTTTAGAACATATGGACTCTGCCATGTGGTTGTTTACTTAGATGGGGTGCTTTAATTTGCTTGGCACTTCCCAGTGTTTAGGGTGTCTTTCAGAATAAGGAAGAGATGTCTGGACACATTGTGGGCTAAAACAGAATATAATTAGAAAGCAAACGCTTTAAAAGATCCTTCTTTATTATATATCCACAACACTTGAACACATTGTCTAGCTCTGTGCTCTATAATAGAACACTCAACGTATACTGAGACAAACCAAGAATAAAAATAGCATCCTGAACAGCCCTCCATATGTGTTTGCAGCGAGAAGCACCATGCAAATGCAAGTCAGCTACGAAGAAACCGAGTGCATATTTTTCATATATAGGTTCTGTCTTATCTGTTTAGAAAAAAACAGTTAACAGATCCCTTAGGAGTTCCCAGAAATTCATGAAAAAATAAATGTATGCCAAATGTAGCATTTATAAAACTGTTTATTCACTAATACAAGGTATTGAGTATTTTACTCAAAGACTCCCCTAAAAACAAGCCAAGATTTAGTTATAACTGAGTAAAACCCATCAAGATCAAGGCCTGCAGAATGCAGGTCATCTCTGTATATCCTGGGACCATGATAGCTGTGGAAGAAYCCAGAACCATGTCAGTCACCTGTTTTATTAATATAGATCACAGAGAGACTTACAGAAAACAAGATGAAATTCCTGGTATTGCTAGACCAACAAGAAATTTGTTCAGAAAACTCCTACAATATGGAACTCGTATACAGTTACAAGACGTGAGCAACAGAAATCACAACTTCTGTGCAGAGAGGAGCCGGATGGAATTGTAATTGTAATTCAAAGTCCTTCCCAGAGAGGAAGGCAATAGTGTTAATGAAAATCAGCATATCAAAGTGTGTTTGCATATCAAAAGATAACTCAGCCCCAGATAAACAATGTTCATTTGCATTCTTACAAATTCCCAGAATTAATCAAGGCACAATATAAAATTTCCCTAACTTAATTAGCATGAACAAAAGGGAAGTGAAAGTCCCTACATACTGCTTTGAAGACTCATTAGTGCTCAACAGCATCCTGATAACGTTCAAGTGCAATTAGGGGTACCAGAGCAGAATACATTTTAAAAGACAGAGCCCCAAAAGCAGAGGACTGAGATGCTGCCAGAAGGCTCTGCAGAAAAACACAATGTGAGGTAACAGCTTAATGACAGGCATGTTCTCTGCAGAACAGCTGCTTTTGTTTGATGCTTTTTTTTCCCCATGTAAATTTATTCTAGTTTTGTAACCACTTCACTAAAATAAAATTTACCGCCTTGATTTTTTAAATTGTCTGCAAGAGGAACTCCTACTTACTTTTACTTGTTTGAAATTACTCATACAGAGATGCAAGGATATCCTGTAGCAGTGTGAAACTTGGGACAAGTTTGGAAAGTCCATGAGGTAAAGTACATCCCCCATTAAACTGAAATGGTCACTTTGAGAACTGCTATTGCCCAGTGAGAGCTCCAAGGCTTCACCATGAGATGTCTCATAAGAGAAGTCAGTGCATAAAGAGCCTGTGACAACAGTCAGAGCTGTATCATCAAAAACAGGACAAGGTTTAAACAAGAAAACCATGTATCAGTAAAAACCTTTCAAAAATCCATGGCTGAGCCACTCTGAAAGGCAAAACAGCATCACTGATTCAGAGCCCTGGCCTCAGGAAGATTCTCCCTTGCATAAAGGGTGCAGGAAGCACCACGAATCTGCCATGTTATTTATGGATAAATAGTCCTTTTTTTGGACTTTAATTAAGTCCTTTAATTTATTTAATAATTTTGTTAAGTCCTTTAACTTATGGATATCCTTTATTCGATAAAGGACTTGGGATAGGATTACATGATGTAGTCAATTTAAAACATTTGCAAACCATTGATAATGTTGATAAGTTCAGCGTCCAATCCTTCAGTAAGATATTCTATATCTATTCCATTACTTCCCTCAATTAGGAAGTAGAAATACCTCTTGGATTAAACAAAAAAAAAAATATGTATTTAGAGCCAACATAAGAGACCTTCATGATTTTTGCCTTCATTGTTGGTTTTGCCATCAATGGGAATGAGTATATCAACAACTTGCTGAACAGAGTCACAAAGATGCACCATATGCACTTTTTATTTAAATAGATATAAATTAGTTTTAACTAGATATAAATCTTAGCTTTTATAATTTAAACCCATGTTATAACTCAGAGCTATTTTTCCCCATCCTAATTTTGCTAAAAATAAACCAAAAGGCATATAAAGCTTTTGGGGTTTAGTCACCCCTGACAATAGGTGTGGTTAGAATGGCAAACCCTGCACCAAGCAAAGTGCAAGGTGCTCTTTTCCTCCAGTGACCAGAGACATTGCCCATCTGCCCTGGGTTTATGGGGAAAGGTTTCTGTAGCAGGGAGAGTCTGGGACCCATGAGCTGCTTCATCTTCTTTCTCCCCCCGCCCTGTTGAGGAGGGTGAGTGAGAGAGGGGCTGGGTGAGTGTCTGGCAGCCAGTTAAGGTTAATCCACCACATGATCAGAATCCAAGTTTCACGGTATGTTTACAGCAGGATGGCAGTTCTGATGATCAGTCACAACCCTGAGCCAGTCTTGAGCTGAGGACTCCATGGCCAATTTATTGCACCATTGCCACTGCCTGCATCTTGCAGCTCTCACACATCCCTGAAGGCAAGGACTCGTTTGCTATGGAAAAGGAAACAAGAATAACATTTGTGTAGAGGATCCATCGCACTCTCAGTTATATACCCATACAATTACTCTACCTGTGAATAATGCATGACTTTGTGTGCATRGCTGAGAGCTAAGCTGTACTGTAAAAGGAGAATGTAGGATATGATGCTCTACAAGAGTAGGACTGARAATTATATATACACAAGACACCTATGAAGCAAATATGGTTTTAAGCAGATTAATTGCCATGGGTTTAGAATATAAACTGGGGGAACTTTCATCCAACAACCAAATATTTATGTTCCTGCTATTTAGTTTCATGAACTCAAACAATAACAACCAAATACAAACGCCAATTTAACTTGGACCTGACGGAAAAAGCTTCAGAGAGGTCTCAGTACTTCACAGTAATTGCCACACAGGGGTACTAGAGATCTCTATTGTAGCCTGAGAAATTAGTCCTGGTAATCATGCAACAGTGCCAGGGAACYTTATTGGGAGCAACAGTGCCAGGGAACTTTATTGGGAACACCTTTGTGCTTCATTTGACACAGGAGTGCACTTCTGAACTGATCCTCACAAACAGCCTCTCTAGAGTGCTCTGATGCACACTGTGGCACCTCAGAGCATGGGAACTGAATCCTTCTCAGCTGAACATAGCCTAGAAATTCACTCGAGCTGCAACACAAACCTAGAAATAAAGTTAAAAAAAAAAAAAAGGACAAAACAAAACCACACAAGCTGAAATGTGCACAGCATGAATACCAAGCTCTGAGCAGTTGTTCCACACTGTGTGTGTGCCCACTGGCCTGCAAATGCAGTCTGGCCRCTATGCCCAGTGCTCCCTGCATAACACACCAACAGGCTGCTGCTCATGAGTCCACAGGGGCCATCGCCACAGCTCACACAGACCTTTCCAAACCTGTGCCAGGCATCTTCCCRAAGCCATGACTTTGCACACTGATCCATAACACCGCTCACAGCCCACCCAGGGCATCCCACAGCTGCCCTGGTGGACCCCTCCATGCTCCCGGAGCTGGCTGCACTGATGGTCACAGCCTGCAGACGGGGACTGCCCAGCACCTCGCTGCAGGCAGGAGAGTTAAACGAGTTATCCATTTCATAGAGGAAAAGCTGCTCTGCAGTGGAGTGAGTGGCAAGCAGCTGGAGCAGAGGGCATCCCTGAGCAGCCGGCCTGACGGAGGAAAAGGCAACAGAAATTTGAGCTTGTCAAGACAGCAAGAATCATATTCACAGTGTGGGAACAGAGCAAAAGGTTGACTCTAAGACATTTAATTCAACAATTATTCAAAGTATCCTGTCTTGATCCACAGGCCAGGGGATGAGCACTGTATCACAGCGATGACAGTGTTTTGTAGCACATTAAGTATTGTACAAACGGTGCCAGCATTCAGCGGCAACTKGAAGCCACTAACTGGCTTTTCAGCAATAATGGCTCCAAGCTATTTATCTAGATTTGCTAACAAAAACAGTCAAGACAAAACCCTATGAGATAATTTAGTCTCTTTCTTTATCAAGTTTATCCATGCTGACAGCAACAAATCCTAATTACTTCAGCTAAGCCATTTTAATTGCAAGCACAATCCTACCCTGCTGGATCACTAAAAGAAAAAATAAATCATATGTCTGTGTGTAAGAGAAATATTTTTTTAGGACAGCTGAGCAGTTTTGTTGTGGATATCCAGTATTTTTCTGCAGTGCATTAATAGTCATTTATTTGCCATGAAAAGACACAACAAAAATAGAAAATGGGTTAATAGAAAGCCATGAACACACCAATGTAAAGAGAGAAACCAGCAACTCAATCTTTCTGTTGTCAGAGGATGTTAAAATGGCAAAGTAAATATAAAAACACATTAAGGATACTGGAAGAGGAAAACTAGCAGTGGCAAACAAGACTTAAGAGTTCAAACATATGTGATCAATAAAGGAAATAAAACCAAACCAATAAGACATAAATAGCCAGTGTGGTTAGAGAAAATAAAACAGTGCAGTTAAGGGAAATAAAACATTTTAAAATACAGTGAGATCAAAATGAATCTAAAGTCAGACAAAGATTATTGTTCAATGCAATTGATAAAATCCTAAACAAGGATATAGACTAAAGAAAAGCACATTAGATAGCTGCGGACTCTTTTTTTTAAACAGACATGTCTATCCTGCCTGTCACACACACATTACAAAGATTACTGTCTGTGACAGAAGGAAGAACCCATTTAGACTCTGCATTTTCCAACTGGCACATCTGAAAGATTTGCATCTATGAATCTGTAAAGCACCACTTAGATAAACAGAGAAGCCTTCTAAATTGAATATGAGTGACAGTGCCCTGGCAGGCAGGAGGGACATCCCTGTCCTGGGGGCATCAGGCACAGCATCGCCAGCCAGACTGGGGAGGGCTTGTCCTGCTCTGCTCTCACTGGGGCAGCCTCACCTCGAGTGCTGGGACAGTTCTGGGTGCCACAATACAAGAAAAACATTAAGCCATTAGAGAGCACCCAAAGGAGGCCACGAGGATGGTGAAGGGCCACGAGGGGAAGCTGTAGGAGGAGTGGCTGAGGTCACTTGGCTTGGTTCAGCTGCAGAAGAGGAGACTGAGGGGAGACCTCACTGCAGTTACAACTTCCTTGTGAGGGGAAGAGGAGGGGCAGGCACTGATCTCTGCTCTGTGGTGACACTGACAGGACCCGAGGGAATGGCCTGAAGTTGTGTCATGGCAGGTTTTAGGCTGGGCGTTACAAAAAGGTTCTTCACCCAGAAGGTGGCTGGGCACTGGAACAGGCTCCCCAGGGCAGTGGTCACAGCCCCAAGGCTGCCAGAGCTCAGGAAGTGTTTAACAATGCTCTCGGGCACAGGGTGTGGCTCTTGGGGTGGCCTRTGCAGGGCCAGCAGCTGGACTCTGTGGTCTCTGTGGGCCCCTTCCAACTCAGCATATTCTGTGGTTCTGTCAAATGCCAATGTTTAATAAATCCAATAAACTGTGGAATTTCACAAGTCTCAAAAGACTCCCTGGGTAGTTTTAAGATGTAAAAATGGCAAGAAGGACACCCGTGGAGTTACGGTCTGTATAACATATTAGTCTACAGAACAGTTACTGTGAATCTCATAACAAAAAAGAATTAGAAGCTGAAATGTAATTAATGACAGACAACATGGTTTCATAATCTTTCCACGCCTTTCTAAGCCTTCTCAAACAAACCTGTAAAGCTGACAAGATTACTCATCTGGTAGATCAAGTTATCTTGACATATATTTGAATTTCTTCAAGCTGTTAGATTTAATTCCATATAATGTTGGCACCAGATGCAGTCTGAGGGGTATCAAGAAGGATTACAGAGCTCTGGGAGCAGCAGTAAATGACTCTGGAGTGCAGGTAGCCTCTCCATCAATCCTCCCAGGCAACGGGAAGGGGTTTGAAAGGGCCAGTCCAATCTGCCAAGTCAACAAATGGTTACAGGGCAGGTGCCACAGGCAGGGCTTCAGCCACTTCTGCACCCAGAGGGTGGGTGGGCACTAGAACAGGCTTGATCAAGTGCTGTTCAATATTTTTATGAGTGATATAAAAATCTTTGCTAATAAAGCTTGCAGCTAACACGGAGTTCAGTAGTGTAAAAWTGAAGATAAGTGATAAATGACACAGGACATCTGAATTGCCTACAGACTGCTCACAACCCAACCAAACCTGTTTGAACACAGCCAAGCACCAGGTAGTGGTGGCAGGATTACAGCACACAGGCACAGTAACTGGCTCAGCCTGACCTCAGGGCACGTCTGGAGCATCCTCCATAAAACGGAAAATAACAGTTAAAAGCTGGGTAATGGCAGTGATTATGTGCATAGCTCTAGTAAAATGTTCCTGGAAAACCACATCCTTTCAGCAAATGAGTTGCACAAAGGGCAGAATAACACAGGAACGAATTCCAAGGACAGATATAAAAATAACCAGGAAAAGCAAACTTTACAATGAGGGTCATAAAAGCTTAAGAGATATTAAAAGGATATGTGATTGCCCTATGGTAATTTCACAATGAGGTAAATATGATGGTGAGCAATTTTTCCTTCTGATGAAAATAACAATTAAATCCGACGGCCTAAAGTTTAAACTTGCAAATTTCAGCCTYAACATTAAGATTTAATTTGCTAATGTAGGAGGTGAGCAGTGGCACATATAGATGGAAAATGCAGTGGGGGAAATTACATCAGTTCAGACCATCGAGGCAGTGAGCTTGTGTGAATTCATCTCGAGAGATGTGAGTAAATGAAGCAAACTGGTGTTTGAGTTGGAATCCAGAACACAGACTGTGAATGTAAGGGAGTAAGCAGGAGMCAGAATGGTCAGTAGATGAGTCCCTGCAGTACAGTTTTTTCAAATCCTGCTCATTTTGTAAAATCCTGCACCTACTGATATTTGCAGCAGCACCATTAGGACTCGCTGTCACAAGTAACAAATATTTGGTGAGTTTTATATTGCTCTAAAAAGGATAATCACAGCCGAGAGGAAAAAAAGCACATAAAATCTGATCCAWCAAAAAAAAAATCTTTGAGCTGTTAACTTAGGTACAAATGAATTGCTGCAGAAATGCTGCCACCCAGCTGTAGCAAAGCACAGGGAGAGCCTCAGCTCCCAGTACAACTCAGGTAAGTGGAAAGCTACTAAAGTTCACTGACTTTTCAGTTATTTGAGCCTTCACTCTGCTAAAATGGGGTAAAATCAATTCTGTCAAAAAAGGTGAGCCTAYGTATTTACTTACAATACACAAACTGTGTAGCCTGACAGACTCTCTGAAAACTTCTGAGCACATTTAATATGTACAGCTGATGCATTTCCTGACTATTTCTTTTATGCACTAAAATGCCTCTTTCATCCAGCCACTATATTAAAAAATAATTATTAAAAGCCAAAGTAATATGGATAGTGGCAATATACCTCATTTGAAAGAAATGAAAGGGTCCTTTTTGGTGGGGGAGGAAAACATAAAGAAAGTTCAGGCCCAAGTTTCAAATCTGTAATGACATTTAGCACACAGCAAAACCAACCTCATTATTTAAGAAGTTCTATTGAGAAGGCAATTTCTAGATGAAATTAATAACTCGCAAATGACTATGAATGCCTGAGCAGTGATTAGAGTCAGATGTTTTACTTCCATGTCATTCCTACACAACACAGAGAACAAATAACTAAGCCTCTAACATTTAAATACTAAATCTGAATAACAGTATTCAAACCTGGCATTTAAGACCAGGAAGATTTTTTGTGTGTGTGCTCTTGACTCATTTAAAATAAAAGATCAGAAGTTGACAAATGAACAGTGAGCCCTGAATTTTAAGTYACTTCACACTGCTGAGTAAATCATAGGATAGAATGGCCTGGGTTGGMAGGGACCTGAAAGATCACCCAGTTCCGAGCCCCTGCATGGGCAGGGACACCTCCCACYAGACCAGGTTGTTCAAAGCCCCATCCAGCCCRGCCTTGATCTGAATAGAGAACTGGAAGGGGCACTAGTCCAGCCACAGCAACATACTACAATTCAGAAGATATTAAGACAGTGGGAGAGGGATTAAAGGCAACCTTTGTACAGTTCTCCCACAAGACCTCTTCTGGAACAGCAAACATTAATCTGTTCATTTTCGCAAAAGTTTCCCATGTAAACCCAATACACCTCCCCCTCTAAATTTATGAGGGAACAAGGAAAGGAACTGTAGTGGTTAAGAAGTGTTCTAATAATGTACAGCACAGAAGACAACTATGTGAATACAAACTAACGAGATTTAGCCTAAAAGTGGCAGAGTTTCCCAGACAGGCACAGTGGAAGTGCCAGAGGACCACAGAACTCTACCACAGCAACACACACTAAGCAGTTTTGCAGAACAGTTGTGAACTACTGCAGGAGGTTTAAAAGTAATCCAAGAGATCTCATCTAGTCTAGTGCTCCTGCAACACTTGAGCTTAATTTAATAAGAAATAACCTATTAAGGCACAAGTGTTTGCTCCTCTTCAGGCTCTTCAATAGACTGCAGGCACCCAGTGGAAAGTACTGCAGATCACAGAGAAGAAATGCAATTCCAGCAGTCACTCACACAGTCACTCAAAGGGGTCAGGCTTCAGCCACAGTTCCCTCCACATCATGCTCACATCACGAAATTCTTATTTCACGTGGTCACTGCAACTGTGCGTTGTATACAATGAAGCCATGTTCCCTTCGACTAGAGTTACTCTAATTGCAGTGCTCATTAACTGGTAACCAATAAAGTTAGTTTTATCCAAAGTAAGTTTTATCTCTTCCTAACAAATGGAGTGATTAGCAATAGGATAATAGGCTAATGTCACTCAGGAACATAAAGGGCTGTTTGTAAATCTGTGAGTGGAGATGATTGCTCACAGTGGCAGAGGATTATTCAGGCTGTTAGTGCACCTACTCAATTGCTACCTTTCACAGGAGGGTTCAGGCACATGGCTGTATCCAGGCACAATCTCAGAATGGCTGAAGTCTCTCTGGATCCTCAGCACAGAGCAGGGTCAGACAGAGCAGATGGGTCTTTGTTCAGGTGAATATCTTTTGAATATCTTCAAGAATGGCCACTCCACAGCCCCTTTGGATCACCATCTCAAGTGTTCAAATACTCTCACAGAAAAAAAATAAACCCTTCTGTTTAATTTCCTGTATTTCAGTTTGTGTTTATTGCTTGTTTCATTGTTTATTGCCTTGTGTTTATTGCCTCACTGAACACCAATGAGAAGAGTCCGCCTCCGTCCCCTTTACTTCTCCCACCATCAGGCATTCATTATGCACATGGATAACAACATTCCAAGCCTCCTTTTTTCCAGGCTGAATAGTCCCAGCTCTCCCAGCCTCTCCTTGGATGTAAAATGCTTCAACCCTTTCATCTCCATGGCCTTTCACAGGACTCACACCAGTATTTGTCTCTGGCACTGGGGACTCCAGTCCTGGACATTGCTCCAGATGCAAACTCACCAGGGCTGACTCAATGGGAAGGGTCACCTCCCTTGGTCTTCCCAAAGCAGCCCAGGAGGCTGCTGGGCTTCTTTCCCAGCAAAGGCACATTGCTTGTTCGCAGTCAGCTTGGCCTCCACCGGGAACCCTCTGTGTGTTTTATCTGTGGAGCTGCTTTCCAGCTGCTACTGGTACATGGGGTTATTCCTGCCTGGGTGCAGGACTTTGCATCTCCCTTTGTTGAAATTCACGAGATTCCTGTCAGCCCATCTTCCTAGCCTGTTCCAGTCCCTCTGAATGGCAGTGAAACCACCTGGTGCACCAGGCACTCCTCTCAACCTTGTCTCCTTTGCAAAATTGCTGAGAGGTCACTCTGTCACATTATCCAGGTCAGGAACGAAGAGCTCTACTGGCCCCATCGCTGACCCCTGGGTACACCACAAGGAACTGACCTCCTGCTGGACTTCCTCCTGTTCATCACGACTCTTTCAGACCAGTTCAGACTGTGCTGTGAATCATTTTGCTTTTTGAAAGGCACTAAATTTTCAGCAAGGCAGATGACAAGTGAGTTTCACCTTTTTGTACACTCACCTGACAACTGCTGAGTCAAGGCAATACCACTAATTACAGTTCTGTTGACATTTCAATTGCTTCCCATCAGTTTAGAAGCAGCCCATGAGCATCACACACAGCTTTAAGACGTTCTTGCATAAGAACTTGCATTATCTATTTCACCAAAACAGCAGGTATTTATGGCTGGTGACAGCTTCCATGCCACGAACATAATTATCCACAACACAGCAGTTCAGTGGGATATTAAAGACAGATAATGACACTCACACCCAGCATTTAAAAGATGGATTCTGCCCCCCAGAAACTGTGTGATTCTTCTGGATTCAACAGCACTCCAAAGAACTGGTGAAAAATTCCACAGCAGCTTCATATGGACAGGGAAGAGCATATCCAGAGGCGATGCAGCCTCTGTAGATGTGTCTGTGGGACTACACCATTTTGTCTTATACAGGATTTTCCCTGACTGAAAACCACAAGATTTCTCTTCTGGAAAAGACTTTCTCCTACTGGGCAAAACTGATTAGGACTTATCCATCTATTTAGGAGTTCAGAGCCATGCAGTCCCTTTCGGAGTCTTAAATCATATTAACACAGCATCAGGGGTTGTTTTATGACAAGACTTGCCTTGATAGAAAAGTGGAATGAAGTAGGCTAAAAAACAGACAGAAAACAAGCATTTTAGTTTCAAAAAAACCGTTCGACTTCTAAACCCAGGGAAGCTTACCTATTTTTCTACTATTCTTACAGTTCAGGAGATGAGCCACAGCTCCATCCCACTTCACACTTGTAGCTTTTGGCAGTCAGCAACTTATATGCTCAATTACTGTCGGGAGCACAAGTGTGTGATCCCCACTCAGAAGCACAAAGAACAGGGCACACACCAGGGCACACCCGGCCAAGATGTCACAGTTCATTATCCACAGGCAAAATCGTCAGGGGCACACCAGGGATTTTACTTGATTCTCAGTGAGCTCTCACAAGCCACATCACAGACTACACATCTTAAGCGATGTTTCAACAAAAGATGAGCTTTTCCCCAGTTCCAGAACTGTACGTTTGAACTACACAATCCTATAACAGAAATATCTTTAATAATCTAAATACAAGGATTCTAACCACGGGGTGCTGCTCAACTGCTTTGCCCACACAAAATTCAAGTTATTTAACAGAGTATTTCTTTATGCACCTATAACCTCAAATTTCCATGTATATGAAGCAGAAAAATGTAGCCATAGAAAAGAAGGTATTACAAAATGCACAGATACAATTACTGAAATGTTTCAGAGATTGAACGAGAAGTTTGTTGATTTTTTTTTTCAAACCAAAGCCATGTTGCAATCTGATCTATTTTCTGAACTTGTTTTCATTAGAACTGATGCTATTTAGCCAAAGGAAATAAAGGTCAAGTGACATATGGTCCCACATGGCACAATCCAAATGAGCTAGAAGGAAGGCATGTTTTTCACTTCATTTGTTGATCCTATTTCCTTTGACACATGCAATGGTTTAACCACTACCAGCTATGTTGAAACAGTGTTCCCATGAAGATAGAGGACTAGAGATCTGCAATATATGCAAGCTTGGAGTTAAGACAGAATTGCTGGTTTTAGTAGCCCTGTAGTACAGTATCTTAATCCATTTGAGCTACAAAAACCCTCCAGTACACTGATCAAAAAGCACCACATTAAGCTGCTGCTGAAACTGGTTTATTAAGTCAAAAGATATCCAATAACAGTTGGGAAAAAACCCATGGGGTTTGTCATTACTGGGAGCAATGACAGAGCACCATGGAACAGCAGGATCTTCTACAGCACACACCTGGCAGCTCAAAGCATTACGATCTATTCAACCAAAKGAATCCAGCCCTCTGTGCAGCAGCTTACAGCTTCTAAAACACCCTATCTCGTACAAACCCCATGGAAATCTTCTTTTCACTCACTTTTAAGCTATAGCTTCCCTATTGTACTTAGTGTGTCACAACTTTCAGGCCAATAATCACAAATCTTTCATTAACAGGTTTTTCAGATTTCAATTTCTATGAGTGGCAGCAAATCAAAAGAATCCATCCATTTCTACCCACTGTTCTGTTCGCAAATTCTGCCATTGTGGTGTGTAATTTTTATTCCTTGTTATTTCACTAGTTGTTTCTACCAGATATGTAAAGCTATTTTGCACAACAGTTAGAGCATTACAGTGTTAGACTCCCACAGTCTGTGCCTGTTCCAAGCTCATATTTAGACAGGGGTCTTCCCACTGTTCTCTGGGAGCAAAATTTTATTTATCAAGACATTATCTCTATTCACTCTGCGTTTGAACAAGTTTCGTGATGGTGATCTGACTGTGAAATGGATGAGGTGTATGAATATACGAACATATATTGAATTTATTTATCCTTTTAAACAGCAGTCTTGAAGACAAGACTGATCATTGTAATCAGAGAACCTGCATGTTTGCAGACATCAAAAACAGTTCACTAATACAGTAGGATCTGCAGTTTTTAAATATTTAAATGCAGTTTTAAAAGCAACTAATGGCTAAGATGCGATTGAGCTATAAAACCCAGAAATTTCATTACACACGTGCCCTTGATTGCCAGTTTTATAGAATTGGGTCATTGAATCAAAAATATGCCCATAAGTAGATTTAAAACATAATGAAGTCTTTCAATAGCAAATCACTCATCTCCTAAAATCAGCATGACCAAAAGTAGCTGGAAGATGTTCTCCTCTAAGACCAGGCAGCACATTCAGTGTATTCTCATTGTCGGTATCCACACTGTGCAGAAGTCTCTGCTTGGACCATAGGAATGCTTTTTAACTTTTTTGCATTGATTTTATCTCTTCCCACTGCAAAACTCCCACTTTTTAATTAGGAACCTTAGCCAGCCAAGGTTTTTGTATTCGTCTTTTTATCAAAGAGTAACCAGGAAACACATTAAGCATCAACACCTCCTAGGCAACTTCTGCTGGATAATCATGGTCCTGTGCTGCACTCCACAATCCCCCAGTGCTCCTGCATTCCTGCCAGCACACCTACAGACTAAACTGAACTCAAGCACTGCAAGTCGCTTCAGGATGAAGCTGCTTCTCCACTTGAGACCACGGGATCGAGCCAAGTGATTTTTGTCATTAGCAAGTAGAACCCTGTATAAGGTTTGCTAGCTCATAGATTAATACTTTCTTTTCTTTTTTAAATTACCTCCTGCTTGACATCTTCAAGCATCTCCGTCTCTGCTTGATTTTTGTTGCATAAAGAAATTCAGTGATGTGGGCTAGGAGTGAGAATGTCTTCCAAAGAAAGAGTTAATTCGACAGCAGCAAACATGGCTAAAAGGTGATTGCTGTAGGACCAACCTGGAAATTCCTAATGAAGGATACTCCCTGTAAGTGCTCATTTGTCTAAATGCCACACACAGATGAGTGGGTAGGGAACACCCAAAAATCACCTCTAAGGAAGTGCAGTTTCCTCATCCTGGCTGATGCAAGTTAAATTTTCAACATTTCATCTCTCCCTGCAGAAAGCCACGTTCTTGGAGAGCACAACCACACTTATCAGAAGCCACTGGAGCTTTCATCTTCAACACAGTGCCCTGAGAAAACGTTATTAGCCACAGCCAATCCAGAGCTGTTGACATCTGGGCCATTCTCTTTTGCCTCTGTGCACATTGAGCTGATTTCTAACCAGCACCCACGAAGACTCCTGGTCTTCCCTTCTTRCATGCACCAGAGCCAATGCTTTTCTTGTGATCATCTCAACACCCAACCATTTAATGTGAGGAACAGCATCTCACTCAGAGGCCAACTCCAACATCAGAGCCTGTGAACAGTCAGTGGCAGCATGGTTGTCCCCAGGCTGCAGCGAACACACTTGGCCAAGCCACCACATTCCACTTCATCCACACAGCCCCTCTGGTGCTGGTGTGAGCCTGGGGAGCATCTCAGGATCTGTATTTCTTATGCCAAAACTTTGGAAAGGAACACTGCACAACAAGTTACTGTCCCCAAAGCAACTCAGCTGGGTTCAGCTGTGCTCGAAGGGACAGGAATTGTGCAGTTCCAAGCAGCGTTACTCTGTGTTGGCATTTCAAAAAATCACTGGGAATGGGACAGATATTAGCATCCCCCACAGTGGCTGTTGCCAGATGTGGCTGACAATCTTTTATTGTCTGTTTCAATAGTAACTGAAGCATTTGCAAGGCATTAATATTTTCACATTTTTCTCCTGGCCCCCACTGAGGAGTTTAATTCTGTTCTGATTCAAAGATCAAGAGAAAACATTTTAGCTTACAGATCTCCAACAGATACTGACTGTCGCAGTAAAGAGCCGCAGAGTTTCCCAGACCTTGAGAATCAGCCCCCACCACTGCAGGCACCATCCCATACACTCCTTTTAATGAGCTGTCCAAATACCATCTCAAAGGCAGCTGACATCTGTGTCCCCTTTGCCTTTAGTAGAAGACTTTTCCAGACCTTCTTGGGGAATCTATTTTTAGGCTGATTATTAACTGATTTAATTATGCCTGATTTATTTGTACCCACCTGTACTTGTGGAAATGCTCTCTTCCAATGTGACTTTTTGCCTTCTCTCTCTGGTACTTAACTCCTTGATGTACCAAGGAAAGCAACTATACTCCTCACCTTTTTTGGTAAGTTTTACAGGCCAAGCTTTTCCAGTCATTTGTGAAACAGGCAATTCATTCCCTTGGTCACCTTTCTCCATACCTGTTCAAGTTTAGAGTTCATTACCCTCGTGTAGAGGAAATACCTCACTTGAAGGACTGCAGCTGCAGCCACKTCACACTAAATAAAGAAGCCTTGTTATTGATAAATGCACCCAGACCTCACTATCCTGTTCAGGACAGCACCTGGGGAATTTCCACAGGTACAAGGAGCAGTTAAACAGCCTTTGCTCTCTGCTTTCAAAATGTCTCCCTCAGGCACATATTGTGCTAAATAGAAATGGAGTTACACACATGGCTAGTGCAAAGCACTTGCTCAAATGCTTTGAGGAACAATCGATGCCCCTAATTTTACAACGGGTTTCAAGTAAGCAAAAGATCTGCCCACAAATGTCTCATTGTGAGGTCACAGCCAGCGTGGTTGCAGCTGTTAACTTAAGCACTGAGCATGCTTTAATTACAAAATTAAAATTGACACCAGCTCTGTCCTTGAATACAGAGTCAAGAATCTTGTCCTTCTCAGTTTCTCTAGGTAGGGAAACAAGCAAACACACAGCAAGAAGCTGCTACTTCTTCTGAGACAAGATCCTCTGAGACACAGAGTGTCTGACGAGTTCACATCCAGATGGAGCTCTAAGCCCGAGGCAGGGAATTGCTTAATAGTCAATCGTTGACATTATACCTTTTGAGAAGCAGAGGTTGTTCTGGAGAGGCCACAAGGCTTTAAGGAGGAGCAGCTCTAGCCTCCAGCAGGACTATGCCCAGTGTGACTGTCCAGCATGGCACGGCACACCAGATCTCAGGTGTCTGGGTGCAGCCCAGGAACCTGGAGCGTGGCTCACCCATTAGAGAAGAGCAGTTGGAAGCAGCAGAGCACAGGCTAATTGCTCACAGGAGATGCTGTACAGGCCACAACTGCCCTTGCTTTGACCTTATTCAGCCACTCTTCACTCCAGCCTTTTCATTCAGTAGAATTTATACAAGCGAAAATACTGGAATAAACAAGGGTAAGAACGTCCATCTCCCCTGCACTCCCCAGGAAGTGCCATTTCCCTACTGTGTCGTGTGAGCAGCTCCTCACTCAGCCCTTCCCTGCAGCATCTCTGTGCTCGTGCCATGAGAACACACTATGCTGCACGCTGTGCCGTGCCACACTCCACTCCCACCAGCTCCTGGACACTCACTTCAGAAGCTCCATCTTTGCATGTGGCAATGAGGTGGGGAAAGCTTTCATTAACAAGCATTTATTTAGAGGCGTTAAAAAAAAAGAAAAATATTAATAGGACAGGATTTGTTTATCCTGAGATGTATCTTGAACTGCTGGAAGATGCCTCCTACTAACCACAAACTCCAAAGAGCAACCTTTCAAATACAAATCAAATGCACACTTGAAATCCCTCCCTATCCCATGTAATGGCACATAACAGCATCTGATGTTAGACTTCTTCATGCAGAGCCATGATCAGCCAGGACAGTCCATCACTGTGTTCTCAGGCTAGCTACTCCGAGTTATGTATTGCCCAAGGACAAAACCAAAAAACTACACGAATATCCAAACTTCCCTGGCAAGAAACTGTTAATTTTACATGCTATTCATCTTTGGAAGGTTTAGTCTGAAATAAAAACAACAGCTGGCCTGATGCTGAAAACTGTCATCCAGCTCAGTACCACGAGGGACCACCCAGTCAGCAATAACATGTTTTATTATATCAGCTAGAGCTGAGAAATGTAAAAGCAGTTCTGTAAATTTAATCACTGGTTGCTGGAAGAGCTGAAGAAAACCTCACCATTTATTATCCATATGCTTCAAGAGGAAAAAAAGACTGGCTTATAAATGATGGGTTACAAACACTGTAACGAGTTCTGTAAATTCAGCACCTTTCATCAAATTTCCATTTTAATTTCATGACTCAGAGCCACTCAGCATCTCAGGTGGGATTAATCCAGTGCCTAATGCAATGACACTTCTAACAAAAAGTAGTACATTATGTTTTTACTCACTTTGGGATTTTTGAATTAGCACAGCATGGTGCAGCACAAACATACAATAAAATACAAATAAGTAAATGCTCCCAAATCTCCTGCTAACACTAATAAAAATATCAAAGCAGCATACAGTCGTGTTGTTTTATTCAGCAGTCCAGCACCACAGTGTAAGAACRCAATTTATTCAACAATTTACTCAAGAGACTCCTGCAACAATAATATATTCAGAAACTCCCAAGATACTCTCACCAGTGGTGTTTGAAGATTGTCTATTTATATTTTACAATGTCTTCACAGAACAGAGGTTAAAATGCCTGGCTGTGTCTCCCCTGCCTTGCAAACAGGGAAAAACATATCAATAGTGCTCTGAATCTGGCTCCCCACTGCAAGCCAGAGAGCAACTTGCCCTGCTGAAAGCTAAGAAACAACACAGGGGTTTAGCTGAACAATTTCAGCATAGATCAAAACATCTTGCACTTGGGGTAAATTGAACAGCAGTTCAGCAACTGTGCATAATGGCAGGTGTAATGTGCAAGGTTAAGAGGCAAATCAACTAAAATACAAAAAATAAAATAAAAACAGTGGGGATCTCATATGGGCCTGATACCTCTGGCAAAACAGTTAAGTTCCAGCCCTGGTCCTTCATCACAAACCTGACAGCAAATCCAAGGAGACAAACAAGTAGGGCCTGCTCCTTTTACTTTTTATTAGCTTTCTGCTGTTGCCTCTTTATGAGCTCTGGCACACTGCAGGTACTTTTAATCTTTACACTATCACCACATTAACACACAGTGTATTTCACCACTGTCCTGAGCCTACAGCAACACAGTAACTGTTGCCCCGAGTTCATGGCCAAGCTAGTTTTAGTAACTTATATCATTAATAATTCACTTACGTCATTCTATGAACAGCAGGTACAACACATGCTCCAGGAATGGGAGGAGTGTTGCAGGAAAACTTGTGCATAGGTGGTTTGCCTACAATGTAGGCTCAAGGAAATAGGGATATACAGGGAACTTAAGGACATGAGAGGTATTCTTATCCTCAACACTGTCATATTTACACAGAAAACAATACTACTTGTTGCATAACATACACATGTATAAGAAAGGTGCACTTTTAGTATGAAAGCAGTGCTGGCAGCTATCTTCACTCTAGCTGATGATAAGGATGATCTTAAGGACCTCCACTCACCCAAAGGCAAATAACCCAGGTACAGAGCCCTGTTTTTAGGGACATGCTACCTACAGGAAGCAGGAAAATGGAAGAGACAGCTAAGGAAAGAAAAGGAGCAAAAGAGGAAAACTCAGCCACCCTCGAGAGAACATAACATCTGGAAAATGTGGGGGCCAGAAATGGAAGCTGATGGGTAAGGAAATTTTCCTGCCTGACCATCCAGGAGCCACTCCTGGGGTCACTCTCACACCATCCCAGAAGCCCCTTTGGAGCAGTGGCTCCAGTGACCCGAAGGGTCTGTGCTTGGCTCCCTGCACACCCCACACTCACACACAGACAGGATTCCTCACTGGCTCATGGCCCAGTAACACAAAACCTGCTCGAGCTGGTGCTGCCAGGGAGGAACCCCATACAAAGGAATTCCTGGGCTTTTCCACCCTCACAGTCTGTGTGCCCAGATACTCTGGGGTCTTTCCTCTGAGCCACCAGCTCGTGCTGTGTCCGAGTGTCCAGTCACCCGGCCAGTCCCCAGGTGCCTGTCTCAGCCCATGCAGAGGAGGAGGAGGATGGACACTGCTGAGCTGCACGGTCCTTGCCGAGCGCCGCAGTGCTGACCTGGACTGGCACTCGTGCAACATTCACCTGACACCTGTTTCTGGCTCATCTGCATTTTCATGCTCACATCAGTGTGGYGGGGAAAAAAAAAACATGAATGGCAGCCCCTGACAAGGAGAACAGCATCAAGAAGCATCACTTTGAAACAAAGAGTGATCGTGGGAAAGGAACACAGCACTGCGTGGCAAGCACAGCCCAGTGGTTAGACTGAGACACCAAAAGGTACTGATCTCATTGGTTCCAGTGACTAAGAAATTCCTACTGTTCTTAAGTGCATTTTCTCTGATCTTTAGGTGTTTAAACAGATTTAAAGATCAGATGCTTGGTCATTTGCTGGCACATTAATCCCAGATAATGCCTGCATCCCGGACGGTTACTGCAAGTGCTGAAGTGAATCACCACCATCTGCCCACTGCGGCAGGACACTTGGCTGCACCTGCCAGGATCATTCTTCCCAAAAAGCCACCCCCTGGCACTGCAGCTCCCATATGGACATACCACCAGCTTGCATTCCCAGGCAGGTCCCTGGACTCCCTGGAGATTGCCCACACTCTTGTTTAATTACATGTTAATGAGGCTTATCTCACCTGAAGGCTTTATCATAGAATGGTTTGGGTTGGAAAAGACCTCAAAGACCATCTTGTTCCAATTCTCAGTAACAACCACACACCAAATTGGTGTTAAGACAAGACTCCAGAACAGAAAAATTGCCTAATAAGGTCTTTAACACAGCAGTCCTCCACCACAAAACCCATTTCCAGTTCAGGGATCCTTCCATTGAGATTATTCAGAGTCCTAAGGTGCTGTGACTGTTTTCAGGAATTATGAGAGTTAGATGCCCAATGTGATGATGCTCCATGAATCAAGAGAGAATGCATCTCTCAAAGCTGCTCACAAGTGCTCAGAGTACACAATCAGCTACAGGTGGACTGCACAAGAATCCCTCTGAGCCTGCAGCAAGTGCTCTGCTGTGTTCTGAATTTGGTTCAGAGCTCCTGCCTGCCCCAGCCCTGAGACAGTCAGACTATCTCATTGTCACACTTTTCCCCAGGACCCTCCTCTTTCCTGCATGAAGGCCACTCCAGTGTTTTGGAGAACAGTTTCCGTCTTCTGCTTCTCCAGCAGCATCAGCTGGGACACACACACAGATATCACTGTTCAGCACTGCCTTCCCCCAGGCCCACCCTGGTAACTCCAATGGCACAACACATCCACACACAAGGATGGAACAGAAAAGTAAATGAAGATTTTAACTCATGTGAGAAAAATACCAAATATCTCTGGATTTACTCATACATATTTCTTTCAAAAAAAGCTGCGCCAGCCTGTCAAAGACTGCATAGAAAAAAATTAACTATATATAGGATTATTTTTAATACAAAATACTGTATTTCTTAACAGATTAAAAACAGAGCTGAGCAAATATACTCCTCAGTGTGTAGAAATTCAAATGGTTTCATCCTGGTAATATCCAGGCAAGTGCAATCAAGTGATAATACAAGCAATAATGCATGCTGCTCCTTGAAGTACAGAACCTTCAGATAAGAAAAGATTTCATTTCATCATTAAGAGCAAATGCCTTCTCCAAGTCAGAAGAATCAATATAATCTAACTTTTGATGCAGACACCTTGGGAATAAGTATCTCAGTCTGGTTTTTTGAGACCATGGCAGCTTTCCAAGATTACTTATACTTCTTTATAGTTACTTATGTCTGAAATTTTCTATCCACGTTTATTTAGAGGGCTTCTATTCAAGTAGAGTGGACTAAAGTTACAACTTCCTTCAAGCAGGGGCTTGAGTTATTGAATTTATTGCTTAATGATGAATTGAGAGTAAGGAGAAAAGAGAGAGAAGGAGAAAAAGAAAAGAAAGAGAAAAAAGAAAGAGAAAGAAACTTTGTCAATACTTGAGATATTTGCACCTCCCCCTGGCAGTGCTAGATTAGCCTGGAATCTATTCTTTTTTAAGGAATATTCTATTATTGTAAAAGAGTGCATTATAAGTATTTCTGCTTGTTGTTGACTTTCACTGCAAGAAGTGTTATTTATTTTGCTAGAACCTATGCAAGTTTGTCTTGTGCCATCTGGCAACCTCATTTGCATGTATCACACTGTATACAGAAGCACCATTAAGTATCTGTTTCAGTTTCCTCAACACAATGCTTTATTTTTATTATCAGAAACTGTTTTCATTCTGATCGCCAGCAGTAAATCCATATTCTTCCCAGCTAAACATCATTTCACATTCCATTTAATCTCAGATGAGTTTCTTCCTATGCACTCAAACGGAATACAATTTGGGATGCAGATGTCATGGATTTTTACGTCCCTGGCCCTCAAGCACACACACAGCTTCAGCCACAGAAGTGGAAACCAAGTACCTGACAGATCTGAGGTGCCTGCTGCACAAGCAGGATCTACACCGCCCACCTCAAGAGGCAGCAAGGGAAGTTCATTGCATTTGCTGCCAACACAGGTTGGCAAAAACAGTCCCTTGACTTGGAACRCCACCAGGAATGCTCTTCTACCAAAAAACCCCACCTCTGTCCTCAACAATCCCATTTGCACACCTCACAGGATTCCCCATGGTCTGTGGAAGGGATAAGCAGGCACTTATCTAAAGGGAACAGGAAAGGACAGCTCTGGTATTTCATCAAGATGAGACACTGGGGTAGGCAATGAAAGAGCCAGGAAGAACCATCTGGGTTACCAGTCCCCTGCCATTCAGGGAGCTGCTCCAAATGCTTCCTCCCTCTGTGACTGAGCACAACTGTGTTCTTGAAATGACAAAACCACCTGACAGAGCATTTGCAGTCAGGCTGTTACCTGCCACCCCTGCTTAAGTCACAACAGATTTGGAGCAAGTTTTGGTTCTGCGTGTTTGTGCTTTGGCGTTTGGTGGGGGTGTTTGTTTGGCCATGTGTTTACATGTGCTTAACAGAAGCAGAAAACATAACACTTATCTAGGCTTCACACAAAGGCAAAAAACCTTCAGAGAAAAAGTAATTTGAATATTTCACAGAAATATTAATGGTCACATTAGCTGGCTTTGTTAACCAAGTGACTAACATCCACGGAGGCTCATTCAGAATTTAACATACTATAAAACACCTACACAATGCAAATAAAGTAGTTAGACATACATTATTTAATTAAATCCCTCACTATATGTTCACTAGCCAAGAGCCTTCATCTGAGAAGTTAAAACACTCTTGGCAAACACCCCCAACATGCCAGTGCCACGTAAGTACACCTGGACACAAGGCTCCAGCAACATCCATCCACATTTTACAGTTTTATTCCTGACATCTTATCACACAACTAGGACTCTCAGTTAACCTTCAGTCACTGCTGCATCCCTGTTGTGGGTTTGCTTCTTTCAGATTCATCCTGAAAGCATTCTCCTATGATTCTCCCTACCACTTCTTTTATTTTGCCAAGAAACATGTTGTTTTGTCCCATGCCAAACTTCACACGTGGGGACTTTCTCGAGTACATGCAGTACTCGCTCTGCTTCTGTGTAGTTCAGCAGAACCCAGAAACAAAGCCTGACAGAGACAAAACAGCCCCAGTGCCAAGGCAAGAGCCCTCCATGCTGAGCCAGGCATATCCTCAGCTCCTCACAGCCATCTGTCAGTAACTGCACCTCACAGSGCAAGCGAGTGCAAGCACCTGAGGCAGCAATCCCCTTCCTCCCATAGCTCTGTGGATCCTGTAGCTCTAATGCAATGAGGTACAAGTTGTAGTGGTAGCTTCAAGGACAGCTGCAAACTTACTTTTATGGCATTTTTCATCTCAATATCCATTTCAACCATTGAAGGTCCTCTCAGGACTTGCTTTGTGAGATTTTTTTTTTCCAGGTGTGCTTCTTTTCCTTACAGTGCTGGAGTTAAGGACTTCAGGCAACAAATGCTCCCATATCAGCAGCAACCTGCAGTGATCAAGGCAGCAGATCATCCTCTGCATCAGCTTCACCAATTCTAAACCCACTGTGCCCTTGTAAGTCACAGACCAGCCCAGTTCTGCCAAAGAAGAACAGAACCTCTTCTGGGCACTCGAGCACCTTCTTCAAACAAGGTAAGCTCTAGAAACAGCCATTAGATCTCTGAGTAAGTACCTTCCCTAGGAAGCACTGTGCAGGGATGCCTCCAAGTTCTCAGTGAGTATTAGTGCATGTCTGCTGCAACACAGGAGACAAGAACTACAAGTGTGTTTTTATTTCCTAATGCAAAATGCATTCTGTTCTGGACAAAGGATCAAATACTTAATTTAACATCAAAACCAAAAAATAACTTGAAAAAAAAGCATAAAAAGGAATTTTATCATAAGCTACATTGTGGGGGAAAGCAACTGGCACATCTTTTAAGTGTATAAGCTGTAACTGCATGAACTTTGCATCTCAAATATAATCAAGCTGGGCAAAAAAAGACCAAAGATATACACATGCTGTTTTAAGTACACCACCTCCAAAGTTACTATTTAACTGGTCTTAACATCTGAACCTGTGGAGCTTTTACTGACTCAAAAGCAGAACCACCTAGAAGTATGATGTTATTATTCCAGCATTATTGCAAATCATCAATTAAAACTTAGTAGGAACAAGCTGGTGGGCTTCCAGATAAGCAGGAAGCCAATAAGCTTAAAAGAAAGCATTACATACATGCCTACTTAAAAATCAATTCCCAAGCAGCCAGGAATGCACCTCCAGCAGAGACAGCCCATACACACACASAGATTCAAGATACCACAGCAGAAATCATTTAAACTGGTAATGCATTCCCACAGAACATTCTGTTTGCTCACTGGAAAAGGTCTTCAGCTATTTTAAAGGTTCAGACAGGCATAGCCACCTCAAGCTGACAGCAGAGAAACAGAAAGATGCTCTGGGTGCTGTTCACTCACACAAGCCACATGACCAAGCCCTGATATCCCAGAACTGGTCTTTTGCAGCAGGTCCCTCAGGAAGAAGCAAGACACTGCTGTGGAAGGTGCTCTGGCAGCCCAAGGGTTTTACATTGGGAAGTTCTGCCTGACAGCTGAGCCTCTGCACCACCACAGGACACTCAGTTTTCCACTGCCATAGAACCAACMACCAAAAAAAAAGAGCTTTCTACTGGTAACTCTTCACCAGAACGGCTCAGACACCGTGTCAAGCCTCTCCAAGCTGTCCACCACTCCMCCTGAAAGTGTAGCAAGGATCTCTTGCAGCCCAGGTTTCAGAGAAGGTCTCACAGGATACAAACTGTAAAGGGTTAAACTTGAAAGTGTTATCCTCAAAAAGGCACAAACACCTTCAGCTGCCTAAGGCAGACACCCTTGCCCCCAAACATAAGTATTTTGTCCATAAATATTGAATATTGGAAACCACAGGCAGACAGGAACTAAGCCCTAGAGATACTAATTACACAATAACACTAATAAAATACAGAGCCAAATAGTACAAATGCAGACCACTAGCTAGAAATCCCCCAGAAGTCTTGCACTAGTTAAAGGGTCAGAAGAAGATTCACACAGTAGTAACTAAAACAGAGCCCTTACAGATAGTCACAATAGGCATCTATAACAGCTAAGTAAGAAAATAGATGCTAAATAGTACTCAAAGCCTTTCTTCTTTAAGAATTGTAATATTTTACCTATATTAAATAACTCAGAAGAGCCTGCACCCAAAGATATTTATGGCTAGAAAAGATTTCAAATACATACAAGACAATAAGTCATAAGCAAAAATAGCTAAGAAATTAAAGTAAATAAACAAAATTTAACTAACTAGACCCAAAATGTTATCTTTATAAATACAAACTACTTATCTTTTGGCAACACTACATACTAGCTTCACTACAACACAGCTACACCACCAGCCACCTACGGACATACAAACCCCACAACTCCACCACATTACTGACCACTCCCTAGCCAGGGCCCTTTATATAAACCCACCCTTAGCCCAGCTCTGGAGGCTGCTCCTATAAATTTGGCAATGGCAAACAGCTGGGGCTCATATACAGTAGAGTGTGTGAAACAAGGAGTTGCTTCTGCCTGGTAAGTGTGGCTGTTTTGGGCCTTTTCTTGTTTTGGGGGGCTTCTTTGTGGTTGCTGTTGGGGTTTTTTTTTTCAGTTTTAATATCTAATTTAGGAGCTTACAGCTACTATAAAACACAGAATGTACGTGGGAAAGKGGCTTTCATAGAAGCATCTAATATAATTAATTGTTTCTCTAAAGGCTACTGGAGAGGCTCTAATAGTTCTGTAAAGCTGTCTAATAGCAACAGCTTGTAGGTATTTAAAGGGAAAAGAAAGTAGCACTGCAAGTACAGTGGGAGTATTAATGACTGCAGCACGTTGTGACTCACAGAACTGCTCCTTATCCTCAAAAGAGCTTGCTGAGACCCAGAAAGTGATAGTAAAATAAGTGTGCAAGAGGACTTTGTTCTCTCTGCCTGGCTTTACAGAGAGGATAGAATCCCACGGAAGGTAAGAYGAGTAAGGGATCAGAAGGGGCACTCCTCGAGCGAGGACTGACCTCGACCACTGTCTGTGTCAATACCTGAGTACAAAGCAAGCACTTCTGARGAAGGTGCTTTGCAGCTTGGGCTGYCTCTAATGGGYCCTTGTTACCGTTTGAGAGTTGAGCTTCTCTTTGTCAAGTACTTAAGCTCATTTTTGACATGAATGCRAAGTCTTATTCTATCCAGACAGCTGTTATCTCGTCAGTAATGCTGTAACAAAGTTTGTGGCTTTACAGCAATAGCAGTGAATGGTAATGACTTCATGGGAGGCTTCTGAAACCATGAGGAGAGAGAGGCAGCTCAAGCAACAAATCAATTTTGTGTTCCACAGCATGACTTAGCATAGTGATCTTGCAGCTGCCTTTACATGCTGAAAGGGGAGGAAATGCTGTTCTATAGTAACCATAACTCTGAGCAGAAATTAGACATGTGGCAGGAGCAAACACTTCCCAGTAAAGGCTTATCCTACTGTTAAAATAATGGTAGGTCTTCAAAGCTAGGAAATAACCTAAAAAATTAAATAYAAATGTTTGCGTAGGAGAGCAATGGAAGTAAGTGGCAGATGTTTTATTGATGAGGCAAATATTATATTTTTTCTGAAAAAAAAACCAAACCTACAAATATCGATCAGAAAATAATATAGACCACTGGTCAAATGCTTTCCAGTGCAGAGTAAGTGAAACCAGATCTAGAGAATATCATTGTTGTCACATTCAGTAATTTATGCCTACAATTTAACTTCCAGTAAAGTTAATTATCCCTATAAAGGAAATAGACTCACTAGAAAAACAGTTGTGGTATAATTAAATTAGTTTACTTCCTTTGTATAGAAATTACAAAACACAAAAATCTGGAGTTAAGATGCAAAATTGCATGCGAGTGTACCCTGTGAGCATACCTTCTGCTGCATCCTAAATTTAATACTTAAGATTTGCCTTCAGTTTGTTATTGTGTGACTTCAGTTAAGTATGCAATAAGGCAATTAGGAAATGACAAATTATAAACATCTTCAAATTCTAAACCAGTTCAAGTTCCAAAAAGAAAGAGCTACATCTGAACAAAACCAAATATTTTGGTCCTTGAAATCATGAATGAAAGCAACACTTGCTTGTTTGAATTATTTTTATTTCTTTTGGCTTTAGATAAGATGTGACACTGTGCCTAAAAAATTATTTCCTAACTGTATTTTGTAGTATAAAATTTACTGAGCATATTAACCGTGGCTTATCCTGGCAAGAAGGACTTGGGGGTGCTGATGGATGAGAGGCTGGACATGTCCCAGCCATGTGCACTCACAGCCCAGAAAGCCAAGTGTATCCTGGGCTGCAGCAAAAGCCCTGGGAGCAGCAGGGSAGGGAGGGGATTCTGCCCCTCTGCTCCACTCTGCTGACACTCCACCTGCAGTGCTGCATCCATCTCTGGCATCCCAGCACAGGAAGGACATGGACCTGTTGGAGCAAGTCCAGAGGAAGCCACAAAGTTGATCAGAGGGATGGAGCACCACTGCTATGGGAAAAGGCTGAGAGAACTGGGGTTTTTCAGCCTGGAAAAAAGGCTTCAGGGTGACCTCACTGTGGTTTCCCAGTGCCTGAAGGGAGCCCACAAGAAAGACAGAGAGGGACTTTCTACAAGATCCTGACGTGACGGGACAAGGGGGAATGGCTTCAGACTGAAAGAGAGCAGGTTTATATTAAGTGTTGGGAAGGAATTTCTCCCTGTGAGTGTGGCAAGGCACTGGCAGATTGCCCAGAGAAGCTGTGGCTGCCCCATCCCTGAAAGACTTTAAGTCAGATTGGGTGGGGCTCTGAGCAGCCTGGTCTAGCGGAAGGTGTCCCTGCCCATGGCAGGGGGTTGGAACAAGATGGTCTTTAAGGTCCCTTCCAACTCAGGCCCTTCTATGACCTACCAYGGTCTTGTAAAAGCCTGTGTTCTGTGACCCTTGATAAATGTATCTCCATGAACCCTTGAGGGGTGTTGGATTCCCCCGAAAGCAGTGGGGCTAAACGCAGCACTTGCACAGTGCCCAAGATCTGCTGGTACYGTGCAGCTTGAACTCTTAGCACTCCTCAGCATTCGATCCTCAGGGCTCCTCTCACTGCTCTGAATTACAACAGTTAATGATTAGCACTCCTGAAAATCTGCCCCATGCTGTTTTCAAGCACTCAGGAAATGAAAACTTATAAGGACCACCCGTGAAAAGTTTGGGTCAAGTGGTTTGCCTTGTATCATACAAGCTCAGCGAGAAGAGMTGAAATAAGTACAGTCGTGCACAGAGGTTTCTCTTGAGATGAATAAAACTCTTGCAATCTGCATTCCTGATCTCCTTAACTAGTCCAGTTCTGGAGGGAAAAAAAAATCTGATTCAAAGCTTGTGCACCACAGACTTTAATTCCTTATAAGCTTCTGGCTTTTAGGAAAAAAATCTTTGCGACTAGTGCTGTGATCACACATCCTGCCCTTAAGGGGTCAGTTTATCTGCTGATTAGTTCTTTCAAACAACTTATTAATGTACCTATGCAGGAACAGCTTCAAAATGTAGCAAAATCTATATTACTGCAGATTAACAGCAAGCAGTGACTTTTAGATTCATGATGAAGGGATCTTTGCCTTGGTGTGTCAGTTTCTGTAGGTCCAGTACTAGCTGAGGTGGAAGCACAGTCTGTGCCACTGGCTTTTAAAGTGTTGACAGCAGAGAAATGGTGATACTCTGAATTTTTGTTGGCTATTACAAGCTGAAAGAGTGMGAAATAATGTTACAAAAACCTGTACTGCCTTGTCCTTTTATTCCTGGTCTTGGGTCATATGGGAGATTGCATGGAGGGAAAACATTCCCTAAAACAGTCCAACTTAAAAGCAGTATTTTTTGTAGATTGCTTGCAGTATAGTGAAAAACAGAAGTAACTGGAACAATGGCTTGCATTTTTTTTCTGAAAAGACTAGTTTGTGACAGTTCAGTTGACAAACAGGAGTCTAACATGAAGCCATTAAGTCACTTACATATGTTGAAAATACCCTCTCTACTCCCCAAGTCCAGGGAGATAACTTCAGCTGAACTGTAATATACCAACATACCTTTCCCTGCTTACTCAGACCATTCCTTTCCACGCTTRTTTTCATCACTTTGCCAGAATCTAAAAGAACACTCACAGATGAGCCTTCACAAGGCAGGACACAAACCCCACTTACAGCAACGCCAAACAACCTTGTGCATGAGCTCATTCAACTGTGTTGACGGGAGCATTATTTTCTTTCTTTTTCCCAGCTAATTCTGGTGCCTCTGACTTCGTGGTGAGACAGGTAAAGCTAAGCCAGCTTGACTGCATATCCTGGTAGGGTTAGCTTTAACTGTTCACCTGCGACTTGGCTCCTGGAGATCGGCGTGAGCTGGCAGGGCAGGGGCTGTCTAGGATGGCCCTGTTTGACAGTCTAATGGGCTCGGGGTCGCGCCCCTGTGCCCGGCGCTGTCCTGGGGGTCGCGCCCCTGTGCCCGGCGCTGTCCTGGGGGTCGCGCCCCTGTGCCCGGCGCTGTCCCTTCGGACAGACCCGAACCTCGCTCGCTCCCGAGGCGGCGGCGGCGCGGGCCGAGGGCGCCGTCTGGCGGCCACGCAGCGGCAGTGCCCGGGCGGCCGTGGCTCCCCCACCCCCGTGCCAGTAGCCGGCGTGGCTCCCGCCCCTCGCCGCCCCCGCTGCCCTGGCCCAACGGGGCTGCCGCCCGCCGTCACGTGGGGGATCGGACAATGGCACCGCGGCCCTCCCGCCGTTCCCGTCTCCACGGCAACCCGCGCCGGGGCGGGGGGGGGGGGGCGCGGGACCGCGGCCGGAGCCGCCGCGCTGTCGCCCTC
This sequence comes from Amblyornis subalaris, assembly GCA_018881555.1. Lineage (NCBI taxonomy): Eukaryota > Metazoa > Chordata > Aves > Passeriformes > Ptilonorhynchidae > Amblyornis > Amblyornis subalaris. The sequence goes on from JACAXG010000241.1 coordinate 407,204, forward strand.
TCGTGGGCAGCGGCGCCACTGCAGGCGCGGGGCAGGGCGCCCGCCTCCCGGGGATGGGGCTCCCTCCGCAGAGCCGGGCGGCAACAGTTTGGCCTCTAACACGGCCTCCCCCGCGAAATGGGCTCCCACACGGTGGCCAGTCCCCGGGGAGATCCCCGCCAGTCCCGCTGCTCTGTCTGCTCAGGGTGCCTCTTCTACCAGCTTTGCCTAACACCACTAAAATCCACAGCTTCTGGATGTCTCCAAGCTCTGCTGCAACTCCTCCCTCTTCCAGTATCATCTTAGTCTCTTTATTCATGCTCGGTTTTCCCCTACATACTGCCTAAAATGTTTCGTGGCTAAACGGTCCTTCATCCCTCCTCAGTGCTCACTTCTTCATCTCTTTACAAGCTGCGATCCAATCCCTGACAGTTAACCTTCAATCCCACAAAATGGGCTGTCTGCATCYCAGGGGCTCTCTCGGGGCACAGGTCCACTGGGAAGGCTCATGCCCACGGGTTTGCCCTCCTGTGTAGCAGCGCAGCTGGTCTGTGGCAGAGTCGATGGAACACAGGGATGCAGGAGGTGAACATCGCTGCTGAACTGCTCACAGCTGACAAAATCTGGGGTGCAGGGCTGCATGCCTGAGGGATACTCCTGGCCATTGCAATGCTTTCAGGTTACTCCTTTGGGTGCAGAGCAATGGATGTTACTGCACAAACCCTCTCGCAGTACTTCAGACCTTCCATTGATAAGACCTTAATCAGCACGTTTCATGGAGCTGTTTGTTCAATGAGTTGTGCCAAAGCTGTTAATAGTAGCATGGAACAGGATCAGCTGAGGGTTGAGCACTGAGGTTTCTGCCTAAATTGGCTGTTGCTATGTCACTGCAGAATGCCATCACCTCCRTGTAAATTAGCTTTCTCAGGTCCTTTGCAAGTGGCAGATCAGAAGGGTCCCCTGAGATCCCAGGCCATGATGGATCACTTCAGTGACACAGAAAGGTCTGAGTGCCCAGCGTGCATCCTGGCTCACCAGGAGCTGAGACCTGGAGCARAGGAGGGGGGGGACACAGCTGTGCTGTGCCACAAGGAGGGGGGAGAGGGAAGGCATCAGCCCATCCATCTTCAGGTGGCATCAGGGCTGTCTTGGCCTCCTTTCATCTGCCGCTTTAGCAAAGTTCAGATGTGTTGGTTCGGAAGCGTTTCTCTTGACTCAAGGCAAGAAACCACTTTTACTTTGTGGTTCTGCCTTCAAAGCACGCCCGGTGTGTCAGCCTCTGCTGACCTGGGCCGCAAGGAAGGGAAACGTCCCCTTTTGTGAGAGGGGCTGCCGCAGCCCCTCGCTCAAAGGCGCGGCGATGCACGAAGCTCAGCCTCCATCTCCCGGGAGCTCTCCCCGGAGTCTCCGTCCGCCTGGACGTGGGCTGCCTGCAAACTCCTTTGCGCCGCGACGCGTGACGGCCCCGGGGCCCCTTCCCCCCCCTCTCCCCGCGGCCGCATCGGGGCCGGCGGGGCCCGCCCTGACCCCAGCCCGGCCCCCCGCCCCGCTCCGCTCCGCTCGCAGTCTGCCCGCCTCTGCCGGCCTGTGCGGACCTGCCGCGGCCGCCCCGCCGGGCCACGGGCACACCCAGGAGGGTGTGAGCGGCAGCGGGAGCCGAGTGCTGGCACGCATGGGCCCGGGGAGAGCCCAGCCCCGCGCTCACCTGGCCCTGCTGCGGGAAGCCGGCGTCCGCGGGGAGCAGGTATTTTGTCGCGGGCTGGCCGCCCCGGCCGTGGGGATGCTGTCCCGCGCCGCTGCGGGAGAGTTGGCAGGGCGGCACGGGGGGGGATCGTCCCGGCTCTGCGGGAAGCCGAGAGGGGGAAGGAAGGGGATTGCCCGAGCTGTTCCCACGCTCCGGAGAGCAGGAACGGGGAGCCCAGGGCCGGCTGCCCCGGGCATGAGACTGAGAGTGGGCGATCTGGGCCAGGCTGTGCTGCTCTTGCTGTTTTGGGGTCACCCTATTCCCCACGCTGAGCCCATGCTCTGCCCTCCCTCCTGTGAGGACAGGAAACAGCGGGGTTAGGCATCAGCTCCTGCTGACCTGCCGRGTGGCACACAGCCTGGGCTCGGCTCGGCTCCACCAGGACAAGGGAGTTTTGACCTGAACGTGGACACCTGGTTGTCCTGTGTGAGCACCCCTGGGGCACAGAGGTCCGTGCGGGGCTGCAAGCACATGCTGCTGTGTCGGTGACTATAGCAATGGGTTTGTCGCCCCTTCAAATCCCCTGTGCCTCCCACACTAGGGCTGTGGGTGTGTCGCGGGCGTTGTTTGGTGGGAGCTAAAGGAGGGGTCCTTCCAGCGCTGATGGGCCCGCAGCGCCCACTCTGCTGCTCTCCCATTGAAGCCAGAGCAGAAGCTGGRCAGGGTCTGGTGTGTGCCTAGCCCAGGTCTGTCTGGGACCTGTGCCCTGTGCAGGAGTGTTGCACCATAAACTASTGATGCTACTGCTGCAGACGTGCTCCGAGCTGGAGGATGGTGCTACCATTTTACCTCCAAACCCTCCAGACAGCACCTTTGGGGCAGATTTGTGACCAGTCCCGTGCCACTGCTCTGCCAAGCTCCCATCCTGGCAGCAGCAGCCCCTTGGAGCAGCTGAGTGCTGAAGTACAGCTGGTGCCCACAGCCACTCCTACTGTACTGTGTACCCTGTGTGGGAGTCTGTCAGCAACTGCTGACACCAGTGCTTTGCCCGTGTGAGCTGTGATGGGGGACAGGGTGAGTCCCCGTGGAGGCTGGTTGAGCCCACAGGTCCCTGGTGGAAGTGGTGGCTCTGCTTCTGGTGACAGCAGGGGTATGAGCCTGCAGCCGGAGTCCATGGGCATCAGGAAGGGAAATATCTCATCCCATGGCTTCCTGTACTTGTGTTAAGGCTGACTCCTTGAGTGCCATCACTGAGCAGGTCACAGCTGCTGGTCTGGTCCCTGGAAGGCAGAGCGAGCAGCAGATGTGGGGCACTGCTCTGCCGCTCATCATCCTCTGTGCCTGGGCTGGCTGGACCTGCTGATGGCAGCCCCCAGACGTCCCCCAGCGTGCAGAAGCTGCCTGGGCAGGTCAGGGGTCCTGCTCTCGGGTTGGTGCCTGTGCATGCCCCAGTGCTCTGTGTGGGTCCTCGGGAAGACTCTGCGCCCCAGCCCTGGAGGCCCCCACAGTGGTGGTATTGGGGAGCAAGGTGACAGGCTGGGGTGCTGCCCTGTTACAGGGGGAGACCAGGCTGACGTTGGCCGTAGCTAGGGCATGGCAGAGCTGCTCTGGTCTGGCTGGCTGGGTCTGGGAGTACCTGGGCTAGCTCTGCTCCCTCTTATGGGAATGGGACACAGCTGTATGAGGCATACCATTGCCCCCAACACTGGAGCGGATGTGGCTGGGAGGATGTGGTCAGCTGGCTCCCATGCCTGACTCACTGGTCACAGTGAAATAAGACCCAGGCTTAATCGGTGAGGTGACAGTGTTGCATAGTAGCCTGGCCTGTTGGGGAGGTTGGGATGAGGAGGAGGAGCAGCTCCGCAGCAGGACAAGCAATAGGAAACATAGGATTTCTCCGGGTGGATCGAGGCATACCTTGTTCTGGGCTCCCTGCTTCTTCCAACCAAGCACCAGGAATCTGGGGATCACAGCATCCTGGCCCTCTCCCCTTGCCAGTGCTTGGGGAACTCAGTGGTAGCCCTGCACTCAGCCTGGGTCTCTGTGGCTGTAGAAATGGGCTCCTCCATGTAACTGCCTCTCACTCACATCCCCCCCACAAGCACTTGGACCAAAACCATCCAATGCCTGCTCAGCTCCAGCTCCTTCAGCCCCACTTGGGATTCCTCGGTGTGCAGGTTGAGCTAGAGGGCTGCCAGGATGGTGCTGCATCGGCGAGGACCTGGGCTTAGGGAGCAGAATGGGAACTTCCCAGGCTGTTGCCTGTACCCCCAGCTGCAAGCAGGAGCCCCTGGCTGTGGCATGGGGCTGGACAGTCCGTGCAGGTGGGAAGCCTGGGTGCAAGGTTGCTGTCAAGCTGACTGGCAAGGCTGCCTGCCCCTGGAGCCTGCACAGTGGTCCTGGCTGGCAGGCAGAGTGCTGCACCGTGGGCTGGAGAGCAGGCCTGACTCCCTGCCAGCTCCAGGCTTGCTCCAGCTTGTTGGGTGAAGGGTCCCAGCACAGCCTGCTGAACAGGTTGGGCTGCACCCTGTACTGCTGCTTTCCCTGGCACYGTGCCTTGCCTGGGGACACAACCAGCAGCCCCTCTACATCCCAGGACTCTGGGCCACTTGCCAGGGTGCATCGATCCCAAATGCTCCAGCGCTCCATCCCCACGGGGTGGGGGGCGGTGTGTGTTGGGAGGTCTGTGCCAACGCACTGTGTATCCCCCACAGGACACCTGACCTCTGCTCTGGGACAGTCTGGTGCTATGGCAGACCCTCCTGGCTGCTGCTCTACCTGTGCCACCTGCCTGCTCTGCCCCTACAGCTGCCAGTGGATCACTGCCAAGAAGGAGAAGAGGAAGGGCCTGAGAACCACCAAGGTGATACCATGGGTGATGCTGAGCTGGGGCTTGCCAGCCCCTGCATGGGAGTCTCAGAGTGCTGAAGGGGAAGGGCTCTGGCTGGGATGCTCAGCCCAGACACTGAACTGCTGACCTCTTGCTGCTGCTCCTRCTTCCCAGGGCCGAGCCCCAGGAGAGCTGGGGTGCTACCTGGCAGCCTCGCTGTCCAGGGACTGCCCTAGCCTGGAGCAGTGAGAGGGTGAGCTGCGTTCCTGCAGGGTAACAAGAAGGGTAGAGCAGCATTAGTGTGCGTCTGCAGTGGGGCTTGCACATGCCTGGAGCAGAGCAGAGCCCGAGGGCTGAGTGTGGCAGCAGTCCTGGGGCACCTGGCCAGGCACGTGGGAGACACAGTTCCTGGGCTGGGAGTGGCCCCACCAGGAGGGTGTCCCCAGCAATTTGTAACCTGGGAGTGGTGAGGCCCTGGGATTCTCTGAGGTCTCTGACTCCCATGGGAGTGGCTCTGCTGCTGCTTGTCCTGTCTTGCCTGGAATGTACAAATAGGTCTGGGTTGCTAGGTGTCCCTCTCGGCACCTGTGGCACCCCTCACCTCACCTACACACGTGGGACGAGGGGCTGGGGACCACAGAGCTGGACCCAGTCTGCAGATTCATCACTGCAATAGCAGTTCTGAGGTACTTCACCCCTCTCTGCCCAGCCCATGGATCATCCAGCTAGAAGGGAATGGGCCCTGGCTCCCTGGCCCTTCTAATGTCCAAAGTCCCAGCCTGTTCCCAGGGAATGCTGCCTGGGAAAGGAGGCAGTTTTACCGCAGGGGCTGTCCTCCCCAGCCTGGCATAGGCAGRTTTTTAGTTTGTTGTAGGACATGCTGATCCGTCTTCCTGTAGCGTGGGTCCAGCCAAAAGAGACAGCCAGGGGAGCTCTGGTCCCTCTCCATGGGGCAGCTCAGTGCCTGGACCCTTGGGCCAGTGCCTGCTGTGACCCCCCTGTGCTCCCTGCTGCTGGCTGGGTGATACCCAGGGGTCTCAGAAACCTGGCTAGAGGCTAGGGGCCCTGAAGGTGTGTGTATAACTCTCATCTCTGGCTTTCAGAGTGACTGCTGCTGGTTCCTTTTCCTCTTCTGCGTCTTCCTCTTCACACTGGTGTGGCTCTACTTCGCTATTGTCATCCTCAATGATTTCCACAACTTCAACGAGTGAGTAGGATCCCACATGCAGTCTTGTTCCCCGTGTTACCCCTGCCTCTCTGATCATCCCCTTTGCTGGCAGATTCGTCTTCAAGCAGAGAAAGTTGTGGCTAGACTGGTCTCTGGTGCTGCTCGTAGCTACGGCTGTGCTGATCAGCTACTCATCTGTGCTGCTGGTGAGTGAGCCCTGCTGATCCCGCTGGGCTGGAGGGCAATGGATCTGTGCTGAGCACAGCCAGAGACCCTGCCTGTGCCCTTCAAGGGCTCAGGTGTGGGGTACAGCCCAGCTCTGACAGCTCTTTGTTCTTGCAGGTCCTTGCCTTGTGCTTGCAGCTCTGTGGCCAGCCCTTGAAGCTACACTGGGTGCACAAGGTGAGAGACTGGGAGTGCAGGGAGATGATGCCTGCCCTTGCATCTTCAGAAGCTGCGACCAGCCTACTGAGGCTGTGTGTGGCTCTGTGTCCCCACTGAGCTGGGCTGCAGCTGTTAGCTCCTCAGCCACATGTCTCTGGGATGAGAATATTCTCATAGCTCAAAGCACAGAGCTCAGCTGCAAACCCAGATGGGGAAAGTGGGGTATCAGGGCTTGCAGGGGCTCGTGATGAAGGGATGAGGAGGACTCTGCCTGCCCTGCCAGGGCAGAGCCCAGCTGGCCTGCAAGATGCTGTGTGCTCCCCTAACTGCCCTGTGCCCTGCCCCACAGATCCTGCTGATCCTAACTGCCCTGGTGGTGGCTGCAGCCTTCACAGGGCTGGAAATAAAATGGGCAGAGGAGTGGGGAAGCGCACGTGTCTCCCTGCAGGTGAGTCACCTCGATACCAGGGACCCCCCACTGTACCCAGTGCCTGGCCTGGGGGGTTGASCTGAAGGGTGCTGGCTGAAGCCCCCAGCATGGCTGTGTGCCATGGGAGTTCACTCCCTGTCCTTGGCTTCTGCTGTCTGGCCAGGCAAGGTGCTCCTTCTGCTCTTGCACTTCTGCCTAGAGCAACTGCCACCAGGATGATGAATGGTGGCTGGACCAGAGCAGGGATTCTGTTCAGTGCCCCAGGAGCCTGTCCTTCCCTCCCTGGCACTGTGGATCTTCCAGTGGTGTTGGCTGCAGTGGCAGATCCCTGGTATTGGAGCACGTGTATTTTAGGGACAGGGACTGGCTGATGATGGCTGACTCCCAGTTGTTTTTGCCTCCCCAGGCAACAGGTCCCTTCCTGCACATTGGAGTCGTGGGGGGAATGACGATCCTTGCCTGGCCCCTGGCCAGCTTCGTCTACCGCACCCGCAGTACAGGTAACCCCCTCCACGGCCTGCACCTTGCCCCTCGGCGGGTGCCCTGCTTCCTGCCACCCGGCTGAGCAGCCCGGTTGGCAGAGTGGTGCTCAGAGAGCACTGGTGCAGTGGGAGCAAGTCCTCAGTGTGGTGGTAATGCCTGCTCTCGGTTGCTTCACATGACCAGCCCTTGTTGCAGCTTCAGCCCTCACTGCTTCGCAGCTGAAGGAGGGCTGCAGGTGGCAGAGTCCTGCAGAAGTGCTGAGTTGGGATGCAAGGACACTTAGTGGGCCAAGAATAAATCTGCAGTCTTCCTGAGGCTGGGGATGCAATGTTTGACCTAGGGCAAGGACAGGTTAATGCCAGGTGAAGCAGCCTTGGCTTATTCCTAGTGACCTGCAAAATACTTCCTCTGTACCTCACCCCTCTAACTTCTGTCTCTGCCTGCAGGCCTCAAGGTGTTTCTGCTGCTTGTGTACTGTGCAGCAATGATTGCACTATATCTGGCTCCCTTGGCAATCACCTCCCCTTGCATCATGGAGGAGAACCAGCTGCCCCCCAAGCCAGCCCTGGTTGGCCATCGAGGAGCACCCATGGTGAGTGACCAGCACCYTGGCAGTGGTCAGAGTGGATGGGGCAGGCTGCTCCACCAGGAAAAGCCAGGCTGCGCCTGGCCTTGGAGCACCAGATCCTTGCTGCCACGGGCCTGGATGAGCTCTGGCCAGCCYGGCAGAGTGGGTCCCCACAGCAGGCAGGGCAGCTCAGGCTTGGAGGATGGGTGAGCACAGGGTGAGGAGGGGATGCAGCAGCTGCAGGACAGAGATGCTTCCTGAGCACTACCTGACCAGGAGCATGCGACTCTCAGCAGAAAGCCTGGCTGTGTAGTGTGGGCTGAGACACAGGGACGAGGCAGGCTCTGGCTGTCTGTCCCCAGTCCTTTTCCATCCTCCACCATGCCAGGGTCACCCCAGTCTCATTGTGGTTGCCCTAGAGCCCAGCCAAGCTGCTGGGTGCATCCAGGCAGGAGGAGTGCCCGCCTCCTGCCCCATCCTGCCCATGTTCTCTGCACTAACACGGTTTCTTTTTCCAGCTGGCCCCCGAGAACACCCTCATGTCACTGCAAAAGGCAGTGGACTGTGATGTACAAGTCTTTGAGACAGACGTCATGGTGAGGTAAAGGGGCTCAGAGGGAGGAAGGGGTCTGTGTACCCTGGGATGTCAGCTGCCCCAGGGGGCATTCTGGAGGACTGATATAGCCTGCATTTGGAGGCAGCCCTGTTCAAAGGGCTCTGCCACTCCCACCTTCCCAGTGTGGGACCAGCTCCAGCTTGGTGTCCCAATGATCTGGGAGAGGTACTGGGTTTCTGTCCTCCCCACACAGATTGCCTTCCAGGGAGGGAGGCTCCATCAGGGGAGGGGTACTGCCTGGAAAACAGACCCCGGCTCCTGTTCATCTCATGTAATCCTGCAATGGGAACAACTGTTTTAGAGAGCAAGGAACTACTTGGTTCCTGACTTGGTCTCTAGGTGCTCTGTTCTTTCTAGACGCTCACATTTGTGTGTAAAGGGCCACAAGTAGAATAAGGGTGGGAGTTACTCTAGCAGGTGGCTGGGAGGGGGTAGAAATGCCAGGGCAGGGATAGCAGACAAACAGCTTACAACATATGGCTTTCCTCTCTGCTCCTTTGCCAGTGCTGACGGGGTCCCATTCCTCATGCATGACGAGGAACTCACCAGGACCACCAACGTGCAGGCTGTGTTCCCTGACAGGGCTGCCCTGAACAGCACTGCCTTCAACTGGACTGACCTCCAGCAGTTGGATGCTGGCAGCTGGTTTCTGGAGGTTAGGAATGCCCTTAGGGTGGCTGGTCGGGAATGGGTGCATTTTTGGGTGAAGCATTAGCCCTGCCCTGGGGCTCCAGAACCTTCCCTCTGGAGCACTGGTCGTGGCAGACACCTGGACAGGGTGCAGAAGCCTGCACAAATCCCCTGGGTGCGGTTGTGCCCCAAGCTGGGGTTTGTTCTGACTCCTCAGCTGAGTCACGGAGGAGGCTGCTTTGAGGGGAGATGTCTCGTGTTTGCTCTGAGCTGCACAGCCTGCCTGGGCTTGAAGGCAGCTGTGGCAAGGCTTTTCCCAAAGGCAAATAACTACTACTGAGCTGCTTTGAATGGCAAGGGCTGCTTGAATTCTGTTACTGGAGAGAAAGGTAGAGGTGCCCCATGGATGTGTGATAGGGAGGATCTCCGTGCCTGTGTGCACTGGAGAGCACGTGGAGAGGCCAGTGTAGGAAACTGAGAGTCAGAGACGGGCACCAGTTTGGGGTGTGGAAGCTCACAGGTGGTCTGCCTGTGCTGACTGACCCTCTCTCACCTTGCAGCGGAGACCATTTCCCACCGTGCAGAGTCTTTCTGCTGGTGATCGCTACCAGGCAACTAAACAGAGGATCCCGTCCCTGGAGCAGGCTCTGGAGGCAGCCAAGCAGAGCAATATCTCCATCATGTTCGACCTCCGGCCTGAGAACCACAGCGACTACCAGACCTTTGTCAATGCCACCCTGGGTGTGATTTTACAGTCAGGCATCCCGCTGCAGCAGGTGAGCTGGTCACCGCCCCACCCCTGCCAGGCCCTGCTGTCACACCCCTGCCGTGGTGGGAGGTGCCCCTGCCAGCCACACTGAGCATCCCTGCCACACCCCACACACCACAGCCCCATACGTGATCCCTGCTGGGCAGCCCTGCCCGGGTGTGGGGTTCTCTAGCTGGGAGAAGTTGCCAATAATTAGGGTCTAATGCCTACGGCTTCAGACCCCTGCAAATGCTTTGGTTTCCCAGCACTGGCCACCGTGGTGTGTAAACAGTGACTCAGTCTAGGGAGGGAACCAGGACTGCCAGCGTGAGCAGGAATAGAATGCTGAGGCTTCCACCTCCCCACACTCCACCACACCTCTCCCTGCAGCTCTTGGACTCCTGCTGCACCCTCCTGTGTTCCCGTTACGCTTCATCCAACACCTGCAGCACAGGATATGTGCTGCCCTTAGGGGATGAATCAGCACTCAAATCACCTTTCTTGGTCTTTTGGGAATGCAGAGCAGGAGGGGACATAGAAAGGCTTCTCTGCTTATCCAAGGTGCATTCTTGCTGCAGAGTTGGGGCTAAATGGATTCACTGCTTGATCCATTCAGGGACCCAGAAAGGACATAACTGTTGCAGCTTTCCGAGCCTGGAACTGCTTTCTCCTTTCAGTGGGATCTGTTGTGCTTACTTCTTGGCTGGGGCAAGCTCTTAGGAGACTGTCCTGGCTGAGATCCTCATGGAGGAGCTGAGCTTGGAGATGGGGTTTAGGAAGCAGCTGTCTAGGCAGGCCATGTGTGCCTGGACCTGCAAGGAAATACTGGAAGAGAGCAAACTCTCTGGAGTACCTCTCCTCTGCATGTGCTCTCTGGCTCTTGCCTAGGTCCTCTGGCTTCCAGATGGGTTCAGGGAGCAGGTCAAACAGCAGGCCCCAGGCGTTCAGCAAGTCTACGGCCGGAAGAGACTCCAGAATGAGAAGGAGCCACTACTGCACGTCAATCTGCCCTACCAGGACATGAGCGCTGAGGAGATCAGGTGAGAACCCTTTCCCAAGCATCTGGGAGCTGTGGGGGTCTGGGCACTGTCCCAGGGGCCAGCAGAGGAGAGGGCCAGCCGAGGCTGAGAGCTGGTGTGCTGCTGGGAAGGGCTGGCTGTGTGCCTTGTGGACAAGTGTGCCTATCAGGCAGGGGATGGAGCTGGCTGCAGTCCTCTGCCTTGCCAGTGAATCTGTCCTGAGTCTGGATCTCCAGACAGTCACTCCACATGGCCACAAATGCTGGATCATATCCCAGAGGTACGGCCCTCTCTGGCTGTGCAGAGTGTGGTGGCACCCTGCTGTCTGCCCCTCTGACCAGGGCTGTCCCCCTGCAGGCAGTACCGCCAGGACAACATCTCTGTCAACCTCTATGTGGTGAACAAGCCCTGGCTCTTCTCCGTGCTGTGGTGCTCTGGGGTGAGCTCTGTCACCACCAACGCCTGCCAGGTGYTGAAGGAGATGAAACACCCCATCTGGCTGCTTGTAAGTGACCTCTCCATCCTTCACCCTGCCCCACAGCCCTGTGTCCCAGGCACTTGTGGGTCCCTTTCTGCAGCAGCCCTGTGCAGCTGCCTGGAGGGTACTGGCATGGGAACGTGTGACCTTGTAGAAGGCACTGGTGGCACGGCCCGCACCCCTAGCTGGTGTTCAGTAGTTTGTCTCGTTGCCTTGCAGCCCAGCAGCACATACCTCATGATCTGGATCGTTGTAGACTGTTTCTCCTTCCTTGTCATCCTCTGGGCCTTCGTCTTACTGAAGTAGGTTTGATCCCTTTCCCCCTCCCAAGCAGGTCTGCTGGGGGAGGTTGTAGTGTGCCCTGGGTGGCTGGGACATACCCAAACCTGGTCGTATCTGCTGCCACCCCTCTCTGGACCCGGATCCTGGGGAGGTCTATTCCTGTCTGGCTAAGTAAGACAGAAGTGTGTGGAGGCAGCTTTTATCACCAGGCTGCAGCTAAAAATGTGCCCTGACCCTGCCTCAAGCTGCTGGATGCCTTAGTTCACGCTTCCCAACCCACTCTGCCCCCCAGGGCTTGGGAGGCTGAGGCTGGGGGTCTCTAGTCCTGCTACATTTTACCAGTGCTGCAGGCACTGAGAGCAGTTCCCTCTGGGACTGAGAGGGCCCCACAGCCTCCAGCTGGCAGCTCAGGGGAGGGAAGGGTGAGACCAGACTTGCATGCTAACATCGATCCTGTTCCATCTCCTAGGAAATGTTCCCACAGAAGACGGCCAGCGGGTGAGTGCGCACGGAATGAGAGCTTCCCTCCCTCGGAGCCAGGCTGTGCCTGTGGGACTCTCTCTGACAGGCTTTCTCCAGCTTTCTCCAGCCAAACGTGACGGAGTGGTTTGGGATGGCTGGGGGAGGGAAGGGAATCCCAGGCCAGGGAGTTCCTCCTGTCTTGTCCTCAATAAACAGCCCTGTGGGACAGCACTGGGGAATCCCACATTCCCCAAGTATCCTCAAACCTGCTTTTCAGGCTACTCTGCCTGTCGCTGCGGGATGGTGGCTGGCCACGATGACTGTTTTTTCTCTGTCTCCTCAGAGTCTGAGACGGATGTGCTGCTCACAAAGATCAACAGCTTGATGCAAGAGTGACCCCTCTTGCCTGCGTCAGCCGCGGGGAGGGGCAGCCAGAGCCCTGCACAGCTCAAGCAGGGAGCACTCCTCAGGCCAGCTTCGAGGCTCCATTTCAGATTCCTTCCTGAGCCTCCCTTCTCCCGTGGCCTTCCTGGCTCCTTTCATGGTGCACAGCTGCCCTCAGCTGAAAAGACTTGGAACTGGATTCTCATTTCCCACTGGCAGCGAGGAACTAARGCTTTGCAGGGGTTGCCTAGGGGCAGAATATTTATCCAGCAGTGCTGGAGCTGAGACCTCTCCCTTGGGGTTTGGACGGTAGTGGGGATTTGGGTCGCTGTTTGGTGCAGGGGAAGGGAGGCTCTGCAGCCAATGATGGGACAACTGGTTTAAGGGCTGCTCCCCTGGGGGCTGCCCTGCCCCATGGCTTGAGGAATAGGAAGGGGGGTGTAGGGTGGCTTTTCACAAGACAAAGGGGAAGCCGAGCTCTTCACCCTCCTATCCTGGGCACAAATCCTGTCCGTGCTGCTGCTGGCTTTATGTTTACGGGACAGGGTCCTGGCACTCCATRCAGCAGTTAATGCCTGCTGCTCGGGGGAGAAAAGGAGGAGAGCTGGGGGTGGTGGGTGTCAGGGGCTGGCGGGACCACGGTTGCGCTCCTGCTGCTGCCCCAAGGCTGCAGGGGGAGCGGTGGGACTCGGCATCGGTTGCAGCAGGGTCTTGAACAGGGCGAGGGGTACCGTGTCTGTTTGACTTGTTGCTGTCTATTTATGTCAATAAAGCAGAGGAGCGGCAGACAGACCCCGCAGGGGTGCGGCGGGCACGCCTGCGTCCTCCCTTCCCGCAGCCCGCACTTTTCCCTGCCGGCGGCGCTGCCGGCCCGGAGAAGGAGCCGGCGCAGCCCGGACGGTACCGGCCCGGGGCGGGCGCGTTCCGCGGCGCCTCCGTGCCACCTACCGACGGCGCGGCGAGCCGGGGCCGGGCCCTCCGCAGCGGGCAGGGAGGGGAGGCCGAGCCGGGCGGCGCTCCCGGAGCGCAGGCCGAGCCTCCCCGCGGCCCGGCGGGGCCCGAGCGGCCGCGCCGCGGGGCAGAGCGGCGGGCACGGCGGGCGCGGGGCGCTCCCGGAGGCGGTGCCGGCGGGCGGGGGGCGGCTCCCGGCCGGTTCGGGCGGGGCGGGCCGGGGTGGGGCGGGCGGCGGCTCGTCCGCTCGCGGGCCGGCGCGGACCGGAGCGGCCGTCGGCCACGGCGGAGCGATGATCCGCCGGGAAGGTAAGGAGCGCGCCGCCCGGCCCTGCCCGCCGCGCCCCGCACCGCGGCCCCGCGCTCAACAAGTGTCTGCCCCGCCGGCACCGGCGCTGGGACCGCGCCCGCTGCGCCGCGCTCCGGCCGGGCGGCTCCCGCCCTCGCTGGCCCCCGCGGGCGCCCGTGCGACCCGGGGCCGAGCACCCGAGCGCTGGGCGCCCTCGCTTCGCGCCCTCCTCGGGCTGCGGACACCTCCTCGTGTCTCCGCGGCTCGGAGTGGGTGGCCGTGGGGTGCTGCGCTTGCAGCGCCCTTGGGTGCTGTGGGGAGGAGAGCGGGCATAGGGGGTGTGTGCTCTGCGAGGAGGGTTCTCCTGTTAGTGGGACTTGCATGCACCTTCAGGCATGTTGAGATGGGCCCTGAACACCATGTGCTCTTTCTTGGGTGCTGTAGAAGGGTCCCTCCTGTCTCTCTGCCATGCTGGATGCACAGCACTTCCCCAAGTCCAGAGCCAGCGCTCCCTTGCTCCAGGTGGCTGTCGGCTGGTGTGGGTGGCCAGCGGCGCAGAGGTCAGCACAGGGCACATGCCACTCTCTCTGCACAGCCTGGACTTCGGTGGGAAGTTTACACCAGGCTCACAGTTTTTGTGTCCTGGCGTGGTGGCCCCAGCTCTCCATCTGCTTCTTTAGCTTCTGCAGATAAGGTCAGGAATGACCAGGCAAAGACATCTCAACCTTGCTCATGATATGCTGGGCAATGTCTGAAGCCACTGTTTTATCTTGCAGAAGACAAAGCTCTTAGTAATAGCAGAGGGCTAGGATTGCTATAAAGCTCAGGGAAGTCCCTGGTTTTCCTGGAGCAAGCATGGAGCTCAGCTCCAAGTTGGAGCTGTTCACGCTTCCCCAGACTCCTTTCCCTGTTCCGCTCCCACAATGAGTCAGTGTGGGCTGGTGACACAGGCAGGAGGACCCCCTTTCCCTTTCGGCCGAGGAGGAGCTGGGAGGCTGGGTGAGCTGGGACACCAGGTGGCACGTACCCAAGCAGACACAGGCCCCCTTGTTTGATGACCTGAATTCTCGAGAGCCCTGTGATGAGCAGGGTCATCCTTTCTGCATGAGTTCCTGGCTTAAAAGATGAGTCTCCAGCAGTGGCGGGACAGCTTGCCTGCCTCCTCACACAGACGCTCTTTGTCTGCAGTCTGCCTGGGTGACAAAGGGAAATATCCACTGATAGGGCAGGGGTGGTCTCAAGGTCCACAGGAGCTCACCACCTGCCTGAGATATGGGTCGCACCTGAGGCTGGGGCTGCACTGGCAGCTCTGGCTGTCTGCCCAGAGAAGCATGGAGATGTCCAGGCATAGACATCACAGCTCCACTATTTGAGGTCCAGGGTTTTCTCACAGCTATGGCGAGCCCAGTCATTAATCAAAGCATTGCTTCATGACAGCCTCCAGCTCTGCTCCTGGCCAGCATCTCCTCTGACCCCAAGCCATCGTGTTCCTTTCCTGCTTGTCTCCTGCTGACCCGTGGTTGCTTGCTGCATTGAGCAATTCTTATGCTTCACCCTGTAGAAACCCAAGTTTTGCCACTCCTGCAGCTGAGCTGTTTGCACTGTGTGAATGGGCCTACGCTCAGCTTTGCTGCAGCCATCTGGCCCTACRTGGGAGACTGCAGCTCCTGCAGTAGTATTCATAGCCCTGTGCAACCAAGATGTGTCCAGCTCCTGAAAGGCTTCTCTGCCTGGGAGGTGGCAGAGGTGTTCAGGCTGCCCAGTGCCACAGGGTTCAGAGGTGAGTCGACCTGGTTTTAGCCCCTGATTTTCAGGGTTGTTGGCAGAACCACCTCCCCTCCAGTCTGTGCCCAGGTCTCCGCTGTGGGCCTTCAGTGCCTCTCAGCAGGGTTAGCTTTTCCAGGGGTGTGTGTAAGGAGGCTGCTTTTGTGGCTGTCTGACTTTTAAAAATCCAAACTGGAGGGCATTATCCAAGGCTGCACTCGAGCCTTCCGTTGACTTCCTTCAATGTTAATGCCTTGTTACTCCTGTGTCATCTCTGCAGACACTGAGCGGGCAGTGGAAATTCTGACCAGATACCAAAGCACCCTGCGGTCCCCGGAGGAGCAGGAGTTAAAAGCTTCCATTGGAAAAGTCTCGCACATCTTCCAAAGTGAACTCTTCCAGGCTCTGCTGGGTAAGCCCCTGCCTTGCAGTCCCTGCAGCCTTGTGGTTAGTAGGGTCTCCCTGATCCTGCACAGGTGCCTGGCACTGACCAGCCTGGGTGCATCCTGTGGAAACACATGGCATGCAATGCCAGGGAACTGGGCTGTCTTTCCCCTCCAGGCTTGGGCAGGAGATACCAGGGCTGCAATCACTGGGTGTTTGTAATGTGAACAGGATTCCTCAGTCTGAGGACAAGGGGTAACGCCTTCTTCRTCAGGCCATGCCAGATCTATCCAGCACCTGCTAAGGGATCCTGCCATGCTGTGAGCACCCTCTGTGCAGTGCAGGCCRCCTGTGTTCAGGAAGGAGAACTAAATTTTTCTATCTTTCAGAGAATCCAAGTGTACCTGAGCTCTTTTGGGGTATTCTGGCCTTTCTTGTGCTCAGACCCACGGGCACTTGTGAGTAACACAGTATTCCAGCAGCTGCATTTCACATAAGAAATAGACTTAACAACAAGGCTCATCTTGGGGCTGGAGACCAGAAATGGCATTTTGAGCACTGTATAAAGATCTCCATGCAGATTTAGACAAATGCAGCTGGAGTCTTGCTGGACTATGCAGCTTCTCTGTGCAAGACACCCAGCTATCTTGCTATTCTCCTTAAGTTCCGTTCACTGTGGGCCTCGGAAATGCATGCTGCCCTGGTGGTTTCTGTTCCTGGGTCTCCTGGGAGAGAAGCTGAGTTTCCCTGGCGGGAAGGAAGGCAAAGCACCCCAGAGGCTCTGCACTCTTAGTGGAAGACCCAGGCCCCAGGGTGCAGAGCTCCACATGTGGTCTGTGGCTCACTTGCAGTGCATTTTGACCTAAGGCTGTCTCAGCCCTGCTGCTCCCCCTCACCGTCCCTCTTCTCTCTTGGCAGCTCTCACCTTTTCTTCACACCTCTGCAGCCAGAGATCCACTTCTGTGCCCTCACAGACATGAGTTGCCAGCAGCTCCTCTGTGCTTCAGATTTTCCACTGAAAATGAAGTTGAGTGGTGTGTCCAGAGCTATTTTATTCTTTTTTTCTTTCTTGCTATTGGAGCAGCACCTAGAGGCTTTCAGTCCCAGCATGTCCTTTCAAAGTTCTTGTGTAGGAATGTGTGCGCCAGCGGCAGCAGAGACAAATGACAAGGGTGGACTCCCTGGGGCAGGTGGGCCCCCACACGGAAGGGGCCAGTGTACATCTCCTTTCTTATCTCTTAATTTATACAACCCGCTCTCTAAATGATCCCCAGCCTGGAGGCAGTGATCCTGCGCAGGGCTGTGACCTTGACCAACCTGACATTAGCCCAACACCCCCTGGCTGCTTTTGTGTGCTGGCCAGTCCTCCCTGGGGCTGTGTGAAGGCAGCGAAGCAGCTTTCCCAAGGCCCAGGGCTGTTGCTGTTAGTGCAGAAGTGTTGTGGAGAGAGTGTGGCTGCAGAGAGCACGTCTGCACGCGCGCCGAGCTGGCTGCAGCTGCACGCTGGCAGGCGGATGCTGCACAGTCCCCAGCTCCCTGCTCTGGGCCGTCTGTCTTGGTGTCCTGTCAGCCCTGGCACGAGGGAGTGTTGGGAGTGTCGCTTGTTTGCTGGTGACCTTTTCGACTGGTTTAACAGGATATTAATTCCCCGTGCCAGAGCGAGCTTTCTCTAGATGTGTTTACCTAAACTAGGAATTTGCATTAATTACTTCCGGCCTCCCCTTCCTTCCCCTTGGAGTGTAGGTTTGTGAATTCCTCTGTCCCAGCGTGGACATTGTGTCTGGCTGCGCGCTCRCAGTGACCACACACAGCTGGCACTGGGTTGCCTCGTGTCCGTGGTCCGGACCCACTGGAGCACGGTAACAGCTCTGGAAGGGTGACAGAACATTTCTGTTTTATTTATTTTCACCCCTCCTTTTCCCAGTGGGCCGCTGTGTCTCTGTCTGAAGTCTGCTCCGAGTCACAGCACTGGCTCAGTGTGGGAGGAGGATTTGCAGGGGAGCCACAGACACACTGCTCAGTGCAGAGGCTCCCATCTCACTGCCCCACGCCATGCCAGATGCTTCTGGCTCTGGAAAGGCCGTAGCCTGTAGATGTCCCTCCTCTTGCAGTCCGCTTTTTTTCAACCCCCAGGGATGATCATGGTCCTTCCCTGTCCTCAGGTCGCCTGCTCCTGCAGTTAATGCTCTCCTAGGGCACACATTGGCTGGCTGGAGTTTGAACACCAAAATGCATCGGGCCATAGGAGAGCTACCAGAAGTAACAAACACCCTGGAGTTTGCCAGGTCGGTTCACATGAAAAATGACAAGCATATGACTTTCTGTATGCCTCTTTTTTTGAAAGAGTAAGCTGGTTTGGGGTCTCCAGGAGCCCCAGCCTGTGTTGTGTCCAGGGTGCATCTGTGTTGTGCTGGATCTATCTGTCACCATGATCGTGCCCGGGGTTGCTCTGCACACGCACCGTGTTCTGCCAGACTCCTCTGAGCACAGCACAGCCTTTAAATCCTTGAGGGCACCTCGCTGTCCCTGGAGCTGTCCGTGCCCGGGGCGCGCTGCCGCTGCCAGGCCGGCTCCTGTCCCGGCGGGTGCCCGGCGGGCTCGGCTCGGCGCGGCGCTGCGGGAGCTGCGCTGCGCTGGAATGCGCCAAACCCCGCTCCGCACAAAAGAAATTCCTTGGCCGCGCAGAGGGAAAACAGGCTGTGCTGGCTCCCTTCTGCTGGCCCCTCTCTCCCTGTGTCTGAGGCCGTGGAGCCAAGTGCGTGACTTGCAGGGAAACAGCCCGGCGAAAGGGTGCTCGAGGAGCCTGGGCTGGGGCGACGGTGGCCCCGCTTTCCCTTTGCTCCGTGGAGCCCCTCAGGGAGGTGCTTGGTCTCTTGTGGTGCCGGGGAGGATGGGGCTTGCACACAAAAGCAGCTCCCTGACCTTTCCTTCCCGGAGCCGGGGCTGAAAGGGGCCGTTGTGCCCTTTGCAGCGGGAGAAGCTGGTGGACAGGCGGGGTTTGGAAATGTCCGGCCATGCCGGCTGCCAGCAGCCCAAGGGCCGAGCTCCTCCCGAAAACCCTGTGGGACTCCGCTCCTCTCCTGCGCCCGAGCAGTGGCTGGTGCAGACCTCCATGAGGTCCTGTCGGGTGCTTGGGCCCCCAGCCCTCCCCTGCAGCTCCTTTTACCCCACAAAAGATTCCTCCCAGAGCACCCTGATGTGGTGAAGGCAGAAGGAGAGGCAGGTAGTGCTTCCGTGGGTGCAAAACTCCAGCAAGACCAGCTTGCCAGCAGTGCTGCTGGGGATGGTGGTAGTGCCTTCACTGGGTGGCTGCAGGAGCCAGGGTGGAAAACTAGGGGAATCTGGAGGACTCCCAGCCCTGAGGACTCCTCCTCTTGCAGATTTGCTCATAGCAAGGACGGAAACTCGCAGCTTGCTTGAAAGACCTGCTGTGGCAGCCATGGGTGCGAATCCTCCCTGTGGCAGTGGGGCCGTGGCTGTGGGTTTGGTACAAGGCTGGRGTTTCTGCTGGGGGTAGGTCTGTGGTTCTGCAGCTGGTGACAGTGCATGTGTTGGGGAAGAAATGTCATTTTYTGGAACTGCATGTGCTGGCTGGCACAAGGACGCTGCATTAGCGCTCGGGTGCTGGTGCTGCAGGAATATTTAATGACATTTATTTGATGTGTTATCCCTAGGAAGAAATTGTTAGAAAAATTCTAATCTCTCTAAATCTTGAGTTACTTTTCCTAATTAGATCCAGAATGGGTTTACATGTCATCATACAGAAACTGGGCTTCAAGACAAACCATACAGCATCATCTTTTGCTACCACAGCATCCTCTTACAGAGGCTTTTCAGGTAGTGCTGCTCTTAAAGCGCACAGGTGAGGCAGACTTGTGTGCAACTTGTGAAGCTCATAAGAAATAAGGGAAACCAGCTTGCATTTAAATTACCTTTAATGCCACATGCGTGTGTCCTAAAATGTACTTCTGTCACAGCCATGTCCTTTGCTGCCTGAACCCTGTCCACCAATCCTGAAACTCCTCTAATCCCTGGTGCCAGCAACAATTCTCTCTCCTGGCAAGCACCTAAACTGGGCTGAGGGTTTTGGAGGTGGGGAGCGGGTGCTTCAGGGGGCAAGTTTTCTGCTCTGCAGGCGCCTTGCCAGCTTGGCTGCCCAAGGCTGTGTCCCTGCAGCAGATGGGTGACAAACGGCAATGCCGGCAGCAGCGCACCCCCACAATGGGGCTGTTCAAATCCTGTTTTCATTCTTGCAAAGTTTCGTGTGTTCCAAACGTAATCCATGCAGCCAGAAGCCGCTGCTATCCTGTTACGCAATTATTATTTTTATAACCAGAGGGAGAGATGTTTTAGCACGAAAACAAAGTCCAGTTTCTCTGGCTGTGCAATGACTGCTTGCTGCGGCCTCGTGTCTGATTTGGGAGGGTTTCAGGGGCTGCCAGCAGCGTGTTTGGCAGCCAGGGAGCTCTAGAAGGGGTACCCCGGGTGCAGTGGGTAGATCTGGGGACTCCCACTCCTCCCATCGTTGCCAGCTGCCCCAGGGCACAGGACAGAGCCTGGCAGCACAAAACAGCAGCTCCAAAAGTGGTACTGATGCCGGGCAGTGGCACAGTGCTCCCTGCACTTGGGCAGCCACAGAGCCTGGCTGGGCTGCCCTTGGGCACCCAGCTGGGCTGCCAGCGGAGATTTATAGCAGCTTTCTCCCTGCAGCTGGGAGGTCACCAGACCAGGCAGCCCCTGGGAGCTGGAAGATGGGGGTCGATGCTGCTCTCATCCCATGGCAACATGGATGTGCTGCTGCAGTGCACGGCACGTGGTTAAGCACAGAGAGAGAGGATGGGGAATCGTGTCTGGGTGTGCAGCCCTGATTTGTGAAAGCATCCTTGGTGTCACGGGCAGAGGGGGAGCTTCAGACACAGTTTATTAGAGAAGCTTTCCTGTTGAGTCACGAGGTGAAGAAAGGACATCCTTGCTTTCTGAACTCCTCCTGAGCTGGATCCAGTCTTAGCCCCAGACTTTGTCAATGGTATATGTCTAAAGGATTATACCAGTGTAATTAAACCTCTATACAACTTTGTCCCACAGGATTAAGGGTAGTATATTAAAGCCTAATATACTTATATAAATATATTAAATTATTTATTTAAATTCATTACAATAATGATAAGGATTAGGAAAAAAGAGCTTAATCAGAATTATTTACTAAATATATGGATTTTTTTTAAGCAATATTGAAGCAATTATATTAAAGCTAGCTAGACAATTATTAAGTAGAGATTGGTGTTACTCACCCACTCCGGTGACCGTGGCCAAATCTCTCTCGCTCAGCCTCAAGGAGTGACCTTGAGGGGTGTCCCTACTCAAGGGAAGGATCTTCACACACCCTAGGGAGGTATAAAAGTCCTCACTGTGCCAAAGTGTGACTGGYCTTTTATAGTATAATGTGATTGACTGTCAGTCATATGCATTTTTTAGATTGTGTCATCAGGCTTAATCAGCAAAATATGCTTTGTGCTGAAAAAGGTGTGAGCAGCTCTTTAGTTTCTTCTTCTCCCCACTCCTGACTCTCACTTCCATATCAGAGCATGCACATTTTTGCTGCTCCCAGCTTCAGTCGGGGTGGGTGTCTTGCACGTCCTCGTGGTGGGGTCTGAGAGTTTGGTCAGGGTGGTCTCAGTTGGTCAGGCTGTTCTCAGTATTCTTCAGCACTAAGAACAGCAGACCCTTCTTGCTCAGGCCTTCACTGATAAACGCGTAAGACAAATTTCCAGCTGCTGTCTCCCTGCGTAGGCAGAGCATCCTGCTACAGCCTCGGGCTGTGGTCAGCATGTCCCTGCTTACACTGAAAAACGCTCACCAGATTTCCTTTTGAAATCTTTATGATGGGGGCGTTTAATACCTCGTGGTACCTTGGTGTGGCATAGTTTCAGGTGAGAAGTCACAGACTGAAGCGCTAATGCAGCGGCTTCATCCACGAGCCCCCAGGGAGAGCCATGGGAATGGCCATGTCCCCTTCAAGCTGAGACCCACGTCTCTCCCCTGAAGTCACTCACAGAAGAGGAGCTCTCCAGCTTCCGCCACAGCAGACGCAGGTACAGAAAATGAACTCAGGTTCCTGCTGTGGCTTTTCCTGCTCCAAGTGCTCATTTATGCTGCTGTGACTTTTTGGCCCTGCTGACTCTGCCAGGCTTCCTGTTTCCCAGGTGCTTGAAGGGATTTATTACTTTTTTTATGGCTTTTGGGAGGCGTTTACCAAACTCTTTTGGCCGACCTCTTGGAGCTTTACCTTTAACCTGTCAGTATTTACCATCAATTCTGGTTTTCTCATTTGGATGCAGCTTCAGCAGTTTAGATGAATGTCTTCCCATTTTCAATAGCCTCTTTTCCCCTGCAGTCAAGCCTTGCTTTCCTCCCTTTTGCCTTTACAGTATCCTCCAGCCAGACACTGCATGTCTGCTCTGATGTCCCAGTGGGTCTCTCTAAATACGCTCAGAGCCTCCCACAAATTTTTGTCAGCCCTTTCAGTTTCTTCATAAAAAAGGTTCTCACTCTTGGTGTAGTTTCCTTTTTGAAATTAAACACTTCTGCAGTGGATACATTGACTTTCGTTGCTCCGCTGGAGGTGCTGGCTCTGGAGATGGACTGAGGGCTGCCAGGGGCTGGCAGCCACCTCAGTGCACAGCAGTGGAGGCTTCCTTAGGGAGGAGCAGAGCCCACTGCAGCCCTTCTGCTTGCTGGAATCCTCTATATGTGACTGGGAGAGGGTAAAATCTTCCTGGCAGGAGTAGGAGAGGATCTGGGCTCCCAGAGTCTCTCTGGAGCTATACCTGGGCAGCTGTTCTCCTGTCCCGTTCTCATCCCATAACTGTCTCTGGAACAGCAAGAGCTGGGATACCCCATTCCCATGTCTCTCTCTGGTGGTTTACAGCAGCAGACTTAGGTCCTTGGAGCCCAGGATGTTTGGTATCTGTTTGTGACAGTGTACAGGCAGCATCGTGCCAGGTGGGAAGATGGGAGATACGAGGGAAGGTGCTGGGGATAACAGAGCTGTAGTCATGAGCTTTGGAGCTTGTACACTGTGAGCCTGCTATCCTACTGTCTCTGCCTGGCCACCTGGGAAGGGARCCCCTCCACAGGCCAGGGGTGCTGTGGAGCAGTGATGGGGAGGGAAAAGCTCAGGGCAGGCAGGCAGGGGCTGCCTGGTGCAGGAGGCTTTTCAGAGCAGAATGGACATGGGACCATGCCTGGGGCTGGCACAGCCTGGAGGAGAGCAGGATGGGGTGGGGTTGGGATTGACGTTGCTGAGAGCAGTTTGCTCTTAGTCCCTGTGTCCTGCATGGTCATTGCTCTGTGGACATTCCCATGTCTTCCAGAGGCATGGGGCACTGCATGCTGAGCCAGGCACCCCACTACACCTCTTGCCTTGCAGAGTGGATGTGGTGGGCAATGCAGCAAGCACAGGGAGCCAGCAGAGCCCTCTCCCAGCATGCCAGCCTCTCACAGGGGGCTCAGACCCTAGGGGCAGAGTGGGAGGTCACAGGTGCTGCACCCCATGCAGGATCAGGCTGCATCAGGCTGCCTGCCGGTCCTGTGGATGTTTCTCCTGCTGTTTTGCAGATATCCACGAATTCTATGACTTCACACTGCGCTCCGCACCCCTGCAATCTCCGAGCCTGGATGCACGTCATGGCACAGGCAGGCAGCAGCACGGGGCCAGCGAGCCCAGCTCTGCAGGCACACGTGGACAGCCCCAAAACCTGCCTGAGGTAAGAGCCACTCTCACGGTGCTGCGGGGCCAGACCCTGCACACCTCTGCGCTGAGAGAGAGGCAAGGGGCACCGGAGGCTGCTGGCCAGCACAGCCCGCCCAGCTCACATCCAGGCTGTTCCCACACATTCTCTGTGATAGCTTGTCTCATTAATAAGGCAACTTCTCTGGTTCACAAGTGTTAATTGAATTGCTGGTAATGCGAACAGCTCGAGCTCCAGCTCTGGCTCCTGCTCTGCTGCTGCAGCTGGATTAGTTGCTCCCGTCTGACGCTGTCTCCCATGGAGGCGTTTCAGCTCTCTGATCCAGCCACTTTTGATAAGTGAAGTAGGTTGAGTCTTTCAAGTTCCCCTTTTCAGGATTTTTTCCCAGCTCTCAGATAACTTGTGCCTCTCTTATTTGCATCCTCTTTAATTTTCAACAGCCTTCTAAAAGATACAGCACCAGGTGGAGAGGCAGGAATTGAGCAGTAGGGTCTCAGTTATCTCAAAGGCACCAAGGTAAATAAAATTGCCTCGTGTCTTTGCAGGCCTTCTTCCCATCCCCCACTCACTGCCTCCTGCCCTGCCAAGGGATGCTGTAAGATCCTCCTAATCTAGAGATACGTTTGTGCAGAAATGCAAATATTCAGGGATTCCTTCTATCAGTGAAATAATCCTATCAGATAAACACCATGTTCTGCCTCACAGATGAACTGGCTTCCCCTCATATACCTGGGGGGACACCAAATTTGAGTGTCACACGGGGAAGATGGAGCTGAATGATACCACCTAAGGAAGAACACTTTAAAGGGATTTGGGTATCAAGAACAGGGGGGACAAAACTGCCCACAATCACTGCAGGAGATATCTGTGTCTCTCTGACTCAGGAACCACTTTAGTCCCTTTTTTTCTTGACCCCCTTCACATTGCCAGTCCTTCTAGTTAAAGGCAAACCTGCAGATCTAGTATGTGTTTATGAACAAATTTTTAGTGATGTTATGCCATAGGCAGCGGAATCCTGCTTTGTTTTTTTGAGTGTCCTGTAGTCTCTGTCCACCCGTCAGTGAACTCTGCTGGCAATAGCCACCAGTCCCTGTGGCCAGGCCAGTCCCTGAGTCCCCAAGGAGATGTGACAGTCAATAAGGACATTGAAAAATCGATATGGAAACAAGCGGGGAAGCAGCCATGGGCCTTGCACAGCTGGCGTGAGGGGTGTCCCTGCTCCCTCCACCATGCCCTGTCTGCAGGGTGGATGAACAAAACATCCAGTCTCAGGGCTTCCTTGCACTGAACACAGCCACTGACACCATCCAATCCCTCCTCCTTTTTCCAAAAAAATGTTTGAGGCACCTTGTGTTGCTGAAACGTGAAATGCAACCCAGCCCCAGAGCTCCTGGCCAGCAAACCTCCACCATCACCTGCAGTGACGCTGCTGACCCTGGAGCCAGGGCCAAGCAGGCTGACACAAGAGGTGGGGTGCTCATCGAAGGCACTACGAGCCCCTTGCATGGGGAAAAGCTCATTTTGGCTCTTCTAGAAGCAGTGGAGAGCCTGGAGGCGGCTGGCCTGCCCTACCCACACGTACCCCCACATGTCTCGTTTCAGGATTCCTCCTGGGACCGTGAGCAGAGGCTCCCCACGGGAGCCGGGGACAGCGCTCCGGGGACGCCGCCGCGGCTGGTGAGGGTGACGGCGCGGCGGACGGAGGCACCAGCCAGCGTCTGCAGCCTGGTGCTCAGCTCTCACAGCACCCTGCCCCAGGTGAGCCTCCGTGCGCCCCACGCCACGTCCCGCCCTGCCAGCCCCGCCAGCGGCTGGCACTGAGGGCACAGCGCCGGGGCCGCGCGCTCGCGGCGCTGCGGGGATGGCGCCGCACGGGCATCGTCCTCCCCTGGGGCTGGCGGCGTTTCCTCGTGGCCGTTCAGCTCACACCAGGAAACTGAGCAGTCACCCGTGCCAGGGGCTGGACCACCCCGAAATCACCCCCTTGCGTTCGCATTCGCCATGGCCCCGTGTCAGCCCCCAGGGCTYGGAGGGCAGGTGGATGTGGCACAGGAATAAAGAGGCTGCGTGGAGCTGGAAATCCTCCCAGGCCCGTCCCTCTCGCCCCCAGCGCTGGCACGCTCCCACGTTGCAGATTTCCGTATTTTTTTTCTCTGAGCTCTTAAATGGCAGGTCCGTTCCTCAGCTTCCCGGGAGCTTTTCTCTGCTGTCTTATTTACTTGGAAACGCCATTTATTTGGATGTGCATCGCAAATCTCAGCTCCCCCCTGGTGCAAGTGCATCGCTTGGGCTGCGCATTTGAGGGGAGTTTTAGGGATGAGTGAAGGGCAAAATGCGCTTTTGGGAAGGATGAAGTGGCCAGGAAGAATGGAGCTCACCACAGATTTAAAATTATATGAAAATGTTGTTTTTCTTGGCAAAGTTTGAAATAATGCTTGTTTGCTAAGTCTAAGTCTTCTTCCAAAGTATTTTAAATACAAAAATTGCACTGCCTCTTTTCTGTCCTTTTTTAAATGTTTCCCTTCTTTTTCTGGACTGCAATAAAATGGGTAACACCCCATTTTTTTCCCTTTCTGTTTAATTTCTCCTTTTTCTCTTGTTTCTCTCTACATTTTCAAACATTCACCATATCTTTAGCAGTTTTTGAAGGGCGAGACAGTGGTTTTCTGAATATGACAAGAAGATGAGCTTGGCTGCTGATTTCCATTTGCCAGTGGGTGGGAGCCGCCACCACAGGGGAGTCACAGGGCAAAACCCACGAGTCTGAGCACCAGTCTGAACAATTGGGAACAGTCAGATTTTAAGGGATTTTCTTCCTAGCTGTCTAGCTGTCCCAGGCCATGCAGTACAGTGGATCTTGCATCCAGCCCCAAATGTCTGGCTGAGTTGCAATGTCTCCTTCAGCAGCAGACACGTAGCTTTGATTTTAAGGCTTCATGCAATGGGAAATCTGCTCTGCCCCTGGCCTGGCTCGCCTGATGGTTATTTATCCTTCACATTATAAATCTGTACTTTACTGTTAGCCTGGATTTCTCTTGCTTTAGCTCCCAGCGCCAGGAAATTTTGCTGCCTTTGTTTGCTAGGATAAAGGACCTTGGCAATCAGAAATGTTCCCAACATGTAGGTATTTATAGATGCATCTAAGTTCCCTCTTAACTTTCCCTTAGATAAACTAAACAGATTGGCTTCTTCACTCGCTCACTGTTGAGGCAGGTTGTTCCAGACCTGAAATAATTCCTGTCATTCTTTCTAGCCTCCTTCTTTCCTAGCCTGTGTCGGCATGGGGCCGGTCCTCTGTGCCAGGTGCTGGTGCTTTTGGGGTCACCCATTTGCCGGGACTGCCAGCCCTGAGCAGGGGCTCACTGCCCTGAGAGGGAGGAACAATGGGGACCTGGGTGGGCAGATTGGGACTCTGGCAGCACTGTACTCTGGCAGGGCTCTCATCTGCAACCTCTTTCATCCCAGAGGATGATCACTTCACAGCGTGGCTGCAGGCAGAGCAGGGACTTGAAGGTGAAAAGCTGTCAGGATGGTAGTGTTCAGTGCCAGGCTCAGCCATGCCYGTAGTCCTGCTTGAAACTTGGCTTTCTGTGGAGAACCCAGCAGCTTTCCTGAAAACTGGAACCGAGCAGTGCTGGAGAGCTGCAGGCCCAAGCACTCCTCCTCTGCAGCAGCCCCTGTGCTGGGATGCAGAGTCCTTTGATGTGGAGGTGAGCCTTATCCCAAGATGTCATCTTCATTGCTGAATGCAGGCCTTGCCCTGGCAGAGGGAGAGCATTTCCAGCAGTCCCCCATGTCAGCGATTTGGACCATGAGCCAGGATGGGACATGCCTGGGTAGGCTGTGCTGATGGACCACAGGAAGGGCCCTGTTTGTCATCCTTTGCTCCTGCATGAAGGCACTGAGGACACTTCAGCTCCTGCCAGCATCACATCCCGTGTCRGTTCTCAACAGCCCCAGCATGCAGGGCGGCATGGGGGCTGGACAACACCCACACACCCAGCTCCTGCCCTCCTCCACAGGCACTTCTTGCTTTCCAGCCTTCAGTGCATGCTTTTTTTGCCACAGGCGTTTCCAAAGTGGGTTTCAGAAAAATATGTGAGATGGCAAATTGCACTTGGAAGAACCAGGGAAGCTGTTATAATAGGTGATATTTAATGCTAGTGTGGGGAGCACCAGCTCCAGGGCAGAGCAGCTGCCACCCTGGTGCTATCAGTCCAGGAACAAGAGCTCTAATGGACACCCTGCCACTGATAAAAGGCAAAATGATGAACTGGCTTGTCCTACCTGAAGTAAGTGCAATTCTCTTATTGCATCCATCGGTGTAAATGTGTTTTCTGCTGTCCTGGCTTTGTCCTCTCCCCTGCCTGCAGCTCTTTGCAGCGGTGTTAACAGAGCAAAAGCTACCATGACCTGCTTTAGCCAGGAAGATGCATGACAAATATATTGCCTCTCCACGCAAATGCTTCCAGGAGCAGGAAATTTCTGCCGGCTGGCGAGGATATGGGTGTGCTCTGAGTAGCCCTGCAGTGTGCAAATGGCTGCTACAAAGGAAGTGGTGCCGGTAAATACAGCAACAACATGTGCTTCCTGTTGAGGTTTAGTGGGCTGAAACCATCCCTCCGTGGATGGAAAGTGRATGTTCAGCCCTCCACGGGGCAAGAGCAAGGGGACTTTGCCAGCTAAAATGCCCTGTTAAGGCTAAGAGAGGCACAATCCTGCCTGGGCTCTGGGGCTTGTGGAGTTTTATTTGCTGAATCCTTCATGTCAACCTTTCCCGGAGCCCTGTGCTTGCCTTTGGAGGGCTGTTCAGGGGCTTATGGGGTTTTATTTGCTGAATCCTTCATTTCAACCTTTCCCCGAGCCCTGTGCTTGCCTTTGGAGGGCTGCTCAGGGGCTTATGTGCATCTGCAGCGGGAAGGAAGACTCAAGAGGATGCTCCTGCGGCCGGTGCCACTCGCCTGTGCTCCCAGGCTGCCGAGGAGGCTGCTGCTCTCAGTAAACGCCGTTTTCGTCCTCCGTGCAGGGAGCAGAGAGCAGCCAGCTGTAACGATAAATGAAGTAGGAACAATGCCGCTGATGAGCAGAGCTGTGCGCCTGCGAGGAAGCGCTGCTCTTCCCCTGCCACCCTCTCCTGCTTCCCGGCGCGGCTCCGCAGCCGCTCTGACTTCATCCCTGTCACCACGCCAGTGCGGGGCCGCCCCTCCCGCCTCCGCCCGCCCGAGCATCCCTCCCGGCTGCCGAGGCGTGCCTCGCTGGCTGCTGCCCSACGCCAACGCCAGGGCTCTGCCCTTGCTCAGCCTGACAGCTGACACGGAGCGCAGCAGGTCGTGATGTGGTGGAGAGTACGAGCAGGACTGCTTCGGAGGGCAGGCATTCCGTGCATGCTCCGGAATCACCRGTAAATAGGAGACCTCGCTGGCAGGGGTCACTGCTGCTCCTGCAGGCTCTGGGTGCGTGGGGTGCCTCTGAGCGTGCCCGCGGCGTGAGAGGGGCACTCTGTGCTTCACCCCTGCTGGGCTGAGGCCAGAAATGTCCCGCTCCCCGCCCTGTGTCCCGGGGAGGACACAGCTCTGGCAGAAACGCCCTGTGAGGGTGTTGGGAGCCCTCTCTGCTGCACCTTCTGCTGACGAAGATGCATCCGTCTGCCCTATAACCCACAGCTCAAGTGCCAAACAGGTCCGTGGAGCTCCCTCGGGAATCCGGCGGAGAAAGGCAACCTGTGCCGCCAGCGTGGCGACCGGCTGTCTGCTTCTCCCGTCCTTCTCTCGAGTGTTTTTTCCTCTCTCCCGGTATGCCTTTGGCCAAAGAGAAGGGCGTTCCCGGGCTGTGCACCTTTGGCTGGCAGGAGCAGCGGGTCAGGATGAGATGGGCGTGTGGCAGATGCTGCGGCTGCGGAGGCTGCGAGCTCCCTGCTCCCCTGCCTTGGCTGCAGCCCCACCGCTCTCCATTTCCTCCGGGAGATGCATGAGAGGGGAAGCACCAAGGAGCTGTTTGCCATTGCATGGAGCGTCGGGCAAATGAAGCAGATCTCTGATGCGGGCGAATGTSTGACAATGAGTGCAGCCCCAGCCAGAAGCCTCCTGTCAGGCTGCTTGGTTGCACTGGGCAGGCAGCTAAGCCGTTGCAGCAGGCCAGACTGACCACGGCTTTACCTCAACCTGAGCCCATCAGCATCAGCCCTGCAACCCCAAAATCCTGGGAAGCGGCTAATGCTCAAGCAATGGGAGCACAAGAGCAACCAGCTCCTGGGGGAACTCCCCCCTCCCCATTGCATCCCCACACAAGATTGAGAGCATGTTCATTTTAGGAGAAGCAGAGAAGAAAAGCAGCAACCCACAGCCCAGAGGCCCAGAGGCTGCTGCCCAGTGCCACTTGAGCCACTTTGTGCCTAGAGGTCCCTTCAGGGCATTCAGATGCTCTCCAGCAATTTTGTGTTTTGGCATTGCAGACACAGGCTCRAAAGCCGAAGTGCTGAACTCAAGAGGGTGTCTGTCTGTGGTAACACACACAGATTGAACCACACATCAGCCCTGCACAGCACGGGCACCCAGCTGGGCAGCCGGCTGCCTGTGTCCCAGGGATGCTGCTGCTCAAAGGGGGGGTCAGCAAGGGCTGTGTCAGTAAGAGCTGTCACTTCAGTGGACATTTTGGGGTTGAATGGCCTCAGCTGTACTAGAGGCTCTTGCTATTCCTGCTGCAGAGATGAACATGCTTAGACTTCAGTTCCCCCAGCTCAATATCCAGTTTCAGCAAAGGATGAAGTCAGTAGAGCCACCAGGCTGTCAAACCAAAATCTCATGCATGGTCACCTATTACTACTCAAGGACTTTTTGTTTAAAAMCAGCAGAAAAAGGAAGATCCTTGGCAGACACTAAGGTGTTTCTGGCTGTGCAGCATAGGAAAATCTTGATGGATATGGGGCTGGTGGCATCGCCATTCACCCAAGTCATTGTCACTGTTTTGAGGTTATTTTGATGGTGTGAGTGCAATGCAGCACTCCCCATGCAGTGGCAGAAAGAGAACAGTGAGGGGGAGGCTCTGGGGTGTGTCTCACAGACAGCCATGCTCCWGAGCCATCCAGACAAGCTTAGAGTCCATCCATCCTCCCTCCAGATTACTGCTTCAGCTTTGTTTGCCTCCAGCTAGAGYCTGTGCCCACCTGTCCCCAGGCGASCACAGCTGCTGGAGCAACTTCCMCACCGAGATTCACACTGATGGGGTTCATGCATAGTTCTGAAAGCAAGAACCAAGACCATCCACAGGCATCTCCAGCGGGATGGGGACGGATCAGGTGCCAGCCTGATCACCACTCCACCAGTGCCTTGGTCAGGAGCTCGTTGAGCCGCTGCACTGTCCCTGCTGGGTCTCTGCTCTGCTCGTCAAGTTTCCAAAATGAGCTGATGCAGTGTCCACACAGCAGCACCCAGGTTCCTCSTTCCCTGCTTTGCCTTGTCAGGTGATTGACCATATTCCTGCTGCAACCAAAGTGAACTGCTGGAGTCCATCTCCTGCAGCACAAACCCAGCAGGGGCTCTCGAAGTGTGGAGCCTCCATGCCCAGAGCATGGGATGTGCCACCCTCTCCTCCACCCATCCACGCTCCACTCCCCCTCACAGCCACCCCAGCATCTCAGGAGGGTGAGGACAAATCTCCCAGGTGCATTTCWACAGAATAAATGGGCTCTCCTCGCCATTTTTAAAGAAACAAACCAAGCTTGAAGGCAGAGCCTGGCAGGCCAGCTGCTTTCTATCTGGAGTGCTGGAGCTGGGAGAACGTCACTGCATCTTAATGGCATCAGGCTGGACAGAGATCAGGATTCTGGTGGCAGAGGCAGTACTGGCACTGTTATAAATAGAGCAGCCAYGATAACTGCTCATGAAGGTTTATAGTCTTTAGGATTTGGAGGATCAGTATCAAGCTATGCTGAGAGATGTATTATCCTCAGCATCAGTAGGAGCTAGGGGAAGTGCAGGGGGAGGACAGTAAATGAGCATGGGTTTGGAAATCATCCCTCTTGTGAATCCAAGCRTGAGCCCTTGGAAAGGTGCTGTCTGCTTTGTGCTGGCTCCTCTTGCTCTGTTCTGCCTGCTCTGGGAGGGTTAAACGTGCGTGGCTGCAGCAGTGGCAGCATTTCAAGCCAATCTCTGCCCTGTTGCAGGAAACAAGAATTTGCCCCAAGGCAGCGCCTGCCAGAGCCCTGCAGCCTGCAGGAACAAAGCACCTTGATGGAGTCTCACTGGCACTGCACCGAAAAATTGTTCCAAGTATTGAGGCTCAGGCAAAGGCCTCCTGCAGTCTGTGGCCTGGATAGCTCTGGGGGCTGGCACTGCTCAGGTACRCCAGGGTCTGTGCCCGGAGCACTGGCATTGAGACCGTTCTGCCTGGCCGACATCGCTTCCCCAGCCTCACAACCAGCATCCCACCTGCACGTGTCCAGGAAACATGGCCATGTCCTGCCAGGCTGTCCCCCCACTTGGAAGGGGTATTTTTAGACCAGATAATTTCACAGCCTGGGCTAGAGCAGACTGAGGGAGGAGCTGTGGCAGAGCAAGGAGGGGGCACTGCACTGCAGTGCAGGGGGAGACCAAGGTGGACCTGGAGCTGGGGTTATTGCTGAAGCCAGGGGCAAGCTCTGCCCGCTGCTTCACGTGTGTACTGCAGTCCCATTGTGGCACTGTTCATCCCCTCTCCCTTAGCACACACTGCACAGCTATTTCCCCTCTGTGCCGTGGTAGATTTTGCACAGCTGAGTCTCGTGGGGTGTTTCCGCAGGAAGATTTCGTAAGCTCTAGGGCTCTGCTGCTGTGGGAGCGCTCCTGCATTCCTGATCTGGCCCAGAACAAGAGTGCAGTGATGAAACAGCTCTCCCAGCTGCCTGSTCTCCCTGCCATGGCTCAGCAGCTCGTGGCCTTTGGGGGAAACTCAGCCCAGCTGTGTGCTCTGGCCAGTGTGGATGTCCAGTCCCTGCGATCCGACCGTGCCAAATCCAAGCCCTGAAGTCAGGGCGAGGGAAACTGGCACATCACCCCTCAACACCATCCATCCTCCAGGGCTCGCGTTGCTAGCGCGTCACTCTTGAGGAAGGCGTGGGTGTGCCTGTGCCTCGGGAACGGCTCCTCACCCCGCGGCTGGGGCCCGCTTTGAAGGTCACCTCGGGCCTTCCGCAGCCCCGCGTGGGGGGCCGTGTGGCGGGGCGCGCGGCGGCGGCGGGCCCGGGCGGGGGGCGGCAGGGCGCCTTTAAGAGAGCCCCGTGCGCCGGCTGCGGGCCTGCGGCTCGCGCGCTGATTGGCCGGGCGGGCGGCGCGCGCGGCGGGGGCGGGGACAGCCATTCACAAATTTCCGAGCGGCACTTCCTCCCTTAAAGGGGCAGGGCCGGCCCAGCCAGACGCTCGCCTCAGGTTCCCCGCGGGTGACCGCGGCTCCTCGGGACAGCAGCATTCGTTTTTCTCCCCGCGGCTGGGCGGGTTTCCATGACGGAAAGTGTGTTCGGGGACAGCACTGCCCGGATGAGGCACCGGTATCCCTGTGAGGCACTGACTGGGCGGTGGGAGCTGCGGGATGGGCTGTGCTCTGTCTGGAAAGGGCAGATTGGAGCAGGGCTGGCCAGAGGAAAGAGAATGCCTGGACCCCACAAAGTTCTCCTTCTTGTTCCCCATGCAGGGTGGGAATAATCAGGGAAGGGGCATCCCTGGGCCCTGGATGTGGGAAAAGTCCCTCTGGACAGGTCTGCGCAGCCCAGAACAGCCCCAGATCTGGGCAGGGTGGTGCTGAGCCCTTGTCTCCCTTTCAGAGCCACATGTTGACCCACTCTGAGGAGAGTACCGGTTCCTGCAGGGATGAGTTCTGGTGAGGAACCCCCGAGAGTCTACTTGTGGGGCTTTGTGGCCCCAAGGTCACTTCAGCTTAGGCAGAGCCCGCCAGGAGATCTCTGACAGCCTTGTACAGCCCAAGCAGGGTGTGTTTGGCTCCCACTAAGTCTTAAGTATGTKAGCACACGCAGGGGCAGCTTGGGACAAGTGAAGGATGCAGGGAAACAGGATTTCTGGTGGTGTCACACGAGGCACAGCCAGCCGGAGATCAAGGTACAGGACCAAAAAAATGGCATCTGATTCTCTTAAAGACGTGAGATTTCAAAATACCTTGCTCTGACTCTGGTTTGGAGTGGTGAAGTTGTGCCCTGGTCACATTGACAAACCCTCCCTCTGCTCCGTTATTTTCTAAAGGAAATGAGGCACCCACAAGGGCTGGGCTCCCACAGACCACAGGACACTTCAGTGCTGTCATTGCTGTGCCCATACAGCAGCAAGACTCTCCCCTACTGTGGAGGGAGGTGCACGAAGGCAGCCCACAGCCAGCCCATGCTTCAAGTGCTGCAGCACAAGGCAGGAGCACCCCTGCTAGGTGATGGGGAGAGCAGCTGTGGGCATTGTGAGGCTGTCAGGAATTCAGTAAAGCCTGCTGCATTTGATTGCTATTAAATAACGCCTCCAGACTCTCCTTTACAGGGAGGGAGCCTGGGCTCTGCTGTGAGGACCTGCTTCAGGCCTCCATTGCTCCTCTCCCCACCAGCACGGCCATGGAAGGCATTTAGTTATCCCTGATGTGAATTGCAGAAACCAGCCAATGGTGTTTATTGAAGACTCTCGTGCCATTGCTGCCACAAGCGAGGATACAGCAACTGGGCAATGTATCAGGGATCGTTAATAGAACAAGAGTGGTTTTGCCCTGGAGGAGAATAATTTGTTGGGCATCTGCCCTGAGAGTGCTGAGAGCTATCGGTCCCTTGGTATGCCTGGTTGTTATTATCCATCCCAGCTGCACATTTCTCGGCGTGAATTGCTGCTGGTGGCAGGAAGGAACAGTCACAGAGTGAGATGTTTCTTATCCTGCCCCTTCCCACTCACCTGTGACTGCACAAACCCTCCAATGCTCACAGGAACCTCCGGCCCCATTTGCCCAGTAGCTGTGCAGCCAGCTCTACAGAGCACCTCTTCAAGTTCCAATTGACAAGCCCCAGACACAGCAAATTGGAAATCCCTGCTGGATGGGGTCTGTGGTAGTGCCAAGGAACTGACTGCCAGACTGAGCCAAGTTCAGTTGGTTCCTCTCTTTGCTGCTCGTCTCCCCATGGCCTTCCCCCAGCTACCTTTCCCTGCTGCCTCCCTGGGGCTGTATGCGTTGGGTAGCTTTTTGCAGGTGATTGTGCTCGAAAAAGGTACCTCCCCCAAGCAAAACTGTCCTCCACTTCCTCCCCAGTATTATAAAGATTCCCTGTTTGCACCCAGGCTCAGAGCTAACGTGTGGCTCCAGTTCCCCTGGCAGGATCCAGCTCCTCTTGGGCGAAAGTCAAGGAGCAGCGTGACAGCGCTCGTGTGACTGTTGTTTCTGCGAGGAACTGGCTGCCTTCAGCCTGCCTCCTCTTCTCCTCTTCTGCTCCTAGAAGGGCTGTAGGTACAACAGACCCGCAGTGCCTGGTCCCTCACACTTGCCTTCCTCTTCCCGCAGGACCTCATGCGAGAGGAAGGAAGCGGCAGCAGGGGCTGAAATGCCGGTGACACCAGATAAAACCTAGCTCTGTGCCATCTTCGTGCCTTGTAAATAGCGTCGTCTCCGGGGATTTCTTGACACTTTGCTGAAATTAGCACCTGTTAAAAGAGCAGCTGCCAAAGCTGCATTTAAATAAGACGGGGAGAGTACCGGTAGGAAGAGGGTAGAGAATGAGAGAGCTCTTGGTTGCCTCGAATCACTTCCCTCCGTGAAATCACCTGCCTGGAAATCAGCTCCCATCTCCTCTAGCCCTGCTCAATGCCCACATCACTGCAGCAAGATGCTCACAGCTGCCTGAAAGTGCTGGGCACTGTGCCCTGCCCTGCCAGATCCAGGTCTGGGCTCCCCAGTGCAGGTGCCCACATCACTTGGGCTCCCAGCAGAGCCACCCCCAGTAGCCAAAATGCCACTGCTCACTGAAACAAGCTGGAGAAGTACAGGCTACAGATGCCCCTGGCCAGCCAGCCCTGGCCTCCTCTTGGGCTTGATAAGGTGTCCCAAGTCCTGTGCAGCATTAGGGAATGGTGCAAGCAGGCGGCAGCAACCAGGGATTACTTTTTTCCTTTTAATTGGGGCTAGCAGCTGGCACATACAGTTCTTTACAAATGAGTAGGAATTAAACAACTCTTGTTGCAGATAAAATAGAACATTTGGGGTTTTGGGAGGGGAGATGCAAGCAGGTAAAGAAGAGCTCTGTCAGAGCTGCAGCAGCTGAGACTCAAGGCCCCTCTGCAGGTGGTGATGAGGCACTAACAGATCAAAGAGCTGGGAGAAGTAGCAGAAGGGTTTAGATCATGGAGTCATCCCTGAGTTTTCAAGCTGGCAAGTGGGGTGGGATAGAGACCATGATACTGGTATTCCAGGGACTGGTGACAAGGGTGTTTCCCATGTGAGGGTGCCCATCTGTGGGGGCTGCCAGAGACTGAGCATGGAGAGGACCAGACACCTTCCTTGTGGAGGATGCACAAAAAAAAATTGGGAGGAGGGGAAAAAAATCAAATGCTTCTCTTTATTGTTCACTCAGCTCCTTATTAAAGCATTTTTCCCTAACTGCTCTTGTCCTTTGCTTTTGCACTTCCTCCCTGAGGGAATGCCCCTTGCCTGCCCCCACCCCAGGACAGAGCAAATGGAGATGTGTCTGGAGCAGGGCAGGTGTGAGCAGTTGGAGTGACAAACTCTGCATGTGTGGTTCCCTGGTGCTTTCCTCCCACCCAAGTCAGCCTCAACCAGACATGGGGCTCCTGACTGACCTTGGCCCAAAGATGGCTTTGGAGAAGGTTTGTGGTAATGGAGAGGGCATCACTGGGTGGCCACTGCTTGACCCCTGCAACCTAACCATGCCATCCCAGGGCGGGAATCGCAGTGGGAAGGAGGTTTGCAGCTGGGATGGAGCAGTTATGGTCGTGTTACAGGTACTGGGCACATCTCATTGATGAAGTGATCTCAGAGGTGCCACAGGGTGGGTAGCCAAGGTGGAATTGATGTCGTTTTGCTCTCATGTGGGAGACACTGTCCACCTGCCTTTTTCTACAAGGCTTTTTGCTCTACATTGGTGCAGCAATCCCCTATCTCAGCTTCAATCTGGCCTCAGTCCCTCCTGTCATTCCCATCTGATGGCACAAGAAGCAGTAGAAGATGTGGAGATGATCCTATTTCTTAGAACCTGAAGTGTAAAGTTATCTGTTAATGCTAACACGGCATGCTTTCCTGCCATGCACACAAACACAGTTTTTCATCGGTTAATTCCGAACCAGCTTGCTTCGCATGCAGGCATCCCATCCTGCCCCGCCCTAGTGAGCTCCTGGGGTCTGCAGGGGTCCTGTGGCACTGAGCTCTGCAGGGTAGAAGCACTCTCTTGCGTGCAGCCATTGGCTTCATCTCGCTGCATCTCTGGGTCTTTGGGTCAGTGCCACAGTGCCCCTGGGTCCCATAACTGACCATCCACCAGCGAGAGCCCAGGGGAGCAGCAGGGAGAGCCTCACCTGTGGAGCTGTTTCTGAGGGCTCAGCAGCAGTGCTGTGCTCGGCTGCTCGAGGCCACCAGGGTGGGGACAGGCGCTCCAGACTTGCTTGTCCAGAAACATTATGACTGTCCTAAGCTTGCAGCTGGGGAATCTCAATGTCTGAGGCACTCCACCATTCCATGGCATTCAGCCACCTTGTGATGGAGGTAACCTGAGCAGCCTAGAGACAATGAAGTGCAGGCAGTGCTGGAGAGGGCAAGTTCTGCACCCTGCAGTGGGGAACGTGGTGCTGGGGGCAATGCTGATCCTGATAGTGGGGTGTCTTCTGCCCCCTCCCCTTCAGCCAGAAGCAACCATTTCACTTGATTGCTTGGGAGCAAACGCTCCAGGAGCACCTCTGTGCGGAGGTGAAGTGCAGAGGTAATTTTGTATTGCAGTTTAAAGAGCCAAAGTACGAAGGAGTGGGCAGGTGCATTTATCTGACCAGCCATCGAGTGCTTCCTCCTCCCACAGCCCTGCCCATGCCCAGGGGCATATTGCAGCAGCTGCAGGAGGCTGGTACCAGCCTTGCAGACCTTGCAATCTGAATTGGGGTGTTGCACCACCATATCTTGTGGCTTGACTTGTGGCCCCCTCCTGCTTCTGTCTTTTACCCTGTGGGAGCCCTGTGCACATTTCATTGCTCTTCTACGTATTTGTGTACCATTTCTTTAACTAGTTTTTCACCCTTGCTAGTGTTTTTTACAACCTTTAAGCATTAGGAGGCTGGGTTCAGGTTGTATATGGTCAGGTGTGGGGTTTTGTAGTGGGTTTTCTCTCTCTCCCCTTCAATTTGTCTGGATGACTCTTCTGAACTTCATCCAGTCCTGCACTTCTGTGCAAGAGGTGAAGGACTGCCTGAGCTGCACTGGGAGCAGCACCCTTGCCCTGCTGCACCAGCAGGCATTTCTGCACTGCTTTTGCCAGCCCTTGATGGCAGTAGGTGGAAGGCCCGGCAAAGGCCATTGGGGTTTCTACATCCCCAATGCACCTGTGGCTCATGGGGCAGTGGCAGCATCCCCAGGGCGCCGTTCCGGATGGAGCACGTGTGGCAACATTTCCAAAAAAGCAGGGTGAGAGCCGATATAGAGATGCAACAGCGGTGCTGCTGCCAGCCTAGTGACCGGTTCAGATCCGGGAAAATGATTTCATACTCCAGTGCAGACCACAGCTGAGGCGAAGTGAACCCCTCTGGGCGTCGATCACAAAGCTGGCAGCGCCGCCACCGCCGCGCCGGGGCTGGAGGAACGGCGCCGCACGAGGGCTGCCCGGTGCGCCGGGAGACGGGCTGGGGGCAGCCGCAAGGTGCTGCCCGAGGCAGCGCAGCGCAGGATTTCTGTTCCTTCTGGATGCCGCCTGCGCGGGGGGCGGCGGGGGCGGCGCGGCCGGGGACTGCCCGGTGCGGCGGGGATGAGCGCGGGGAGCGGCGCCCGCGCCGCCGGGGCGGAGCGCGGAGGTTCCGCCGGCGCGGATTGGCCGCTGCGGGGGAGGGGGGGCGAGGGATGCTCCGCGCCGCCGCAGGTGCCGCGCTCCCGCACCGAGCCGAGCCGGACCGGGCCGGGCCGGGCCGGACCGGGCTGAACCGGGCTGAGCCGCTCCATGCAGCCGAGCGGGTCGGAGCTGCTGCCCCGCGCCCCGCGCCGGCAGCGGCCCCGGCACTGAGTGGCGTTGCGGACGATGCCGCGGCGCGCCCCCGCGGAGATCACCGCGCTGTAACACCATCCCCCTCCCTTCCTCTTCCTCCTCCTCCTCCCACGGGGCCGGGGGCGCCGAGCGGGCGAAGAGGCGGCAGGCGCGCCTTGCGCGGGGCGGGGGCCGCTGCCGCCCCCTGAGCATCCCTCCCTCCCTACCTCCCTCCGCCCCTCCGCGCCGCCTCCCTCCCTCCCTCCCTGCCGGCTCTATGGTGTGAGGGCAGCGATGCACAAGCACCACCACTGCTGCAAGTGCCCCGAGTGCTACGAGGTAACGCGGATGGCGGCCCTGCGGCGCATGGACCCCCCTTCCTACGGCGAGTGGCAGCACGAGCAGTACGGCTACGGCGGCTACGGCTCGCAGACCCTGCCCGCGCCCGGGGGGACCGCGCCCGCCGCCCGCGGCAAGGCCAAGCTGGGGCCCCCCGCCCGCGACCCCGCCGCGCTGAAGCCGCCGCCACCGGCGCCGGGGAAGAGCGCGTCCAAGGTGAACGGGAGCGGCCCGGGCTGGTGGCCCGAGTGCACGTGTTCGAGCCGCGACTGGTACGAGCAGGTACGGGCCAGCCCCGGGCAGCGGCTCCCCGGTGCGGGACGCGACGGGGCGGGCGGCCGTCGGGGTAACCCGGGGTGCGTGGCGGGTTCGCGGCGGGGCGCAGCATCACGCCGGGGCCGTGGCGGGCAGCCGGGCTGGATGCCGGCGCTGCTGGGGCTGGATGCCGGCGTTGTTGCGGTTGGCCGGCGTCGTCGCTCGTCGCTCGGGCTGGCCGTCGGAGTCGGTCGGGTTGGCGGTGCCGTGGTTCGGGCTGGCTGCCGCGGTCCTGCTCGGCGTAGGAGCTCAGCGTCGGAGCAGCCTTCCCGGGGCGGAATGGGGCCAAATGGATCTTGCTCGGCACAAGGTGGGCGTCGGGTGCGATGTATTTTGGACGCCCCACCTGAGGTCCTCGCTGCTTACGATGCCGTTGCCTGAAGCCCTGGCAGCATCAAGGGCATCCCATCACACTGTGTTTAGCAGGCATGGTGCGTGCTGCCCGCTGGGCAGCCTCGTGGGTTCGCGGTGTTGCTTGCCAGCGCTCCCAAACTGTCACCCACTCTCCATTGAGTTGTGGTTTCCTCGCTCTGCTGCTACGTCCCTGCTCCCCGAGATTATTACGTAACCCTGCTCTGGTCGCTGGCGTGCTGTGTGCATTCTGCCCCATTTCACTGCCTCCATTTCTTCCCACACACATTCATTTTATTAGTATTCTCCAGGACCCCATTCTCAGCCTATGTCTCTCTTTACTCCCCTAAATGGAGAGACCAGTCTTATTTTGAACCCACAAGCCAGCTTAGAAAATGGTTGGATCTGTTTGCAAAGCATTAAAATGGAGGCTAGACCCTGCCTGAAAAACAATTTACCCTGCTTGAGAGAAAGGCATTTGAGTTTGCTGCTTCTGCTTCTTTCATTCATTATCTTCAAACCTCACATGATTTCTTATTGATCCTTCTAATTATTATTTCAAGATGCTGTAGCAGGCAGACACACGGGAATCAATGGGAATTCTCTCCTCCTCTCCTCTCGGCAAACACAACCCTCTTCTTCCCTTCCTCTATTTTTTCTTCATTACTGTCTCAGTCTGTAGCTCTGGTTGAAATAATTAGATTCAAAGCTGATAGCTCAGATGATATTTACAGAAGGCACCAAAAACCCCAGCCGCTTTCCTATGAACCTGGTCCTGCTTTCTGTCTCTTTCTCTGCCACTCTTTGCATCAAAATCAGCCTCAGCTCTCTCTCGCCTGCTGATTCCTGGCAAGCATTCTTCCATCTTTCCTTCACTATCTCTTTCCTTCCCTCCATCCAGAGCAGCAGGCTCGAGGAGCTGGGTAGGAGCAGAAAATTGAAGCAGGTTTGCTCCCTCCTTTCTTCTCCTGCTTGCATGAAAGGTCCGGCCCAGTATTCCTGGTAAGACGATTGCAAGTAGTGTGAGAAGGAAGTGATGCCAGCTGCATTGCTGCCGTGGCAGGCTGGGCAGGGGAGCCTTTCATGTTTTTTGCAATGGTGGAAGAGAAATCATTGTCTCTTTGTGGTGCTGCCATGGAGCTTGGGCTGCTCGGAAAGTCCGCGTTGGGAATCTCTGCTCTGCCTTTGCCTTTCTGAACATTAAAAAAAAAAAAAAAAAAGAAAATCAAAAGCTCCTCACAGCATCACAAGCAACAGAGGATGCCAGTGTTTGAGGCTATGTGAGCATAGCGGGGTCTGCATGTAGAATATGACGTGTGTGGTATGTGCACTGCCTGTATCAGAGCAGGCAGCATTGCTCCCTGGTGTGGAGCAAATGTATGCACTGAGTAAAGCTTTGCAGCAAATACCTCAGCAACGCTCTGCTCCTGATCCACGGGTGCAAAGTGCCTGAGCCCTGAGGAATCCATGTTGTTCCCAGTCCGGTGGTGGGCAGAGGGACAAAAGGTGGTAACATGGAAACATCTGGGCACGGCTTGTGCCCGGGCAAGCGGGTTTGGCTCTGGGAGGCTGGGAGATGTTGGGCTCTGGGTAGATCTGGCTGGATGTTGCGGATGCAAAGCGGTCTCCTTCACAGGCAGCCTCCGTGTCCAGGAGAGCCTTGGCTAGAGGCAGGGCTGCCATTTTTCAAGGCTGCCCCTTTAAATGAGCTCGCTGTCCCTGGAAGCACTTCAGCAGCCGAGGTGGGAAGGGGTGCACAGGCCAGGAGGCTTTCCCGGGAAAGCAGAGATCTGCTCGCCTCCTGGGGAGCTTCACCAGCTTTCCCATTTAAGCCTTTTTTCTCCGCTTGCTTCTTCACGCAAGCAGAGAAGCGTGTGCTGGCGCTGTGACACCAGAAGCGTGCTCACGGCTGCATATGGTGGTGTATGTTCTCTGACATCATGGCACACTCACGTACCCTGTGTGCAGCTCCACGGCATGTGAGACGTGCCCACACGTGCTGCCCAGCACACGGCACGGACCCGACGTCAACCTGCACCTCCTCCCCACACTTCCAGCCCCCGTCTGTTCTCCCCTCCTGCCTCTCCCCTTCTCTAGGACACCTATTAGCTTGCTCAGGCAATGCCAGTAACTGAGAGCTCCTAATCCTCACTGGAGGGAGGGAGGAAATCTCTGAGCTCTAGGTTCCTCATATCTTTTTTGCCTTACTTTTCTTCTCCCCTCTGAGATCTCTTCATTTCTTCTCCCTTATCTATCCATGTTCCCTGTTTGTTAGTTCCCGGTCCCTGCACTTGATGTCATTGCTGTCCTCCATTGTTTCCATCATCATCCCTCCCGTTGGCCCTGTGCCCTCCTTGTCCCCCTTTGCTTGCTGGTGGGGCACTCAATTCCTCCCCTGCCAGACTGGGGTGACAGGAGGACTCCTGGCTTTCGAGGAGGAATGGCAGTGTGATCCAGGGAGGCATCCCAGATGTGCAGCACTAGAGGAGCAGACTGCTCAAACCCCTCCTCTGCCCTGCACTGTGGCGCCCATGGCCTCYCAGGAGAGGGGTGCTCTGCTACCTGGCCATGCCCAAGCCCCTTCTCCAGCACTGCTCCATGCACTGAGGGTCTGGAAATAGCCAGCACCTTTCCCTCCCTCAGGGAACATCCAGCCCTGTGTCTTAGTTCACTCTAAAGTCTGTGGTGCTGGGCACAGTGACCAGAGCAAGGCCCCCCGTGAGGGTTCCAAGGGTCTCACTATCATTTTYATGTGCATTTAGGGTGTCTGGGGAAGGGGCCCAGGGCCGTGCAGTTCCCTGGCAGATGGTGAGGAGATGCCCTCCACCCCTTGGGCTGCCCCAGGTTTGCTGGCCCTGCTTGACCAAGAATGTGAAGTCCTGCTGTCCCCCCTTTCTGTGGTCCCTTTCTCCCTCTTGGGGGGTCATGGGGATGCAGGGCGGAGTTAACGCAGCATTGCAATGAGTCCCTGACCACCTGCAAGTGCCTGGAGCATGCCAGGCTTGTGCAGCCTCCACCCCTGTCAGGGGTGTTTCATGGCTAGGCAGGTGGGGAAGTGGGACAGATCTTCCCTGCCCACCTTCAGCAGTGAGTGTTTCACTGATGTTCAGTGGTGGTTTTCGATGAACAAACGTTGCGTGTTGAGTTCCTCCCGTGCCCTGGGGAATTAATCGCAGTAAGTAGGCACAGGGCAGCACATCTTGGCGGAAGCACCAGCCTTCCCCGAGCCTTCAGATGCTGTCGGATTTGGGATCCTGTCTCTTGGGGCATGGGTGGCAGGGGGAGGAAAGAGCCTTGGAGAAACCGTGGGGGTTTGGACTGGGTTTCTGAGTGATGAACAGGTATGGCTGGAAGGGAGGAGGGGGAGCACCAAGGGGGCAGGCAGGAAGCCAAATACAGGTTGCTTTGTGGGAAATGGCTGAAGCCCCAGATGTTCCCTGGGGAGGTGCGAGGGAGGGTGAGAGGAACAGGGTGCCGGGGACACGGAGGCAGTGGAGGTGGTGAGGTTGGCAGGGTGATGTTGCTATGGCTACTCCCGTGCTATTCATAGAAGAAATTAGCTAAATCTTTGCACTGAAACGTGGAGGAGGAGAGAGGAGGAAGGCGTTCTCTGTGTTTGGAGGGAAGGAGAGAAGCCAAAACAGGAAGGGGGTGAAGTTTTCCTTCTTTGCTCTGTGCCTGCACTGTGGAGGGGCATTTCAGGGAAGCACCGCTGCCAGAGCTGCCCAGCGCTGGCAGGATGTGGAAGGATGCAGGCAAAGAGGAGCAGTCCCATGGGAAAGCCCCCCCCGCAGASCTTCCACACAGAGCCCCACATGGCAGGATGAGTTCTGTATCGTGCCAGGAGCACAGGAGACATCCTTTTAATTAAAGACAGCCAATCTGTGAAAGGTATTTTTGGCAGCCTAAATGTAGATGCAACTGTAGTGAAAGTTGTCCTTTGCGTCTGGCTCCACTGCTGAACACAGTGCTTGTCTGTTCCTGGCCCCATCCCTCTGCTCAGCCCCTGCTCTGTGGTCACTGGTGGTCCCCGTGTCCTCCCTCCACCTCCAGCATCTCTTCCAG
Source organism: Amblyornis subalaris (assembly GCA_018881555.1). NCBI lineage: Eukaryota > Metazoa > Chordata > Aves > Passeriformes > Ptilonorhynchidae > Amblyornis > Amblyornis subalaris. The sequence continues at coordinate 450,733 of JACAXG010000241.1, forward strand.
CCTGTCCTCCTGCCAGCCGGAGTCCCGGAGAGTCTTCCCTCTCCATCACTCCTCATCACACTCCACTCCCTCGTGAGAGTTTGATTCCCCTTCCACAGACCTGTTTGTCACCTCCTCACTCACGAYGTATAAATGTGCGTGTCTGTTCCTAATATATCCCCCTCCATCTGATCTYACCTCTCAGTTTGTTGCTTGGGCATCTCCATCTGCTGATCCTGCCGTCATCACCCAGTTGAGTTGCTATAACCAGGTACTGAGCTGCTCTCCTTCCCAAAGCCCAGCCTCACACCCAGCCTCGCACCCACCCTCACCCCCTTGCCCCACGGACCTGGGAAGCAACTGATTCTTCTGATGGTTTTGATGTTCCTTTCCTGCCCCCCAGATGAAATCAAGGCCCAGATAATGGTTTATAAAATCAACCCCCTTCCCTGTGCTCTCCTGGGAARACCTTAACATACAGATGCTGAGTGAGCAGGTTCCCCTCGCCCACCCTGGAGCATCCCATGTCCTGCTGTCACCCGTGCCCTGGACTGGGCTGAGGAGGGTCAGATGTTTTTAGTGCTCCTTCACAAAACATTTTGAGTTCATTTTGGAGTGGACACCTGAGGACATTTGTCTCCTTAGTTACTTCTTTGAGCATGTGAATCCCTTGGACAGGAGCTGTACACTTGTGCTCRTTGGCTTTTCCGACTCATCCCTTTAATACAGTAAGGGATAACGCTGGAATTAGAGAAGTGAGTTGAAGGACTGAGCTTAGCTCCTCTCCAGCTGGATTACCAACTGCTGCCTGCCAGCCAGCCCAGATGCTCAGACCGCAGCCCTAGAGCTGCACCCAGGTGCTGGTTTGGGGTGCTGAGCTCCTGGAGCAACTCCTGGAGCAGCACGGGGAGAGGTGTTGGAGCTGGTGTCCAAACTGGCTGTGATAGAGATGTAGCTGGTGCTGTAAAGGCAGTGTCTGAAGCCACATAGGTGGGAGATATCCCATCAATGCAACATGTGGAAGAAGAGGAAAGTACCAGCCAAAAACAGGAGGATGTGGCCCTGCCACACTGCTGGAGGAGGAGGAGGAGGCAGAGAGTGCACTGGTGAGGCATCCAGGGCTGAGCACGGGCATGTTTCAGCAGGGGTGTGTGCAATGTGGAGGAAGTTGCTCCTCACGAACAATCTGGGGGCAGCAGGAAGACCTTCAGCCTCCACTGTGACAGCACCTGCTGTCATCCCTGTTGGAGGGATGCCCCGTGCCCCCATGGCTGCGCTTTCCACCAGCTCTTCCACCACGACTGGGACCTGCCTGAGCCCAGTCCTGACCAGTGCCAGGGATTCAGCGGGGATCTGCTGGCCGTCCTCAGGGTGTACAGTCCCACGGGGATTGCATGAGAGGGAAACCCAGGGGACAGCTGTACCAGAGGCCAATCTGGGTACCCCGAGTGCAGAGGAGGGTGGGAGGAGGAAGCGAAGCAGAAGCTGTCACTGTTCCTGGAGAGCTGCCTTGTTCGGGTAAGCCCCTCGGCACGTCGTGTGCTATTATGGGAGGAGAGAAGCTTCCGTTCCTTCCATAGCTGTGAATGCTCATTTAGAGAGAGGAAGTCATTAAGACTAATCAGGACGTAATCAGGGCCGCGGTGATGTGCCGGGCGCCCGCTGCGCGCAGCCCGGAGCAGGATGCTCTCCGAGGGGAGCGTGGACTCTGCGTCCTGGAAGAGAGCAGGTCCAGCGCTGGTCTGTGCTGGGGCACGAGGGGCTCGGTGTGGGGGGATGCGGGGGCTCTGCCTGCCACCCCAAACCCCATGTGCTGGCGGGAGGGACAATGTGCCCGGGGCTCAGCCTGGCAGCTGCGATCCAGGAATGGGTGTAACCCTTGCTGCGAGGCTGTGCCAGCACTGTGGGTGCAGTGGGCTGTGTTAATCTCGCAGCTGGTTTTAACACATGCAGAGATGGGATGATGTAGGGAGCCCTCAAGGGCCCTCGCTGCAAATCCAGCAATATGCTGTGAGCCTGTGTCAGGGACTTAGGGATGAAAACTTTTAATGCAGTGTTTAACAAGTTCAGCATACCTGAATTTGGAATGAACTTCAGCATTTAGTTTGCAGAGCTCGCTTGGATGGGGCTTGTGGAAGAACAGGTCAGAGGGTGTAATTATTTTTGGGAACATGTAGTGCTTCAGAGCACCCCATACCAGGCCCTAGATACCTTCTTGTCACCTTTGTATTAACTAGAATTTAGCTTGAAGCTCTGTTGATGGATCTTGGTTTGCTTTGTTTCCCCCAGAAACMGGTTTCTTAACACTTGTTAACTGAGTGTGCACTGGACCTTACTGAAAAGAARAAATCAGGATATTTGAATCCCAGGAACCAAAGAAATCTTTATTTTAGCACTGGTCCATATTCACTTTTTTTTTCCTCCCCTATACATATGTATTTGTCTGAGAGGAAGATAAAAGCATGTGCCTCTTTCAGATAATAACAACTCTTCCTGTGAAAAAAGGAAYCAAGTCAATTTTATTTGGTACCACCAGGTCAGAGGGAAGCTACTAAAGCCCAGCACCTCTGCAAATTGGGTCACTTATTTTAGWGGGCTGAGCCTGGAACAGGATGTCTAACTTTCAAGTTTGAACACGCTGGCCTTAATGGTTTCTAAATGGAAACTTRGATTCCACAGAGCTTCTGTTTGGGAAGCTTTCTTCCTTCCCTACTGAGTGAAGGCTTTTTCCAGTCCCTATTTAAGCTACTCCTGAAAAAAAAAAAAAGAAAAAAAWAGGCACCAAAACAAARATTAAACCCTCAGTAGCTGCTTGTGTTCACATTACACTTTGGGGAYTTCAGTGGCTTTGCCAAAGATCTTTGTGACCAGGGATCTTTCAAGTCCCATGTTCCCTGTTTCCGCATGGCCATGGTGCTTTGAGCCAGTGCCAAGGGGCAGCCACAGGGCAGGGACTCCGCTGCCACGGCCCCAGAGCCTGCTCATGCCACCAAAACGGCCCAGCTCGGATGTCTCCCGCAGGCAGCCTGGAGAGGAGGGCTGCTCATGCTTTGCAGGCCACCAGGCTGGCTGGGAGCTGGGCACAGGGACACGGGCAGCAGCCAGGGCCTGGCTGGATGGGACTGACACAGTGGGTCTGGGCACCTGCAGCCTCAGCATCGTTTTCCATGTTGTTGATGCCATGTCTGAGCTGTGCAGAAGGAGGGCAGGGGCCAGGCTCAGCCTGTCACTCCCCTTTGTGCAGGCACGCTGTCGGGTCATGTGTGCCCAAGCCGTGTCACCCAACAGGTTGCTCTTGTGGGAGGTGAGAAATAGTGCAGAGAGAGTTACTCTATCCAGCCCAGTTAAAGGGAAAGGACACTCATCTCTGGCCAAGAAATTCTTCAGCCTCCAAAAGTTTCCAGTGTCTGTTTTCTTTTGCTCCCTTTCCCTGTCCCAGGCTGTGGGAACCCTGAGGGATCAGCTCTCCCTCAGGGCTCTGCAGCCCTGTTGATGCTCCCAAGCACCCTTGGCTCTGGCCACAATGTAAAGCCCATGAAAGCAACAAGAGATGAGCACAGGGATCTGTGAGAATGGAACCAGCTCTGTGGTACCTCTCCTCTTGAGAAGGGAAGGGATAGAAAGGTCAAATCATGGAGTTGGTCTTGAGATGTAGGAAAAGCCCTACGTCTTGTGGGCCAGCTGGGAGCCAGGCTTCAGTCTGGGAAGGGATATGCCATGCATTGCTTCCTAACAGGAGGTCTGTGAGATGGTTTCCGTGGGCACGGCCAGGTGAAAGCCAAATGGGTCTCTGGGGGGGCCAGGGACAATGTGGAGAGATGGTGCCAGCACCTTTCTGTTCCACACACCTGCTCTCCAGCCAGGGCAGAGCCGAGACCCATCCCCTCCTTGCCTCAGGGAACCTCAGGAGTGGGTTTCTGCCCAGCCTCAACCTCAGAAGTACCCACAGGTTGCTGTGGAGGAGCTGTGCCATCTCTGATGCCTTGGGAGCTACGTGTTGGGCTCTGGGTTGGTGCGGGAGGTAGCCCCAGCATCGGGAAAGCCAGCATCTGGGCGAAGGGCAGAGAAGTCTGGCACGAAGCAGATGAGCGTGTCAGCGCTCATCAGGGTGAGTGGCGCTGAGTGCGGGCTCCCCAYGTGTGCTGCGCAGGCAGGACCTGAGCTCGTTCCTGTGAAATTAATTCATCATCTTGGTGCAAACCCGCTCCCCACAGCAGCAGGAGCCTGTCGGTGCCTGGGCATCCCGCAGCCAAGCCCTCTGCCGCGGCAGCACCGCGCCACCCTCGGCCCCCCGAGCCGGTACCTGCGCTCACAGCCGGCACCCGGCACGGTGGGCTCCTGCCACACAGCAGCTGCTTTCGTAGCTGAAAATGCACAGCTTTCTCCGTGGTTTAACACCCTTTCAAAAAAAGAATAATCAAAGCAGATGGAGCTGGACTACAAGCAGCTCAGTGTCGGCCCTGATTAGATAACTCTGTTGGGCATTTCCCCACTTGTGGCCTCTGCCCCTGAGAGCTTTTAAAAGGATGTAAAGACTGAATTTCACTTATCTCCAGAGCCATTTCCTTCTGAGTGCTACTATTATACCTCAGATGGTACGAAACAAARGATATTAAAAGACAGATTGACTTTTCACTCTGATCCAGTCTGGGGAATTTGCAGAAATAAAGCAGTTAAGTTAGTGCTTTGCTTGTCATGCGCTAGCCCAGTCACTCTGTCCTGCACATTCCTTCCTGCATGACACATGGGGCACACCAGCCTCCTGCAGAGACCAGCTCTGTGTTAGGCCTGGTATTTGCCAGCTCTGGAGGCTCCTGTTAAGGAGCTGGTTAAGACGGAAATGGGTTTATGTGTGGGCACGATCCAGTTGCCCTTGTCCTGAGACATCTGTAGCACATGCATTTTGCCTGGAGGAGGTGTGTAACTCCTGACCTCTGTGGACTGGTGGAGTGACCTCCACCGTGCTGGTTCTGTGGAGGATGTGAAGCTCTGGCAAAGCTTTGGGATTTCACTTCTGGAGAGATTATCTTGAACTTTCAGTTCAGAGTCTCCCTGCCCAGCTCCTCTGTGCCAGCCCTRAGAGCAGTCCTTGGGGAGATGCCACAGGGCAGGACCCAATTCTCAGCAGAAGGCTAGTGAACCTCCTCCATTTGCATGTAATTGCAGCTTTTCTTTGGCTGGGAAGTTTTGGAAAATCATCATGTTTTGCAATTCCTACCTTYGTGCCAGCAGACAACAGCAGTAGAAACTGAGGTGAAGGGTGATACCTACAGACTTTTGGGGCTTGGCTGCTCCCGGGTGACTGTGTTAGTGTCCCCAGGCTGCCACAGCCCCAATGGAGCCCAAAGAGCAGCAGTGCCTGTCAGATGACTATCCAGAGGGGATATCTAAAGGTGTTTCTGAAAGGCCTCATCCTGTGCCTGAGATTTTTTTCCAAGCACTGCTGGCTGCCTGGCTGCTCCCTGCACGTGCTGCAGTGGGATTGCTCCAGCCTGTGGGGGAGGAGACATCCCTTCCTCCCTCCGTACAGACCCACAGCCTCCTCCTGGCTTTAACCACGGAGGCAGCTGCCCCAAACAGGCTGCTGCAGTGAGCAGCCCCTCTCTGTGGGCTTCAAGGGGCAGAGATTGCTGCTCTCCCCATCAGCACCTGGGCAGTGGCTGCCACTAGGACTGTTGTGTGGAGCTCAGTGAATGCAAGGCTCAGCTTCTCTCAGCCCCCCGTGAGACCAGAGAGCTCTTGAATCCTGACCTTCAAACTTCATCCCCCTTCACCACGGTTCCCTTTGACTCCTGTTGCTGCCCAGATTTTCCCAACAGCTGTCCTCTGCCTCGCTGGCTTTGTGCCTAGATCAATCTCTCTGCATCTGTGCCGTGCCCTCCTCACTCCCCAAGGTCCTCCTTGAGTCCCTGCAGGCTCCATCCCCTGAGACCAAGTGCAGTCACTTGAGCCTCTGCCCGATGGAGGGAGTTGAGGGCACCCCCAGCTCCACTGGACTTTGGTGATCCTGCTGCCACAGAATGAGCACTATGGGGCTTGGACCTCTTCTTTTTCCATTTGTAAACCCCTCAAGCACAAACAGGGCTTGGTAAATAATAGTGGGATGAAGGGGTTTAGATGGAAGAGATCTGACAGCCCCCATTGAATGTGATCTGAATGCACAGCCCTGTTCCCTCTCCTCCCTGCATGCAGCAACCCCTTGCTCCTTAGGCCATAAATTACTTACCATTCCCTACAGAATTGAGGGCGTGGTTAATTCACCAGCACGTTCCTGCTGCCCAGCAAAAAATTATGATGCTCTTTCCCCTCCTGTGGCTAGCAGAGCTGCTCGGTACCTCTGCCTGCCTGGTGGAGGGAGGCAGAATTTTTTTTATTTTCCGGTCCTCGGCTTATTTCTGAGTCTTAGGTTTTGTCTGACTCTTCAGTAGGACAGTCAAAGTGCAAATATTGAAATATTTGCAAGTGGAAGTCAGAACTAATGCCCAAACACCTTTCTTCTAGTAGCTGGAATAGCTGGCCACAGGAGGCAAGTGGGGATTTCCTGGTCTGAGCTCCTCCTGACCATGTGTGACTTTGTTTTAGAGCAGCCACTCACATTCGGTATCTCCTGGGTCTCATCTGGAGCCTGAGTGGGAAATTGTGCTCCTAGCAGTATTTTGAGATGTAAAAAATCACTAGYGTGGAATGGCTGCGAAGGATGCTCAGTGCACAGGGAGCAGGCTAAACAAAATATGTCCTTAGGGCTCACCACTGTGTGAGCGAGGCAATGTGATGTGTGATTTTTGGGCTATTATTAATTCAACAAAGAGTGCAGTGGGGCTCAGTGGAGGACTCGKGCTGGACCTGCAAAAGCTTCTATAACGTTATTATATAGAGCACTTCTCCCTGGGAGGGATCCAAAGCATCATTTGTGGAGTTGAATTCTTTTTATAAATCATGGGGCACATGATGGGCTACATTCACTTTAGGCTGCCTCTTCTGCATCCTTCCTGGAAACTCATCTAGCAAGAGCTGGCCTCTGGATGTTCAAACCTTGATGTGCTACCAGTTGTTAATTGCTGGCAGTAGAAGTGCTTCTTCTTTGCCTCGAAATGTGGAATCCCTTCCTAGAATTGCACTGGGGACTAATAAAAGCCACTGCCAGGTTTAATATATTCTATCTCTCAAATTATCTGGATTAAATACAAAGACTGTGTGCTGCCAGAGAGGGGATATTCCCAGTTTAACATTGCTTCTGGGCCTTGGAGATCCCAAGACACTGGACCTGAAAATTGTGATTCTCGTATATGTGGGGGAGGGGTTTGGCAGGAGTGCTTGGAAGTGGTCATATTTGCCTGAGTAAGAGAATTAATTGCCATAAAAACTATGGTTTTGTAACCAATAGTTACAGCTGCAGGAAAGATCAGAAAGCATCTGAATAAATCAAATTAACTACCTCCTGCTCCAATACGAGAACAGAACCTTCCAGGGCAAGATTTAAACCACAGTCCAGTTGACCCTTGAGTCTCCTATCTACTAATTGAGGAGAGTGAATAGTCTAGAAATACGATCATCTAAAACAGGATATGATGGGGACTGCGGTGCTGGGCTGTGGGAGGAGGCTGGTCTCAGTCAGGGATGGGTGAACCCAGACAAGGGCARTAAGGAGGTAGCTGGCTCCTGTGAAAATATCACAGACTCACAGAGGCCATTGGGCTCTGTGGTCCAACACCCCTGTTAATGGACAGTAGTCCCTGCTAATTGCTTCAGTAGCCCACACCTTGGCTCGCTGGTTCCTGATGTTCCTGATGCCCTAAGGCAGACGGTTCACTTCCCCTCCCCCTGTAGCTCATCCGTGTCTCGCTCTGGCTGCTGTTCTCCTCACGAGCCTCGGGATGATGAAGCGAGTTCCAGCTCACCGCTGACCTTCCAGGCTCTGCACTGCTTTCCGCTGTGCGCCGGCGAGGAATGTCAGCCTTGAGAGGTTTCGTTCCTCGCTTTTGGCCGCTCCTCCCTCCCGCCCCCTCCCAGCGCCCGGGGAGGCTCCGCGGGCCCTGCGCTTCAGCAGCCGGCGGCGCTGGACAGCTCCGGCGGGCGGGACCCCGCGCCGGACAGCGGGCCCGGCCGCCCCTCCGGCCGCCGCAGGCCCCCTGACCCCCCGGCCCGGCCCTCCTCCTCCGGCGTCCCATCCCGGCCCTCCGGCCACCCCTGGTCCTCCTGCGGCCGCCCTCGTCCCTGATCGCCGGCCGTCCCATCGCGGTCCCTCCGGCCGCTCCCACCGTCCCGTCCCGTCTCTCCTCCAGCCGCCCCGTCCCTCCGGCCGTTCCGACCATCCTGTCCTGTCCCTTCTTCGTCCGCCCCTGATCTCCAACCGTCCCATCGCGGTCCCTCCGGCCGTCCCGTCCCGTCCCGTCCCGTCCCTCCTCTGGCCTCACCCGCCCCTCCGGCCGCCGGCGCTGCGGCTTCCCCGATCCTCTCCTCGTGGGACACCCGCCCTCCGTCCCTGCCCCCCTGCCCTGTGTGCCCGAGCTGCCCCCTGCACGAGTGTCTGCTCTGCCATGTGCGGCGAGCCGAGGGGCAGAGGGCAGCGCGGGAGGAGGGACCTGGAGAGAGGTTCCCGGGGAGCCCTGCAAGAGAGGAGGATGCGGGTGGTGCTGTGGGGGACGAGCCGAGGCTGCCGAAGAGAGGGTTTACCGCAGGAGTAACGAGGATAAGGGACCAAATGCTGTCACCTCTCCCAGAGCATGGTGGTCCTGTGCTTAGGAGGGGCAGCAGCTGTGCTTGTGGGCCTGGTCTGCTGGCAGAATTTTTCTCTCTCAGAAGGACTTCTTTCCCTACTCCTTCTGTTTCCTAACCTCTCACTTGTGTGAATTTTACATAAATTTTGGTGCTAGTGGGAGCCTGGCACAAGGCTGGGAGAATTTCCAGTCTTCCCCATCTCATCCCCAAGGCCGTGGGGTCTGAGGAGGGAACCGATGCCCAGAGCCACGTGTGTCCCTGCTCCCATCCCAGGGCTGTTGGACACCTGGAAGAGGGACATGCAGAATTGAATTGCTCTCTGCTGCGTGGCCTGGAGGGTCTGTGGTGGCCTGGCCAGGGGAGAGGCAGTGCTCCACGAAGGGCTGGGTTCGTGGCTCAGCTTGGTGACATCCCACTTTTGTCTCCTCACAGGCCAACCCCGCTCCCATTATCGTGAATACAGACTCGCTGGAACAAGGGCTCTCTGTAAGTCTCCCGGTTTCATTTTGCTTCCTTTGATCAAGTGGTGCATTTTCCCTGCTCAGCAATGCAGGAAAGACTTTTCCAGTCCAAGGAGGCCCTGGTAAGGCAGCAGAGGAGCCTGATACCCACGCCACATACCCACAGCACATCCCACCCCCAAACCTCACTGGGGCTGGGTGACACTGCACACAACCAAGGCCAGCAGCAAGCGATGCTGGGGACCCCAGCACAGGGAGGTACAAGGCAAAACGCCTTAGCAGAGGAGCGGGGGATCTGGGCTGGTTGTGTTCAGGGTTAATCACACAGCCATTTCCTCCACCTCCCATGCAGGGTGTCTGGGAGGCTCTGTTGGGGCATCTCTTACCCTCCTGCACTGCCTCAGCCTCCTTAGGCAGCCCTGACCCCTCAGGAGGGAGGCAGGGCTCTCTGGGTGCTTGCTGGCATTGCCCTCACTGGTCCTCAGGGCAGCAGGATCCATCAGATGCTGCTCCTATCCCGGTGAAGGCTGCCAGCAGCTGAGCAGTACTTTGTGAGCGTGTTTGCAGCCACGGTGCATTTGGCACTCCTGGCACAGTAAAAGGATAATCCTCCTCAGTTTGTTGCAGAGAGGGTTTGCACGCTGCTGCATCCGTCCCCAGAACATTTTTGAATCATTCCTGCTGGGGGGATGAAGGGAGGAGGGTGGCCAGCACGGGTTTCTGGCCAGCAGCACCAGCTCCATGCTTGTGGGGTGCTTCCCCTTTTTTTCCTCTAAAGAGCCCGGTTATCAGCTTGCCAGGGCTGGGTGCTTTGCCTCTGGTTTACTTCTGATGCATCAAACTTCAGCTGCCTTCCACAGTAGTGAAGCAGCACCAGGACTCAGAGGTGGGGTGGGTTTGTCTTTGGAGTCATGGTAGAGGGCTGCAGGTGACTTCTGGGGGTTGAATGTCCCTTGTAAAGAACTGCAGCTCTCAGCCCACAGCCTGTCGTGTGGTCAGCACGCATCAGAGCTGTGCTGGCCTGGTTGAGCAGGGCTGCAGAAAGGAAGGGAAGCCTGGCTGAGACCTCTCCAACCCTGGCTGTATGGTTTGATTAATTAATGCCACTCCTTCCTCCCTGCCGGTGTGCCCAAGGGCAGTGAGAGGTGAGCCCAAGGGCCAAGGACAGGCTCTGTCACCCCAGGCAGGTTCCTGAGCCCTGCAGAGGCGAGCAGCAGGGAGCCCTCATATGGGGCCAGCAGCCACCTCCTTCCACTGCAGTGCACTCCTCTTTCCTGCCCTCCTGGCTGCCTCCGTCTAGTCCAGCTCATTAACTTCATATCCCTCCCTCCACCTCCATATCCCTGTCCACCCCTTCTCCCTGCACCTTGGCTGCAGCTCCTTCTTGCTGTGCTGGATGGGAGCTCCCTTCTTGCAGCCCCTGGAGTGGGTTTGGCCGGGTTTCACGGGTGCTTTGTGCCCCTGACAGGCACCAGCATCACCCTGGGAGTGACAGTCACCAATCCCACCCATCCAACCTCAGCAGCATATGCCAGGAGCGACTGTCCTGCTGGGATCAAAAGGACCACCAGGTTGTGGCTGTGCTGTGCTGGGCACCAGCTGGTGTGTGCTGCCGCTGGGGTGCCTGGAGGAGCCCTTGCCCAGGGCAGGGGAGACACCTCGCTTTGATTCCTCTCAGCATCCAGCCTGGAAACCCTCTTCCCTTCTACTTCGTGTTATACCAGGAGAGAAACAGGCCCCACTCTATATTTTCCTTCTCTGGACTGCTGGATTCCTCAGGCTTCAGAGAAAACACCCCCCAAAACCTGGGCAGTTTCCCAGGTCAGCAAAGGAGCCATGCCAGGAGCTTGCTGCAAACACCAAAATGCTAAATCTGGAAGCATGTTGTTTTACAAACCCAGAAGCTGAAGCCTGTTGGTACAGTGTGTATTTGGAAGGGTTAAAGTCACATCTTCCAGTCTTTAATTACTTAACTATTCAGTGCTTTCCTTAATGATAAACAGATGGATGTAGTCTAGTTCCTTCCTGTTCTAGCTCCATTGATTGCACTGGATGAGCTGCTGGGCTGGATTTGGCCCTGACTGTTTATCAAGAAGTCTGTTCCGCATTTCAATGTCCCTGTCCACCCACTTCCATCCCCAGGAGCATGTAGCACCAGCAGCACTGTGAGGTAGGAGCTGCAGCACTGGGGTTGCTGGGGCTCAGCTTGTGGTTTGTGCAGAGCCCACCACCCCCGGGGTGTAAAAACCCAAATAACCCGTTATAAAATGCCTGCAGTATTAAAAGTATCCCTTGAAGGATAAGGATAGGTGCCAGAGGGCATCACCCATGCCAGCTCCAGGTCGTTGCTCACAGTTTCATGTCTTGGTCTATTTTGCCCAGCATGTCCATAGTGAGGAGGATGGAGAGTTGGAAACAGAGTTCCCGTAGCGGATGGGGTCTCTGCATTTCAGAGCTGCCTCTCTGAAGCTGAAACAACTTCTTGCTGCCAGGCAGTCCCAAAATGATTGGGGAAAGTCAATCCAAAGCTCTTGAGGAGTTGAAGGTTTCAGAGTCTGGGTCCTTGGAGCCTGACTTGCTGCCTCATTGCCCAGCAATGAGGTGCCATCACCTCTTCAGTCTCTAAATGCTGGTGTGAGGAAGCCAAGTGCTTGCCAAGCCTGATCTCAGCCAACAAGTCCCTCACGCTTTGGTCCCAAGCGCTGGCAGGGGCACATCCCACTGCCAGTTCCTGCAGGCAGCATGGCTGTGGTGTCCTCCAGCTGCTGCTGGGGCTGTCAGGCTGCAAACCCCTTCACTCAGCCCGGGCTCAGCAGGTTGGTCCCCATGGCCCTCTGGCAAAAGGCTGACCTGAAACAGGGCATTTATTTATTCGGTGCACAAGGCCAGCACCGTGGGCGATGCACGCAAGGGGTTTGAGGCCAGGCGATATCTGGAAGCGAGTCAGTAGGTCTCAGTGCTGCGGCAGGATGCACGGACACGGGGAGGTGAAGGGAGGGAGCTCTTGACCTATTTTCCCTGGGCCCCCTGCCATGTGCAGGCAGGGAGAGCTCTCCCTTGCCAGCGCTGGCGGTGCATGTGCCAGCAGGGAGGTGCCCATTGCACCCACTGCCCTGGCACGGGGCTGCTCCCCTTTCTCCTTGCTGGGGCAGGCATGGGGCATYGCCAGGTGCCCTCCACCCCCAGGGCACCACCAAGGGCTGGCTCTCCTTCATTATGTCAATACATGGCTGCTTCACCAGCAGGTCCCAGAGCCYGTCCTCTTTGCATCCTAAGCACAGGATATGGGCTAGATCTTGCTCCAAAAGGGAGCAGTGTTATCCTTCCTGCAGGTTATTTCCTCTTGCAGCCTCTTGCAGGTGGACTGTGTGGGTTGCATTTGAGGAACCCCATCTTTGTCTTCTAAATTCGGCCTTCTCTTTTGTTTAAAAAACAAGTGAACAAGCAAAACCACAAAAAAAGAACCCCCAAAAGCCCACCTTAAATCCTTACTCTCTAGCAAATTTCAGGGGGTGTTCCATGTGCGCTGCTGSGGTGTTGGCCGGCAGAGCCTGCAGACAGCTTGCAGTAGCTCTGGAAGGTGTGTGCTCTTCTGTTTATCAGATGAGTGTTAACCCTGCAGCCTTCTGTTGATGATCTAAATGCCATCACCGGTAACTTATTTCCCTGCTGCTCAAAGCRTGACAGGGAAGTGGTGGCCAGCAAGGGCACCTCTTCCTGAGCCCTCAGGGGGTTGTTGCATGGGAAGGGCTTGGAAAAAAGTACCCTTACTCTTTTCTGCAAGAAACCAGATGATGCTTAGGTTCGGGATATGCTGGGAACAGCTAATTAGCCCCCGACACTCCTGTCAGCTCTGCAGGTGTTACACGAGGAGAGGAGAGGAGAGGAGGGTGGGGTGTGCTCTGCCTGCCTGGAGGTGACGGAGCCAGGCGTCTTCCCACAAAACCTATAGCACTGAAGATGGCCCCAAACAGGAGCTGGGGAGGAGCACAGGGCACCAGCGAAGGACAGGGGGAACAGCCTGTGGCAGAGCCAGGTCGTGGATGCTCTGGTGGRTATCACGGGGAGGTTTTTGCCGTCAGTGAGTGACTGGTATTCAATTCTCCAACGCTGGAACGTTTGCTTTGTTGGCTTGTTCCCTTGGTTACGTGGTATATATTAAGTTTTTCATTTGGCTTCCTTATACAATTAGCTGCCATTCCGTTGCGTGGATTTTGGAAACATAATCAGAGCTAAAACTTGGTGGTCAGGCCTGGCTGACCCCAGCACGCCTGGCCAGCGCAGGCYGCTCCCAGCAGACGCTGCATCAAGCAAGCGCCAGCACTGCCGGCTTTTCAGAGAACAATGCAAAACACTGCTCAGCACTGGCAGCCCTGAGATTTGGGGAGAGGGGATGTCCCGGCCTCACCTGCCTGGCAGCGGGGTGTCTGACGGGGCCTCGTGTCCCGAGGTGTCGGAGCAGCCTGGGTGCCGCTGGCGGCGGCCGCTCCCTCGGCGGGGCCCGCGCGCGCTGGCTCTCACCGCGGCTCACAGATTGTCACAGCTTTCTGCAGATCCCCATCCTGTGGGGATGTGTACGCTGTTCCTCTGCGGCCGTGGGTGTGCATATGGCTGGCTGTGTGGCAACTGTGTTGAATGCCAAAGCAGAGAGGACAATGTGTGTAGTAGCAAAGGGTGCCAGGAATGCGAGTTGCTGGAAAGCCGGGGAGAGGCGACGCCGCGCCCCACGCACCGGGATGCCAACGGCAGAGAGGAGAGGGGCCCGGAGGCTGTGGGGAGGGAGGCTGTGAGGGCGGCACGGGCCAGCGAGCCGGCTGCACTCGGGATTAGTCAGTACAGGAGGATGAGAGGAGGGAAAGGCAGCCCATGCTGGAGGGGGAACCTCCAGGTGGCAAGGAAAGCGATGCCCCCCTGCCCGCAGGAATGCAGCCCAGGGCGGCACTGTGGCAGAAGGTGACACCGGCCATGCGTCSCTGTCCCTCTGAGGCTGTCAGGGATCCTGCTGTGGGTTAATCCCACCACTTCYGGTGATTTTCTGCAGAGACATCCTTCTTTAAGTGCTGGCCAAAGCCTTTCCCAATGTGCTGGGAGAATCCGACCATTCTACTATTGGAATACCTGGATGTCCCAGCCCTGAACTGTCCCCTGAAATCTTCCTGTGGCTGAGAAGCACTAGGCACAGAGCACATCCAAGGAGGGACAATACTCTCCGCCTGTGTTCCCTGGAGCATCCTTCCCGTTTCTTTGCTCTGGACTCTCCCCAACCTCATCCATGAAGCACAGTACCCACAATGGGGTGTGGGATTGCTTTGGCATCYCGGGGCAGGGGATGAGGGGGTGTGTGTCACAGGTGATGGCTTTAGCATAAATAATGGTTGCTGTCCCCTCCATTGAATGGCCCAGCACTGTGGGGGCTTGGAGGATGGCAGRGCTGTGCCTCCACAGGGGCAAAGAGCAAGGAGCTAGGAAAGCAGGGACACACCAGCGTGCTGGTGCCACATAAGGAGAACTGTGCTCAAACAAGGCCGTGTCAGCTCCGGTTTGGGATACAGAGCATATACAGAAAGTGGCTCCATATGATCTATGAGCCCTCAGTTAATGGTGGATGTTAAAATCCAGGTGAGGAACTCTGCACATTGTCCAGAAGCCACCGGCAGAGACAGGACTGCACAATGGGAGAGGTGTTTGCCTGATGAGTCTGGRGTCACACTGCCTCTGCCTTGTCATACAGAAGTGCCCATGTCCCATTCCTTGTTTTCAAGAGTGATTCAAATTATGAGGATGAGTCCAGTCCCCTCCAAAAAAAATGTGAGTCAAGAGTGTGSCTGGGCAGCCAGAAAGGCCAACTGTGAACTGGGGGCATCAGGCACAGCATCGCCRGCCGGGCCAGGGAGGGGATTGTTCTGCTCTGCTCTCACTGGGGCGACCTCACCTCAGGTGCTGGGGGCAGTTTTGGGTGCCACAATAGAAGAAGGATATAAAGCTATTAGAGAGCATCCAAAGGAGCACTACAAAGGTAGTGAAGGATCTAGAGAAGACCATGCAAGGAAAGGGTGAGGTCAGTTGGCTTATTCAGCCTGGAGAAGAGGAGACTGAGGACAGACCGCACTGCAGTCTGCGGCTTCCTCACGAGGGGAAGCAGAGGGGCAGACACTGATCTCTTCTCTGAGGTGACCAGTGACAGAACTCTAGGGATAAAGCTGTGTCAGGGGAGGTTTAGGCTGGATATTAGGAAAAGGCTTTTCACTCAGAGGGTGGTTGGGCACTGAAAAAGGCTCCCTAGGRAAGTGGTCATGGCCCCAAACCTGACAGAGCTCAAGGAGTATTTGGACAATACTCCCAGGCACATGATGGGATTGTTGGGATATCCTGTGCAGGGCCAGGAGCTGGACTTTGATGACCCATGTGGTTCCCTTCCAATTTAGGATATTCTGTGAAAACAGTTGATGTTAAGTGTCAGATGTTTCAGTAGCCAATTGCTTTGCAAATCTTGCTAAGCTTTAGACCTTGGCAACTGTTTATGGCCTGATCCTGATGACCTGGAGTGAAACTGCTGCCTTGTTTTCCTGTGCGTTGTTGGTTATGAGGAAAATGGAAATTTTTTTGACTGTACATTTACCATTTTACAGCCAACAATTGCATCCCTTTTGTTTCTATCTATTATGTTTCCAAGAGCTCTGCTTTGGTACTCTGGGTATGGGAGACCTTTAAGCGTGGGGATCAGTGTGGTGTACAGCACTGACACAGGCTACACCATTTTTGTACATAAGGGCATCACAATGTTTTCACCTCTTACTGTGCCCCACTCTCTCACATCTTGTTTCCTTTGCACCCAACGAATTTCATAGAATAAATTATTCTGAATTTTCCATTAATACAGTCATGCTACGAAAAGATTTTAAAAATATAAGCTGCCAAAKGTGTTTATTATGTTATTATGTACAGACTTTTTTTTCCCTTTAAATGGACCGACCCCCTCTCTTCCCTTCCTGCAGCAGTGAATTCCTGGGGTTAATTATATGCTGCGTAACAAAGGTGTTATTTCTTTTTGTGCCTTCGGTTGTGTTCCTTTTCATGGCTGGAGAAATGAGCTGGGAGAATAAAGGCTTTGCACAGAAGTGCATTAAAGTCAGTGGGCTTTGGCTCATGCCCAGAAAGAAAAGCAGCACATGGTTTAATTCCAGGGCAGGCTCAAGCAGTTGCATTTAAGGTTTTTTCAGCGGTGATGGTGCAGCTTTTAGTTTAGATTCTTCATGTTCAGCTATCAGAGGGGAAAAACAAATTCCCCCAGGACCAGCACAGAGTCGTAACATGCTGTCTCCCTCTCTCCAGATGAATGGCAGTGATGGGATGTTCAAATACGAGGAGATCGTCTTGGAAAGGGTAAGTACTCTTTACTCACCCGCCAGCAGCCTCTTCCCACTCACCTACTCCCCGGCACAGCCGGCCCCCCACGCATCCCTGCACCAGCTGATGGAGTTGGTCTCTGCTCCCTGCTCTCCCTGGAGGCTTTCGCGGGTGTTGCGCCTGCCGTGCCAGCCTGGCCCCCCTGGCACGGGGAGAGGTGGGCTTGCTGCTCCCCTCTCTCCTTGCAGACCCCTCCAGAAGGGAGGGAGGAGGGCTTCTGCCTTGCCTCCCCCTTTCACACCCTCGCTCACACAAACTCATCAGTGCAGAGCACGGGGGGAGGCTCTTTGTCATTGCCTTTGCTGGAAAACAGCGGTGTGGGGAGCTCTGCTTGCGCAGGCACAGGTAGGTGCACCCCACAGCTGGGCACAGGGGCTGATGCCACCCCACCACCAGGCTCCCCGTCACTCTGGGGAACACAACCTTGGGATGCTAAGCTGCAAGAACAGGTTTTTTAGTAAAAAACAGACCACAATGGGGGAAGTTTCTGCTCAAGCCTTTTCTTTGCTGGCAACACAGAGGTGATGACGTGCACCACGCTGACCGTGGCTAAAATTAGCTSCCCCCATGTGTGGGGTTTATCCAGGGGCAAGCCAGCACCCCACGGGGCAAGAAGGGCTTTCTTGGTGCCCGGGAAGTGGCAGGGGGGGAGGGATGGAGAGGGAGAGGGAAAAGTTGGCCCAGGGTTTACTCCAAGAGACAGGCGCAGCCCTGCTGCCTGGGAATGGCTGTGGTGGGAGGCTGCCCGCGGCTCTCCACAGCACACCTTGCCTCCCCCTCGGTGCCGTGCCAGGCGGCTCAGCCTCGCCGCGTGGCCGGCGTTGCAGGGGAAGACGCATCGCTCATTATTCTGTTCCTCTCTGCCTTTAGTCATCTCCCTCCTTCCCTTGGCTCTGCATCACGGAGGTGGGTGGACGGAAGGTTATCTGGGGCTGCCGCCTCACCCACCGCTTCCCYGGCGTGCCTGACGAAACCAGCCCAGGGTATCCTTCCTTTTTGGGCTAAGTGCTTCTTGCTCCAGGCCCCAGTCTCAGGCAAAAGCCTTGCTTTCAGGGATTCTCCAGAGCATCCTCTGTCCTCAGCCCATAACAGGAGCAGGGGGAGAGCTGGCAGGACCACACAGACAGGCAAGACTCATTGATGACCCCATTTCGAAGCCCCAGGCAGCGATTCCTTCTTCAACAGCAAGAAACCATGAGGGAGTTTCAGTGCTTAGCAGCCTGGGCGACCATGGATCATACCCGGGTCCTTCCCTTTCACCTGGTCCCCAGTGGCATCCAACAACCTTGTCTTAATGCAGGAGAAGCACCCTGGTGCCTGCAGGTGAGGCTGTCCTCTTGCTGGGGTGTTTGGCTTCCAGAATTGACCTCAGTGTACCCCAAAATTGCCAATCTGTCACTGTTATTAATCCTTGTCTTTGTTGTAAAGACAAGGGTAAATGCAGCACCATTTTGGGGACAATAATTGTGGAAACACGATCTGCAGAGGGACACAGCTTTGTTTTTACCCATCATACATGTGTCCACAGCAGGAGCTGCCCTGGCATCCACCCTGATGTCAGCTAAGAAATCCCTTGAACTCCATTTCGAGGTTTATCAAAATAAAAATTAACACCTCCCAGATAATTTCCTGATTTTGTAGCTAACAAAGGAGCACACCCTTCCACAGACAGGCACAACGAATGGCTGGAGATCATTTTGCAGTCTCACCTGCCTTGCTGTGGACGGGCTGGGTCTCCATGACGGAAAGGAGCTTTTCTGAGCTGGGCACGGGGTAACCAAAATCCAGCTTAGAGGAAAGACAATGGCCTCAGATCCTTTACCGTTAAATGCCTCCTTGTCACATGCCAGCCAAATCCCAGCTGCCTGGAGAGCATCCGGGAGCGTTGCATGGTGAGAGGCACTGGTGGCTCCTGGTGCTGTGTCATGAGTGTCATAGAGCCAGAGCAGAGACCTCTGCATCGCTGCAGGAGCTGATGCTGGGCCAGAATTGCTGGGGAGAAGTGCAAGCCCCAGCTGGCTGTTGGTGCTAAATTATCCCAGGGAGCCTGAGTTCCAGCGTGGCCCTCCTGGCCACAGGTCCCCTGGAAGAGCAGAGCGCCCCATCATCTACCACTGAGCTCTGGGGCCATGGGCAGCCAGGAGAGCGCTTGGGCCCAGCCCACCCGTGTACGAGAGAGGCAGGCACAATAGTATGTGACTAAGTGTCAGCTCTTCTGCATGAGGAAACAAGGCAAGGAGCCATCTGATTTTCAAGGCAGAGCAAAAAAGGCAGGAATTGTCCACTTGCATCAAGCATGGATCTGGAAGCAGCGCCCGTGTGTCACTAACGAGGATCCTGCAAGTGGGAGAGGCGGCACAGGGCCACATCCACTCAATCCTGAGATGCTGCAGGAATGGCCTGGAGATGAGCTGTGGTCCCTGAATTCCCCCCAGGCATAATTCAGCAGGAGAAGCTCCAGTGATGCTCCAGGCATGTCTGTGAGGAAAAGGAGGTGGAACTGGAGAGCCCTCTCCATCCTGATAGCCACCTCCACCCAATCCCGCAAATTTTGGCATCAGCGTTGCTGGTTCCCAGCTTGGCTTTGTGCCAGGGCCACATCCCAGGGTGCAGAGGGGCAGGAGTGGGATGCTGGTGACTGGCACAATCCCTGCTGGTCTGTGCAGGCTGCGGCATCGGTGTCTCCTCCTGGGGAGCAGCCAGCAAGGGGAGGTTTGCTCCGCCAAGGACCACCTCCTCTTCCCCCAGCTCCCCGCCTGCCTCAGAGTCTCTCCGTGGAGACGCGGTGGTGAGGGAGGTCCTCGGCGGCTCCCMCTCTCCCACTCCATCTGTTCAGTGCTCCACGCTGCTGCACCGAGTGCTGGGCTGAGGAACGCCGGCCTCTCCTCTGGCCAGCATCCCTCTGCCCCCTGAGCCGGGCACCCTGGTGTGTGACAGATGCTGTAAGGGCTCCTGCGCCCCAGGCAGTCCCTCAGCTGGGGGGAACCATTTAATGAGGGCCGGCAGCACGCGATTGCCCGTGGGGGACAGACGCGGTGTTTGATTTCCCGCAGGGTAACTCCGGCCTCGGCTTCAGCATAGCGGGAGGAATCGACAACCCCCACGTTCCGGATGACCCCGGTATCTTCATCACCAAGATCATCCCTGGGGGAGCAGCAGCCATGGATGGCCGTCTCGGGTGAGTACAGGGCTGGGGGAGCAGCCAGGGTGTCACCGAGGATCTCTGCATGGACTCTCTAGGCCTAACCCCTTTTCCCACCATTGTCCCTGGCCCCCACATGTCCCTTCCTCACAGCCAAATCCCCTCAGGGCAGGGTTGCCCACCRTCCTGGGCCACCAGTCTCCGTCTGTGGCCACCCTTCCTACCCTCCCTGTATCAGGCTCCTGCTCCCATCCATCCCACTACAGCCCAGGGCAGGATCCAACCTTTCTTCTCTTCTCCCATCTCCACCAGGGTTGACTATGGGATCCAGCCCCACTCCCTCCTGCTTTGGGAGGGACCCCACTCTCACCCCAGCAGGGCAGGATCTGGCCAGCTTGAGCAGCTCTCCTGTGTGTGGCTGGAGCAGGGTGACCTGCAGAGGTGGCAGAGGTGACCAGAGGAGGGTGGCATGGGCTGGTGGTTCCCCAGGGATGCTCAGGGCCGTCCTGTGCCCACAGGGTGAATGACTGCGTGCTGCGCGTGAACGACGTGGACGTCTCCGAGGTTGTGCACAGCAAAGCCGTGGAGGCTCTGAAGGAAGCAGGCCCCGTGGTGCGGCTCGTGGTGCGCCGCCGGCAGCCCCCGCCAGAGACCATCATGGAGGTTAACCTGATGAAGGGCCCCAAAGGTGAACCCCTCACTCTGCTGGCTTGACCAGGGTGCCCCACTGCCCCACAGGACACTGTGGGGTGACCCCTCAGTGTGAGATGTCATGAGCTGCAGGGCAGCCTCGTGGGGGATGTGGGATGCAAGGTGGCACTGCCGCAGCGTAGGATGCTGCAGGGTGGCCCAGCAGCTTGGGGTTCTGTGGGGCACAGGGTATGGGACAGACCCACAGTGCAGTGCGTGGTGGCTGGGCTGGCCCTAGGCAGCAGCGGGGTGGCCCATTGCCTGCTGGATTTGGGCAGGGTGGGAAGCCCAGTGAGGCACAGGGGCTGTGGTGCCGGCCCAGGACTCTGTCTGTCTGTCTGTCACTCACCTGCCCTGTCTGTCACTCACCTGCCCTTCTCACTCTCCCTCAGGCCTGGGGTTCAGCATTGCAGGGGGCATCGGGAACCAGCACATCCCTGGGGACAACAGCATCTACATCACCAAGATCATCGAGGGAGGTGCTGCCCAAAAGGACGGGCGCCTGCAGATCGGGGACCGGCTGCTTGCGGTAAGCCCCGTGGCCACAGCCAGCCAKGAACTGAGGCTGGGCTGGGCTCTGTTGATCCTGAACCCCAACACCCCTCCTGTCAGCAGCTTCGTACCCCTTCCCTGGGGCTCCCGCTGGGATGTTGCTGTGAGAGGGGCAGGTGCAGTAAAGGCTGCAGGCAGGAGGGCCAAACCCAAGGCGATGGGACCCTGTCTCTGGAGCTGCTGTGGCACCCACCCTATGGAAAACTGCTCCACTCCCACAGGGCTGCACTGTCCCTCGCCTTCCTGCTCAGCCACGTCACCCAGCCCTTTCCCTCCGGCAGGTGAACAACACAAACCTGCAGGACGTGCGGCACGAGGAGGCGGTGGCCGCCCTGAAGAACACCTCTGACATGGTGTACCTGAAGGTGGCCAAGCCTGGCAACATCCACCTCAACGACATGTACGCGCCCCCCGACTACGCCAGCAGTACGTACACCGCTGGCCACCGGCTGGGCACGCAGGGCTGCGGGGCACCGAGCGTGCTGGGTGGGAAGCAGTGCTGGGCTGGTCTCCGTGTCCTCATTGCCTATGGATTTCTGCTCCTGATCACCTTCTCCTCCCCTGCAGCCTTCTCAGGGTTGGCTGACAACCACATAAGCCATAACTCCGGTCTGGGCTACCTGGGCAGCGTTGAGAGCAAGCCTGCCTATCCCGTCCCTCCCCAGGTGACTCCGTCCCGGTACTCRCCCATCCCTCGGCACATGATCGGAGATGATGACTTCACCAGGTGAGTACCAGGCATGAGCATCCCTAATCCCTGCTCCTTCTCATTCCCTCACTTTCCCTCTGTGGTGGTTTGACCTCGTTCCCACTGCTGCTGCAGAGCCTCGAAAACCCATTTGTAGGTGTATGGTGCAATGCTTGAGGTGCCGGTAGTGAGCTCTGTGCTCACCCTCCCTGAGACCAGCCCTGCTGTGTCAATCCCTGGCTCACTGCATCCACTCCCTCCCCATTCCCTCTCCTACTCTTTCACAAGCTTTACACAACTGCATTTCAGCTTCATCCTCTTGCTCGTTTTACAATATCTGGAATATAAGGTGTTCCCTGCCCTTATGGTGCCATCTAGCAGTGCCACAGGCTCCCAGGATGTCCCTAAGTGGAGCTGTGCTGGGGGCCAAGGGCCAGGGGGAACCCTTGCAAACAAGTGGGGCTCCTCCCACGCTCCCTGAGATCAGCATCCCAAACCACCTGCACTTGGGTGCCATTTCAAGGACTGCCAGCCCTGGGCTTGACAGCCTGCAGCCCTGGCACAGCCCCCTTTGCCCCAGCAGAATCATTTACACTGCCTGGACAGGTTTGTTTCCTGAACCCAGGAAATAAAGAGGAGCACAAAGAAGGCATTGCTCTGAGCCTAAATGTGCTATAAAACTTCTCCAAAGCCTCAAGCTGAGGATGGGAGAGCAAGAGCTGGCAGGTCCTGCTCTACTTGCTGATTCTTACAGCTTTCCCTCTTCTTGCCACCGCCTTGGGGCCTGTGTTGAGCCTGCTCCGAATTCGGTATCCCCAGGGCCAGGACTGTAGGGCTTAGGCTGTATTCCAAGGACCAACACTCGAGTTAGGCTTAGGGCTGGCTCTGGCATTTGGAACAAGGTTGCAGGCTGGGTTTGGGAGGATGTTTACAGTGGAAGGTGAAGTAGCTTCATTTGGAATTCTTCCATTCTGCAGGTCAGTGGTAGATGCTGGAGTGGGAGGCCCTGACTTGCAATCTGCTGTCAGGTCTGCCATCCTCCCAGAGAGTGGCTGCACCCATTTTTGTCACAGGGATTTCTGRCTTCTTGGTGCTCAGCCGTGGCTGGGTGCCTCTGCATGCCATGACCTGAGCAGCACTGGCTTCCACCTGCACCTCATCTCTCCCTCTGGTCTTGGCATCAGTGATGCCAGTTCTAGTGCCTGTTTCTGGCACTGCATCCTCACCAGGTGTAGCAACTTCTGTGCTGCCAGGGCACTTGGGGATGAGGCAGGAGCAATGCCTTCTGCCATTACATTGCACCACAGGAGGGGCTGAGTCCCAGTGCTTGGAAAACACACCAGAGACCCTGGTCCCACCAGGGTGTCCCTTCTCACACGTGCCAGCGTTCTCTTTTGTGGGCTAGAGAGCAGAAAGAGCAACCCAGCCTGGGCTGGACATGGCCAGTGGCAATGGCACAGTGAGGGCTCAGCAGTGGCTTGGCAGTGGCAGTGGCACAGTGATGGCTCAGCAGTGGCTCAGTATTGGCTTGGTAGTGGCAGTGGCACAGCAATGGCTCAGCAGCGGCTCAGTTTTGGCTTGGCAATGGCAATGGCACAGCGATGGCTCTGCAGTGGCTTGGCAGTGGCAGTAGTACAATCAGGGCTTGCCAGTGGTTCAGCAGTGGCTTGGCAGTGGCAGTGGCATGGTGAGGGCTCAGTAGTGGCTTGGCAGTGGCAATGGCACAGCAATGGCTCAGCAGTGGCCCTGGTGCAGCACGTGCTGGTGGCCACTAGAGGATGGTGCTGCCTTGTGGAGGGCCATGCTGCAGAGGGGCTGGCACCACTGGGCCACTCTGCCCAGCCACAGCCTCCTGCTACCCAGCAGATTTGCAGCCTGTGGTGGGCTCAGCACCTCCCTCATCCCTCCCAGGACAGTGGTGAAAGCCTCATGTGCATCGCTGATGCCCCCAGGACAGCTGGGGTCTGTTGGCACCAAGATTGTGCACTGGGACCAGTGTGGTCCAAATGCAACTTACTGGTGTGGGGAAAGGCAGCAGCTGCCCTAAAAAAGCAGCTGTCTCCCATGAAGCTCCTGCCAGCCATTCCCTAGGAAAAGCGGAGGTCCTGTATCCAGCCTCTTCCTTTCCCATGGGCACAAGGGCTGCTCAGTTGTGGATGTGGCTCCAGTGACCCTCATGTCCTGCAGCACCTAGGGCTGGGGACCAGGGCATCTGTTTTCCTGTGAGCTTCAACCCAGACCCAGCACAGCCCCACAGGATCCCCACAGTCACTCTGTGCTGAGGTCCCAGTGTTAACACTGCAACGTTCAGCACGGGATCTGCCTGGAGGATCCATGTCCTGCCTCCCAGGAGGAGGATGGAAGCCAACAGTGCATGTCATGTCTGAGACCTGTGATGTACCTGTCTGAGGCTTCATTTCCTCTCCTCATTCCTGTGGTGTCTCTACCTTCCACCAAGCTGTCGGGTCCTCATGGGTGCTAGGGATGCTTCCCCCCAGACAGATTTGGGGTGGTGCTTCCTGCACACTGCTTGGGCAGCAGCAAAACCTAAAGGGCAGAGCAAGTTCATCTGGTTGGAGGCAGGGTTTGCAGACCCAGAAACCTGACCTATTTCTTCCCCTGGGAGAATTCTAGCCCTAGGCACAGCTTTGCTGCAGAGGGACTGATGGCTGCAGCCCTCCCTGCCCCCTCACAATTGCTCGTAAGCCAAGCATTGGTGGCATCTTGAGGACTTGGGGTTGAGCATCTTTTGATTGAGCCTTTCCATGGTGTTTCCCTAATCTCTTCCTGGTCCTGGTGCATCCCGGTCCCCCCACCCCAGTGCCCCAAGGTCCCATTAGCACAAGTCTGCCAGCATTGCAGTGTCTACCATAGGTGCCCTTACTCACTGCTGTGCTTGGGGCTCCAGTATGTTTCCTACCACATCCCAGAGACCTCCCTTTGATACCTGGCAGGTGCATGGTTGATCAGGCTGCTGAGCTCACTGTTAGGTCCTTGGCCCTTGTGGTACTCGAGGAAGTGCCCAGGATCCAGCCACAGYGGATGCACTGATGGTCCCCAGTGTCGTGATAGTCCACCAGTCCGTGCTGATTGTCTGGCATCATTTATTCTTTCATATTTTAATCCAGAGCTTGAGCTGGGAGCTGTCATTGTTCCCATCACATTGGGTGTTTCTCCCAGATAAAAATTGACRCAGTTTTGCAGTGCCAGGCAGTATTCCTGCTTTCGCCTGCCTATTGTTCGAGCTGTGAAAGAATTAAGTCATCATCGAAAAATTTAGGACTTCTGTTGAGCTGTGCAGGGTCTGTGGCATGGSAGGGTGCATGGGGTTGCAGGCACACTTGCCGTGCTGTAGAGGGGCTTGATCCAACTCTCCTGGCCTGGCCATGGCATCCTTAGTGCCCAGGCTCATGGCATCTGATGCCACCAGGCAGTTCAGTGTTTCTGTGTGTGATTTCACAGTGGGTGCTCTGCCTCTGTCCATGTAGTGTCTCATGTCACACTGCCTGCACCTCTTCTGGTTTATCAGTCTCCACAGTGCTGAGGGCTGTGGWGTCACACCAGGCTGCACTTGGGTGACTCCAGCCCCACCAATGTGACACGAAACGTGGGCACAGACAAGCCTTGTCACCAGCCTTGCTGCTCCTCACCCTGATGTCTCCCTGTCCCTTATGTGTCCTTTCAGAGAGCCCCGGAAAATCATCCTGCACAAAGGCTCCACTGGCCTGGGCTTCAACATTGTTGGAGGGGAAGACGGCGAGGGGATCTTTGTGTCCTTCATCCTGGCTGGAGGCCCTGCTGACCTCAGCGGGGAGCTGCGGAGGGGAGATCGCATCCTGTCGGTGAGTCGGTGGGGCACCCACTGCCCCTCCGTGGCCTCCCACAGGCCCGAGTGGGCACCCACAGGCACCTGTCCGCTGCCACCCGAAACACAGTTCGATGTGGGTGCATCCCCAGTGCCGGTGTGTTGGTTGACACGGTCCCGGGGTGCCTGCAGAGGGGGGCAGCCCTGGTGCCTGGGCCAGCCGGGGGCAGGTACCAGGGATGCCGGTACTGGAAGTGCCGGTACCGGGCGTGGTCCTGGGGGCACAGTGATGAGGTTCTGAGAGTGTGGGTATCGTGGGTATCGGTTCAGGGGCGGGTCGGCGGGGCCGAGGCRGAGGGCAGACCCCCTCGATACCCGCCCGCGTGGGTCCGGTCCAGCGGAGCCGCTCTGTCCCGGCAGGTGAACGGCGTGAACCTTCGCAACGCCACCCACGAGCAGGCGGCGGCGGCGCTGAAGCGGGCGGGGCAGACGGTGACCATCATCGCGCAGTACCGGCCCGAAGGTACCGCCACGGGCGACCGCGACCGGGACCGCGACCGGGGCCGCGACCGGGGCGGGCGGGGCATGCAGATGAAGGGCGGGGTATGCAGATGAGGGGGTTTGGTATGCAGATGAGGCGTGTATATGCAGATGAGGGGGCGGGGCGTCTTCAGGCGCGCGGTCGGGAGGCCGGGGCGGGGGGCGGCGGGAGAGGCACCGCTGGCGGGGGGCGTGATCCGGGGCGGGGCGGGCGCCGATTGGCCGGCGCGGCAGAGGGGCGGGGCCGCGGCGTCCCGCCGGCCGTGCCTGCGCGGCTTTGTGTGCGGTGCGGGCCGGGCGGGTGCGGGGCCGGGGCCGCGGCCGCCCCGCCTGCAGGTGAGCGCCCGCCGCGACACGCGGGGCCGGCAGCCCGGCCGGGGCCAGGACCGCGGGGGTGCTCGGCGGGACGGAGTCGTCTGCGGGGAAGGGGGAAGAGCTCTGCTTGCCGGAGGGCGTCGCCGCGAGGCCCGGCTCCGTGGGGTCCCGCGGCCCTTGCTGGGGTACCCCGCGGTCGGGGGGGCTCAGGGGTCCTGGAGGGTGACCACCGTGCGGGCAGGGCTGGAGCCGGGGCGTCAGTGCTGGGCTGGGGCTCGTCCCCACCTTTGAGCATCCCACCTGCGGCGCCACCCCGAGCCTTTCGTTATCGCCGGGCTCTCATTCCCTCGGCAGCGGCGGGGCCGGTGGTCCCGCGGTGGGAAGCCGGSAGTAGCGGGAAGGGAGCCGGCAGCTGCCTGCACAAAGCTTCCCTGGGCGGCAGCGCTGGAGCGTGGCCCGTGGGCTGAAAGGGCGAGCGCTGGGAGCGCGCCCCGCCAGCCAGCGAGGGGCCGGGGCTGCGGCCGTGCCCAGAGCGGACACGTGCTGGGATGCAGCCATTCCCGTCCCCTGGAAAAAGTGTCTCTCCTGGGCCCTACTGCCTTTGTCCCCCAGCGGCTCTGGTCCTCTCCAAGGAGGCCGGTGTGCCTCCCTACGCGTGCCCTTCCTCTTGTGCCTCCTCAGTGGCATCGCTGGGCAGTGTCCCGCTGGTCCCTGTTTCCACTGTTCCTCCTCTGTCCCATGAGAGAGCCCGTTGGGGCACAGAGTCATTGGTGCTTCTCAAGGCTGTGCTGTGGGTGTGGGGTTTGTTTGTTTTGGCTTTTTTTTTTCTTTCTTTCCAGGAAGCACTTAATGTTCTCGTATTTCTGGCTCCCTTTGCCACTTGAGATTTGGCAAAGACGCCAACCAAGAGTGGTTCTTAAATGTCAAACTGGACAAAATGTTTTGAAACCCCCTTAGACCGAGGCGGAAATGTCAATGTCTTGTAGCTGGTGGCTTTCCAGGTCTGTGATGGCTCCCAGCACGTGTGGGCAGCAGCACCCAGTACAGGGGCTGCAGCCGTCCCGGGAGGCAGTGTTGTGGCTGTGGAATACAGACTGTTGTATCTTGGAAGTTGCCCTTGGTGCTCCAGAGGCTTGAAGGCCTGGGAGTCGTGGAGAAAGTTCTCCCTGGTGTGATCTTTGGGTGTGGGTGAGGCTGGGTCCCCTCAAGGGGACGTTTGCTCCCAAATGTTTGCCTTTTCTGTGTTCATCGTGGCTGTGGAAAGAGCAGGAGAGCTAGACTGTAGGATGTCCAAAGGAGAAGATGCTGGTGGAAAGGGGATTTGAGAAGTTCCTCCCCGCTAGCAGAGGCGGAGGATGGCACCTGTCTCGTACCTGAGCGTGGGCAGGGTTTGCCTTGGGGTGCTGGATGTGTGCACGTGTGCTCTGGGTCTGACCTCGCTGGGGTTCCCACGGGGCAGAGAGGCTGCCTCTGCAGGTCTCGGGGGATGAGGGGACCTCCTTGTGGTGTCCTGCCAGCCACTAGGAGGGAAAAGAAGCAAAGACCAAACCAAGGAAGGCTAGAAAGAGGAGCTGCTGTCCTGCCTTTCTTCTGAGCACCAGCAGCTTTGACCACTGCTGCATGCTGTCAAGGAGGAGGAGTGATGGTTCCTTGGAGTTTTTGTGAGGTCTCTTTCCTCTGAACACTTCTCCACTGACCTTTGCCTGCTGCTTTCACCAGTGCTTGGATTTGGCAATTCCCCTTCCTCACGCCCCATGCAAAAAAGCCTTTATATTCCTCACCTGAGAATACAAAAGCTCGAGTTACGGCATTTCTCTGAGCTGTTTGTTCAAAGGGAAGTGCCAGGGCTGTGCAGTGAGTTCTAAAAGCTGCTGAGCTTTCCCTGTGGCTGTGCTCCCTTCTGCTCTCCTGGGCCTGCGGAGGGAGGTGTCTGTGCAGACAGAAAGTGTTTGGGGTCAGGGTGCTAAAATGCTGGGCTGAAGCTGTGGGTAGTTTTTGTAAGTGGCTGAGCATTTCTGGGCTCTGCTGATGGCCCAGCAGAGCCTGCCTGGGCAGAATGGTTTGGATACTGGAGAGAGCAGGGCCGGTGTGCATGCAGGGCTGTATCTGCAGTCAGGGGTTCCTTTCTAGTATAGCTTCCCTCTCTGCCGGTTCCTTCTCCTTTGTGCTGTCTCCTGGTGCCCAGAGGCAGACCTGCTGCTTTGTTGGCTCTGCTGGGCACGTTTGCAGGTGTGTCACACACGGGTGCTGGTTCTGGGGGTCCTCAGGCCAGGCAGGTGACCCCTGCCTGTTGACAGTGGTCTGCAGCCTGTGCACGCTCAGGGCTGTATTCTGCTCCCAGCACCGAGCTCACCCCGCGGGACAGAATCAGGCCCAGCTCCAGGGACACCCACACCCTGGAAAGGGAAAAGCAGTGGGAGGGTACAGCGGTGTTTTTATCGAGCTGCTGAGTGAGGAGAGCAAACATCCTGGCACACGGCGCAGCGCCGCGATGGCACGGCACGAGGTGCCGGCTCACCTGTTACATACTTTTCAGTCTTGATAAGCATGTCCTGAACGTGTTGAACATCGTGGGGATCAGCCATGGCTCTCCTCCCTGCTGTGCCCTGGGCAAGCTTCCTGGGAGAGTTTCAGCTGTGCAGGAGATCTCCTTACAGCATGCAGAGTCGAGGCAGCCCTAAGTTAGGAAGCAGGAGAACTTGCTGGGGGTGGTCTGCTGGTGATTGTCTCAGAGACTGTTCTAGCATGCAGATAAGAGGGTGCTGGTGGCACCTGGGAGCACCCTGTGCTCAGTCCTGGGATGGGCTTGCCTCCTCTGCTCTGGGAGGGAGGCAGCAGGTTTGCTTTGGGGCTGGCTCATCCTCCACTCTGTGCCCTCCCACAGTCAGAGCAATGTGGGTTGGTGGCTCCTTGGGAGACCCTTTCTAGGGTGGGACTGTGTTTTTTCTCCAGAGATTAAAGCCAGAGCAGCCCSTCTGTCCTTCAGTTTGCCACAGCCAGCCTGGTTTGTGCTTCTTGTCATGCCAGTGGGCTATTCCCACCCCTCCAAGCAGCCACTCCAGCAAAATTAGGAACATCCCTTTCCACGGAGTGCCCCAGCTGAAATGGGGGCATTTGAGAACTGTGCTCTTGGGCTGCATGCAGGGGATGCATATGCAGTTGCTGGGAGGGTGGTGGCACCCAGAAGTTGCCCTCCTGACACCCACACCCTGATGCTAGTGGTGGAGAAACCTCCTTTTGCCCTGTTTCCTGTCCAGTCCCAAGCAGTGCATCCTCCTGCACTGGGCTTCTTGTGGAGAAGAGTGTTGTGGGAGAGATGTGAGTCTGTGTAGCAGTAGCAGTGGTCCCCACACCGTGTGTGCCCCCAGTGGGTTTTGGATGGCTTGGCTGGGGACAAGGGTTGTAGTGGTGCTTTCTGGGGAAAATAGCCCTTCTGTAGCAAAGAGGGTTTATGGAGCAGCTGTACCCACTTCTGACAGATGCTCCTCTGGAATACAAGAGCTTATGGATATTCCAGGACAGAATGAGCTGTGTGAGGCAAGAGGTGTGGAGTGGGATGAAGCTCGCTTTTCTCTGCTGAGAGCTCTCTAAAGCTCTGATGCTGCTTTGGTCAGAATTCAGTTTTCTTATAAAATAAGCCTTGTCTGTGCCTCACTGCATCTGTGTTTGCCAGCAGGAAGGCAGGTGGGGCAGTGGGTGCCCCTTGGTGTGGGGCAGCCGGGGGTCTCGTGATCTCCACATTAAGCAGCTGACCCTGCCCCGTGTTGCAGCAGCTCTGGATGTTGTGTGGCAGGAGAAGGGGCTTCATGTGGAGTTTCTGTGTGCCACTTGCAGTTTTTGTGTGTATCACTGTTTTTTCTCTTCAGTCTTTAAATAAAAATGCATCTTTGGCAACTGGGTGTAGGAGGGGGGTGCCCGGGTGGGTCTGGCTGCAGAGTGAAGGGCTGGAGGGTCAGGAAATGCCGAGCTGCAGCTGCATCATCCCATAACCCCAGCCCTGCATTTGTCTGCACTGAGAGTCCATGGGAGAGGGGCTGGCTCCCAAACCCAGCCCATAGAGCATTTCTGAGCAGTGTTGCTGCTCCCCCCATGTGATGTGGCTCCACAGGCCCAGCGGCAGCCAACACAGTCCCAGCACGGCCGGGGCTCCGCTCATGCCTCACAGCTGAGCTGCTGTTCTCCCCTCCCYGGAATTAAAACCCAAGCCACGTCTAAACCACTGGGTTGTGGACAAGGCTTTCTAGGCAAGCCTTACAGCAGAGATGAGGCTGATCCTCTCTCACCTGTAACTGCTGGGTGCGCCCAAGGAACAAAATCAAGGGTGCGAGGTGAGATCTGGCAGAGTGGGCTGTGGCAGCGCCGGCAGCTTCCCTGGAGCCGCAGTTGCACTTTCCTCATTCGGCCCTGGGTAGGGAGGCCTGGTGCCTCCACCCTCTGTGTGTCAGCCCGACCTTTACACCCGGCTGAAGGTCGGGCTGGCGCAGTGGCAGTGCCGGGGTGGCGGCTGCTCCTGCCCAGCTGCCTGGCAGGAAGGTGCTGGTGTCTTCTGGAGGGTTCCCCAGCTCCTCCTGCACGTCTCTGCCGCTGGGATGTAGAAGCAAAAGGTGAATTCGTCCTCCCTGCTCCCCTTCCAAGGGCAGGGGCTGTGTTTTGCCTCGCCTTACTCATTCCTGGTGGGAAGAGGGTCTCTGCTGTGGTAGAGAGTAGCAGAGTGGTAGGTGAGGACTCCCCCCATGGCTGCGGTCATGCCTTGCTGCTCCAGCTGGTGGGTGATGGTCTCCCTGAGGGGCTCTCGCTCTCTCTGCATGTTTTGAACTGCTCTGTAGGTCAGCAGCTTGCTGAGTCCTGCCCTGCCCTTCCCTTACGGAGCTGCAGCTCGGTAGCAGTGGAGGTCACAGCAGCCCTTGCTCGAGCTGCTGTGTGGGGGTTCGTGGTGGAGTTGGGAGCAGCTGGAACCCTGCCTGCTCCAGATGCCCTGCCTGGACTCCTGCAGAGTGCTGTAACCTCTTCAGCTTTGCCCTCCCTCGAGTGCGGGGACAGACGGGCTCGTGGGCAAGCTGCCTCATGGACAGGCCTGGCTGGGCGCTCACCAGCTGCGCCCTGCTGGGCACGGGGATCGGCCCGGGGCAGCTGCGCCTGCACTGACCAGCCCTGTCCCCACAGAGTACAGCCGCTTCGAGTCCAAGATCCACGACCTGCGGGAGCAGATGATGAACAGCAGCATGAGCTCCGGCTCCGGCTCGCTCCGGACCAGCGAGAAGAGATCCCTCTATGTCCGGTAAGGCTCCGCGCTCCCGGCAGGCGGATGGCATGGGCGTATCCACACACTGTAGGGTGCAGGCAGTGATGGTTCAGCCTGGGCTGTGCAGCCCCTCTGAGGATGGTGTTTCAGAGGCCAGGAGAGCGAGTGCCCTGGATGCACCACGAAGCCCAGGGGGTGCAGCAGGCAGAGCGGGGCTTTGGCAGTGGCTTGCCAAGGTTGGGTGCTCTGCACGCGAATGCTCTTTCCAAAGACTGCTCCACTTTAGAAAGCACTGGTCTCTGCAGAGCCCTGGGTGGCTGCTGGCCGGGCCAACCCACTGAGGACCACTGGAAAACAGGGAAATGGTGGGCATCCAGCCCTGCTTCTGCCCCAGGCAGCTCGTGGCAGCTGTCAGGGCACTCTCCTCAAACCAGCTAACAGGCTTCTCCTTGTCTCTTCCTGCCATTCTGTGGCAGGATCTGGCTGGATGGGAGATGAGCTCTTAGGAGGATTATTGCTCTGAGCCCTCGATGTACTTTTGGTCTGGAGCCAGGTGCAGGACAGGCAGGCAGGGGTTAAACAGCCATGCAGCTCTAACTGCTGCAAGTCCTGTGCGGCCAAGACAGCCCTTGCTTGCCTCCTGCCACCTCCTGCCTGCCACAGTGCCAATGGGGTGACAGCTAATGAGTAATTTTACCTTGGTAATTAAAATAATCCTGTAAATCCTCACCCTGCACAGCCTGTTGCAGGTGAGACTGGCAGGAGCAAGGGGTGCTTCTCCTTCCCTGTGAGAAGGATGGCAAGGGCAGAGGCTGCATAATCCTCAGCCTGCATCTCCCACTGCATGGCTGCTCCATGCAGAGGGGCTTCAGGCTGGATGGATATGTTGCAAGCTTGGCACAGCAGGAGGGGAGAGCTGCGGTTCTGGGTTCCTGCAATTCGCACCTTCCCACAAGTCTCTGCAGGCATCTTGCTTGATTTAGCATCTCAGGGCTTCCTGGGGGTGTGCGACAAGCTGGGCGCTGTGTTGAATAAACATCATCTTGCTAGTCCTGCCCTCACTCCCCTGCTGTCCTGTGGACACCCTCATGCGTGGAGGAGGGTTTAGGCTGGGTCCAGCTTGAGTTGAGCCTGTTGGCTGCCTGCGAAAGGTGCTGCATGTATCCGAGTATTCCTGTGAACCAGAGAGCTCGCTGTTGCCTGTGTGCTACTCGTAGCATTTCTTATCTCTTGGTGCATTTCCCCGTGGGGCTTTGGAGGCCTCCACAGTGCTGTGTTTCCTCACATATCCCCGGTGGAGCTGGGCAGTGCCTTGCTGAGAGGGTGATCCCAGGGGAGAGCTTTCCCCCAGCGTGGCTCTTCACAACACTGTGCTCAACACACGCCCTGGAAACGTGCTTGCAAGAACTGCCGGRTGCCCAGGCTGCCCCAGCCCTTCTGGGCGGGGTAGTTTCAAGCACAGTTTACCCGAAACCAGCTGAGCTGCTGCGCTGTGGACAGGACATCAATTACAGGACTTGCTACCCAACTGCTTGAGTCAGCCCTGTGTGGCTGCATTGCGTCCCGTGTGCTGCCAGAGGGCTGGAGCTGGGCACCCGAGCGCCTGCTGGAGCCGATTTGGGGGTGCTGGAGCCGATTTGGGGGTGCTGGAGCCGATTTGGGGGTGCTGGTGCCGCAAATGTGCGGCACAGGCAGGGGCAAGGCAAGGTTCATGTCCTGCCTGTCACCTGCCTGCGCTGCCGCAGGGCAAAGTCTGCCAGCACTGGGGCCGTGCCGGGTGGGGATGGAGGTCAGGCGGGCGGTGTGCCTGGGCACCAGGAGGAAGCCATGGGAGTCCTTGGCACTGCTTCCCTGCCCTCCAGCCAGACCATCTGCTCTCCTGGCCGGCTGTGCTGTGAGCTGGCCTGGGGGCAGAGCGGAGCTGCTGTCTGACCCCTGCGCCCTGTGCGCCCTGAGGAGCACCCAGCCTTGGTGGGTCCTGCGTGCTGGCACAGCCAGGGGCTGCTCTCCCGGAGCATCGTGCCTCGGGGATGCCTCATGTGCCAGCTTTGCAGGTGTCCAGCCCTTGCACAGATCTTGCTGTGCCTGTCCTGGGATGCCGGTGGCTGCTGCCAGAGGAGCYGTGGGCCCAGCACTGCTCTGTGGGCAGGGTGCATGGGGAGGGCAGGGCTCCTCGCAGCCTGCCTGGGTTTGGGAACCGGCCTGACCAGTTCCCCAGGGCCTTGGCCAGCAGCACTGGCCACACAGCAGCCTGTCAGCCGCATGCAGTCTTATCTTTTGGCCAGGAGCTGCCTGCAAGGCTTGATTACCTCTGACCAAAGCACCCATTGGTGCTTTGCTGCAGGCTCCAGCCGCACTGCCATGTAGAGGGAACAAGCACAAGAGCTGCCCCAGCCCTGAGCAAGCTGGGGAAAGAGAACGGATCTGGCAGCTGAATGTATCTGGATGCATAAGGCACATCAGATCTTGCCCCAAAGAGCCCTCCCCAAGCCATGGGGCTGCCCCTCTTCTCCCCACTCAAGACCCAGTCCCAAGTGCCCTGAAAGTCCCAGTGCTCCCCTGGCAGAAGTGCCCTTTCAGCTCTGCTGCTCCACGARGACCTGCCACATGGTGCCTCAGCCCTTCCATTTAAAGTGTGCTTTTTAGACCCCCTTCAGAGTCCCCACAGTGGAAGGGGGTAATGAGCAGGGCAGAGAATGTCTCCTGCTTGAGGAAGGTTTATTAGGCCAGGATTAAACCAGCAGCCAGCCTGTGTTTGCAGTGCCTGGGCTCRCCTTGGGCTGGGGGCCAGTGGGGCCAGTGTCCCAGGAGCAAATACAGGGGTTGTGCTGCCAGCACTTCTAGTGATTCCTCCCTGCTCTTCCCTGGCTTTGTTTTTTTTTTTTTTGCAAGTTGATGCATCAAAGCATCTCTTCTATAGCTGGTTAGTTTAATTTTGAAGATAATTTTAAGCATATAAACTGTTCTCAGGGGAGGTTTTTAGGAGTATGAAAAGGATCAGTTGTGGAAGCAGATATGTATACTCTCAGATGCATTCCTAATTCACAGGCTAATGTACATAAGTAAAGTGTGTTCTCAAAGACTTGGTGGTCTGGTGGTCTCTGCCTGTGCAACCACACACCAGCAGTGGGCTCTGATGTTCCCTATCCTGCTCCTTGGCCCTGCAGCCATGGAGGGATGGTGGGGAGCAGCCCTCCTGCAGGCTGCTGCTGTGGGCCTGGCCTGCTCACTAACCACAGACGCCTTCAGTGCGTCTTTGGCTCATGTGTGTCCTGCAGCTGAGGTCAGCAGGGAGTTCTTTAGGTCCAGCACTGTTGTTCCTGCATTGCACTCTCCAGGGCTTGTGCCCAGCCTGCCAGCCAAGGGGTGTGGTGGTGGCTGGCAGCGCTGCTCACGTTGGCAGAGTTTGGGGTTAAATCCTTTAAGGTATGGAGGTGGCAGTGCCCCAGGAGGTTGGCAGTGCCGCTGCCCTCGCTGCCTGGCCATGCTCAGAGAAGGCATCGCTCCTCTCTGCTCCTCCACAGAGCCCTGTTTGACTATGACCGGACCCGGGACAGTTGCTTGCCCAGCCAGGGACTCAGCTTCTCCTACGGGGACATCCTGCACGTCATCAACGCCTCGGATGATGAGTGGTGGCAAGCCAGGCTGGTCACGCCCCACGGCGAGAGCGAGCAGATCGGGGTCATCCCCAGCAAGAAGAGGTGAGTGTCCAGCAGCAGGAGCTGTCACACGTGGTCACCCCTGGATTTCCCCAACCTCCAGGAGCACTGCAGTCCTCGGGGTTCTGCTCAGGCTGGGATCTCCTTGTGGTCCTGGTCCACCTGCCCCTGTGCAGCGTGCAGGGCACCTCRGTTGCAAGCTGGGGCTGTGTGCAGGTCTCCCTTGCGAGGTGTTCTCCAAAGCTGGGTGAGACTCCGGATGAGGGGAGTGGTCATCCCCCTCTGTGATCCCTGTGGGGATGGAGAGTTGGTGCTGTGGAGCTCCAAGTGAGAGCAGAGTCACAGCAGTGACTGTGGGCTGCTCCTTGTGTCCTCTGTCAACCTGCCCAGCTCTGCAAGCCAGGTCCCATGAGGTGGGAAGTCACAGGGAGCAGAGGAGCAGGCTGCTGCTGCCTTCAGGTCTGCAAAGCCAGCCTCATGTCTGTACTCTATCCCTCCCGGGAAGGCTGGCTGGTCCCCTCTCCTGCTCCTGCAGACACTGGCCAGGGCCAGACCCTGGGCAGCGAGGGACATCTGTCCCTCCCTGGAAAAGAGCTGCCATTTGCCAGTGGGGCCACCACCCGAGGGTGCCTGGAGCTGCCGGAGGAGCCACGTGGACAACATGGAGAGCACATGCATGTGACTAGCAACTCTTTCCCTCCTTTGACTTCTGATCAGGGTGGAAAAGAAGGAGAGAGCACGGTTGAAAACGGTGAAGTTCCACGCCAGGACTGGCATGATTGAGTCCAACAGGGTAAGTGCCTATGTGGGGCTCAGTGGGGCACCTGGAGCCAGTAACCAGTGAGGGCAGGATGAGTCCCAGCAGCAAGAGCTCTTCATGGGGCAGCTGAAATGATCCCAATGCAAAGAGCTTTGTGATCTGTGACTGGACCTGCCCCAGGCCCACATCTGCTTGGCACAAACCCTTCACGAATATGCAGTGGTTGAGCAGAGGAGCCCAGGATGGTGTGAAAGTGCTGGGAAAGGACCCCTGTTTGGAGTGGTGGGGTGGCAGAGCCCATGGCTAGGAGCTGCCTGCAGGCAGTTCGTGAAGGTAGCTGCCCTCACACCTCACGAGCAGTGCTTAACTTGCCAACAAGGAAGGAAGGCCTGGCTACCCCTGCAGAGCTGCTGACTGCCACATCAGCTTCCCAGCATCCCTACCACATGTTTTTCTCCATGCTTAATTTTTTTTCCTGCATTACAGTTCTCATGTAATCTCCATGATTTCATTTGAGGGTAACTGCCCTGACACAGCTCCTCATTGTCTCTTCATTTTAATTTTTCCCACATGCGTTAAACACCATTGTTTTTTCTGTCCTCCYTTCCATCTCCATGTTCTTCAGTCGATCAAAACGAAACGTAAAAAGAGTTTTCGCCTCTCTCGAAAGTTTCCATTTTACAAGAGCAAAGAGAACCTGGCCCAGGAGAGCAGCGGACAGGAACGTAAGTAGCAGCTGGCCAGAGAGGGCAAGCCTGCGACCTTCAGGTCCCCTGCCCTGAGGGGAGAGATTCAGCACATTTCCATAGCCAGGGGTCCTGGCGCCTGCCTGTATTCAGGTCTGTGCTCCACAGCCGTGCCAGCAGCTAGGGAGAAACTGAAGCTTGAAACAAAAGCAACGGCTGCAGGCTGGCACTCTCTTCCTTTCTCTCGTGTTCAGTGTTTTCATCTTTTCATCCAACTTTACACCCACCTGACTCCCTGCTCTGCCTCCCCCTGCTCTCCCCGCTTTGCTGCGGGCTCTGCTCCCTTCCTCCGCCTGCCAAAGGCTGCTTCCCTCCAAGCAAGGGGCTGGCTGCCTCCTGCGGAGCTTCTCCTGTCCCTGTCAGGGCTGAGGGCCTGGGGAGGTCCCCCCTCCATCTTCCTTAGAAGTGACTTGTAGCTCTGTATTCCCACTGGAGAGCCCTTCAGAGGATTAAACCCTGTGAGAACAGGGGAGCCATGACCCTGCTAGTGGAGGAACTGCCCACCCCTGACTGAGGCACATCTTTGATAGTTGGCTGCAGACACTGGAGGTCCACAGCTCTTGCCTGGCAGCACCCTGGGACTCCCAGAAAAGACAGGACATTCAATTTGTTGCCCCAGATCCTGATGTGGGCAGCACTGGAGCTGCTCACCAAATCCAGCCCCTCCTCCAAGACGGTAAACTGCATCCACTCCTTCAGCAAGCATCCAGACTGTGGCAGTCCTCGCACCTCTGGGAAGAGGCAGTGGACAAGGCAGAGCTGTCTCTGCCCCAGTGCCAGGGTAGCAAACACATCCCCTCCCCTCTGGGGATGTCTTGGATGTCATCCAGAGGCAGGAGGTTGCTGCTGGGCTGCTCCAAGGGCTGCCTGCATCCCTCTGCTGCCCATGCCAGGCTGGTGCCAGCTTCCAGTGATCCTAGCAGCCAGCACAAGCCTCTGGCCTGTTCTGAAAGTTATGTCTGTGTGTCTGTGTATCTCTAGTAGTGCCTGGATGTGGCTGGGCTCCAGTCAGCTCCATGCTGAAGGTGGGGGCTCGCTTTTGGCCAGTCCTGCAGTGAGGTGACATACAGCATGGGGGTGGGGCAGGCCACTCTCTTTACCAGCCTGTGTCACAGACACACAGCCAGCTCCCTCCCTGTGCTCTGCCACTGACCAGCCCAGCTTGCAGCTGGGGGTCTCAGCCCCACATTTCCACAGGCTGTGCAAGCACTGGCACGTGGGGCAGCTGACACGCACAGGTGGGGAAAAATACATCCTCCTGCCACGTGTTACAGAACTGTGTGCCGTGCCTGGCCCCAGAGTGGCCAGGCTGTGCCAGGGAAGCACAGAGCCGCTGTGCCCTGCCGGTACACTCCACAAGGAGAAACACCTTGGCCCCCGTGCCAGCAGCTCGGGACTGCAACTGCTTGGTGCCAGCTGATGCTGCTGTGGCTGCCCTGCCCTCCCCAGACCCAGGGTGGCCCTTGGGGGCTCTGTGGCAGAGAGGGTGAGCTTGGGGGAGGGAGGGTCCAGCTGCACAAGGCAAGATGTTGGCTGAAGCGGGCTGATGGTGTCAGCTCTGAAAACATTTAACCTCACTTGCAGTTGCAGCTCTGGGCCGTTCTGCACTCCTGTCACTAATGCTGGTCTGGCTCTGTCTCCCCCATCCCTCTGACTTCCCTTTCCTGCGCTGTCTTCTCTCCTCCCTCCCCCTTCTTGCTGTCTGTGAAATCAGGACTTCCCTGGGTTAAGTGACGATTATTATGGAGCAAAGAACCTGAGTAAGTTGAATTCCAATGCACATTGTTCCCTTTCTGTGGCTGGCGATGCCTGGGGAATGGCCGGGCTCTGGCTGGGGCAGCTCTGCTTCCCTGGGTGCGGGGCAGGAGGAGCCCTGGGCTCTGCTCTGCTGGGGGACCCCACGTGTGCCAGCAGAGGCTGCGGGGCTTGAGGTGCCGCTGCTGCACGTGGGACGGGATGGGGGAGCTTGCGTGGGGGTGTTGGCCGTGCCCTAAGTGCCTGCTGCACCCGGGGTGAGCTGTACCTCCTCATCCTCTTCCTGCTCCTAGCTGGGTTGGTTCTTGCTTTAGCACTCGGAGCCACTGCCAGTGTGGGTGGGAGGTGGGCATGACCATGAGGAGCCTGCTCTTAGTGGGGTGGGTGACAGCATTTTAAGGTGTTCCCACCTTTCTCTGGGTTACTCAGAACTGCAAAATAATGACAGGAGCCCTCTGGCCTTCCCAGCTGGCCATGAGTTCCGTGCCAAGCTCCGCACCCCCCAACCAGTGCAGAGCCTGCCTGGGGCAGGCAGCGGCCAGCAAGCCTCTGTGGGGTGGTCGCAGCACTAGGATCAGCCTGAGCAAGCAAAGCCCCAAACTCTGTCCCATCCTGTCACTGTCTCGTCTCTGTGCGTCCCAGCCCCGTCCCCAGAGGTAGGCTCCCCCACCCTGTGCTGGCACGGAGCCGTGCCCTCCCCTGCCCGCTGTGTGCATGCTGCACCTGCTCCCCTGCCAGCRTTCTCCTCCCTATTCACTCCACCTTCCCTCGGCCTGGGGAGCCCAGTGCCTTCACATCTGCCAGGCAGACCCTCCTGGCATCCCTGTCTTCTCCTGGAGAAGCCTCCCCCTGCATGTTCCYGGTATGCCAGCAAAGGGTGAAAGATGCCGCCCTTGCCCATGTGGCACAGACCGTCCCAGTGGGTGCTGGGCTGCAGGTTTTTCGGGAGGCCAGTGCTGTCCTGCCCTTGGTCAGTAGTGCTGGGTGACAGCCGGGGTGCCCCCGTGCCTCCTGCCCAGGCTCCTTCTGAAGGGGATCTCTCTGGTTGCTTTGCAGAGGGCGTGACATCAAACACCAGTGACAGCGAGAGCAGTTCCAGTAAGTGTGTGTCCGCCTGCTCTCCCGCCCCGTGTACGTGTGTGTCCCTGTATGAGTGTGCATGTGTTGGCACTTCCATCTTGTCTTGTCCCAGTGGTGGTTCTGTTCGGAGGCTGGTCCTTCCTGCTGGTGACACTGAGATGCTGCGGCCAGCTCCCTTCTCGGAGCCAGGAAGAGCAGGGGCTGGGGAGCAGGAACGAACCTGCCTGCTTCACTGCTCTCTCCTGGCTGCAGGGCTCTGCTCCAAGGCTGGGTGGTGGGTTCCCAGTCCGTGGTGGTCCCCCCCATCATTCCTGTCTGCTACAGGAATCAATGGCCAGAGGCCAGGGCTGTAGCATAGGTGGCTCCTGGAGCCCAAGCCTGTACAAGAGCATGGGGTCCATCTGCAACAGATGCTCCCTTTGTCCCCAGAAAGTTCTCTAAATACCTGCAGGGAGGAAACTACATCCCAACGGGCTGGAAGCCTGCGGTGGTGGGGGAGGGAAAGAGGAGGCTTGACCCGGAGCTGGGACATGAATAATTAAAGTCGCTCCAGGGCTCATAACTGCATGCCCGTCATGCTTCACATCCGTGGGTGGAGTGATGGGGACAGCCTGGAGTGTCCCCAGAGCTGTGGGAGGCTGGAGGGGCAGGAGCCAGCTCCTCACAGCTGCAGAGGGGCTGGAGAGCTGCTGCAAGTGCTCACCTACCTCTCCCTGGCTCTGTTGTAGAAGGACAAGAGGACACCATCCTGTCATACGAGCCAGTGACGCGGCAAGAAAGTAAGTCCTGAGCTGAAGTGCTCCGTGCCCGCTCCAGTGTGGCCACCTGTGTCCCCAGCACAGCCAGGGTGTCCGGTGTGCCCTCCCCTCCTGTCATACCAGCACGGCACTGGGTGGATGCAGTAGTCTCAGGCATTGCGTGCAGCAGGGGAGCCAGGTGTGCACAGCTTTCCCTGGCCTTGACTGCTCCTTTTTAATCAACAGAAAAGATTTGTGACATGGTCACAAAGACCAAGGGACAGATCCAGAGCTAAAACTGAGCTGGGCTTTAGTCCCCAGCTGAGGACAGGATTATCCCTTCCTGCCTGAGACCAGGTCCCTGCTGCAGAGCAACCCTCCCCCGGCCCCAGCCCTCAGCCTTTAACCCTGCTTGATGCTCAATCCCTGCAGACCCTTTTGCAGGCTGAATAGTCCCAGCCTCGGTGGTCTGTCCTTGCCAGAAGCTGGATCTGACTCTTAGGCTCCCGTCACTCCCCCAGCTCCGTGGCATCCTCGCCCAGCTGTCCTGGTTGCCTGGCTCCTGCCCCAAGCAAGGGAGCAGCTTTGCTGATCCGCGACCCTGGAGACCTGCAGAACCTTCCCCGGGGCCACGCAGATGGTTTGGGTCAGATGGGAAGGACATGTTGACCGTGACCAGGAGGAGATAAACTCGCACGGAGGAGGCACCTTTGGGTGCCCATGTGAGCAAGAGCACCCACTGCCAGCAGGGAGAGGGCAGGTCGATGCCAAAAGTGGCAGTAGGGTCAGCTGCCCGCAGCACAGGTGGGGCCTCAGGCTGTGGCTCTTGTTCGCAGTTCACTATGCGAGGCCGGTGATCATCCTGGGGCCGACGAAGGACCGAATTAACGATGACCTCATCTCTGAATTCCCACACAAGTTTGGTTCCTGCGTGCCCCGTAAGTCCCAGCCGGCGCTCAGTGCCCTTGCTGGAGGGAGGGGAGAGCGGTGGCTCTGCTCCTTGCAGAGTCTTGCCCATGGCATGGGGAGGGGGCCGGGAGCACAGGTGGGCTTTCTCCCTCCTGGTTTGCTGTGTGTCACTCCGCGTTCACTCTTGATGCCCACTCTCCTGCAGACACTACCAGGCCTCGGCGCGAGAACGAGGTGGATGGGCAGGACTACCACTTTGTCGTATCCCGGGAACAGATGGAGAAAGATATCCAGGACAACAAGTTCATAGAGGCTGGGCAGTTCAATGACAACCTCTATGGGACCAGCATTCAGTCAGTGCGAGCAGTGGCAGAGAGGGTGAGTGTTGGGTGGCCTTTTTGGGATGGGGACGCATCCAGCCTGAACCCACATGCGTTGGACAGCTCCCCTCCTTTCCSCATGTTGTTAAAGAAGGGCTGTGACCACATGAAGCAAGCACGGCACGAGCCTCTCCTCCCTCCAGAGTGCTGCCAAGCCGTGTGGCTGCTCCTCTCAGCCATGTTACTCTACCTGGGTGTGGTACCTCTGTCGTCCAAACTGCCGAAAGCCCAGCACTGGTGGCCCAGCCTTGTGCTCGGGAGCTCACAGGACAAAGGTACCCAGTGCCCTCGAAGCAGTAGCGTTCCTCTGGAAGAGTCCYGGAGTTACGCAGGGCTTGTAAATAGTTTCACATGTGCAGACAAAGATTCAGTCCCTTTGCATTGCTGCTGTCCTGCCCTAAGCAG
Source organism: Amblyornis subalaris (assembly GCA_018881555.1). Classification (NCBI taxonomy): domain Eukaryota; kingdom Metazoa; phylum Chordata; class Aves; order Passeriformes; family Ptilonorhynchidae; genus Amblyornis; species Amblyornis subalaris. The sequence continues at coordinate 492,703 of JACAXG010000241.1, forward strand.
GCAGGAATGTGAGGCCACTGGGAGCTGGCTTGTGTCTCAGGACTGGGGTTTCATCTTTGTGGCTCCTCCCCTTTTAAGCACATCTGTATGAGCAAGCTGTTTCCTGCACGAAGCAGACTGTGTGGGTAGGTCTGATCCCGATTGTCTCCTTTCCAGGGGAAGCACTGCATCCTGGATGTGTCTGGCAATGCTATCAAGAGGTTGCGACAAGCACAACTTTATCCCATTGCCATTTTCATCAAACCAAAATCCATTGAAGCCCTCATGTAAGTGCAGCACCGTGTTCTGTGCCTCTCCAGCTGCTGCTGTGCTGCTCCTGGCCCTGGGTAGTGCAGGCTGGAAAGTTTATGAGAGCTGGGCTTGCAACTCTTCTGAGCAGCAGCAGCAGAGAATATTGTCTGTGAGGAAATTCAACAGCTTGATATTGACCCTGAGATCAGAAGAGACTCTGCTGGCACCAATGGGACTGGGAAAACCCCTCTCAAGCCAGAAGGGGTCAAATTGCTTAGTTCTGTGTTTTATGAAGATGAGGAAACCTAGGCAGGGAGGGTGGTGACAGGCTCTGGAAAAGCAGGGAGACTTCTGCAGTGGTCTTGCAAATTTAGGGAATTGTCTTGATTTGAATTCACTTCTATGCTATGGTGCAGGGGGAGAGGGTGGTGGCAGTGGGAAGAACTGCTGGAAGTTGAGATGAAGTCCCAAGGCAGCTTGGAGCGTGTGGGGAAGGGCTCTGCCTTTGAGAGCTGGGTCCTGCACAGCTTCTGTTCCTGTGAGCAGAGGATTCCCAGGCACCCTCGCCCTGTGGGCTATTTTTGCTTCTGTTCATTGCTAAGAAAAAGAGCTAAAAAGTTTCTATTTTTTGTGCGTGGCAGGGAGATGAACCGGAGACAGACATATGAACAGGCCAACAAGGTCTTTGACAAAGCCATGAAACTTGAGCAAGAGTTTGGAGAATATTTTACAGGTGAGTGTCCTGAGCAGGCTTGTATCTGATTTACTTCATTTTTCCATCCAGCAGCTGTGACCTCTCTACCAGCACTGTCCTACTGCAGGGTCATGGGAAAATGTCCAGCTTCAGCAAAGCAAATAAGAAATGGCACTTTGCCAGGAGGGCTCTGCAAGGGGACTGCTCCAAGATCAGTGGATAAGAGTAAACCAGTTGTGGAGAAGGAGACAAGTTGTCAGGCAGGATTTTCTGAGTTTGTGAAAGCTAATCACCAACTTTAACAATAATAAAAGATCTAAAAATCCCCGGGCAGGGGAAGCACAGCAGAGATTCAGTGTGGTGCAAGCCTACAGGAAGTAAACTCCCTGCGTGGGAAAAAAAGGGGAGCATTTTCAAATGGAGAAAAGAGTAGTTTCTAAAGAAGGAGGATAAAAAATTAGTGACCTAAATGGTGGAGACAGTCCTGAGTTATTACAAAACATCTACCGAAAAAGACTGGAAGTTTGGCTGGCTTCCTAAGTAGTCTTTGCTGAAGAGCCAGTTAGGGGCTGCTGAGACTTTGTGCCTGCTGAGACGAGCTGCTCATGACACAGGCATCCTTGTGCATTAAGAAACTAATGTTTGTAACATGCTTAATTCTGGAAAATCACAGACAGGTGAAGAGGCAGAGAAACTGGTCTTCCATCTCCAGTGCAGTTAACTGTTTTTTCTTAATTGAGGAGAGATAATGTTGCCAAACCCTGTATTACCCACCTAACAGCTACTGGGAATAACCCCAAGCAGGATATTTTCCAAAAATTGATTTCAGCTGGGCAAATGTCTGGATACAAACAGGGTGAGCTTTCCCCATACCTCCTGTCCTGGGCAGCAGCTCCAGAGCTGCTGGCTGTTCTTCCAGGAAGACGTGCCACAGTTTTGCAGGCTCTCGACATGCCACTGTGCACTTGGAGGGTGAGTTTGAGGTTGACCTGGGGAAGGAATGCTGTTGGCTGAAATGTGTTATTGGAAGAACTGGATAATGGGCAGAGRGATGGTCACAAGTTTTGTGCCACCAGCTTAGAGTGAGGGAACAGGGAATGCTGGAGGATGGTCCTGGCCGGATTACTGAGGCAGACTGGATTACCAGAAAGCTTTGGCCGTTCATGTGCATCTTCCTGTGATGTAAGAAGCACAGTGAAGTGCCTCGTGCTGTGTCTGTGCTAAGCAGCAAGACTGGGCACGAGTTGCTGCTGGGAGCGGCGGCCGTACAAGGGTCTGTCCCAGCCTGACAGCGCTGCATTCCCACCCCGCAGCAGAGGAAGAGCAGACGTGAGGAGCCCTCAGCAGCCGGCCAGAGGGAACACCAGAGGGAAGGGACAAAGCCAGCCCCTCAGGGCAGGTGCACCCCAGCCGCCCTGCCCCAGCCCAGCCTTCCCTCACTCTGGTTCAGCACAGCCGTGGCGGTGCCAGGCCCAGCTGCAGCCTCAGCGCGGTGCCTGACACAGTTTGCAAAGCTGATTAGCCCGGTGTGGAGAGCCCAGCCGGCCCTGCACACACCCAGGAGCTCTGCCAGCCGGGATCAGCGCTGGCTAATCCCCGCCGAGGTGCTGCTTTAACCCTCTGTGTCACCGGGCCCATCGCAGCTCCTCCGACACCGCCTGCTTCAGTCCCTGCTGGCTGTGCCCTCCGGCCCCTCTGGGCAGTGGGAAGGCTCTCACATAACTCGGGGCAGTGCTGCCTGGTGCTCAAGGTCTTGCTTGTTCTCTTCTCTTCCAGCCATTGTACAAGGAGACTCTCTTGAAGAAATTTACAGCAAAATCAAACAGATCATTGAGGACCAGTCCGGGCACTACATCTGGGTCCCGTCCCCAGAGAAGCTCTGAAGATGTCCCCCACCTGCTTCTCTGTGAGCAGAAGATCTCCGAAGTCCCACCCATCCAAGCCCTCTGCCCCGAGGGGGAGGGATATGAAAACTATTCCTGCTCCCTTTTTTAGATCGTCGCAAAATTGAGTTTTCTAGTCCTGTTTCTTTTGTTGGGATGAACTCATATCATTCATCACGTGACTGTTCCCACCATTCCTGCATGGACCTTCCCACTGCTCCATTAGAGACAGATGAGAACCCATTCAAGGTCGTTTTTTTATTATTATTATTATTATTATATTATTATTATWWTATTATTATTAACTAAACAAAGAATCAAGATGGGAGGAGGCGGCTAAGGACTAATGTAAGAAACAAGTGAAACAATGGACTCTGAACACATGAGCTGGTATCAGAGCTCCAGGGGCGTTTTTCCAAGTGTGACTGTCTAGCAGCTCTGAACAGTGTGACAGACGGGCAGCAGAAAGCATTTTATTTATCTGTATATGTAATTTATATATAATATATAGAGAGATATTATATATATATTATATATATATATGTACGTGGACTAGGAAATCTGAGGGACCTCTCTGAAAAGGTATTGTATTATTGCAAGGTTCTCTCAGTTCCTCTGTCCCAACCGCTTGGCGTAGGGAGTCCACTTGGGCAGGAAGAGCTCAAAACGGTACCAGGTGCTTTGGAAACATCTCCCGTCCAGGCCAGTTCCCTGCAGCCACCCTGGGTCTGAGACAGAGCAGAGACTGGTGCTGCCTGTGCAGGAGGGACCAGAGCAAGGAGCAGCAGCTGGCCTGAGAGAGGCTGGGAGACAGAGACTGAGCAGGAGGCTGCGGAGAAAGAGAATGGATGATACTACATATTAAATTGCACATTGTTTTACACACCACCTTACGTGTTTGCATGAGAGGTTTCCTTTTGGTTCTATTTTTTTAAGCTGATTTTAAACCAAAACCATATTGTGTTGTTGTGTTGGCTTTTTTTAATTATTATTATTATTATTATTCCATTTTTCTCTTGTTAATGATGAACTGAATGGGTATAAAATCCAGTTTTTTAACTTATTTTTTAAGCTGGCTCTATTGTAAATAGAATCTAGATCTGTGGTGTTTAGTTAAGAAATACTTTACTGGCCACATGGAACAAATGTACTCACTGTCCTGTGTTGCTGTGAAAAACCTAGGATGTTGGACTGGCTCTGCACCTGTGGGTGCAGGTGGAATGACCCATTCTGGCTTGTGGCAGCACACTGGCATTCCCTTCTGCATTAGCCACTGGCAGGAAAAGCCCCCAGCTGTGCCTTGGATGGACACTCACATTTTCCAGATCAGTAACAGAATTGAAAAACTTCCTCTCTTCCCTGCTCCATGCCAAATTCCCGGCTCTGCTGCGTGCGGGTGCCGGTGGTGGCTCTCCCAGTGGAAGGGCCGTCCTTCCAGCACAGCAGGACCTCGCCTGTGGCGCCGGGAGCCGAGGCTTGGCGGGTGACTGCGTGGCCGCCGTGCCCGGCTCTGTCTGTGACATCTCTGTGTAAATCCTGTTGCTRAAGCTGGGCTCTGCTCCCTCGCTCAAGGCCACCCCAAAGGCTCGAAGTGGTGTCGTGTGCTCGCAGGCTGAGGGACAGGAGGGCGCAGAGCTGCCCCATCCGCTGGGCACTGGGATTTTTCAGGAAAGGCGACTGTTGGCACCAAGACACTTGGCCCTAAGCTCAGACATGTCTGTCTTTGAGGACACTTTGGCTTCCGTGCTTGAGCGGGGCTCCAGCGAGGCAATAGACCCTTGTGTGAAGCTGGGGAGACTCTCATGGCCTTTGAGGAGCGTGTTGCCGGTTGTTCATAGTTCAGGTACAAGTGCTCCCACCTTACAAAGAGCCGGCAAATGCTGTTGCTCAGACAGTGCCATGCACCACAACACAGGAGGTCACTATCCAAGCACGAGCAGGTAAGTCTTCTCTCCCCCTATCTGGCAGGGATAGGTGAGGGCACAGGGTGCTGGTCCCTCTCCCAGCGGCGATGCTTCTCAGTGTATCGGTCGGAGCCCGGCACGCACAGGCCATGGTTCAGTGTGAGCAAGAACTGCTGTAAGACTCTCCACGTGCTGCCTGGGGAGAAGCTTCCTTTGCCTGTCCTGCATCCCAAGGAGCCCTGCAGGGACCAAGCAGCTTCTGGGGCCAGGACACAGCGCTGCGGGAGAGATGCAGCCGTGAGCGCTGGATTCTGCTGTCGGTGGGACCGACCCTAGAGGAGCACATGGAACTTTGGCAATGGATTCCTGTCTGGCGTCCAGCCCCCTGCCCCGCTGGTCCTGCTCCAGCTGCTATAAGTGTCGGTCCCTGAAGAAGTGGAGTAAGTGAAACAAAAGTCCTTAAGGTGCTAGTCACACATTCCTGTCTTTTTTTTTTGTTTTTTTCTTTTTTCTGTTTTTTCCTAATAGCCTGTCTCCCTCTATCAAGTCACGTGGAGAAAAAGATGATGTACTCCATGGCATAGCTGACAGTATCGAATCGATCATGACAACAGTAGTTGGTTAACAGTGTTTCTTCCAAGGAGACATATATTTTTAATAAACAGAGAGTTGCAAAGAACTCTTGTCTTTGAGACCTTCTTGTGGAGTCCTTCATTGTGTACCAGATCTGGGTTGTTTGGTGCTGATCTTAGCAACACTTGATATGGTCTCTCTATAGCAAACTGAAGTGCTGACAATGGTTTAGAAAAAAAAAATTGCTTTTTTTAATATAAAAGGTGGTACCTGAGAACTTGCCTAGTGGAAAAAGGAAATCTAAAAAAAATTTTGAAAATAAAAGAGAAAATAAAAGAAAGGAAGTGGGCTTATCTAGAGCTGTAACCAGGCCACTGAAAAGTGCTTTTGGTTGGGTTGTTTTAACACAGGTTGAGTCTGGCCTGATGGCATGACACCATAAATGAATTTTGGGTCATGGCTGGAAATTGTGGGGAGGTTGCTTTACAAAATAATAGGGTTTATATGCTGCTACATAATTGTTCCTGTATTGGATATAAAGACAGCAAAGTAAATACATAGTCCAGCTAATATAGAGCTGCTTTTTACAGTTTTAACATGCTGTTTAGATATCAGAGAGAAAAAAAAATTTGTAAAGACAACTAGTATCATTTTTGGTATCTTCAAGTGCAGAGAAAAGGAGTGTTCAGTGGAAGACAAATGTGGTTAAAGGAGTATCACAGTACTTTTGTGCCTGAATCTGCTTTGGCATTTCGCTGAGGTGACAGAAAGGTGAGAGGGGTTTGTTTTTTAAATACTAAATTTCTTTTTTACTTTCAAACTGCACAGAAGAGAAGCAAATTGAGATTTCAGGGGAACAAGGATGTTGTACCGACTGAGCATGGGCGTACAGTTTGCTGACCGTTCAGCTTGTGAAGCTCATTGGACAAATTAAAAACCATTTAGAAACTCCTTTAACCGATCAGATCAACAGCCTCGTGGTGGTAGTTGTCCACAAAACACCGGAAGATTAAGCAGTTGCTAAGCAGATCTGATGCTAGAATTACCACTCAAAAATCAAGCAGTTTGCTTGCACAGTGACGGATTTGGAATGATGAAGCAGCACAGAAACATTGTCTGTTGCTGGCTGCCCCAGTGGCTTTCAGGCTGCTCTGCCCAGTCCATGGTTAGTGCCAGCAACTCTGAGCTGCAGCTTGTGGATCTGCAGACACTCCTCCCGTCACAAACCATGATGTGTCCTGAACTCATGTGTCATCTCGATCTGCTCTGACAGGGAACCATTCAGGTTCCAGTGGGGAGAGGAACACGGGGTTGTGTTCTCAAATAAACCCTGTCACTCCTGTAAGGCAGAGACAACCACTGGAAGAGAAATCAGCATGCAAAGAGGGTGGCWTGAAGAAAGAACTTGCTCTGTTGAYGCTTTGTAACAACTATTTTTCTGGTTAAGGACAAATTGCTCTGCCTACCTTAGCAAACTCCTGGCTCAAACAATAGCAGAGCATTGTCCTGATCATGGTCCTGTCTAGTTGTGAAATGTAGGGACTAGTTCTTTTCTCTCTCAAGATGTCCTGCTACAGCTGCCTGCAACAGGCATGAAACTAATCTGCCCTAAGACACTTGTAGAAAATTAGACTGTAAGCTGCTTGTGCTATAGAGAAACATGTCTGTGCTTCTGTGTGCAGCTCTGGATAATTAACTGTCTTGGCCTTAGGTAAGCAGCGGAACACAGGATCTGTGAGGCCACTGGAAGAGGGGCTTTGAAGGAATTTAATTATAATTTTCTCAAAAATTTTCTCCCCGTTGATGGAGCAGTCTTAGATACAGCCTTTGCTGCTAATGACGCTCGGCAGCACAATCTTCAAGGACTGCTGTTCTCTGCTTTCCTCAGGCTCTCACAGCAGGATTCATGGCACTGAAGCATCTGCTGTGAAGCAGGTAAAGTTATCATCATGTCAAAGGTGTCTCTTTCCTTGAAGAATCCTTGGGTACCCCTTGACCTTTAGTGTTTATTTATATCCCTTGCCTTCAAAATGAGGGTCATGTTTACCTTTAGGTTTTTTAACCCTAAGGAAAAACATTGTTTGGGTTAATCAGTGCAGCATCTCTTACTGGTACAAGCACACAGGAGCACTTATGGGACTTGCAGTACCTGTTTGGGGCCACACTTGGCTCAGCACGAGGGTGACTGTGGTATTTTCCCCCTTAGTTCCACTGCACTACTTGACAAAAGCTTCTGCTCAATCCTCTAATGAGCTTCAGCCCTCTTCCAATTACCTTGATTTCTGATTACTGTGCCCACTTAAACTCTAAGTGTCAGGGGCCAGGCTGGCCCCTGTTTCTTTCCTGCCTCTCCCGAATGCTCAATGCAGCCACAACCAGCAAAGCCCTTCCCACACTGTCTGGTGGGAGGTGGCCCGAGGTGCACCGGCAATGGAAATCTGCCGGAGAGGCACTGCTCCTGCTGCAGATGCCTCTGCGTGAGAGGTGGTAGAAGGGGTCTGGGGCTCAGCAGCTAGGGTGGTATCTTCTCTGCCCTGCCCCATTCCCAGACTCTTCTCAGCAAGGACTTTTTTGCCCTGGGCAGGTTCCCTGCAGCCACGTTCCCAGATGCTCAGTTGAGTTGCAGAAATGCCCTCTCCCTGGACCTGTTCTCCAATTCACACTACACTTCCCTTGTTGCTCCTCCCCAAAYGGTTAAGAAATTATCAGATTAGGAAAAAAAAGACAGGGCATAAAATACAGGCTGGRGAAAGGGGGGAAATTTGTGACCTCCTGCCCTAGAGGATCCATTTCTGTTCTCAGAAGCAGGAAGGACTCTGCAGTTACAGGATCGGTGTCCAGCACACCCTGTAGCTTCCACACTGATGTGTAAATAGGAAACTACTGCTGCAATGCCACCCTCTGGAGCCATCTGTGCACATCCAGTGATGAGCACAAAGGTTCTCTGAGCTGAAAGAAAACAGGGATCAATGAAAAGGTAAGACTGGGGGAGGAATGAGCAGCACTATTTTTTTTTTCAGGTCAGCTGTTGGTGGTTTAAAAAGATTTATAACCCACAGTCACCCCGGATGGGCTACTGAACTATAAAGCACCATTTAGCCTAGTAAAATAACCTGGACTGGGCTGCATCTGCACCAGCAAACACCTGCAAAGGTGTGATTGCACACAAACTACCTATTGGGAACAGCCACTGGAAATACAACTAATTACAGTCTGATTCAACTAGGAGAGGAATTCTTGCCCTACTTAAACCCTATGGTAAATACTAAGCCTGGAATAAAATGTACTCTGTAAAAATGTGCAGGAAGAGATAAGTACTATCAGCAGAGTCTGTAAGTGATCTGCTCTGGGCTCTTTAGTGAAGTCTATGTGTAGCACAAAAGAAATCAAACTGAGTATCTCCAAGGAAAAAATTCAACCAGCCATTCTGGCTGTAGGCAAACCCACATCTAGTGCTTGCTGCCTTCTATGGCTGTGTGTAATTACCTCCGTGCACTTGCTGGGCAAACGTGACCTTTCTCATTAGGTACAGTGTGACACTTTTGCCTGTTTATGTGTGTGTGCAAGTCAGAACTGAGAACAATAATTAAAGCCAGTCTGGCAGGCTCCAAGGAGATGCTGCAAGCAGGATGGATACCTCTGAGTCTGTGACATCGTTTACAGTCCCCCACTGATGTGATGCAGCATGGATCTCCAAAACTGTGCCTCCAGATGAATTCTCTGTGACATTTGAGACCTGGATTTTTATGAATTCAAAGGTGTTTCTTAGTTAAACAGGCAGCACACTGAGCATTAGAGATCTGAAAGCAGTGTCTCACAAAGACCCAAACTCTATCTTTACACTAAACAGGTCCATCCTCCTGTTAAGGAAGGCTCCTGTGTGACCCTTCAGCTGCCACTCCTGGGGTCACACTCGCACACCCCAGAGTGCCACTGCTGGGACTGAAGCCTGTTTGCAGCAGTGAGTTGATGGGGCCCTGTTTGGCTCCCTGCACACCCCACACTCACAACCAGACAGGATTCCTCACTGGCTCCATCCCTGGTTTCCCGTAGCCAAGTCCCAGACACTTGGGGCTGACTTGCTGAGCACGTGCCTGGCCCAGAGTTCCGTGACCTTGGAGGGAGCAGTGCAGCCCTCACAGCAGTGCCACTGAGAGCTTCAGCTTTTCACCTGAGCTCAGTAATGCTGTTCTTTTCTATTCCAGCTGACTGTGAAACCAGCAAACAGCTCTGAATCCTTGTCCATGCTGAAATGGACTGGAAACTAAACAATCTGATAAATATTTATGGAGCAAGGCAGCCATGACAACCAGAGGAGATGGAACACTTTTAAAATAGTTTTAATGTTCTCATTGCCACTTACTACTAAAATCAGATATTTAAACCAACCTGTTACACAACAGCAGAGGCATCTCATGAAAAAGTTAAATATTTTTTTCTAACTGTTAAATAGCTCCAGAGAATGAAAATTATTCCCCAGAGAAAAACAATCACATTTATTGAATAAACACTTCCTAAAAAGTACATAGCTTCTTTGACAACAAGGAGATCCCGGTTTCTTTTCCAGTGCTCCCATGACCCTGTGCCTTCACAGAGCCAACGGCCTCTTTCATTCAGCAGAACATTTCCAAGAGAGACTGCTTTCCTTTTTTGTAGTTGTGGCTGTCATTACTCTTCATTTGGAATAAATCCTTTTGCTCTGTCCAGTTTGTCCAGAACCTCACTATAAAGGCCAATCATCTGGAGAATACAAGCACCACAGTTGTCAACGAGGATGGATAAAAATGTACCATTCAACTAAGTGACAGGGAACAGAAGCAAGGGAATAGGTGAGACTACCACCACCTTAAATTTCAGATTGATGTTTTGGCACAAAAAATACAATGATTTAGAAAAAAATAGTTAGATCAGTGCAACCTAACAAAAGCGGTCTTATTTACACTGTCATAAAGCATAGTTTATATCTGAGTCTTATATCAGTGCRTAAACCTATTCACCAAATCACAGAAGGTAGGAGTTGATGTTGAGGTTGGAAGTGACTTCTTATTGTCAACCCTTATTGTCTCAAATGATGTATTTAAAATGGTATAAGAAAATCAGGAAACCCTTTGATTGCTCAGCTTGTGCGTAAGAGTATGAATGGTGACACCAGCCAGGCCCTGTGTTGCAATCTAGACAGGAGCACAGCCAAAAGCTGTAGAAAGCAGCTTATTTGTGACAGAGTAAGAAAAAGTGTCATTGCAAAGTGTTGTCTACAAAGGTACCAGCCTGGAAATTTCTCCCTCACAGGAAGTGGCTAAGCTACACCCAAGAAGATGAGCTTTGGTGATTTTCTTCACACCAGCTTAAACCCTATTTATAAAACCTTAGATTACACTAGAAACCAAGCCTGAAAGTATTCGTACAACAGCTGATTTAAGTAAACTGGTACAGCACCTTGACTTTAGTTGGAGCAGGCAAAGGTACAAGAGTCCTGCCACGGCCACAAATAGTCAGAAGTTTATTTGCAGTCAGCCATTTACCTCATCCTACACTACATTACTCTTTCTATTGTCTATCAAAACCTTTCTGGCCTCACTTTGAAAAAATCTTTTAGCAGCAGGCTCCCCCAAAATATTTATGTACCATGATTCTTCTGAAACTCTAAAGATCATCAGTAGTGATTTCTTCACCCAGATCAACATCTCAAATTCAGGGCAGACATCCAATGCCATATCCTCAAATCCCCCTGGGTACACTTACATGGCCTTCATAGCTTTTCTTCAGAGATCCTAAGTGATTGAGGAAACGCATTCCCAATGCACACCACTGCTCAGCTTCCTTGTATTTACCAACAGTATACTGAAATATTCCTGTATTCCAGGCTCTTGCCATCAACCAAAGGATCTCCATCTCGGGGTAAGCATCCTGAGSCAGCAAACAAGCAGCAGAAGCTCATCAGAAATCAGAATCTTCACTTTAAAACTGACAAGTCAAGAGYGTGTTAGAGTTTAGTTTTAGAGTGGGAAAACAGTTGGGTTTTTTCCTCTTCAGCAAAGGGAAAAAAAGCCCTTACAAACTCCAGGGAAATTTGTAATGCAGTACTAAATATCCAAGAGACATTTCTTTTGAGGTAATTTCAGTGTATCTTTTACTGAAGAAGTCTTAGCAGCTCCACATATAACATTATATAATGTTCATTTTACTAATTATTCTCAGTCTAATAAGAATTTTTTTCAAAGGTGCTCAGGATCATCTCCCAATCTCTTGTTTTCTGTTCAACTTACTGTGCTGCTGACTACACTCAGAGCATCTTCAAAGTAATCCCACACCTCCTGCAGCACACAAGTATCCAAGTCTGTCAATCCAGTCGGCAAAGAAATGTTAATCAAACTATGTAAGCATTTGCTGAGAATTGAAAGAGAGCAAAAGAGGAAATGTTAAATACCACGTGCACAAACAGTTACYTTTTAGTATCAGTAGCACACTGACTTATGTGTCTATGATTGTCAGACAGACAACTCTACCTTGGTGCTTACTACACTCACATTCTTGTAGCAGAAACATACATTTTCCTAGGATCAGATCTCAATTCATTCAAAMCATGCAAAAGCAGAGCCAAGAGCAGCAAGCAGTACTTAATTATTTTCACTGCTGGTCTCTAAAGTAACACAAAAGGAAAAACACAGTATTTCCTAAGGTGCTACACATGACAGCAAGAAAAAAGTACCTTTTCTAACTTCACCAACAAGAACCAAGTAGGCAGCATCCTCAGAAAAACAATAATAAATTCATGGCTTCTGAAAACAGCTCTATCTTTCTCAGTGTGAAGTGAGAAAGGCAGTATCAACAGTTGCCTTTGCCAAGCACTTACTGCATGGAACTTGGAAAGGATAAATAACACATAAATATGATAAATAAATCACATATGTACTATGGCATCATATCACTAACTTACAGCTCATGGCTTTCTTCTCAACCCTTCATTTCYCTTCATTGTCTTTGTAAAACCTAGTTCACTACTGCAGAGTAACATTTGAAATGAACACCTTCCTCACAAGAAACAGCCAGAGACCTCTTCTGGATCCAGCTTTCATTTACCTTCCTCAATAGATTAATTTATTGGAAATAAAACTGTGCCAGAAAATATGCCAAGTAAGCAAACTGCAGTTAACACATCTATTAGACATTCATCCTTCAGAGGTACATTGGTTGGCCAGCAAGAAGTGGAACCTTGCATATAAAGTAAAATCCACTTCTTTTCAAATTGCAGGCTTGATTCCCTGTCAGCATTTCCAGTCACAGGCTCATGGCAAAGCTGTGTGATAACACTAACCTAAATTTCACAGCATCAATGACAGTCTGCTTTCTGTGAAGGTTGAGTGCACTCTTGAGAGCTTTCTTACACAGTACAGGATACCGAGCTGGAGATTCCATTGCTAATGCTTAAAAGTAAAAGAAAATAGAGAAGAATAAAAGCTAAATTACTGAGGTCAGACTTCGATCTCATAGGTCACTAAAATAGGCACAGTATAGAGAAGTGCTATCTACAAATTGACTACACAAACTTTAAGTAGAAACTTTAAGTTATCTTAGTGGCTTAAATATACTTAAAATATCTAACCAAAGCCACACCCAAAACTTCTGTACTGGGGCACCAATCAGTGAGGGTCGTTCTCTGGCCTTTGCCAGTTTGGAGCTTGTAAAAGTTTATCTAAAAAATTTTTTCCAGACTCACAACCTATGAGTGTCTCAGGGTCTAGAAATGGAAGGATATGGYAACATTCTGGTTCATCATCCACATAATACGGTATTTCAAAATACAGCTTTCCTAGTGTTGCTGAGATCCTAAGCATCTTTGCTTCAGGACAAAATAGATATGGTTAGAACAATTTTCTGCATGTTGTACAATACATGATAATCCTAGTCGCCTCAAATGAACAGGAAAGAGAAATGAAAACTTTTTTTTTGTGACTTGCAGATCTATAAAAGTCCTTACATGCAATGATTTCTAGTGTCTTGATTTCTATTTGTGGTTGCTCCCAAACTGACTCCATAAGGTTGTGAAGTGTTGGATCATTCAACTTGGATCTTGCTTCAAATTCATAAAGCAGCAACAATGTGTCTGTTGGGTCTTTAGCAAAATCTCCTATAAGAGAGACAGGATTGCCTGTATGTAATGATGAATTTTCTCAAAGCCACAGGGTGTACTATAGGGCATAAATTTTGCTTACAACAGGCAGGAAAACCATGAAGGTACTCATATTTAACAGCAGAGCAAATGGAACTTGCCCGTCAAGGAATGCCTAATGGAATTTTCCTATCAAGATCCTACCAAAAAAAGTGACCCATGCATCTGCTAGGCTAACAGTCACTTAGCATCTCAGCTGTCAGCTGAAAGCATGCCAGTCTCCAGTGATACCTGATCTACACCAACATGGAATACTCAGGGAACAGAGGATGGGGTTTGGCACTTCCAAGTATGCTCCAGGATCTTCTGTATTCTGAAATGCCTTACATGGGAAGAGGATCTAGTAAAAGTGTTATAACAGTGCAAGAGCAACTCCACTCTGGAGCAAAAAGCTTGGAATTTCTTAACATYCAGGACAGAACCACCAACCCAACTTTACTCTGGAAGTTCCACACTTCCCAGCACCTTTMCAATAAAAAGCCTGCAATGACATGCAAAAAACAATCGCTGCTTTCACCAATTCTTTTACCTTATTGTCATCTATCTACTCCAATAATCTTAATCTGAGATGAATTCCACATGCTCTGTATTTGTCATTAATATTGTGACTGAGTTCCATGTGCTGAACAGACACACTTTGTAGCTTACCTGTTAATTTCAGAACCTTCCATATCTCCTTGCATGTCTGAAGATGTTGAAGGGCCTGACTAAAAAGCGCCGTCTATTTTACAAAAYGTAAGAAATTATTTTTGTCATAGTTTTAAAAGAAAAAGGAATAATTATGTCACAACTAACTATAAAATAAATTAAGAACCAGCCTAGTTAGTAAATCACCTACACCAGTTACTGTTTTGGGGGTGTTTTTTTCTCTTTTCCAAAGATCTCCACATCTCAGACAAAACAACTTCACATTGAACATTTCACTGGTCCAGAAAGAACCATACATGTTCCTATGGGACATAAATTGTTTTCTCTCCCAAGCATAAAATAGTGCTGTTGASACTGACAAACTACTAAATGCCACAACACAAATTGCTGTGCATTGCCCTCCACATAAGTTTCTACAATCGCTCTATCCCAGACTTCCCTATTTCCTTCACAACCACTGTACATTTTCCTTAATCTTCTTACCACAGTAAGAACAATGCCCTCTTCCYCCCCCCAAAAAAAGATGTACGCATAAAAACTAAAAAAAAAAATTGAGTTTTATCMGGACCACAGTGGTAACTACTTCCAGCAACAGCAGTAATTGTCTTTCTGACTAATCCACATTTAGCAGCACACTCCTTACAATATACATATGGTAGATTGAAATTCCTCTAAGGGAAGATATTACCATGACCCTTTACTGATACAAATCCATTCAAATACACTGAATCTAACAGAACTAATTTACAGAAATCCAACATTTACAATTGCCTGGAAAGGTGCATTGATTCTAAGTAACTGAAATATTCCCTTGCTTACATTCTCAATATCCACTTCTGAGTGAAAAAACTAAGACACTGAAATCAAAAGGAAAAAAATACTGCACTGGTACATACAGAAACAGTGAACAGGATTTGCCCTACCTGTTCTGAAGGTGTTACTTCTTGTCTCCCCATTTCCAGATCAACTGCAGCCGCCATTAACAGGCATGTCTTCTGAGCAATTAGAACAGCTTTGTCAGAGGGACAAAACTGGGACAACTGACACCAAAAATAGGAAAAGGTAATGAGAATTTTACTCATATAAAGCAATTTGCTTGTGAACAAATGATTGCTGACTCTCCTCTATGACACTTGCAGTAATCAGTCATCAGTAGTATATATTCATATTGTAATTTCACTTGTACAATTACACAAAAGGATTATTTAAATATAAAGTGTAAAGCAAAGTTGGAGTCCCCTCTCTACAAACACATACAAAACTGACAGTGTTGGTAGAAGTCCTGCATGAAGATTAGGACTCAAGGACTTAACATGTTTGTATTAATGATACAGTTTCCAAACAACGTAATCCATTTATTTAGGAAATTTCTCATTGAAGTCTTAATTTTCTTATTACACTCTTAAGAAACAGAATGTAAAGTATGACAATAATGCACACATTTTTTATCACAAATCAATCTCCTCACGACAAAAACGCTCCATCTTCAGAGCATACGAGTATGTCTCCATGGAGATACCCGAAACATGGATGTAACTTCTAAAAGAACAAGACAGATGAAAATATTTTGCAGTTAGAGACAATATTAGCAAGAGTAAGTACCTTGAAAGACAGTACAAAAAAATCCCTCATCTTTTCAGGGCTGTCCTTGAACTGTACAGCTAAGTTCCAAGCTAACAAAGACATAAAAATAGAGACTAGAATAAAAATCTTCACTGCTACATGTGTACCCATCTAATCTCTAGCAGTAAGCAATTCAGGTTCTACAGTTCTATTTCTCAACCAAAACATCATCAACACCTCATTTATCAACAGCAAGAAATACTGTTACTAGTGATTTGTTAAAATAGCTTATTCATGCTTTCAAATTTTGTCTTGATAATCTCATCACAACCAAGTATCCATTCCACCACACACCCTATTCACAAGAGCATGAACAGGAAGAAGCATTTTCTTATATTGGTAAACAAATCCAGCACATGAATGAAAGTGCTGAACAATATTCCCAAGACAAATAAAAGAGAAAAAGGAAAAAAACACACACAACATCTTGAACCATTCTTCATTTTACCCCAGCAAGGTCAAGTACATGGCAATTAAGCAMACAATTCTGAGTAGTAAATGGATGCATATCTAAAGTCAATCAAATGATTTATGTATGAGAACTTGACCCAATTAAATGTTTAGAATCTACCGCAACTTTCACCTTAATTTATTCCATAGGGCACGTTTTTGTAGTCTYTGAATTGTTTATCCTGTGAGTGAGAATGCTGCCTTAGAAAGGTCGTGGTCACCACAGATTCCACTCATGCTCGTGTCACTGTATTTGACCTCTGCTGCTTCTCCCCCTCCCTTGCTACTTTTTACGAGAGCACAGTTACATTGTGAGGATGTGTGGAAAAGCAGATGTCTTCTGATATTGATTGCAACTGTCTTCTCTCCTGTATGCTCTGACAGAAGCAAGAATCTGAAAAATTGGTTCAACCTGTTACCCTATGCTTATATTTTCATTTATGGACAGCAAATGCACTAATCCTTTACCAAAACACTGTAACAAAGATTACAAAATGAGGATTCAGAGACAACGCTATGCATAATGCTTAGGACAGCTCCAGGGGAGCTGCATTTCCCACTAGAAACCACTTTATCTGTGATAATATTTGCTGTTTAGATTTCACAGTCTGTAGTTCACRGCAAACTCCAGGGCTGCTTATTTAAAGGACCAATAAAGACAGAGGAGATACAGTTTAGATTTTGAGAGTGCAACCTACCAACTTTTCTAAACCAGTGAGCTTCAAGAATCCTCATGTCCCCCGTAAATTTGTCATCTGTGAAAGACTCAGCAAGTTTCTTGTGAGCTGCAGAAAATGTATCATTCAATACATAAGCACCACTTTCTGAGCAGAATAAAAACATTTCCAAGTCTAATCCCTACACTACAAAACAAAGGTTTCCAAAACTCCCATGTAATTCCTGATRAAGATTTATTCTCACAATTTAAATCTAATATTCTTCACCAGAAAGCCTTCTAAAAAAACCAAAAGGTGCCTCTTCTAAGTTTACTGACACTGAAGTCTAATGCAGAGGAGTTTTACTTAATTTCACGAGAAGTTAAGGGGTTTTAAATTTAATAACAGGTTTGAGGCCTTTCTTCTAGGAACCTTTAATTAATTCAGTTCTAATCTTCATTCTCTTCTGTTTGCAATAGTACTGCAAGTTTTTGATAGCAAAAACCTGTAGCRCTGAGATCCAACTTCACAACACTATTGAATCTCCAGCTTTAGTTTTCATTGATTTCAGTGGGAAGCTGGAAGCCTGSACTGAAATAAGGAGTCTAAACATCTCATTGGTATGGACCTAATCATATCATAAAATGTTCACATATGGAAGAACTCCAGAAAATGCAAATAMAACAAAAACATACTCAAGTTCAAGTAAGTCAGTATTGAGTTGATATCTTCATCTCTAGAAAGAAGCAAAAATTTAGATTTAGAAAATTGATTAACTTTTTTTCAACAGAACACATAATTTATGTTGGAATATATTTTCCCAGTTATGGATATATCCATTCTTCTCCCTCAGAACTTCTGAAAGATACCCCACTGGTGCCAAAGTTACAGAGATTGCTTAGCTCACAACCTCCATTAAAAATACCTGACAGCCATATGCATTAATAAAAGAGGAAGGCAAAGAGCAAATATTTAAAGAAAAGTTTATACAAGCAGAAAATATGTTCCTATGTGATGTCATTAGGTCAAGCTGRAAAGTCATCTGGGTGGACTTTTACTAGCATAAAAAATAATCTCTTGATTACTCTGCAAGAAGTCCAGAAAGAGAACACAATTTGAACAACATATCCACCATAAGAAAATGGTTTTTCAAACAAACCCACCTTTTCTCTTCATTTTCTGCCATGACTTTTGATAACATCAAACGAACCAAACATCTAAATATGAGAAAAACAAGCAATGAAGACACAAGAATTTTTTTTCAATGGTGTACTTTGCCCTAATTTTCCAGAAAGGATCCCACTTTTCTGCTTTATGCTTATCCATGTAAGTATATTGAATTCTTACTTTAAGGCTGCAAATAATTGTCGGCAGTCTTGTAAATGTTCAGACAGATACTCCAAGGCTTTGATAGCCACAATTTGTTGGTCATTCTGAAAAGAATTAAAACATGTTTTGTATATACTGTACTACCTCAGTTACCACAAAAAAACCCAAACCAAAACAACAACAACAAAACCCAAACAAAAACAAACCCCAAAGCAACAATATATTCCAAGTCTGTGCAGTCTACTAGCAGGGAAAAGAACAAAGGGCTATGCAAAGAATTGCCTGAGAGTGCAGAGACAACCATAAGGAGAGATCATATGATTCCATGCACAAAGAGCCTATGGCAAGAACAGGACCAGTACATGTTGATAAGGCTTTCATGCCTCACAGGGCTATGAACAAAGCCCTAATAGCCTGAAATGCAATCAGCCAGTTCGGACATCACTCAAGCCACCAACCAAGAGGCAAACAGGAGGGACAAAGGACTTTCATCATTGATTTATGTGTATTTTGTACACAGGTTCCCCCTCTCACATCAAAGATTAAATCCCAGAGGCAAAAGAAGACACAAATTTTTGCTAAGGAGAATTTTACAGAAATATGCCATGTCATATCCATATTCATAATTCAGAATCCTTTCTTTTCCTGTTGAAATTTTAAAAGATACCACTTCTTTCTACATGAAATTAGTTTCTACTTTGCATTACACAACACATTTGAGCAAGACCTTTATCGTGGAAGCATGAATACTAAGAAATCCACGAAATACAGACAAGTATTAAAAGTAGGCCAGGTTAAAGAGGTTACAGCTGTCCTACTTATATCAATAAAGCAAAGTAAAGACAACATTATCTGCTCTACCTCTAAAGCAATTTGGGCAGCTAAACTCAAGAGGCTACTGCCTGTATTTTTATCCACTCCGAGCTTCTCTTCATGTTGCGATGGCTTTTCTGCCAACTTCCCCATTTCAATAACTGCTTCCACAGCTGAAAGATGCAGAGAGAAAAAACATTTTTTATAGAAGCAATTGGAAGGTGGAAAGTTCTACTGTTTTCACAATTTGTGAAAGGCTATAATTTTTTTTTAAATGAAAAGCCAAGACAAGAAAACCTGACCATACCAGCACTTCTCCACAAATATGCATTTCTTCCCAGGGAGGTGCCAAAAAGCTTTCCAACTACTAATCTAAGGAAACAAAGATGCCATACAAGTGATACTCATCTCACATCCTTAATTTTGTTCTGCTAAGTAACTGTTTGTTACCAAAGGCAGAAGACTTTCTCTAATACATTGTCTGGGCATCATTCCAAGCTCCCACATCTTGGCTTATGCTAAGAGTGCCACTGCTTTTATGTTCACACTGTGCTGCGTTTCCCACTTTATATTATGTGAACAAATTATGCTGTCAATAAAAGATGTATAGAGAATAATTAAATAGCAGAGAACTCATTAGAAAATAAGGTCTGCACATTACTCTGTATCCTAAGTAACTACAGACTGTATGTCTCAATTTTCGTTACTGGAGCAAAGATCCTCATTAAAATATGAAACGGCAGAGCTCATTATAAAGAAGAAAGAGGCTACAGAGATACGACATTCTGTAACTCATCTCAATAATTCATGTATTTTTTGGTAACTTCAGGCTCCAGTTGTCCAGAGAAATTAAAAGCAGCAATAATGGTTCCCTTAAGGTTCATAGTGTATACACCTACAAAAAAGTATACAGTGATTCTGGATACTGAGAATCCCTGGGATACTACTATAACTTCTGCCCATGAGAAAATTACACTCCCTATCCAGACAATATCAAATATAGCAATGAACTCTACATCTTACATGCTGTGTGCAAAAATAATCCCACTTTGACAACTTAAATTTACAAACTGATATTTTCAATGTCTTTAGAGACCCTTCTTCTAGCTAGCTACCCTCTACTGTCTTTCTCAAGATGAACAGTTCAAATCTGCTTAGTATTTTTTAATATATTTGGAACTTCTGCTCCTTGCAGTGGACCCTTTAACTTTCAAGTTCTACCTTTATCAGTATCATTCTCCATCACTGCAATCTTATAGACACTGAATTTAGTARAGATGCTGTTTGGATCACACCTCTCTGCTTCTTTAACTGCCTCTTTAGCCTATTCACAGAAGAGATTAAAGRAAATCAGTACAATACCATCTTGAAATTAGTAGTATATAATTTGCAATAGAAGACAGCTAAAAAGATACACAAAACGTTGATATTACAYTGTTGATATTTTTGTAATTACTCAAGACATTTGGTTTGGCAACATCTGCCCTTGAAAGAAAAGTAATGAGATCAGAAGACAGCACCAAAGGCTGATCAGAAAGAAAAGAGTCAATTCATCAAAAATAAAAGCAATACAAATAAATACATAAATATATCTACATAAATATCAAATATACCTTCTCAACTTGTTTCAGATGAAGATAGCAAGAAGCCATGTTCCTCTGCAGCTTAGCCAAGTTCTGATCTATCTGCCCAGGTGTGTAGAAGCTGACAGAATAATTGTACCAGTGAAGGGCTTCAGAATAGCTTTTCTCCTAGAAAATATACAAAGAAAACAAAACCCAAACAAACATGACCTTATTATGACATAGGTGATTAAACTGCCTATGTCTTCCCAATTTTTTTTTTAGGAAAGGTCATAGCAAATGAAAGATTTAGAAGGTCAAGTATATTCTAGTGTAACTTCCAGGTTGTTCCAGGTGCAGAATCCAGCACTTGCCCTTGTTAGATTTCATGCAGCTGGTGAGTGCCCAGCTCTCTAATTTGTCTAGACACTGTGAGAGACAGTATCCAAAGCTTTACTGACATCCAAGGAGATGGCATCAACTGGCTTCCCTGGATCAACGAGGTAGATGACCTTGTCCTAAAAGGAAATTAAGTTTGACAAGCAGGACTTCCCCCTCATGGACTAGTGCTGGCTGTGAYCAATGACTTCATTGTCCTTCAGGTGTTTCTCAAYAATTCCCAGAATAATCTCCATAATTTTACCAAGCACTGAAGTGAGACTGACAGGCCTGTAGTTTCCAGGGTCATCCTTCTTGCCCTTCTTGAAAACTGGGATAACATTTGCCAGCTTGCAGTCAACTGAGACCTCTCCAGATTCCCAAGACCATTCAAAAATCATTGAGACGCCTCMCAATGACACCAGCCAGCTCTTTGGGTACTCTTGGATGAATCCCTTCAGGCCCCATAGCCATAYAGGAACCAGCTGGAGCAGGAATTCTAGCCATAACTGTTCCCATGCACAAACCTTGAGATGAGGCTACCTGAAACTTGATTTTGTAATTGAAAACAGCACCCAGCTGGATGAAAATAAAACTAGTGCCAGCTGGAACAAGGCTTTTAGTAACAGTTGGCACTCTAACCAAAAATAGATATATCAAAGAGGTCAGAAAAAGATTTTCATTTTCACTGATATAAATAAGAACACTACTGTTTGGTCTCAAACCTCATAATGTTTGGCAGCTCTGTCCCACAAGATGATGTGCAGCTGATTCAAGGCTTCAGGCAACAGCTGTTTCCCAGTATAATGACCTGAAAAGATACTGCAAATCATCACTTTACAAGAACTTTACGAAGCACACTAAGAAGCATCTAAGAACTATCCCATAGCCTGCAACAAAAAACAGGCACACAGCAATAGTTTCAGCTAGGACCCRTTGTTTCTGAAACAAACCAAACCAACCAATCAACCAACCAATACCCAAAAAAATCCCCAGTGGGTAAATCCCCAGSATTTTCATGCTTGTAGCTCTTGCTCCTGGCTAGATGCTATGTGAAATAGGATTTGTTTTACAGCAAATCTGACAGTCAAAAAATAGTTCTACAGTGCTACAGGTGCAACAGACCTAAAAAATRAACTGTTATTCAGCTGCTCAAACAAGGATATGCAACACGTCTTATACTGACAAACAAAAATAAATTGGGTTGGATGGACAAAGTATTAAGATTACACAGAATGTTTCTAATCCCATGTGTATCAGTCACACACAGTCTACACTAAGAAGGAGGAATTGCTCTAGCAAATGAATTTAACCCTGAGCTTGATCACGGCTGTGATTCAATATGGAAGTTGAGAGCTGCCAAGTAAAAGAAACATAAGAGAAAAYAGACATACAGAAAGAAAGATGAGAACAAGCAAAAAAAGTGAAAATTAGAATTCAAGACCTTAGCCAACTACATCCAGCTTTCAGTAAACAGCAGTAAAAGATGGATACAGACCTATAATAACTTCTTCAATCTTTTGCTTAGCAAGCAGCTCCCTCTTATTCTGCAACAGGAACTCGATGTGGAGCAGGGTAATTTTTCCAAGGTCAGGTGAAGACTCAAATCGTTCAGGAACAGATTTCAGAAAATCAAAACCAACTGATTCCCTATTCACACAGATGCATTTTTAAGAGGCTGCACCAGAAGAGCTGTTAATTTTCCATTCTAGAGATTAACATATTCACACCATACAGCATGGTTCTCATTCAATCACACCGACAGAATGAATCAAGGTATGAATTTGTTACAGTTCATCTATTCAATGGCAGCTTCCTATCACCACATACTTGTTCCACTGTATTCACAAGACTTTATTCTTCACATTGGCTTCAAGATAGAAGCATATACATATGTAATCATGATGGAGCATTCAACAGGGTAAAATTTCATGCCTCAATTTATTTTGCAGTAAGTTGTTATCCTTCTACTGTTTTTCACAAAAAYGATTCAAGGACTCTGAACTCATTCTGAGGGTTAGTTAGAAGAAAGATTTCAGTCTAATGACTCCAGACATATATTAAAACTATATAAGGAAGCTTAATCATTCCAAAGTAAGGCTACAGCACTGCAGATTGCCACTACACTTATTTCACACCCTATGCTGTTGCTGCCATAATCAGTATCACTCTGCTATAGGAAAGACAGGCTCCCTCTCAAAACTCTATCTTACCTCTGTGAGCTTTTATTTGAAATAAAGCATCATTGTATAATAGAYGTTTTTTGCTCATAAAGAAACACCTAAAAACTCCAAACATTGTGTTTACCCCACGTAGTGATGCTTTCATACCTTCCATGCTCCAGCAGCAGTTTGGCAGTATTCAAACAGAAGTCTAAAGACATCTCAAGGTGCATGAATTCTGCAAGAGCTAGACAGAACACACAGCACTTGAGATTATAGAATCCACTTAGACACTTAATTACTCAATTTACCACTTACCTCTTACAGCTTCTTTGAAAGACAGAAACAAAATGGAAAAAAACCCAGCAACAATATAATAGATCTAAAACAAAAGGAAGAATAATGTCTATTGTGTTTTGACTTTCCTTTCACTGTACAGTTAATGTAGTACTATAGAAAGGTGACAGACTGATAGCCCCGGAATTCTAGTCCTCTGTCTGTTTAAACAGGAACAGCATAGGCATTAGTATAGAAGAATCTTTTGCCTCAAGCTGCCTTCCATCAAAATGTCTCATCCTTATCCAGCAGGAACAACTTAAGACTGAGGTTAGTGCTCAGGCTGTGTGCAGTATCATATTGCAATGGAAACTACTTCAGCCTAATGCCTTTAGCATCAGCTGTTGGATTGACTCGTGCTGATAAGCAGGTATCAGTTTCAGACCACTCCGATAAAGTTTTAAAATTGTTAGTCTGTGCTGAATGGTCAATAAGAAGATAGATACTTTTGTAGCTTGGATGAGATCAGAGGAGGRACACACAGGGACATCATTGTAACTGTTGTTAAAAGAAGCATTTCTAAGGCAGCTGATACAAGTGCACAATACAAGATTTTAGTCAAATGCCTAAAACTTAGCAGGAATCTTCACTCAAGYTGCAGGGCGTAGACACAACACTTTTCTGCCAGTCATACAAGAAAAGAGACATCTACTCATTAATAAACTTGCTTGAAAAACTGATTGGAGTCAGTGTTACTAAATATTAGCAGAATGTGCTTTGATAGGCAACGCTATGGTTTCACGATTCAAACTGCAGAACACAAGGCAGCAACTGCAAGTTTATTTGAAACTCTAAGTATCAAATATCTGGCCATTTGAAATCTGGCTGAAATTCCCCAGGAGCAATCTGAAGTGGAGTTACCATTTCTGCTAGTCTGGCAGCCTTCAAACCACTCAGCTCTCTGCCAGAAATTCCTCATCTCATCCTACATTTCTCAAATTATTCATTACACATCTGATGCTTTCCAATCACGAAGAGTACAAAGCTTCTCTTCCTTAAAATTTCATTATTTACAAAAAAAATTTCTCTGACAYATTAATTATCCTTTCTATATGAAAGTCTCCCCAAAAACCTTCTTATCCTCTCATTGCATAGCAAAATCAGTTCTCTTCAACTGATAAATTTGAGGAATAAAGAGAAAAGAGTTTATATGACCTAAATAAGCAAAATAAACTCTTGTAATACAGGTTYATAACAACACACTGATCAGCACTTGATGTCTCCTGGCCAAAATCTGCGAAATCCCACACAGAGAACAGCAATGTTTCACAAGCCTTTCTTCYGTGCTGACTGTGCAAGAGTCAATGCACCTTCACCCTTCTGAGTAACCTTAGGCATATGTCTAAATAAACTGCAGCTGTACATRGCTCTGTTATCACTGTCTTCATTCTAACAGCCTTCAGAGTCTTCCCCCTTCCTTATTTTCAGCAAGGCTATTTGAATTAGCATCTGGATAACTCCTCTGTAAACACTGACTATGTCTCACACTCCAAAACCAGAATTACATTTAACTAATGAAGATTCTGCCAAAAACACAAGGATTTTTTTCTATGTACAATACAGGCAGTCTCCTTGGATACGGAGTAATATGACCTTACTAGGAAATMCAGACAGAGCTGTGATACCTGAGTTGATATCTTCATCTGATGCTCCACTTTTAAGAAGAATTTTAACTTTCAAAAAAAACCCTGCTGGATGCAAGTTCTCCTGCACAGTGAAAAACAATACATTACTTGGACAGCTCTTTGTAGAACACAGATCCTGTGAGAGTACAGCACATTCATAACACAAATATTAAGAAATCACATACTCCCCATTGTAATCTTCAGTTTCATTTTAATGATTGAAGCAAGGGATAGGCAACTTTCATAATAATTTCTTCCTGAATGCAATGTGCATCTTTATTATTTATTCTTATACTGCCAAAAGACCACAAGGATAACAAGAGCAAAAGACGTACAATTCTCATTTTGCTGTGGCCCATTTTTGATACGTTTAAATAGAAGCTGAAYAATACTGAATGATAGAAACATTTCCTGCTTTTCCATGTGTGAATTGGCTGGATTAATCTAGAATTAATATGAGCAGAATTCAAAGTAGTTTATAAAGAGAAGAAATTTAGGAGGGAGCAACAATGGGAGCAATTGGAAATAATGAAGACTGTATACTAAAGCTCTCACTAGAACAATGCACAGTTCAGGCTCTAGAATAAACATTTTCATCTGRTTTTCCGTACCCTCGCACAATACCAAAATGTACATTAACAAAAATTATTATAAAAACGCTTTCTGTCTCAAAAAGCTTTGCAAAAGCAAACACAACAAGAAGGGCACAGGGCTTAGATACTGTAGTAGCATGTTACTTGAATGACTAAAATACACTGCCTTTTATCCTGATCTCATGAGCATATGCATCCTGATCTGTCTATGTTACTTGAATGACTAAAATACACTGCCTTTTATCCTGATCTCATGAGCATATGCATCCTGATCTGTCTGAAAGTTCAGGCAGCATGTAGAAAACTGAACTTCAGCTTTGATTTAAAACAAAATTTTATACTTAAAACTCGTTTTGTACAAAACAGATAATGAAAATTTTCAAATGATCAAACAAACACAAATTGGAAGTTTTCAGATTTCATTTATGCCACAYTAACCTGAAAAGATAGAACCACAAAACTAATTCAAGTCTTTGTATGGGAAACAGAATTTGTACAGGGTCAAGAAACCTCACTATAATGACTGCTTAGAGATATATGAACTTCCTTCAGGGYAGCTGGTATTTTATACATCTCATTTTTCAGGTTCCAGAAGAAATATGCTCATGTGAGTAAAGTGCTACAGCTAAATTAATTGTTTGAAATAAGACYGATGTAGCATGGCTACACAGCTTTCAAAATTGTTTGGCACTTGTTCAAATATTTGTACAGATAGTGACATAGGGCCTAAAAATGTAGTATGGACATATCCAYCATAAGCCAAAGCAAGACAAAAGGTCTGGTACATAAAAAGCCACCTGCTATAAACCTCGGGTGGCCCAAAGTGCAGGTACTCTGTTTGCACAGTTTTCATGAATACATGTGTTGGAAGGAATAGGTTAYAAAGTAAGACTGATGATTGTAAATGGCTCAAGTGACCTTGCAGCTGGAGATAACCCTTGACAAACCTGTGAACAGCCTCTGCTGACCCTCTGGCAAGGACACTGTTTAAAGGTCCCTTCATCTCCACGCGTGTGCCTCTGCCCGGGTGCTGCTTTTGGGGATCCCCCGGACAACGAGGTAACGGAAATAAATTTACCCTTTGTGTTTTAGCTGTGGGTTTGTGGTTGTCCCGGCTGCCTGCCTCTATCAACTCACACATCAGAGAAATTTTAGTCACACCACCATCAAAGAACCTTACTACTAACAGACAGGAGGCACTAAGACAGCTCTACTTCTACATGCAAAGAAGTATTTCTCTACCAAAAAAAAAGCTGGGAACACCAAAACATACTTAGGAGTGTTGCCTTTTTCTACCTAAAATTAGAAGCTGGATGATRTTAAGAGGATAAGGAAAGCAGTTACCTTTATTGGAGGTCCTCCAAGGGTACAAAAATGCATGCCAAAGCCCATCCGTYCCCAACAGAGTCCAGCCCCCCCCCCACTGGACTCTGACACTTTTATAAGTTTAGCAAATTAACATAATTGACCAAAATCTCCCAATTAGAAACACAGTTAATGAGGTAATGCCCCCCTTGGTTCGGCCTCCTACTGAAGCCCCCCCTAAAACTTTTAGCTCTACTTTTGTTTATGCTTTTAGGCACATGGGATGGAGAAACGTCCCTGGTTCCCAGAACACTAGCAGTGATAAGGTGATTCAGGAATCTTGTTTTGTCTGCAAGGTAGGGCAACTGCTAGCTAAGAATCTACATGGTTATACAGTAAAAGGCTACAGGGCTACTAATACATAAAAAGTACAAAAGGAAAAATCTCTTTGGCATCAGGAGTATGAAAACATAAAGAAAACACACCTCCATCTGTTGTCAAGGATAGCACATCAGTGATTAATGTGGTCCATATTATTATGTTAATAAATGCTTGAGTTTCATCTATTGCAATCTATGAGTAGAGCAACACATTAGTACCTGATTTGCCAGGTTTATGGCTTTCAATGCCTTGTCCAGGTACAGATTGCAATCCCACTCGAAATAGGTCGTGGCTAACAATCGCAGCACTTTAGCCTGGAAATTAAAAAATAGCCACATATGAACATACATATGAACAAAAAAGACTTAAATTCTAAGGTCAAGAAAAATGAAAGCTCTCCGAGTCAAAAAAATGCCTGCTTGGTATCAGACATATAAAGTGATTGCTCAGTTCTGGAACATATCCAGTCATGAAGCACTGCAGCACATAAAGGACATGAATCAACTAGAATCCAGAAGAGAACAGAAGGGTAGCAAGGAAAATCAGATCTCTGGAAAAAACAGAATGAAAGAAGAAATTGAAGTAACAGGAGGTACACACTTCACTGAGAAGAAAACAAACAAACAAAAAACCAGGACAAATAACTACATGACAATGGCCTTTAAATATATAAATTATTTATATAAAGAGGAAGAGATTAAAATCTTCATATCCACAGTGGGGAGTAAGAGAATTAATAGACTTCTGAATGAGACAGAGAAACATCTGTGAGAAATGACACAGTTGTAACTGATGATGTATTGAAAGAGAAGGGGAACGGAAGAAGAGATGGCCTTTCAGGGTCTACTTCAGCTTTACTTTGTACAATTTGGTTTCTGTGAAATAGTAGATTCAAATGTGATTTAAAGGCACTCATCAGTGACTGAGCTCTCAGACTTCCACTCAAAACAACTGAACTTGCAACTCTGCCAAACTTCACAGCAGACTACTAAAAAGGCCAAGCCATCACCGGTCGGGTTTGACACAGAAGAGACAGGTGATACATTGGAGTCACTTTAACAAATCCTCCTATTTGTAAACAGAAATTTCTCTACTTCTTACCTGCATTTCTTTGCCAATAGAATACTTCATGTCCATCTTCCCAATGTCATAACTCTGACTATCAATGATAAGTGAAATTTAGAATTAAATGGGATGACAGAGATAAATTCAGTTTTCTGATACGTGCAACACTCCTATCCTTTCCCACTTCCTAACCAGTTAGAAACCACATAAATCACACAAACTAATCTCAGTAGTCACTTTTACTAGAGAACAGAGAATTTTGGTTTCTTCCTACCCTTACACTCAAAATTGTACTCACTTTCTTCAACCTGTTCAAGCACCTTCTGTAACATCTTCTATTCAAACATTTCAGTAGGTTTTATCAATTTTAACCACAGAGATTTTGAAGAAGCACGTGTTTTCATTCTCACCTGACATATAATACAGTAATACACAAAAACCATACATGACTGATCTCCAGATCACAGCACATCAATAGCAGACACAGAACCTGGAACTCATGATTCCCTGTTCTTCTAAAAGTTAAACGGAAGCACAAAGGACCACCCAGGAGAAAACAGTGATAATTCCACAAAACCAGATTTGATTACAAATGCTGTGAATTAAGAACTGTTAGAAAGAAAAAAATTAACTGGGCTTTTGTTTTCTAACCGAATATATTCTCAGACCAGAGAAATTTTAACCCACTAGATGGAGCCACACTCTCTTTTACCAGATTGTTATTTGCACATTGTAAAGCTTCATTGCCTCCTCAAATTTTATCATCAGGACTCAGGATTTAATTTTCCACAAGAATAAAATATAAAATAATCTCCAAAGCACCAGCTGTAATAAATTCTAAGCATTTCTACAAATCCTCTTTGACAACATATATGATCAGAACKATTTTGAATTTGATGTCCTTCATTTTCTTCTAACTATTTAAAAGAAAAAGAACAAGAAGAGTACAACCATCATAAAGTATCTGCTCAGCTAATTTGGTTCACCTAAAATCTCGTATTCTCACATTTTTAATTAGGCTTCTACTTTGACTTGCTTCCACTTCTTCACACAGATTTTTACATCTCAAAACCAAGGTTTTGTTTTCTTTTATTTTAGCACATTACCTGAGCCAGAAGGAGCTCTGTTCATACCTCTTCCATTCATAGGTTTCCACTCCAAAATTGTAACAGAGGATTGACAGGTAACAGGTCTGCAATAAAAGACTCCTACTTCTATAATGTTCTCGTAAAATATCATTAGATCTACGGCACTCCAGTCTCAGGTTCTATAAAATGCATTTTACTTTCAAGATATATCCACTGTTATCATTTCTGGCCTTTTACAAGGGGATATTGAACATGAATAAAATGGACTCATTAATTGTGTGGGAAAGTGAAGTATCATTAACCAGCCCAGGACACACAAACTAGCAGGATTCTTGAAACATATGAGGAACACATAGTTCCTCAATAAACCACACTGAAAAGCACTAGAACTGTGTAAATTAGACAATAAAAATTAAAACTTGAGAGGGAAAAACTGGAATAYTATAACTTCACCTTTTTTAAATGACAAAAAAGTTTTACATAATTAAGTGAAGAGGACTCTACCTCTTCCATGGTAGGCTTCTTCTCAGCATGTCTCTTTGGGGTTAAAAACGGATTACAAGTTTTAGGAGAAAACTGCTTTTGAATGCTTGGTTTTTCAGAGTACTGTTGCCTTCTGCTTTATCAGCCAGCCCTGACAACATCTGTTCATAACAACTTGCCTTTCCTTTGAAATGATTTGCAGCTGTCATATGTCATCCAAAGAAGAGACAAAAAAGTCATTTTATATGCTAGCAGGCTGCCAATATTTACATCCACTTTGCCTCTGCAGTAACTTTTTTTCCCAAATATAAATTATGCTTCTCACAAGCGACTGCAGATTTCAAATTCTCAGACAAAAATGAGAAAGGTAGCACAACATCTTGCTTTGAATTTATTATTTCTTTGCAATCCAGAGGCAAAAGCATAGACTCAGTATATGCACAAACACAAAAAAGATCACTCTCCTCAGATGTGAAACCCTTATTTTCCACAAGTGCATCTGTGAATGTTGTCTTTCCAGAACAGAAAGTTTACAGTACTGAGTACTGGTTCATAGACTATCAATGATCCACAAGCTGCAAATCCTCTCCAGCTGATCTGTGGTACCACAYATCACTGTAATACAACAATCTCCTCGTGATACTCTCTAGGTACTCTCTGGTACAATGGGAGCCTGGAAGAGTTAAGGACTGACAGCTACCCAGCAGTCCAAAAGTTTCGAAGTCACTCAGCAATCACAGCTCTTTCCTTTTTTTTTCGTTTTTTTAAATGCCACACTTTAAACCAGAAGTAAATTGTATCTCTCATGACCAGAAACCATTTCCTTGTCTGCATCAGTGCTCCTGGTTTGTGAAGAGCTTTCACCACGAGTTTAATATTATTTAATAAAGGAGTTCAAGCAGAAAGAATTAAATTAGTTTAGAATTAAATGAGGAACAGGAATGCAGAGATCTCAGAGAGCATTTTCAACAGTAAGCAGCTCTGCTCTTGTGAGTCAAATCAAAGCTAGACCCGTGCAACTGACTGGGTCACTGAGATGCACTTGAACAAGGACTGCAGATCACAACAACCAATTTAAAATCAGTTGAAGTTTAACTGGTTAAAAACCCAAATAAACTCCAATCATATTTCCCATATTTTTCTTTCAGAATTTGCATCTGCCCCTCTGAATTTTATTACCTCTACCAGAGAGACAGGAACAAAATGTTTTCTAAATACTGGAGAAACATGTAAGCAAATGAAAATAAATGTCAGGAAGTTTATTCTCATATAAATATATTAGACTTTTATCTTTGCAAACAAAAGACTAATCTGCATAGGATGGTTTATTTTCTCTGTGACACAAGAACTAAAGAAAACAGTTCAGTGCAATAGGAAGCCTCCATTCATAGCTCTACAGTTTCATGAAGATTAGTACTGAAGGTAGTGATAGACTTGCATATCAAAAACTTAGTTAGTCAGCTCTTCTCTTGCCCCATCTGTCCCCAGACAAAAGCTCATATGAGTACAAGATGCAATATACAAGATCAAGATGTAAAATGCAGCTGGTTCTGTAGGTGACATATAGGTGATACATTCAATTTAGAAATCTTTTTGCCTTGCTCGCTTATTTGGCTTCTCCTTGTTTAGGAAGAGCTTATCATTCTATTTCATATTCTAATCTAAGAGAAGCAAGGAAAAAGTGCACTTTGAAAAAAACTCTGCTGTTTTCATGCAAAATTGTTAGTAAGAAAATCTCAGAGGCAACCAACCACAGAGGAGATCTTCAGAATACTTTTCAAAATTTTACATGGCATATGTCATTCCTTAACATTTAGAGAGGAAAGTAGGTTCTCAAAGTTTGAAATGATAAAGAAGGGATGATTTCACTTACTTCTTTTGGCAATTTCATCAACATATCTTTGCAGCGCTGCACGCACATCACTGCTTTCTGAAAATCCCCTTSAGCAACTGCCTGAGAAAGCAGCAGAGCATGCCAACAAACTGTTAGTGTGCAACTGGTCTTTAAAATTCACTAAAAGACTGATTCTTTAAAATAGGACTTGGGTTTTTCACATGCAATAAAGCTAGGTTTGGGATTAGGTATCTGTCCTTACAGTGCTATAAATAATTCTGTATATTTCTATATATTGCCAGATGATAAAAACATCCRGGAAATCACTGGAATCCTTAGGTAGTGTGCAAAGGCCAGACACATTGGACAAGATCATTCAGATGTCAAGATGATACAACAGTTCAGCAAAATTTACATTGCCTCTCCTTTTGTCTTCATGATCAAATTAAAAATTTTGGCCACTGCTTTGGCCTGTTTAGGGGAGCTCCTGAGAGAGACAGCACTTCCCTTCTAGATACTGAGGTCAGTGGTGTGATCAACAAATGCTAGAAACTAAATTATTTGTATTTGCACTTCTATGTCTGGAATACTCTGTAACATTAATAGAGTACTCAGACACTTCAGTCAGACACAACAATTCCTCTCAAAACTTAGAATTTCTAATTTACATACTTTAAATTAGAATTATTTGTCTTGTTTATGCCCTAGAAAACCTTTAGTGGTTTTTCATACCTCTTTCACAGTGCGCCAGGCTTTTTTAAAAATAATTCAAATAATTATCACCATGACTCTTACCTCATTGTATGATGCCAGAGGTTAAGACTTTAAAGTAAATATCAAATGTCATGGAACTCACCATTTCCAGATCTTGTAATTTTATACTGACCCTCCCATTGTTTAAAGCTTTCATATGTGGAAAGCAGCATGTAGGAGGTCATGGAGGAGAGGGTATAGCAAGATCTCTGTCTGATGGCATATAATATTAACAGCTTTGATGATGTTCGTGAGTTTGCAGTCATGAAAGTTGTAAATTACAGAAGACTTTGCACAAATGTATCTACTTGTGAGATATGAACCTTGGCTATGTGCTGCCAGGAATGYCACTTTCACATACTTTCACCAGCCTACTTGTAAATACAAATGCAATGTGATGAGTGTTCTAAGTGATTGCACAGCAAAAGTGTACATGGGACATGAACAGTTTTGGGGATCCGAGCCCTGCACCAGTCCTATCCCTCTTCTCGAGTCCAGCACAGGACACTGTAGGAACTGASCCGTTTATGACTCATACAGGCAGCTGTTTATAAAATAAACAGTCCTGCTAGTCAAATCATAAAGCAACAAATCTGAACTAGAAGATATCAATACCACAGCAAAAATGATTGCAATAAAACCGGGAAATTAAAAATCATTAAATGATTACAACACTGAATGCAAACACAAGATCTGCTATCTTACATCTGAGTGAAGGAAATGTATCCCTCAGCAAGTCCTCAGTGCCAAGCATTCAGGTATCCAAAAACTGGGTCAGAGTTTCCCTCTATACCTCTAGTGACTTATAAGGAAGACTGAGAAGAACACGTACTGATTCAGCTTGGTAAGAGAGTACTTTAAAAAGGCTCCTCTCCACATCAGCTCTGTGCACATGAATATCTGCTTCACCATCGCTCCCCTTACGTAACTTTGCATACAGCTTTTCTATACTCTGGAAAACAAAGCATAGACATCACCCATGGAACTTACAAATAGGTGTGTATGTAGGAWATTAAAACTGGAGAACTTACACTCATGGCATTCTCTATAAATTCATYTGCAAGACCAGCTTTTCCAATATCTATCCATCCTTTTGCAGTTTTCATAGACATCTGAAGGAGAAAACGGATGTCTTTTGTGAAAATACAGTCACTTCCAAGAAAGGCAACGTAAGATTTCATCTCATTGATGCACATATCTAACACAGGACAAGGGTATTTCAGCTCTGCAATTTCTGATCAGCAACTCTCACTTCTGAATGAAGCCCTGAACACTTAGATGCAGCATAAGACTTATGGTCTTATGGCCCTGCTAGACAATATTATAAGATGGTGAAATAAATGAACGTGCTGCTCGTAACACATTTTACCCTTTGAAAAGATGTGATGCTAACCACACTCTCCAGACATTCCTAACTCCAATGGCTCAGCACAGCATCCCTGTAAAATACACGTCCCACTTCAACATGTCCTTCATTTTCTCAAAAGGAAAAAATGGGATCATCAATCTTATCTTTCCTTAAGTGAAGAGAAGAGAGTCAGCAATACTCCTGCCAAAACACCAACTATCCTTCCAGAACTACARGTATACTTCATTCCCTTTCCAAAGCAAATGTAGTAAGATTTGAAGACTTCCCTGAGGGATCAACTGTATTTCATTACTCACCTACAATTAGCCTTACCAAAATCTGTCTTCGAATAGTTGCCTCCGGAGGATCGCTGCCCTCACAAAGGCAGATCAGTCTGCAAGCAACAAACCGTACTGCAAGAAAACAGTGCAGGCATTCAAGTTTCCTTTTCTCCTTTCTTTATTTTTTTACAGCAAGTCAGGCCCTGCCATAGCTGAAAGACTGTTTGGCATTTCAAATCACAACAGAGAAAAATTTGAAAGCTTCAGGAGCCAAAGCAATCTGAATTTTAGCCAAGATGCTTAAAATTGCTTTTCATGCAGTAAGAAAAAACCCCATATATTCTCATTAAAATACCTATTAAACAATTTAGAGAGAGTTTAAGTTAAATACATGGTATTCAAAGACTTAATTACATTGCAGGTGCTTACAGTAACATGTCCTGAGAGCTCCAAAATAGCCTTGAGCAAAATAAGGAAATGAAGTTTAATAATCTTTACACTTTCAAAGTAAAAAGCCAAAATATTTTCAGGCCTTCTTTAGACATCAGGGATGGAAAAGACACTACTTAATATATTTAAAACAGCCTCTCCCTGGCCCTTCAGCTGTGATCTGAGAACATTATGCTCTATTTTGTGTAAACTTACCCTTTTCCCTTTACCTGATATAATTTATATGATGCAGACTACACATAAATTTGACTATAATCCCCCAAGACAAAAACGTAGGCATGATACTGCAATCCCACAGAACCACAGAAAGAACACATTTTGGGAAAAGACCAAAAGTTTACTTCTGTTTTCCCCAGTCCTGCCCCTGGCCCAAGAGAACCCACCAGCTGTGCACCCAGTTAAAGCAGGTCAGTAAAAAGAGGATTTAGGATTTTTCTGTATGTAAACATTAATGCAATAGTTATAATAAAAAAACCTCACTTGATATAAATTAAGTGACCAACAGTCTATAATTTACATCTATGTTATTTCCATACATTTTTGGATTAGAACCAGTGTATCAGAAGGCAAATTACAACTTCCTTTGGTCACATCACCTTTTAACTGATGCTCTAGCATGGAAAGGGGGAGTGATAAGAATGCCCACACTGATTCTGTGTCATGAGAAGATAACAATTACACCAGGATGCTCCTTCCTGAACTGTTTATACAAGCCCAGCTGTATATTTTTCTCTTTCTACACCTTATCTGCAAAGACCCAAACAAATCTACAGCACTACTTATGTGCCTGTCAGCAGAGAGTGTTTAATTTCTGTACTACAGTACATAAAACACATTTAGGAAGGTACAAAACATACATACATTTGGCTCTTTGCTCATCATTGATAACAGCACCCRTGTGTTTGGTCACAGTCCAGTTCCACAAGCTGACTGCAGCCTCTTCAACCTGAATAGGAGAATTCCATTCAATTTAATTTTGTTCTGGATGTGGACCCCATTGAARTTTACTACCTGAAAAAGAAGCATCTTTCATGTGTTTCACAGTAACGGCCTCTCCACATGTTTATGCAACTCCCTTTTACACTGGAGTCAAAGGTGTGAGTTTTGCATAAAACTGTCACATGATCCCACAGGGATGATCCCACAGGGACATCTTGGGCAGTGACTGGAAAACAGGCATGCTGAATGGGCCACGTAGCATTTCTTCACCTAAAATCTGAAGGGATTGGAAAAGAACTGTAAGAATCCTACCATGTTTGAGAACACATCTGTAGAAAGGCTTCACCTCTGTTGGACATCAAAAAGAAAACTAAGTAGTCTGATTATTTTAAATRCCTACATTGGGAAACTTCTGATATTAGCAAACAAAGAACAAAGGCTACTGACTATACACTCTTGTTAAAAAGATACAGTACTACATAAAGGCAATAAGCTGCTTTAGCAACCCACCCTGAGGGGCTGCATTTTCATCACTTAATTCTAGTTTCTATGACAGATCTTGCCTACAAATACACTCTTCCCTAACTAGGAGAAAGTTCACAGCCCCTTTTATTGAAGAGGCCAGATTACAAATTAATGGTTTCTCTTTCTTCAAAAATAATTTAGCCCAACTGATTCAGGAGGAACTGAATGATACCAGTTTTATGCTCTTGTATTTCTTTACACACTGTACTAAGCATAATTTCTATTATGACACTTGCTAACCTATCTTGCTCCTTGTTKCAAATTCAGGACTTTCAAAATCAGTCTTCCTTAGCTGATAATTGCTACTAATTAAAWGTCTCTTGAAAATATAATTTTGGAGGAAAAAGCTGGACAATAGCTCAGCTGATCTTTTTTTTAATTTCAGATTCATGTATTACTCATCAGAATTCTTTTTGAAAAAGTACTTTTAAAGYAGATGTTTACCACTTTCAAGTAGCCCTCTAGGAGAAATACACAGAAGGAAAAAAGSCACAACATTATAAACAATCACCTGATAAACTTTAATAAGGRCTGAAAAGCAGTACTTCCTACTCCAATACTGCATACTGGGTTTACCAGGCAGTTAAAATGATGTTTGCTTGTTCTCTTCTTCCTCTGCTGTCATTATGGGAATTCACATACAGGATGAGAAGGACCTCTCCTCTCATTCAGTACCAAACTCTTCATGCATCAGTGCCCTCTGATTGCATTTTTACTAGAAATTACAATTAGATACTACTAGAAATTTTAAATAATAGAAACCTTAACACCACCAGTAACCAGTAACTTTTCCCAATATCCTTGTAAAATGGTTTGGTTTGGAAGTGATTTAAAGACCATCCAGTTCCAACTCCCTGCCATGGGCAGGGACACCTTCCACCAGACCAGGCTGCTCCAAGCCCTGTCCAATCTGGCCTTGGACACTTCCAGGGATGAGGCAGCCACAGCTTCTCTGGGCAATCTGTGCCAGGGCTCCACCACCCTCACAGTGTCTTACTAATATCTAATCTAAATCAACCTTCTTTCAGCGTGAAGCCATYGCCCCTTTTCCTGTCACTTCATGCCCTTGTCCCAAGTCCCTCTCCAGCTCCCTTGGAGCCCCTTCAGGCACTGGAAGGTGCTTTAAGGTCTCCCCAGAGCCTTCTCCTCTGAACTCAGCCTGTCTTCCCAGGAAAGATGCTCCAGTCCTTTGATCACCTTCATGGCTTCCTCCAGCAGGTCCACGTCCTTCTGATGTTGGTGGCCGCAGAGCTGGACACACTATCCAGGKGGGGTGTCATGAGAGCAGAATCAATGACACACACACTTTCACATTTAGGATCACCATTTCGCCTTGACTTTTAAAAATAAGATTTCCCACTTTATTTTGGACTTTCACGCTATTGGGGTAAACGACGAAGAAATGAACGCTTTTGTTTACATTTCAGTAGTGCTAAACGTGGAGCTTCACTGCAAAGGATGGGAAGCAGCAGCAGCAAGTATTTACGGAGCTGCAGCACCAACCTGGGCCAGGGCTGTGGGGTGTGAAGCACAGGCACCCCCCGTTTCTTCAGGCCGGCTGGGAGCAGGGGGCTCTCCCGCCGCCGCCTTCCCATCCTCCTCAGAGATGCTCCCCGCCGCCTGGAACAGCTCCTCGATGAGGGCGGCAATGCGGGACGGCGCCTCTTCCTTCAACAGCTCCCGCACCAGCCCTGTAAGACAKGAGGACGGCGGGGCGTGACACACAGCCCAACAATAGCCGCCGGCGGCGCTTAATGGGAAGAAAGAACCCGCGACCGGCAGCACCTTCCACGGCCGCCACTCGCGGCCCCGCCATGGCCGGGGCAGCCCCTCAGGGGGAGSTCCGTGAGGGGCGCGGAGCCCCGGAATCAGCGTCCGCGTCCGCGCGTTGCGCGTGCGCAGCGTGCGCGCCCCTACACAGCGCTCCCGGCGGGCTCCCGGCGAGCTGCCGCGCCGCCCATTGGCTGCTCTGCGCTCCCGCCCCGCCTCCCCGCTCTGAGCGACAGCCGCMTCGGCCAATGGCGCGGCGCGGCGGAGCGGTTCCTCCGCGCGCCGCTCGCCGCGTCCGGTGCGCGGCGCTTCTGGAAGGATCCCGCGAGCGGGGCCCGGGAGCGGGGCCCGGGCGGGCGCGATGTCGGGGTTGCTGCACACCACGCTGAGCGGGCTCAACAGCGACTCGTACTGCGAGATCAGCCAGTACCGGGACCAGCACTTCCGGGTGCGCCCGGGGCCGCGGGCGGCGGGGCCCGGCCGGGGCGGGGAGGGCTGAGGCYGGGGGAAGGCCGTGCGAGGAGCCGGGCAGCGGGCGGGCACGGGGCGGTGGGAGCGGGGCGGCGAGCGCGCTGACCCCGCGGCGTGCGCCTGTGTGCCCGCAGGGTAGCAGGCAGCTGCAGGAGAAATCCCTGAAGATTTCCTCCACGCTGTATGTCGGCAACCTGTCCTTCTACACCACCGAGGAGCAGATCCAGGAGCTCTTCTCCAAGTGCGGAGATGTCAAGAGGATTGTCATGGGTCTGGACAAGATTAAGAAAACCCCCTGTGGCTTCTGCTTCGTAGAGTATCCTTTCTGGTTCCCTTCTGTCAGCACGCGTGTGGTTGGCACCTGTAGTTCTGCACGGCAGGCTGATCTGTACTGCTGCTGGAAAGGAGTGATAGCCAAGTGCTTTCTACCAGGCACATTCTTTCCAACCTTGCACCTTCCTCTCCACCACCCTGAGAGACTGATTGTACAGTGGTGCCATAGTTGACAAGTGCCAACAGAGCTGTACTTTCTGGAAGTGGCAAAGAGCCCCTTTAATTTGTTAATTTCTTGAATGAATTTGTGGCCAAAATGAGGACTATTACAGTCGTCAGTCTGACGTCTTCTGTGTCCAGAGCACATGTTTACTTTCTTGCCTCAACTGCACACCTGAAAGAAGTAGGAGGATAAGCCATGGAGGCGTTTTCAAGCATAGGGTACATGCTCATACTGGTCGTGCCAGAAGCTGTCTGTGCAAAGCTCTCCTGTGAAGCCTGCTCCTTTTGTTATATTTCAGTCAAGTTTTACATAGTACAGAAAGGCATATTGCTGATTTCTTGCCCTCAGCAAGACTTTAATGTCTTTGTTTCATTGTCTTGTCTGTGCAGGTACTGACATTAGAGTAAGCATCCTTTCTGAGCATTAGCTGGTTTTAGCTTGGATTTACATGAACACAGTTTTTGATCTCACGGAGAAGAGYGGGAAGAGTAGAAAAGGCTGGAAGGCGGGGTGGGGTTCTGCTTCTCAGATACAATAGTTCCCTTTTTTATTTTTCCTGTACCAAACAAAACACACTTAGTTGTCCTTATAGAGTGCCTCAGGTACTACACGAGGGCAGATGCTGAGCACGCCATGCGGTTTATCAACGGCACACGGCTGGACGACCGCATCATCCGGACGGACTGGGATGCAGGGTTTAAGGAGGGGCGACAGTACGGGAGAGGAAAGACTGGAGGACAGGTAAAAACCGTACCAGTTCATCCCCTGAACTGGTACCATCTCTGTACTTTGCTGGTTTTGTCTCATGCAGAACAATGTGCAGACTCTAAAGACCTGATCATGAAGTTCGGTCACTCCCAGGTTGTTTTGGTAATTGATACCTGATGTTAAAAGCTGAAAGTAGAACTTCAGGCCACTTCTCTCTAGGACTCCAAACTTCCTGCAATGCAAGCAGGATGTTCCCGAATCCAAGCTAGTATCCTTGAAATGATCCAGAATTTGAGCAGAGGGAAACTGGCTGCCAGGCCAATCTCATAACACAGCAGTTTCCTCAACGGCAAAGATGAGGTTTCTTTGCAGGTTTCCAGGCTGGAGGGGATAAAAAGTTCTGGAGGCCAAGCCTGGCGATTCAGAAATACAGACTGCAAAGCTGAGTGAAAATATTTTGGGGTCTTCTTTGCTTCTTATCTGAAAAGATCTCAGCCATCGGATATATTCTTATTTGTCATTTTCACCACCATTACCATCTTTTTGGTGGTTTACTTGAAGAGATCTCAAACGAGTTGAAGTGCTTCTAACCTGAACTGCAGTTCCCCACCAACTGAACAAGGAGGGGATGATGATTCTGAAGTCTAGCAGGAGACAGGCAGTACAGGCTACTAATGTGTGTGTTGTTGCTGTGCCCCAGGTGCGAGATGAATACCGGACAGACTACGATGTGGGAAGAGGTGGCTTTGGCAAGATCATTCAGATGCAGAAGGCAAATCATCAGCCTGCAATCTATTAATTGCCTCATGGGTCCTAGCTCACTGAGGGCTCTGTCCTTCCAGAGCTAGCCCTGTTCTTGCATTTGGGATCGGGGTACGGAGTGAGATCCAAGTTCCAGCAAAGATGCCCCTCCTTAGACTGTGGATATACATGTGTTCATTCTCCCTTCTTTCTGAGCTAGAGAGGATGTTCTGTGCTGATACAGGGCAACAAGGGAAAAAAATGGACAGCTCTGTAGGATTCTGGGCAAGAAGAAATGCAGCATGTCACACACACCTTATGCTATGACATACTCTTCATGTTGCAGTTAAGCAGGTGGCTTCCTCCAAGCTGCAACTGCAGCCGTGGTTGCTTTAAATGGAACTTTTAAAAAAAGCTTACCACCATTGGAGCCCTCCAGGTGCGTGGGCATCCTGGGGGGATGCACAAGAGATTCAGGTTTCTAATTTACAATCTCACCTGCTTAAAAACCAATATCACGGTTTGGATGAGAGAAGTGGAACAAGGTCTTACCATCCCCTTGGAGGTGCTTGTCTGCACATGTAGCCCTTGGGTTGGTGAGGGCCTGCAGAGCATTTCTCTTTACAATGCCCCCAGTGCTGCCTGGCTTTTCAGATCCTCACTGTTCTGTGTGATTTYGTTAAAAGTTTCTGTTAATTTTTTTAAATAAACAGTTGTATTGGGTCTGGCTGAGATGAAGATATTTTTACCCCTAGCAGCCCTCCTAGAGCTGTGCTTTTTATTGTTAGCTAGGAAGGTGTTGATAACACACCAGTGTTTTGGCTATTGCTGAACAGTGTTCCCACAGCATCAAGGCTGTCTCTAACATTCCAAACCCCCTAGTGGGAGCAAGATCTTGGGAGGGGGCAGAGCCAGGACAGCCGATCCAACCTCACCAATGGGATATTGCAGACCAAATGGCATCTCCTCAGCAATAAGAGCTGAGAGAGAGGAGGAGGGGTGGCATTCCTTATTACAACATCTGTGTTCTGGAGCAGCTGCTGTGTGTGCTGAAGCCCTGCTTCCCAGGAAGTGGCTGGACATATCCTGCTGGTCGGAAGTAGAGAATAAATATTTAGTGTTCCTTTGCTTCCAGGTGCAACCTTGCTTTTGCTTTATTAAACTGTCTTTATCTTGGCCCACAAATTCCGTTCCCATCTTCCTTCCTCCCTGCCCCCTCCTGCTGAGGAGGGCAGTGATAGAGGAGCTTGGTGGGTGCCTGGAGTCCAGGCAGGGTGAGCCCACCACAGTCCTGTTTGGTGCCCAGAGTGGGGCCTGAGACAGTGGCAGTTCTGTGCTGAGTGTGCTTTAGCCATAGTAGTTACTAAGCAGGCAGCTCCTGTCAGGTCACAGTGTTTGTTGGCTGCAKTGCTTATCTCTTTAGTTTGCTGGCTTGGGAACATGTTAGTACAAACCACAGCTCTGTGCTTTGCCCTCGCACTGATGGCCTTGCTCAGCTGGGGAGCTGCCTTGGGGAGAGGATCAAGGAATACATCTCACTCTCCCTGCCCAGGACTTATGTGGGTGGCTTTATTGTTTCTGCTCACGAGGTCCCTGCTCATCCTTACGTGAGCTGTTTAATACTACTAATTAACACTGTTGGCATATTATGGGGTCTGTGTAATCTGGTATCATCCTGCTGTAAGAGAAGACAATTTTTGGGCGAGTCAATACTGAAATGTGCCCTGAGGCGGCTGGTCCGTGGGTGGCAGTGTGTGTGGAAGGATTTGGACAAGTGCCTGGGGTGGTTATCACCTCACATAGCCTGGGACTACACCTGAACAGGCAAGTAACCCTGGCAAACTGACATGCCAACTGACAGAAGGTGCCTACCCCAGTGAAAACCAGCAGCTTCTGGCGCTATACTGGGGCTTGGCATGTGCCTGCTGAGCCACAGTTCAGGGCTGCCAGAGGGCTGTGCTTTAGTCACAGACCCAAGCCACCTCTGAGAATAACTTGACTGAGACTGAGGTGATGGTAGAGATGGGGGCCCAAACAAGAACGACTACAATTGCCCCAGTCATGAAAAAAACCCAGTGGACATGGAGGTCAATGGGTCCCTATCATCACTTACTAAGGGAGAAGGAAGAAGAAGTGTTCAATCAAGAAGCTTCAGGAACAAAATTGCTGGAAGAAGTGAGGGAATTCAGACAAGAAAGAGAAACTACCCAGTCTGACCTCATGAGAACTTTGAGACATATAGAAAGATTACGGCCACCAGCCAGGTGTGTGGAATCCTGACTGGCTGCTCCAATGCTGGGATAACAGGGTCCAAAGTCAGCAGGAAGGTAGGGAAGCCCAATAGCTATTCAGTTCTTTGGAACAAAACAAGACGTCATCATGGGCCTATGGATGTCATCAAGATACCAACTATGTCTCCATCAGCTAACAAGGAGACACTAGCTTTGCTAGGCTTTGTGGAATGTGCATATTCCAGGTTATTGTTAGCTTGTGAGCCCTCTCCATCGAGTAAGCCGAATGAATCACAGAATGCAGAATGGTTTGGATTAGAAGGCATGTTAAAGATCAAGTAGTTCCAAGCACTGTGCCGTGGGCAGGGACACCTCTGAGGAAGAGAGTGATACAAGTGGCTTGGCAGGCCCTGGTATCCAGCCAAGGTCAACCCACTCCAGCAGTGGGTCCTGTACCTGTTGCAGTTTGTGTGTCACAACCACTTTATGCCRCGAACTGGGGGGGACACGTCTCCTGTTGGTGTCTTAAAGCTGCTGTCTCCTGCCAGCGTGGAGAAGGGCACTAGAAGGGTGCACAAGTCTCACCATGTTTCTGTGCACTTCTGTCTTGGTGCCGCCTTTTCCTCTTCTGCTGTGCGGTAGCTGATGGCTGTGTCAGAAGCAAGGGCCTGTCCTTTTGTTTCACATCAGCAGTTCTAGGAGAACTTTCCCTTTCCTGTCACCTGTCCCACAAGTGGAGTCACCTATAACAATAACAAATGTTCAGTGGCCACTTCAGAGAGGAAGGAAGCAAGAACTGCCTTCTCTGTGTTTCTTCCTGTTTCAAGAAGAGCATGCCTGGCACGCTCTAGCCTGTTCTTAGATCAGACAAGAGACCAGAAGAGATGTAAACCCTTTTTGATCTGTCCCCAACAACCTCTCAGCTAGGACAGGTAATTCCATTGAACAAGTTAAATTCTGTCTTTAAATTTGGTTTGTTTTATGTAAACAACAGCAGCTGCCCAGTGATGTGTCATAACTTTTCATGCATTATCTCATGCAGGATGATAGAAACCGTTGCACACCCATCTGCAGACCAGGCAGTTGAATTAGTTTAACACTGATGTTATCCAAGTCTTGATAACTGAGCTGGGAGGGGTGTTACATTTAGTTTGTTGAAATGTCTCCTACTTGTTTGTTTTGCAAGTCAGGTTGCTGTGCCCGTACAACTGTCACAGATCTTGAAGGAACTGTATGTTTATTCTCCAGTGGGTTTAAGCCATGACAACATTGACCAGCCTGTGATGCAGGCKGCCCCTGAGATGCAGTGAAATGGAACAGGACATCGACTTAATGAAAAATACAAGCAGTCATCTGTCCAGCCTTCTAAAGCACCATCACTGTGAGATCCTTTGTAGAGAATATGAATTACAGAGGGAATAATTGCCTCTGTGGGTAAACAGAGCAGGAAAATGGGAAAGCTTAAGGAAGACAGGGAGAGGTAATAGCCATAAAACTCTAGGATTAGCAAAGAAATCTCTCATGTGTGAGGTAGGGAAAAATAAGGCGAACTATGATCACCTTCCTCTCCCATTTATGTCATACAGGATTCCACACTTTGGCACATACCCCAGAGCCAGATGCACCAGGGCTGGCATCACAGTGGTGGTAGATGAGATGGACCATCTCCTCCTCCATCCCAGGCAGACCAGTTTGCCTGGCCAGTCACTCTTCAACCCTGAGAAACTAATTCTTTTCCCAGCTATCTGCTCCTCTGCTCCCACAGCTGCCATCAGCTTCGTGTGCAGGTCCCAGAGGGTGTAGTCAGAGTCCCTGCTGGCCAAGGACAGGCCCTGCATCCAGCCCATGGGCACCTACATGTGCTGCACCTGAGCCCAGCCAGCATCCCCATCCCATTGCCAGCACCCTGCACCAGCATCAGGAAATCCACTTGGATCTTCTTGGCCCCCTTCATGTAGTCTTTGCAATGGTGAATGCAATAGGCAGTGGTGAGGATGTGCCTCTCCAACACCTATGCAGCCTGTGGAGGTCCTGATGGTGGCATAGAAGGGGTAGTGCATCAGAAGTGGCCACATTGATGGAAAACTGCACCATAAATCTGCCACTCGCACTGCACGTGGTGCCTCTGCCATCTCCCCTCTGCACCACTCGCTCAAGGGCTCGCTTCC
Source organism: Amblyornis subalaris (assembly GCA_018881555.1). Taxonomy (NCBI): domain Eukaryota; kingdom Metazoa; phylum Chordata; class Aves; order Passeriformes; family Ptilonorhynchidae; genus Amblyornis; species Amblyornis subalaris. The sequence goes on from JACAXG010000241.1 coordinate 537,370, forward strand.
ACCCTAGTGAGGGTGTGGGTGCCCTTGGGATACACTGTCTCATAAGAGAGGTACTCCTGGAAGCCCTGAGGCACCAGGGTGATGTCCTATGGGTGCAAGCATCAGCAGCATGTTACCAGCTCCAGAACAGACTGTGACAGGAGCCACCCTTTGGCTGACTGCTGTGTGGACTGGGGAGCAAGAGTGGGAAGCAGGTCACCAGGTGCTGCACTGGGAAGAAAGGAGAGCACAAGAAGAGCAACCACCTGGCAGTAAGTCATCATGCCAGACCTGCAAAGGCAAAGCAAGACAAGCATTAAGCCTGTGTGATTAGAGAGCTGGCCACCTGCCACAGTTCAGGGCCAGGAGGATTATTGGATGCACACAGCCTCCTCACAGCTACGGGGTCATGTGTGCTTAAGCTTACCGCAGAAAACAGAAGGGTTGGGGCTGCCTGGAGCCAGGTGAGTAAGGAGTGATAAGAATCTCACCCAGAACCAGCTTTGATCTGAAGCTCTTCTGGACAGCGAGGGCCTACAGCACAACCCAGTGCTGCTGCAGAAATATCAGGAGCTGATATCAGATTGCTCTGTCATGCCAGTGACCCCATCTGCATGGAGTCAATTCCCTAGATTCCAGGACTTGGGCACTGCTGATGGATTCACCCCACTCAGCAGCCACCGCAGCTCCGCTCCACCAGCAGGGAAGGGGATCTGACGGTATCTGCTCGCTGGTTTTACAGGGAAGAAGGCAGAACATTAACTCCTCACGTTGAACTGTTTGGTATCACAGAGCAGAGCAGACTTGCCAGCCTATTTTAATTCCCAAGTGGATCATTGTACCCGATTTAAAATTTAATCTGCTGCTTCATCTCCGCCCGCCAGGGCCTCTTCTGGCCAGGGAGCAGTGCAGGGGCAGGCTCTGCAGCTGCAGTTCTCTCTTCAGAGGCTCAGCAGCACAGCCCCCCATCTCCATCTTGCCCCCAACCTGCATGGCCACACTCGTGGCCTCTCTGCAGCCCCCCTGAAGCGACAAGCAGCTGGTGTCCAGAGAGCTGCTCTGAAGGCTCCGGCAGGAAAGCCCCATGTCCCCCAAAGGCAGCTGGATATGAAGTTATGAATGCCGTGGGATGGGGAGGGAGGCTGAGAGTCACCCACTCTCTGCCCTYCCAATACCCGGGCACACCAGCACTGCATCCCTGGCATGGCCCGTGGCCGGAGCACATTGTCGCCAGCTGTTGGCCACAGCCAGGCCTCCACTGCAATGCCACCCCAGCCACTTGCCTCCTCAACACGGCTTGGGCCAAACGCAGCAGGGGTCAACAGCCCTCCAGCTCCCCTTTAAATCCAGGGCGAATGGCAACACGGAAATCACAACTCAAGCCCTGGGAGGAAACGCCTCAACAGTCAGGGCAAACCACATGCAGCTGTGTTGGGGCAGGGTGCTTCCTTGCCTGTAAGGGTGCATCATCATAGGGCTCTCAACTGCAAAGCCAGGTTCTGCTTTTTGCTGATTTTCTCAAACCACAAAATAGCCCCTTCCAGACTGGTACAGGAGGGGAAGCCAACCCTACAGCCTTCACCAGGAACATGCTTCTGTCCCAGCCCCTCTCTGCACGATGGAGCCCCGGGCTGCTATCAGAGCAGCTCGGTAGCCCATAGGCAGGCTGCTGGGGCACCAGGTACAGCACTGGGAGCAGTCAGTTTGTGTAGACAACACACATGCCAAGGCTCTGGCTGGCAGGGTGGCACTGACCACCAACCCACCACACCAGCATGGACTGCTGACTGCTGGACAGCTGCTTTCCCTGCTGAGCTGCCATGGTGGGAGCTGTCCAGAGCTTCCAGAACCCTGCTCCATGTCCAGAGCTCTGCCAGTCTCAGTGGATGCCCAGGATGGGTTGGCAGAGCTCAGTGGGATGGCCTGTAACCAGGCATGGACATGCCCAGGGGCACAAACAGACCCAGATATGGACATGAGCATGGATATGCACAGGGGACACAGGCACAAACAAAGGCAAGAGGGAGGCTGCAGCAGTATCATGGACCCAGTGCCCTCTAGCCTTGGGTAGCAGCACCCGACACTGGGTGCACGGGTGTAAGGGGGAGACTGCAGGCACAGGGATCAGCAGGGACCCACGTGCTGCCCCTGGCCATAAGACACCCATGAGGTACAGTGGTGAAACCAGCATGGCACACTGAGGCACCAGCTTGACTGGGAGGGTTGGGAGCACTTGAGGAGGCACCTGCACCTGAGGGCTGGAGCCTGAGGCTCTGTCAGAGCGCCCCAGCCTGGGGCACTGGGGCTGTGAGTGCCTGGCCTGGGGCTAGAGCAGGAGCCACAGCCCCTTTTACTACAAACACAGCCTGGGGTAGGGCTCATAGCTCCAGCCCAGGGGCCAAGCAGAGCTGATGGTGTGGGTCCCTCACCGCTGACCGTGCAGTGACCCTGCACCACTGCCAGTAAACAGGGAGAGATGCCAAAACCAAGCACAGGCCATCTGCCTTAAATTAGTTTATTTTGCATAATAATGTCAGGTTTGATTTAGACCAGGCCAAAATCTGGAAAATCATCATCTTACGTGGATGCAGCCCAGCTTCTGGTCAGGCTTTCTCTGCAGGCCATTGCTGGCACCTCCAGGAGATACTTCCAAGGTTCTTCACTGCATCCGCTGCTCTGGGATCTGGTGACACAATCCCTCGCAGCACAGGGTCTGCAAGGCAGGGCCATGACAGGCTGCTGTCCTGCCCCCAGGTACCAGCAGCACTGGTTTGAGCTGGTCTGAAGCCCTGCTCCACAGCTCCTGGCTCACAGGCTCGCTGTTCCAGGGGACAGTGCAAGTGCTCGTGGCTCCAGCTGGCAGGTTTTGGGGCTCACCCAGCACAGCTGACTGGGACCAAGCACTGCTCTGCACTGGCACCAGCCTGGCACCGAGCCTAGTAGCATGTAGGGCCCTGCCGAGGGGCCCGTGACCACAGGGCATTAACATGAGATGCAGCAAGACCAACAGAGAAAAGCACTTAAAAACATTTCATTTAATAATTTAAAATTTGGCATTACAGTTATAGAAAGGCAGATGAGGTTGGACATGAGTACAGCTATACTGAGGACATCTCACAGACACTTGAGCTAGATATTCACACCAACCAGCACGGTCAGGGCAGCGCCAGTTTGCTGGCAGTGCCATGAGTACCAGAACAAGTCGTACTAAGCCTTCCTGCAGAGCTCCAGCCATGGCTGCCATGTACATGTCTGGCACTGGGAAAGCAGAGAGGAGGTGGTGAACACAGCCACACGACAGACGGAATGAGTACAGCTGCACCATCATGTGGGGCCTCCTGTACACAGGGAAAGCAGCTTTCATGGCAGGAAGGCTGTGCCGGTGTCACTGCCCCTCTGCGGGACTGCAGGAGGGCAGAGACCAGCTCTGTGCCACCAGCGCTCCCATCCAGCCTGGGGACTTCCCTGTGAGGGGAAGGGGCAGCACATGACCCAGCTCTGCAGTCCTGGTTGTGTTTGCCAGTGGGTAGGGTGAGAGACACAGACACCAACTTAAGGAACAGTTTAACACCCATCCTATAATTTCCATATTGTTATAACTCCTGTTAAGATGTTAATATAAATCCTCAGTTTCCTCTAATTGTACCCCCAATTACCTGTCCACAGGGTTCCCGGTCATTTTCCCACATAATCCACCCTGTGACTATAGTCACTCCAGCTTCACATGATCCAAACAGAGTTTGAGGATATTTCATGCTTTGGTACCATGTGGGTTGTCTAGTATTTGTGGAGGTACTTGGTGAGCTAATTGTTTCATAATTGGCCAAACCTTAACATACAATGCAATTGTAAGAACAAAAAGCAAAAGGATTAGCATCAATCAAATGACAACAGGGTGAAGCACAGGTTGAGAACTCCGGCAGCTGTAGGYGACCATCCAAAAAGAGTGTCCCACCATCGGTGTTCTCCATCTTTCTTCACCCATTCCATCACACAGTGTATTTCTGCCACGCCGTGATGGACAGCAAAGTCTTTCGTCCATTCTCTTGGGCTTGTTTCAGCAAGCGCCTCAGGTCCGCGTGTTGTAACAGTTGCTTTACCAGTGTGAAGCTCGTACCAATGGGAGTAGGCTGCAAATCTTGAATCAGAGTACAGTTAGATTCCAAAAATTGATGGGATACAACAGGAGCTAAAAAACTAAAAATCTGTCATTAAAAAATATAAAATCAAATAAATAAATAAAATCCTGTAAGTGCAATAACGTTACAAGCACAAATACTGGAGTGACTACTTGTATCTACAGTAACATTATCTACAGATACAAAATCACAAGAGGTTCTCATGCAAACGCATCCTTTACCAATATACACACGTATTGTTCCCAGGTCATCCTTTAGATGAATCTCAAAATGACAAACATTTTGCTCAGTGTCAAGACAAATGTCTTGGGCTTTGATGGTGTTACTTTCACAAATGAATCCCAGTTGCTCCTGTGCAATGCATCAGTATGGACAGTTTGCCATTTACTTCCATCTTTTTCGGCCAATACTCTATGGTCCAGAGGACACAGTCCCATTGTAATTTAAACCTATTGCAATGATTGGGTGTATTTCATATATCCAAACACTGCATATTGATAACACAAAGGCTGTGGCTGTGCTGCTCATGGGATTGACCAGGTACCACCAGGATTGGAATTTCTTTTTTTTTTTTTTTTTAATTCAATCATATTATTCCAAATTACCTTTTGACTTTTAATGGGTAAGGTACCTTCTTCACCTTCCCTTATGACTGCAGCTGAACCGATTGATGGTCTTTTTCATTAATTACCTCTCACTGAGATATTTAAATATATTTGTTAAAAGCCATTGATTAGTTAAGCGAGGGATGTGTAAAAGTGAAATTGTACCAACAATCTGATTCTGATATCTGGTAAAAAAATTTTGGGTTCCAGGTAATTATGCATAGCAGAAATAGTATTACAGCCAAAACTAATAACAGTAATTGTTATATACATCCAAGTTTGGTGTAGCCTAATCCATCCATCCATGTGTATTTCATTCAGGGCTCCTGTGAAGCAGAAATATGCTCAGTTGCAAATGCTAATTTAATGTTAGTTAAAAAGACAGTTTTGAGATTCAGGTGGAATCTCAACTTCTGCTTCACAAAGTGCTTGCCACATGACTGTTGCAGCTTCCCCCACAGTTTTGGGGGGTCTACTCTGATCAGATTATCTGGAGAGAGTGAGACTGTTTTGTAAATTTTTGGATTCACTATTATTATTTTGGTAGTGTAACAGATAATTCTGTTTCCAGTAAAGCCAGTCGAACAATTTTTTTTCATTTTTAAAAYGTAAGTTTAGTTATTCGGCTTCCATAGGAGTAATCAAAGAGATTTTGCTCTCTGCTCCTACAGCCAAATAAACATAGGGGCCATCCTGAACTATTTCCCTAGTCTCTTTCCAAGGATACAAATCAGAATACGGTTTCCCATCTGCCTTCTCCCCAGAATAACTGATCCACTCATGGGGGGCCCTCTGCGAGCAGATGCAAAATCCCGTTGAGGCTCTGACAAGGGTGCCATAGCCTGAATTGTTCCTGGATTGTTTGCCTCAGAATTTTGCACTTTCTTACTACGTTTATTCAACCCTCTCTGTTTATAAATATTCCATAATTAATGGGTTGAAACACCATCTCGGTTCCCTGCACTACCATGTGGTCCCCATTTGCCAGGGTCACCCAGCTGCTGTATTCTCTCAATTATTTCATCTAGGAGATTCCATGTCTCCTTAATCAAGAGAGTCATGATTACATTTTTATATGCTGGTGGAGCAGTCCTAATTAGATTATTTCTCACAGTAACAGACAAAGCATCCTGCATTAAAGTCAGGATCTCTGATAAAGGTAACTGATCTCACACCTTCCTCATTTATTTGTTGTATACAGTCTTGCAAAGTGTACCTCTGACTTTCAGATTCTGACCAATGATTTTCTGTAGGATATTTAGTATTACATCCAAAGCAGCAAAAGATAACAAATTAGTATCATGAACATTATTCTGAAATGCATCCTGCACAAAAGAATCCAAGCTCAAAATTAAAAACTTCTTAGAGTCCCCYGAGTCTAGGGTTATCCCTGATGCTCCCTGGTCATGCAAACACACCACCCAAGAAAGGAGGGGTTCCCTCAGTCTTTGCTTAAATGGATCAGTTATTTCATTTACTTCATGCTGAGCATAATCCTCTATGACATCCCTCTGGACTGGCTGACCATTAGCATCTAATTCCATCTTTCGTCCCCAGCCCGGTCTCACATCTACAAATTTATCTGGGGAACCAACCTCATCAGAATCTACAAAATCCCAAATATCTCCATCCCATTTATCAGGATCCCACCGCACGTCTGCCTCTGCAATCACTGCATGCACTTTCCTGTGATTCACCTGCCCCCTCCTTTTCTTATACTGAGCTGCTCTAACTGCAGCCTTCTCAGCTACAGTCTGGTGAGTGTCAATTTATCAGCAAGCAGATTATTTTGGCACTGTAACATTACAACTTGATTCTGCAACTCACGCATCTGTTGCTCCACGTTAGAGCATTTCAACAACTGTTCCTTTTGTTGGTGTTTTGTTTGATACACTGTTAACAAAATCCATCCTTGCCTTCCCAAATCCACAGGTTCTTTTCATTTTTCAATATGCGATTTTTGAATGCATTTCAATACATCCAGCAGTTCAGCTTCTTTTAACTGACTTCCTCACATTTAGATTTAAAAAGCAACATTTTGTTCTGACCCAGCTGATATGCCAATTTTGTTTTGCCAGTGGGTATGGTCAGACACACAGACAGACATCAACTTAAGGAACAGTGTAATTTACTATAATGCAAAACTGCAAAGAATCACAAAAGGATAAGCTAAGAAATACATATAATCATTAGCAGAAGTTACAAAAGGATAAGCTAAGCAATGCACCTAATCATTAGCAGAGAATTACAAAGGGATAAGCTAAGCAATGCACTTAATCATTACTACCAAAGAATGCCTATAGCGATTCAGAAAGATACATCACCCAAGTCCAAGAGGTATCAGCCGTGGGGGTAACCTGTCACAGCCAAGGACTGGAGAACCAGGCCCAGTAACTGGGAACTCCTGCAGTGCCTCCACTTTTGCAGGCCACAAGGCTCCCCCACTTTGCTGTGAAAGTAGCCCAGCTTTTATACTGTTAAACAAACCAGCTGACATAATTTCTAATTTCATTTTCCTGTTGGTTTTCTCCCAAGAGCCTGATTTGGTTGGAATGGTCATCATAGATCAACTTTGGCTCAGGGCCTGTTGTTCACTCTCTGCAGGAGAGGGGATGGATGTACTCTGTGGATCATGATCTTTTCCCAAAGTGACAATACTAGCAGAGGTCCATGGAGCACTGTGCCCAGCCCCTCAGACCGCAGCAGCCCCAGGGCTGAGGTCCAGTCCAGGATGGTGCAGAGGCTTTTCTACTGCACAGGCTTTTTCTGCATTTTTTCCTTCCACGCTGTTCCGAATCCCATAGCTGAAGTAAATAATAAAACCTGTAGGACAGATTCCATAATGAAATGTGCCATGGTAGGCTGCCAGCATTAACAGTGGCCCCAGAGAGACCTGTGGGCACTGCACTCCCCGCCGCAGGACACCTACCCACAGCCATCCAGACAGCAAACCGCACCCAGGTGCCGGGACTCAGCTGTACCATCAGCAGGATGTTAATGAAGATGCTGAAGATTGGCAGGAGTGGGAGGAAAGGCACCTGCAAGGGACAAGAAGTGCTGTGTCAGCTGTGCCTTGAGGGACCAGGCTGGGCTTGAGGATGCTACTGGCCAACAGAGGGACCCCATCCCTGTCACAGCCCAGAGAGCACCTGGGCACTTCCACACTGGGGTTGCACCTCAGAGAGATGTGTTTCAGGGCCCTGGGCTTTCCCAGTGACTGCCTGGCAGCAAGCCCTGGCAAACCCTGCAATGCCCAGATCCTGAGAGTCCATGGGTTGCAAATGCCAAGATGCAGGGGGCTGCACTCACTTTGAAGTTTAACCGTTCGTTGCTCTGTGGCTGCCTCCAAATGATGATGGTGAGAATGAGCAGAGCCACGAGGAGCAGCACCAGAGCCACAACATAGCCCACACTGGCGTCCTTCAGCGCAGCCACATTGTGGGTCAGGACCACGCAGATGATTGTGATCAGCGTGGCTGCAAGAGAGGGAGCAGTCAGAGGGCTGTGAGGCACATAGCCTCCCTGGGACCCTGAGCCTCACCAACAGCTGGGCTGAGGCACCCACTCCTCTTGGTCAGGTGAGGGCCCAGAACCCACTGTCTCTTAATATCCACCCCAAAGCCTCAGGAAAGTGCTTTGCTGGAGGCACTTCCCAGCCCAGCAAGCTGCGGGGAGCCTGTACTTGGCTGGGCTTGGACCCAGTTCTGACACTTAGCCAGACCTGGCCGAGCCACCCTATTCTGGCTGTACAATGCAGCCATTGATAGACAGATCAAACCTCGCTGGCCGAGCCCAAGCACTTTCTAGGGATTGAGGACTGCCCTTGCTGGTGGCCAGCGTGGGCCAGGCTCATCACAGGGATCTCCCATGACCACTTGCACATCCCTGTTTCAGCACCTGCGTCCTCCAACAACCCCTGTGCACCCCAAACCACAGCTGTACCCTGTATGTGGCACCCTGCTCAGGGTTCAGTGCCTCCTGGCACTGCCAACAGTGCCTGGCAACCTGTGCTGCCTGGCCCCTCTCCTCTGCCTGGCATGCTCTCCATCCCTTCCCAGCTCTGCAGAGACATGCCAAAACACTCCAGCCCCTGGCAGAAGGGGACATCAGCTGCCAGTTCCCACTCACTCACCAATGACCGCGACACAGAAATAGACAATGCGCCCCGAGAGTGCAGTGGGGGTGTCCCCAGGCGGGTTGAAAAGCGTCGCCAGGGACGATGTCTTTTTGTGCTGGGCACTGGCAGCAGTGATGGTCGGGTTCATGATCACTCTCTCCTCCTCATTCCCATTCAGCTCCAGCATTTCCATGGCCTGCGGGGAGTTCAGCTGTCTGGGCTGGTACCTGAGCACGTAAGACAAGCTTGCAGCGAAGCCCAAGGAACCTCCTAGCCCAAGGGAACAGTGGGCAGCACCCTCATATCCCTGCTGCTCCGGCAGCGGCCCTGCGACAGCCACTCCCTGGATACGCCCAGAGACACACACAGGCTCTGGTGAGCAGCCTCCATCCTGGGGGCTTGACACTTCCCCAGGCCACATGCCCCTGGAAAAAAGCTGTGGCTACAAGCCCCCAGAGCAATGTAAGGAACATCCACCCTGGGCACCGCCACACACGAGGAGTCACCCACCGGAGGATGAGCACGCACACCGCCACCAGGGAGTAGGCCAGCAGCGTGCCGATCGACATGAGGTCCACCAGGTCCTTCAGGTCAAGCAGGAAGGCCAAGAACGCTGCAATGAGGACATGCAGCATGAGCATGGCTCCAGACCACCGTGAGGCTGAGCACGGGGAGGTGGCCAGGAGCCTTACCTGAACAGATCCCTGAGACGACGGTGGCTAGGAGAGGGGTCTTTGTGCGACTGTTTATCTGGGAGAGTTTCTTGAAGAGCAGTCCGTCCTCTGCCATGGCATGGACCACTCGGGGCATGGGAAACATGGAGCCCAGCAAACTGCCATGGAGAGAGATTAGGCAAGTTGTCCACATCTACCACTCAGAAGGGGAAGGGACCGGCTCTGTGCCAGGAGCAGGACAGCAGCTGGACAAAGCAAATCTCCAGCCCAGCCGGGATGAGTGCTGCCGGTCCCTGTGCTGTGCCAGGGATAGAGCCAGTCCTACCTGGTGGAGAGGGCACAGAGTGAGCCAATGGCAACGGCGTAGCGGGCGGGCTCCCAGCCGACCGCCTTGAAAGCCTCAGGAAGAGGGCTGTTCTTGTTCAGGAGGAAGTAGGGCACCATGAGAGTCAGGGCCGCAGAGACCCCAAAATAAGCCACAAAGCAGATGAAGAGGGACGCAATGATGCCAATGGGAATCGAGCGCTGTGGGTTCCTGGCTTCCTCCCCTGTGCAGAGACAAGAGGCCACATGTGCCCCACTCCACCGCACAGCATGGGGCAAGTACGCCCAGGGGATGAGCTAGAMGAGGGASTTTCCATGGCAGCACAGGACTGGGGAGCAGCAAGCAGGGGCTGTTGGAGAGGAGGGGTCCCCAGCCATGCTGCTGCACTGGCAGAAGAGATGCAGCTGCCTGGCAGCCTGGGCTTGCAGACCCCCTGGCCATGCCAGCCCTTCCCCCCGGCCAGCAGCTCCCTCTCCCTCCAGAGCCCGTTGAATGGAGGTCCTCCATGTGCCTCGGCTTTGCAAAGGTGTGCTGCACCACCCTCCCAGCAAGGGGCTAAGCAGGACGATTGCGGAGGCTGCTGGGCAGCCCCTGGGGGCAGGGTGGCACAGGCAGGGAGGTCAGGCAGAGCAGCCTGTACCAGCCACCCACTAAGTAGATTTCTGGGGTAATGAGATGATATTAAGTGAGCTTCCCGTGTTCCAGGAAGCAGTTCTACAGGAACCCAGACATTTAGAAAAAGGTTGCTTGAGGCTGGGAAATAACTAGGAGACACCAGCAATTCCCAACACTGYTGCAGCCTCAGCTCAGCAGTCAAAAGACTCCCTGCTGCTCTGGGAGCTGCCTGCACAGGCAGGGTGCAGCCCTGCTCCCACCACGTGGTGTAACAAGCCACTTTTCCTGGGGCAGGGCAGGCTCTGAGCACTTTCATCTGGCCCGGCTGAAGACACAGATTCCGCAGGGAAATCTCCCAGGAGCGGTGAGACCAGCTGTTTTCCCACACCATGGAGCATCCTCCCMGGCAGCTCCCAGACAGCTGCTGGCTGTGCAGGGGAAATGCCCACACCACCCTCACCCAAGGCAGTACCTGTGGTGGCAATGCAGTCAAAGCCCACGAAGGCGTAGAAACAGGTGGCAGCACCGGTCAGGATCCCTTCCAGTCCAAAGGGGACAAACCCACCAGAGCCAAATGCTTTTCTCCTGGAAAAATGGGAGGAGAGCAGCTGCCGTGGGGTGCAAGGACAGCAGGGCTTATGCCTGCCCTGTGCCAGACCCTGGCCTGGCATCGTTGCTCTCCTTACATGTCATCCTGTGGGTCTGACTGCGAGTGGTTGATATAGTCCTCCTCTGAAAGCTGCCAGTTCTTGATGTCTCCCTTGATGAAACCAGCGATGATGACGAAGCTCAGCACCAACAGGTTCACCGCCGTGAAGATTTTGTTCACGAGGGCAGATTCACTGACACCAAAGGCCAGCAGTACTGTGGGGACAGAAGAGGTGAGCAGGGACCCATCAGGCTCCCATGCTATCACCCATGGTACCCATGGAGCTGCCCCTACACACTCACCAGTAAGCAGCATAATCAGGATTACAGCAAAGAAGTCTGGACGCTCGGCCAGCAGTCCTGGCACGTGCATTGTGGTCTTGTTGGTGAAGAAGGTGGAGATGTGGTTGCCAATGATGTTGTCAAAGGCTGCACTCCAGGCTCGAGCCACACTGGCTGTACCTGGTCAATGGCAAATCTGTGCATTAGTCCAAGCCCATAGCAGACTGGCACCGGCCTGAGCACCCACCTCCCTGCTGATCCCACCCCACACCCTGCCCCCACAGCACCACACGCTGCCCCCAGAAGCCCCCCATGCTGCCAGCACGGTGCCGGACGGAGCCCAGGCACACATGCCAGCACGTTGCCTGGCTTCATACCTATCACATAGGAGAGAACGAGGTTCCAGCCAGCTATAAAAGCCCAGATCTCACCAACGGTGACGTAGCTGTAGAGGTAGGCAGAGCCAGCCTTGGGGACACGGGCCCCAAACTCTGCATAGCAGAGTCCAGCCAGTACCGATGAGAAAGCAGCCACTAGGAAGCAGAGGACGATGGAGGGACCAGCCGCCTCCTTGGCTACCTCGCCAGCCAGCACATACACACCAGCCCCTAGTGTGCTGCCCACACCCAGGGATATGAGGTCCAGTGTGGAGAGGCAGCGAGCAAAGTGTGTGTCATCGGAGCTCAGATCCACGTTGCGCCGGCGGATCAGCTTCTTCCCAATACTGGTCATTCTTTCCCCCAACATCTTGTCCCCTTGGTGAAGCTCAGCTGCTCAAAAGCCCTGCAAGAGAAGGGAATTGTGAAGCTCAGTGTTCTTCAGGCAGCAGGACTGACACCGCAGGGAGCAGGGCAGGCAATGATGCCCACAARAGCCTGTTCCCAGCTCACCCATTGGCACCACACCCCTGCCACACTGGTTGGCCAGACACCGTGGTGGTGGCACCCTCCAAGGCACTGTTGGCCTGCACATACCCTGCCTGCATAGCCCCTGCACCAGGACAATGAGTAGGGATGAACCCAGTGAGCCCATGGCAGGAAGCAAGCTCATTGCTCAAGCCCTGTGTGGTCCCAACCACAGAGCCCCCTAGGCATGTCCCACTGCTTCCCAGACTTGSCAATCTGGAGATCCTTCAGCCCAAACTTGACTGCTGGCCCATCTCTCCAGCCTGGTGTGTGGGTGTGCACAGGAGCAATGGTGGGGAGACAAAGCATTCATCCAGCAGAGCATTTGGCAAGCTGGGCTGACTCAATGGATGCAGCCATTCCTCTTTCGCTTTCAGCATCTGCATCACATCCTCTACAGGGATGCATAACCAGACAAACACATGGCAGGGGTGCCTGGTGCAAATCCCTTGCCTACCAATAGTGCCTGGTGAGCAGTCTGCAAAGTCTACAGGCTGTAATCACCCTGAACGTGTGACATCTCCACTCCTCTTGCTCACAGCAGCCACCCATCCCCAAAAAGCTCTGAAGATCAGCAACCTGGGAAACAAGCATCCAGCACAGGGTGAGAGAAGCTGCAAGGAAAGCGGCTCCAAATGCCCATGGCCGTGGCTGGCACCTCTGTCCAGCACTGAACCACCTGGCCCCCAGTGTCTTCCCCCTGCTCGTTTCTCCCTTCATTGGGAAAGGGAACACGCTCCATATAGGGGCCCAGGATAGTACGCTGCACTGCGTGGATCAGCGTAAGTACACGAGGATAAATTTGTGACCCTCTTCCATGGAGGGATTATTAGGGTCACAGTGGCAGCCACCAACTCGGCTGCTTCCCCATAATCAGCAAACCAGTCTGTTTCTGGAGGAATCTCCTCCTGAGATGGCACTTCTCCATAACCAGCAAACCATCCTATTTCTCCATCCTGTTTCTTGAGAAACCTCCTTCCGACCTGGCATGTGTCACATTCAGCCTTGGCCCCAAGGAGCCRTCCCAGCCCAGGCAGCCTCTGGACCAGATTTCTAGGGAACAAGTGCCCCAGCACTGGCACCCTCAACCACTACCTGGACAACTCTAGCTGCCTTCCCCAGTGCTGCTCAATTATTCCAAGGATTTCCAATACCTGATGCGAGCTCCGCAAGGGTAGAGGAGAGGAGAAGCAACATGTCGGGCCTCCCGCTGCCATCGCGTCCCGCCGCGACTCGGAGGAGGTGCCGGGGGCCGTTAGCTCGGGACCATCACTCCAGCCCCCGCGGGGGCATCTCCGGTCCCGAGGAGTGCCAGTCAGGCTTCGTCCCGCCGGGGAGTCCGGAGATGCCCCGGGGGTGGCAGAACCCGAACGGGGGGCCGCGGCGGGACCGGCCACGTGCGATTTGCAGATGATGCAATTGTGGCACCGGTTGCGCCAAGCCCCTCTCGGCCCGGCGGCAGCGCCCGCCACCACTCACCAGCGGTGCGGCTCGGTACGGCTCGGCTCGCTCCGGTGCGATCCCCTTCAGTTCAGTTCGGTTCAGCTCCGCTCAGCCCACCTCCGCCGGCCCCGCGAACGCCGCCGCTGCCGAGTGAGTAAGGGCGGTCCGCTGTGGCACTGAATTTACCAATGGAGTCGTTCCCGGCTGAAGTATAAGAAGGAGGGGGCAGCGCGCCCGATTAAGGGGACCGCCCCCTCCCAGCCCCATAGCGCCCAGCTTCCCGCGCAGATTTTAAAGATATAAATTCAAATAATAAGTGGCACCGGGGCGACGGCCAGGCACGGCTCGGCCACCGGGAGTGCGGCTGCTGCGGGCGGCAGCTCCGAGACAAGGGCAAGGCATTATGCTCCCTCCCGAGAGGCCACGGGGAGGGCGGCTGAGGGTTCCCCGGARTCCAGATCCGCCATGAGAACAGAGCCTGCCCCGGCCTTGCCCCGCCTGGGCTGGGAGCGAGGCGAGGAGGTGAGGCCAGCCCTGCTACAGGGGCTGCGAGCTCAGCCCGAACCCTGTCGGGCTACTTTACTCCGACCTCCGTATGCTTCACTACAGCCTCAATTCTGGGAGCAACAGGCAGCCCTAAGTGATGGGAAACGCCACTCTCGGGAGAAGCGTTCGGCAGCCAGGAGAGAGGCGGGAGCCGGCACCATCCTCTCCTGCACGCAGGCTGGGACCCGCCGCGCAGCAGCACACACCTGATGCAATCCAGCGCTCGCGTTTCGTGAGTGCCCATTCAAACTGGCAGCTGACGCGGGAGCTGACGCAGCCCCGCGCCCGGCATCGCTGGCAATGCTCTGCTCCGCTCTTGAGGCAAAAGGCTTTCCAGTCGCTTGCAGAGCAGAGCAGAGCGGAGCAGGCAGGCAGCGCTAGGCAGCTGCCCTCCTCGCCTTCCCTGGAGGAGCACACAGCGGGGGGATGCTCGGTGATGGAAATAAAACGCAATACCCTGCGATGACCTCATGGTTATGGAAACACCACCTCACCTTTCCAGCGGCAGTGACGCACGCTCGGCCCCCGCTTCCCGGCATCGATGAAGCGCAGCGCAGCAACGTGCCTTGCCTCCCTGTGACCCTCCCTTACGAGGAAGTAAGCGCAAGCTCAAAAGGCAAAATTCGGCGGCATGGCTCTTACTACTCAGGCACTTCCCGCCTGAGGCAAGGACCAGCCGGGCAGCACCATCACCGAGGGTGTTCTCGGGTAGGCAGCACAAGGGCACAGGAGGGCTACAAGCGGGGTTCCCCTTTCCAGTTCCCAGAACAGTGAGGGGGCAGATGACACCAAGATTAGCCTATTTCCAGAAACCTTCTTGCAACATCACGCTTTGGCAGTTTCTGGAAGGGAGCAGCACCAGTCCATCTTACTGCTCTCCACTCCCATCATTCAGGGCCCTGATCCAGCAGCACAGGCCAAGGGCCGGGAGCAAGCAGAGGCATGGAACAAGCCAAGTGCACGTCCCAACAGGAGCAGCAGGAAGGCACACGTAGCCAGCATCAAGGAGGGTAGGAGATTACTCCAGCCCATAAAGGAGGCCAAAAGCCCTACAGAAGCAGATCCAAATCAGTCCTTGGATCCCCCACCAGCTTCCACAACTGAAGCATTACAATGTTTCAGGTTGGAAGGGACCCATAAAGACCATTGAGCCCAAGTTCACCCACAAGTGCCTCTCTGTTTACAAGTAACAAATCTAGCAGGGCACGTTTTCTCGTCATCTCCCTTAGTACTGATGCCAAATTAAGTTTTTACCTTTTTTCTCTTATGTATTCTCTGTAATTTTTGTATTATTGTACTACTCCAGCTAGTTTTCCCAGTACTTTTCCCTGCCTTGATAGGCAGAARGACAAAACACATTCCAAGGCCCCTATCCTGTCTTGGTTCTCTGGTCTTGAGACCAGCTCTTTGAGACATATTTTTATAAACAAAGTTAGTTCTCATCTGAGGGGGGGGGTTAGAAAGGATTAGAACGCGGGGGAAATTACCTCACAAATTACAATTCTAATTGGTGATTCTTGTCAGATATGCTAATTTGCAAAATCTATAAAAGTTGTATACACGTGTCACGATCCGCTAATACAAGCGGGGGTCGTGATGGTTCTATCACCGATCTCAGGAGTGCAAAAGACACAACGGGGATTTCAATTTTCATCAACAGTGCACTTTTATTGAGTGCCAACMACACGATTATGCGATAGAGGGCAGAGATATAAAGAAAGAAAGTATAGAGAGAGAGAGAGAGAAGGGGGGGGAATAGCTACCAACAGATGAGACGATGTCCTCGTGGTCTGGCCAATAGACTCGTCATCGTCCGTGGCGAGTGCTCGTCGTGGTAAATTTAGAGTCCCTTTATAGTCTTTTCCGAAAATGGGGGGAATAGGGGGGCAGCTGGCCAGGAGGTGAGGAAATCCTCAGGAATGCCCTCAGCAGGCGCACCCACATGGGGGGAGAAGGCAACTGGCCAGGAGGTGAGGAAATCCATAGTGGGTGTACAGGACAGGTTATCATGACCTGTACTAGTTTGCTCAGCAATGCATACCAGTCCTCAGCGGCTGCACGTACAGAGAGAAAGGGGGAACCAGTCCTTAGTGGGCGCACCCACAGGCAACACTTGGAAAACATCCCACCTCGGCCAGGCCAGGACTTCTTTGCAAAAGTCCTCTTTTCCCTATGGAGTTTTTTGGGTTTTCAGTCTCTGTCCTTGTCGATGATCGTGAGGCAGATGAGGGATTTTCGGACTGTCTCTTACAACACATCACGTGGGTGTGCATTTTCGACCTGATGAAGTGTGCACCTAAGGATCCTTACAAGGGTAACCCCATTTTATCACCCTAACTGTGTCTGGCTCGTGATTTTAGGGTCAGCGAGAGAAAGGCATTGGTAGCAGCACCAAGAAGTTGTCTTCACCATGCATGTACGGGGACCCGCCCCATACACCATGTTAGGGCTCTCTGCTGCGGATTGTGCCGGCACTGGAGCTGCCCCAGTGACCGGGTGCCAGGCAGGGGTGGGAGACAGCTGACAAAGCTTCCTGTTCAGCCACCCCTGCACACAGTCAAGGGCAGCTGCCCCATGGAGGGGTGTGGGCTGCCTGTGGCACTCCAAGGCAGCCAGAAACACCAGCCAGAGATAACAGAGGAGCAGGAACAGGCCAGCCTTCCCAGCCCAGCCTCGGGACACTGCCAGCACCAGACAGCAGGGCTCTCCAGTGCTTCACCCAGACACAAGGCAGTGCAACAAGGCACCTGCATCAACCTACCAAAGACAGAAAGTGGCAGAGCAGGGCTTCCAGCACCAGCATACAGGAACAGTGAGGGACTGAGTCCCAAGCGCTGCTTCCCCACCACCTGCCCCCAGTCACTGATAATAAAACAGTAATAAATATCCAAAGGCTGCAGAAGCCTAACGTGCCATCAGCCAGCATTGGCTCTTCTCAGAGTGTGATGGTGGTCTAAGCAAGAAACCTGCCTGTACAGGTGCCCACCACCACACATCCAAGCATCCCACCTGGAAGCACCAAGTTTGTCCATAAATGCTTCCCCAGAGCCACACTGTGCCTCCATCCATCAGGACCCAGCTCCTCCTTGGAACAGACCTCAAGTCTCTGGCTGAGCAAAACCAGCCACAGCCAAGCACAGACCTGCCCTGTCTGCCCAGCCCTTTGGGGATCAGTGGGCACCACTGGTCACTGCCTCTACCCAAGCAGACAGCAAGCACCACTGGAAAAGAACACCTTTATTTTAAATACAAGGACTTAAAAAATTAATTCATTCAGGAACTCTACATATATCACTGGCCCAGAGGCTCACGCAGCTGGACTATGGCTGTTGTCTGTCCCCATGTCCCACCTGTCAGTCTCTGCCCACGTCATCACTATCGAACGCTGCTACATCTTTCACACCGATTCCTGGGAAGCAACAACATCAAAGCAGTAGCACTTCTGGCACTCAGCACCTGACCCCTCGGAAAGGCCACAAGCTGTGTCCCTTCCACCTGGCAGCCCTCAGTTACACCAGCAAGGGATCACCGGAGCATCCCTGCAGCCTGCCCAGAGGCGAGGGCTCACCACAGTGAGGGAACATACCTGCTGCTATGAGCTGAGGAGGAGGATTGTCTGGTGATAGGCCTCACAGTGGGCAGTCCTGTCAGCTGCAGGCAGGAGGCAAGAAGGTGTGTGCTTAGCCCATCCTAAACACCTCACCCCCAGACTCTCTAGGGCAGCAGCTGAGATCCTTCTCTACCCTCTAGACAAGAAGCCAGCCCCATTCCCATGGAGTTGCAGGCCCCGGGCTCCAGGTACAAGAACAGGGGATGTCACCTGGATTGCAGGTGTCCTGCAGTCCTCAGAACAGCCAGCTCCACGTACCAAGCTCGCCCTTCACTCGCTTCAGCTCTTCCTTCACACGCTCCAGCTCTTCCTTCACACGTTCCAGCTCTTCCTTCACATGCTCCAGTTCCTGGGACAGCTGATCACCTGCAGACTGGCAGGAGCAGAGTGTAAGTGTGATGCAGGGAGTTGTCACCCCACTGCAGCCCAGCCACAGCACAACCCATCCTCTGGAGGAGCACTGCAGCCCATCCAACACTCCAAGCCCAGCACCCTGGGGACATTGCTAGGGCATGTCCMTCACAGAAGTGGTGCCTGCCAAAGGAGCCACGGTAGCAAGCACCTGCCAGCACCCGTGAGTAACAAGAATGCCTTTGGCTGGCTGCAGCCACAGAGTAAGAGCTCTAAAATTGCTGGAAAGTGCACAAACCCATTTTCCAGATAGGAGATTTCCTAACTTTGAGCTTCATCTTGCTGCAGGCTCTGCTCATCCCATCCTGGGGACATGTCCTACATGTCAGGAGGTATAAAAGTGACAACACAAGCCACAGGAGGTTTGCATGTTTCAAAAGGCCCTTAGAAAATCTAACTGGACAGAAGCCTGCAGTCCCCTGAGCACTGGAGAGCTGGTAAAGCCATGCAAAAATGCACATGGTCTTGTGTAAACCCCAGTGAAAGGCTAACACAGCTCAGGTGCCAGCCAGGAAGTTGGCAGCCCCAGGTCTCATCCTCTCCCACCTCTGGCATAGCTGGCCCAACTCAGAGGCTAAACAGTGCTCCATGGTGCCAGGACACAGCTGGCTCTTACCTGCACAGCAGGGACTGCACCTTCACAGCCTGACATCAGGCCAGGGGCCAACTCACTGGACAAAGAGGACTCCACACACACCCATGTCTGGTCAGTCTGACCTGTGAAGAGAAGTGTCAGCACTAGAAACCTGCCATCCTCAGCCCCTCTTCAACCTGGCCACAGAGCTGCTCCAGACCAGGGGAGGGCAGAACCTGTCCAAGAGAGTTAGAGGTCTCCCAGCACCTCCAGCCCAACAGCTGCTGCTGGTCCAGCCTGTATGAGTGCTGCTGGGAGAAGGTGCTCCTGCATGGCCTCACTCCCAGCAGCTCTGGGTAATAATGAATTAAGTTTTTACCATTTTTCTCTTATATATTCTCTGTAATTTTTACACATATAGTTGTAGATTTGCACCCTACTATTAGGTACTAAAAAAAATCTATTAGCTACTCCAGCTAGTTTTCCCAGTACTTTTCCCTGCCTTGATAGGCAGAAAGACAAAACACATTCCAAGGCCCCTATCCTGTCTTGGTTCTCTGGTCTTGAGACCAGCTCTTTGAGACATATTTTTATAAACAAAGTTAGTTTTCATCTGAGGGGGGGGAGTTAGAAGGGATTAGAACGTGGGGGAAATTACCTCACAAATTACAATTCTAATTGGTGATTCTTGTCAGATATGCTAATTTGCAAAATCTATAAAAATTGTGTACAGGTCACGTGGGTGTGCATTTTCGGCATTTTCCACCTGACGAAGTGTGCACCTAAGGATCCTTATAAAGGTAACCCCATTTTATCACCCTAACTGTGTCTGGTTCGTGATTTTAGAGTCAGCAAGAGAAAGGCATCATGGGCTCCTGCTAGGAGTCTGCTCTCACAGGGAGGGCAGGACAGGGCTGTCCCAGCAGAGTGGGGGCATTCTCCTCACTTCCCCTCCCTCTGCGAGGCTCAGGACTGCAGGCTGCCCAGCTGCAGTTCCTGGGAAGGCAGCACCCCCTGCCTGCAGCACAGGCTGGAGCATCCTCAGCAAACCTGGTCAGCCAGGACCCAGCYGGGGAGTGGTGCTGCCCAACAAGCAGCTGCCTATGTTTCACCACACTTACCCCAACACAAGGCAAGAATCCACACCTCCATACTGCTCACCTGCTCCCAAGACAGTCCCTGCTGCAACCAGACTTTSTTTGCTCTCACCATTTTCCTTCAGTTCTTGGGTCCTATTGCACACCAGCTCCTGTGTAGTTGATCCTGAAGTGAGACCCAGGAAATGAAAACAAAGAGCATCAACCCCTGCTAAGAGAGTGCCCTGACTGACCACAGCCATTCCCTCTCCTGTGAGTGAACTCGAGCACCAGATTTGTTCAGGCTCTTTGCTGAGTCCCTCTCCAGCAAAAGAGGAAAGTGACTTCACCTCCCTCCTCTGAGCCCAAGCACATGCACTCCCCTCCAGTCCTTTCCCCAGGATCAGGTTTGACCCTGAAGCCAAGACTTGAATGTTCTTCCCATGGCAGTAGCTGCCCTCTCCCACGACTCTGCAGCCTCTGAGGCTTTTGCCAAGACTCACCCTTGCTGCGGCAAAACCGCTTGGATGAAGCCACTTTTCCTGGAGGCCGCAGTGAGGAGCGGGAAGCCACAGTAAAACTTGCTGTAGAGAGCCTTGAGGAGGGCTGTTTACGACTCCCAGCCTTGACAGCAGCTACAGTGGACAATAAGCACAGARGTTGCTATTCCAAAGCGGCTCCACCGTACCCTCTTCAGGCAGCCCAGGGCTCAGCCAGGCTGCCTGTCCCAGGACCATGGGCACCAGCATCCCATGACACCACAAGACCATAGGGTGAGGGCTCCTAAGTCAACAGGCTGCCAGCCCACATTGGCGGGAGGCCAGACAACGTTAACACACCCCTTGGGGTAGGAGACTGTTTCCTAGACTCCTACCTGTGCCGTTCCCATAGACTCCCCACTCCCCATGGCCCCGATCGTGCTCAAGCTGCAGCCCAAGCCCTCTGCCTTCTCCCTTCTAGATGCAGCACCCGTCCCCACACACTTCCCTACTTTGCGTGAGGCAACCGGCAGGTGCAGAATTACTTTTCATCTCTCTGTCCCGGGGGGCGGGTTTGGGAAGGGTGGAAGGTTGTGCCTGCTGCGAAGCCCCGCTGGCATGCTGAAGCCTGGACCTGGCAGGCGACGTCAGCTTCAGCCTGGTCCCTGGGGGAGAGAGAGGGTTCTGCAGCGCCGGGCAGGCGGTGGCCGTGCCGGGGCTCCCCGCAGCGGCCCCGCTTACCTGAGGGCGGGAGGAGCCGCGTTTCCCAGGCGCCGCGCCCCGTGCCGGCCGCGGGGAGCTGCAGCCCCAGCGAGGCTCGAGTGCGGGCGAGAGCGAGCCTGGTGCGGCCGCGGCCCGGGGAGCGGACGGGGCTGCCGGAGCGGCCGCCGGGGGCCTGTCCGGCACCGCGCCGCGCCCGCCGGGACGGGCCGGGCGGCAGAGGGAGGCGGGCGCCGGGGCCACCGCCAGCCGGGGGCTGCAGGAGGCACCCGGGTTCCGCTCGGGCCGGGCCCGGGCCCGGGCCCGGGCCCGGGGCAGCAGCGCCCTCGCAGTCGCCCGCCCTCGAGTCCGGGACCCGCCCATCGCTCGAACCGAGTAGCGGTGTGGAGGTGACAGGCCCGGGGGGCTCGGGCCGCAGCGCGCTGAGCTCCCCCGATATCGGTGAGCGCTCCGCGACCGCGCCGAGGCGCAGGCGGGCGGCGATGGCGCGACACTCCTCCTCGAAGAAGCTGAGGTAGAGCGGGGAGGGCGGCGGGCGCAGCGCCTGGGCGTCCTGCAGCAGGTCAGGGCAGCCCGGCGAGCCGGAGCCGACCTGCGGCTCCGGCCGCCACATCGCGCCTCGGCACCGCCGGGGAGAACCGGGGAGCCCCACCCGCGTCCGCTCCGGTCCGCCCGTTCTCCCGCCCCGCCCGTGTCCGCTCCGGTCTGGCCGTTCTCGCGCCACGCCCCACCCGTGTCCCGCTCCGGTCCGGCCGTTCTCCCGCCACGCCCCGCCCGTCGGTTCCCCCGCTCCGCTCCGCCCCGCCCCGCCCCATCCCGCCCGGTGCCCGCTCTGTCCCGGCAGCTCTCCCGCCCGTGCCCCCTCTCTCCCAGCGGTTCTCCCACCCCGGTAGCCCCCAGGACCAGGCAGACAATTGGCTTCACAGTGGTTTAATGCGAACGGCACCGGGACGTTACACTGGACAGGGTGCAGACAGCTGGATGGATGGCAGCCCCGCGCAGGGCAGGGGAAGGGGCCGCCCCGAGCGCGGCCAGCGGCGGCAGGAGGTGATGACCGAGCCCCTCCGTGGCCACGGCCGCCTCCACCGGCACCAGGCTCTGCGCTGCCCCACGGCCCTCTCCGGGCCCAGCCGGCCCCCGGAGCTGTTTCCCTTGCTCTTCTCCCCAACAGCCACCTCTCACCCAGCAGTGCCAGTTCCTCACCAGAAAACACAGGAGACGTTGGGAAGGCCTTGGGGAACGTGCCTGGCAGGAACAGGAGGGCATCCACCATAGGCCTGTGCTCCAAGAAAGGCTCAACTGTGCCACAATAAAGTATTTATAAACCAGCCAGCCTTGACCGGAGGAGCCCGCAAGCTGAGGCCCAACCTCACTCATCACAGCTGTGGCAGCTGGGGGGGCCTCCAAAGGACATTTCTGCTGCAGCAAGTCACAGCCTCGTTGTCCTATCAAGCTCTGAACACTTCCCTGACCAATCATGTGTTCTCACTTCCGCACAAGTGACTGCCTAGCTCACTGCAGAACAGGAGAGAACACACACAGAGCCACTGCTACTTCTCCTGCTTTGTAAGCAAATGTCTAACCTAGGACTGGCTGACCATTTTCTGCCGTGCTTTTCTGGAGAGGTGGCCTCACTCCGGGCCCCACCGCTGGGCTCCTCCTGTGGCAGCCATCATGGGTACATCCTACAACTGCTCCCACCAGCCTTCTCTTGCTCCTCCTCAGCCAGACTCTGCTCCTCCCTGCAGCTGGGGCGCAGGATAAGGTCACCAGGCTCAGCCGCGCAGGGTGCTGCAGGGAACACCAGCCCAGCAGCCCATGGCACAGCAGGCTGTGGTGTTTCTTAAACTCTGGGCCAACGCATCACACGTGGCTACAGCCCAGACTATCCCATCTTCCACGTGCCAAACGGCCCATGGAGAGCATCATGAGAGCACATGGGATGGAAACCCCTCGAGCTGCCAGCAGCACCTTAGAAAGGAGGGGGCACAAATACACCAAACAGGTCTGTAATGCAGGAGGCTGATAGCGGGGTTTGAGTAGGTGTTGGGTCTCAGCATTTCCAGACAGTGAAGAATGGGGGTTTCATGCAGGGTGAATGGGGTGGATGAGAGACCGACACACCCAGGCGCCTACTCACTGGTTTGGATAAACCTTACTAAAACTCTAATACCTGATATAATCACTGACCAACATGACAACTGCTATTCTTCAAAGTCTCCTGCAGAGATGCTTGGGGCTGCACAGACAAGGGAGTGAAGGTCATCTCATACCTTCCTGTACAGGGAGAGAGGCAGCTCCTACACCAGAATACCATTACCAAGTTCCTGCTCCACACCTATCCACATCTGCCCCTAGACACGGGACAACACGCTCACTTGCAAAGATCTTCACACCTTTAGGCCAAGACCACAGCCCAGTAGAACAAACTGCTGCCAGTTACAAAAGAGGAAAATACTGAACAAACTGGGAGGTTCAAGAGAGGAAAAGCTGGTTCAGAGAAGACAGATTTAGTGTAAAAATAAATGTCATTTTTGCAGGAGGGAGGGTGGAATGGAGGAAGACAGTGCCAGGTGCTCCTACTGGCGCACTTTCCCTGGGACGTAATTCCTATCAATAGTCTCCTCTTGCAGGAACATATGTAAGCAGCGCTCATTCTGTGCCAGTGGGTGTCCAGCAATTCTGGAAGAAAATCAGATGTGGAGGTTAGCAAAGCTGCCTCCAAGACCCCCACACCTCTCTTGTCTGTAGGAGGGAGTCAGGCAGCCAGCTCAGCACATCTGCACCACACTCAGCCCAAGGTCACGCGTCGGTCTGCAACAGGACCAGTAAGAGGTGCTTGAGCACAAGCTGTTCCCTTCCACACCATGCCCTGAACCAACAGTACTGTGTTTGTGGGTCCCTGCAGCACAGCTCTTCTGCTAATACTCACTACAGTCTCAGGAGAGAGCACAAAACACAACTCCCACTCAAGGCAGGACTTGCTCCAGTACCACAGTTTCATTATGTGGCTGCAGGCGCCATCCTTCAGCATTGGCACCTGCCAGCAGCAGATTAAGACTCAAGACTCTCTCACAGTCAACCCACAGCCCAGCAGCAGCCAGAGAGGCAGCACACAGCAAACCCAGGACATCAAGCTTACTTGTTAATAAACTGTTCTAGGCCCTGTCTCCGCTCCTCAATGAAAGATTCCTCAAAGATGCCTTCATCTCCTCGGAAGGGAAGCTGTCGTTTCAAAGCTTTTCCAGGCAGCGGTGGCACTACAATCTGAAAGCACAGAATCACCCCATCAGCAGAACAGCCACCTGCAAGCAGATATCCTTTGCTGTTTGATGCTCATCTCCAGTGCCATCACATGGACAGAGCCCCAGAAGGTGCCAGGCCTCACCTTACTGTCTCTTTCCAGCTCATTCTTCAGCCATTCAAAGTCGCTGTATCGTCTCCTCACACATGACTCCTTCAATTTGAAGATTGGGAGGTTCGTCTGTAACCAAGCAAAGCAGTTAATTTGCAGGTTGCTCTGGAAGCCACACAGTATTTCCACATGTAACTGAAACCTGAAGCTGCAGTGACAAAATCAAACCCTCTGAGGAGGCATGATGGAAACACTCAGTCTGCTTATTCAGGACAGCACAAACACCAAAACCCTTCAGATCCAAGCAAGCCAGTCTACTCAGTGCCAGCCATTCCCTCCCCCTCGAGTGACTATTTCAGGAACACACCCCCTTCCCCGGGGCACACACTGGAACCAGTGCTGCCAATATGATTATCAGGAGGATGATTTTTTTCCCCCCAAGTTTACTCCATTTTGAAGTGATCTACAAGAGCTTCACAGCAGCCTGCAGAGCAGAAGAACATCTGACCCGACACTGTCATCTCCATGAAAGAACTAAAGGAGGAAATCTTGTCCCAGCAACTGTTCAAGGCCAGACCCCATCTACAGTCTTCTCCCAGAAGAGACCACCTCCCTAACAGGCTTTTCATGTCCATCTCGTGTCACTGGAGCAATGTGCAGCAATTCGTCACCTTTCTCCCCTGCCACTGGAGCCCAACAACTGACAGCTACATTAACTTCACCTTTACCCATCAACACAGCCTGCATCATTCCAGGAACTGCTACATTCCAGGAAGGAAGCAAAACCTTCTGATGGGCAGCACTCAGATATTACTGCAACACGGTTCTTATGGGATCCGTGAAATCAACCAGGCTGCTTTTAGAGCATCTCCCCCGGTTTCAGTGGGACTGAGGTTCCCATTGCCACCTGCAGGCTGATGGGAGCCAAGCACCGGAGCAGAAAAAAGCAAACACTGATTCTTCTGAAAGACAGTGGAGACTCATCAGTTAAATCACGCTATGCGCAGAAGTCATATCCAGCACCACAACACACACTAAAGGGAGTTTGTTTCAGAGGAAGTTTAATTTTGCTTCCTCCAGCTATCAGATACAGAGCTGTGAAAGGGTCCCCAATTCAGCTCATTTTAGGCCCAGTGAAGAGAACCCTGCTCAGCCTGCTATGCACACTCCTGGGTCATGGACTCTCGGTAAAGCAGCCAAGAAGGGGCAGCCAGCCTGCAGTATGAATAGATCGCAAGATACTGCTACCCAGCTCTCCTCCCCTGCTTGAGATAACCAGCTGCGTGCAGCCATGCCCTCCTCAGCAACCACCCAGCGGAGCTCTAGAGAGGGGACGGGCGCAGGAGCCTGCTGAGGCAGCACCTCCCTGTCCCTGTGCGTACCAGCCCTCGCTGGATGCCGAGCGGCCCCGACGAACCCATCAGCTCTGACCTTGAGCCCCGGAGCGCTGCAGGCGCGCTGCTCGCCCCAGCCCGGAGCTTCGCCTTCTCCGCCCCCGCTGCTGAACAGCGGCACCACCCCGGACCTGCCCGGCCGCCTTCCCTCGGCCACCGCGCCCCGAGCGCTGCCGCCCCTCCCCGGGCCGGCAACCCGCACACCGGGCAGCCCAGCCCCGCAGGCCCGACGGGGGCCGCACCCGCATGCGGAGCTCGTAGCTGGTGTATCTAGCGCGGCCCATGCCCACGGTCTGCGGGTTGAAGATGTCGATCTCGAGGAAGTTGCTGGGCGGCCCGTACGCGTCCGTGAGGTCCTGCGGCTTCGCGTTGAGGCGCCGGGTGTCCGCCACCGCCGCCTCCGACATGGTGGTGCCGCCGCCGCCCCGCCCGGCCCGGCCCGCCCCGCCCGCTGCCGCAGCCTGCCCCGCCCGCGCATAGCCGCACGGCGCCCGCCCGCCACCTACATAAACAGACAGCTATCCAGGGTTCGGGGCCCCTCAGCCGCCGCCCCACCCGCGCACCACAGCGCGGCGCCCGTACACTGCCTGCATAAAGCAGCAGTTATCCAGGGTTCCGGGCAGCTCAGCAGCCGCCCTACCAGCGCCGCCGTGCGGACGCCCCCTGCATAAGCACAGCGGGTATTCAGTCCGCGGGGCAGGCTCGGCACACCCCGCAACCTGTATGGCAGGCTTGCTCCCGGCGCTGCTCCGCATCGCCTGAGTTCCCCCGGCCGGGCCCCCGCGACACGGGACATAGCCCGAGGCCGAGGCGGCCGCGCTCGGCACCCGGCTGGGAACCGGGGCGCGGGACCAAGAAACCTACATAGGGACTGCAGCATACAGCGTCTGGGGTGTAGCCAGTCCCGAGCACTCTACGGCGCGGGGAGCGCGGGGCCCCGGAATCTGGTTACCGCGATTATGACGGGTAGACCAGGACGCGGACCCATCACGCCTTACGCCAGGGCGCGTCCCGGAAATGGGCTCCCGTCCGCGACGGGATGGCGGAGGGAGCGGCGCACCCAGCCCGCGCCGGAGTGCTGCGACACGCTCTGAGGCGGGCGGAGGAGCGACGACCGCCTCGAGCATGCCGATACTGCACCGCTATCACCGCGCCGCCATCGCGGGGGTACCAGGCCTACACCGGGCCCGGTGGGTTATGTAAGCGCGGCCGCCGCCGTGCTCACTGGGAGCTGTAGTCACATCAACGCGCCGCCTGCCACGCTCGCCCGTCGGGGGGCGCGCCCCGCCCTTCCCCGCGGGGGACGCTGGGTACCGTAGTCCGTTGGCCGTGCTGTGCTGCTCGCCACTGCCCCGGCGGGACTACTGCTCCCGGTGCGCCCCACGCGCGCAGGCGCGGGGAGCGGCGCTGCTCCCTGGTAAACAGAGCGGCGCGGCGGCAGCGGGCCCCGGGGCGCACAAAGGGGCGGCGGGCCCAGCACTCCCGGCGGGGCTGAGGCGCGCCCATGGCGGAGCCGGGTGGGGCCGCGGCGTCGCCGGACATCGACCCTGACTTTGAGCCGCAGAGCCGCCCGCGCTCCTGCACCTGGCCGCTGCCGCGGCCCGAGGCGGAGACGGGCGGCGCGGCTGGCGCGGCGGAGGAGGGCGGAGGCGGCGCGGCGGCGGGGCCCGGCCGGGCCGAGGGGGCGCGGGCGGGCGGCGCGGCGGCGCGGAAGGGCGGCTCCCGGCGCAATGCCTGGGGCAACCAGTCCTACGCCGAGCTCATCAGCCAGGCCATCGAGAGCGCCCCCGAGAAGCGGCTCACGCTGGCGCAGATTTACGAGTGGATGGTGCGCTCCGTCCCATACTTCAAGGACAAGGGTGACAGCAACAGCTCAGCTGGCTGGAAGGTGCGTGCCGGGCCGGGGCGGGAAGGACAGGCCCTGTGTGCCGGGGCTGCGCCGGGCGAGGAGCGGCTGCGAAGGCGTCTCCCCAGTGCCGCGGCCCGCCCCGCCGCCCGCTCCGTGCTCACCTGTTRCTGCTGCTCGGCTGCAGTCAACGGCATCGGTGCCAGCGCGTGGTCTCCCCGCTGCAGAGCCTGGGGTTCAGCTCTGCCGAAAGCTCCTGGGTCTTCTCAGACCCAGCCCAAGCTTCGGCTCTGTGCGGCTGGAGCAGCCGCTGGGGGTGGTTATGGCATGGCCCTGCGAGGCTGCTCCTTGCGCTCATTGCGTTTAGAAACTTTTCGATGAGAGGAGGGAGGGTTACTTAACAGGCTGTAGCTAAGTTTCTGTGCAGGACGAAGCATCAGCTGAAGGGTTTTTAATAATAAGGCCGCAGTTCATTGTCACGTGACTGTGCTAAAGCTCAGTATAAGTAACTGTGTCATAGCAGGCGTGCTTGGGTTTCAAGAGGCTCCCTTGGAAAAGGATGCTGAGTCCCGGGACCGTGCAGGGTGTGGGGGGCCTCTGCTGGAGTTTGGAAAAGGGAAAGCAATATTCTGCTCCAAAGGCTCAGTGTTGTCTTCTCCTCTCGCTCTGGAAATAGACATATGCAGAGCTCTATTAAAACAGCTCAAGACTTTTAGTCCTCTGCATGTGGCGGCCTGGTGTTCCCGTATCTTTAGTCTAAAGAACTCCAGCGAAGAGAAAGGGAAATGTGAGAGCTGGCTTGCGAAATAGCCCCTCGGCCTGTCCTGATGTATCGGGGTGGATGCCATGGCTACTGGACTCTAAAGAGTGTGATCTGTTGCTCTCACTACAGACTGGAATTACACTCTTGCTTGCAGTATTTATTAGCAGTTCCTCCCTGCTGCAGTTCTGCAGGAGGTTCAGCCAGCATGGTTTGGGGCTTCCATGACTCCAGCCACGTGTTCCTCTGCTTGTGTGACTGAGCAGTAAGTGGGGACAGAGAGTTAATTTCGAACAATAAATAAATAAATAAACGGCTGTTTCTGGTAGGTTGGCTTTCAGCTGGCTCAGCTCTCTGAAGTGGCACACCACGTGGTGATGTGAGTGCAAACTTTTGCTCGAGAGGGTAGAAACATGGTGAGAGGGATGCAGCTAGCACACGTCAATGCAAAACTTTTCACCTTTCCCATTTATCAGGCTTGCTAACAGTTCCTAGAGAGCACATGTAATTTAACTAAAATGAATTATTTTCTTTTACTCCTGTGTATAGGTTGAATCCTTACTGATTTGGGACAGTGCTTGGGTTTTGATGTTCTCACTGGCAGATAATTCTTGTTTTCTCAGGCTAGGGCTACAGCTGCTGCTCCTGCAGCAGTCACGTTGGTTTGACAGACAGTGTGTGGAACTGGTGCATTTTCTCATCAGCAATACATATATCTGTATCTGTTTAGCAGTAGTGCCTGAGATTAAAGTTCAGTGTGGCTTCTGAAATGCTCTCCAGATGCCATGGTGAAGGTGGAAGATAGTGAAATATCCTCCTGGACTGGGTGCTGGGATAAGTACACTTCTGGCTTGATTCGTTATGGCCGTTCTTTTGTTACTCCCATTCATGTGTAATGGGACCATCAGTCTTTGGTTTTACTCTGTGTTTTAATCACGTGTCACTTTTGGGACATGTACAGGTAGATTTAAATTGCAGAAGTTTGCTGTTGAGAATTTGTGCATGCATGAGAGTAAGGTCCCTGCTCAGATGCTGTTGTAGCTGTTCTGTGATTGACTTTTTAGCATGAAGTTCGTTTGTGTTTTTTCAGCCTGGTAATAGACTAATTCTGGCTTTGGAAGGAGAAGAGAAAGAAACTGCTTGCCAAGAAAGATGAGGGAAGGTGGAACAAGAACAACTGTGGTGGGAATCAGCCTGTCTCGTGATTAAGGCAGTTTAAAGCCCTTGACTTTAACCAGCAACTAGAAAACCGTGGTAGAAATACAATACATTTTCTTTCCTGCTCACCTTCAAAATCCTGTTGGCAGAGCTTGGCAGGATGTGCGATCACGGAACTTACTTCTAGTCTTTCTTTCTGTTAACGCAGTTACATAGATTTGCAAGAGGTTTTGTTTGTTTTATTGGCTTTAGTCTGTTTGCATTAAGACGCCTTAGGTGAAGGGAGGTCAGACATTTACAGTTTTACAGATGTAGAGCCAGTTAAGTCAGTTCAATTTGACTTTTGTGAACTTGGAGTAAAACTAATAGGTGCATATTTAAGACAAACTAAATAAACAAGAGGTCTCTTCAGTTGAGGAATAGACCTGTCTGATTTTTTGGTTTTATTCTTCCTTGTTACTTTTAGAGCYGTGAAGCTCTGTTGGTGTTTTTGGGGGTCTTTTTAATCTGTAAAATAAAGGAAAAAGTTCTTGTAGCATTTTGATGCCTKTTTGGATGGTGCTACAGCTCTAGAGTTCTGGCATTTCTGTCTCGCGTGGACAGAGCCACACTCATAATACGTCCTATTGGTATGTAGTGCAGTTTAATAGAGAAGTTTAAATAAGTAATTAAAAGCAACGTGTCTTTAAAACCTCTTAATCTACTTTAGTTAATATAAACCCCATAAACGCGTTGTTACTTCATAATTAATTTGCAGCTGTCCTACTCTACTATACAATTGGGGGAAATGGAGCTGTTACAGACTGCCAGGGTGGAACCTCCATGAATTCCGGAAGAATCTGTGTTTTCGAGGAAGATGGTGTTTGCTGTTCTTGAAGTGCTTCAAGCACCTTGTAAAGGACAGATTTGCTCTGTGTGCAGTCTGTCCTTTCTCTGCAGTAATTCAGCTGAAGTTAAGAATTAACTAGCCTGCAAGGCAGACGTGTCCTTGCAGGGCTGTGTTGTGGGGCTTCTTTTAATCCTCCCCTTGGTGCTTTGCAAGATACTCTGTGTATAAGAGGATAATTCTTTTGGGTTTTGAGATTACTTGGAAGAGGAAGGTGTGGAGGGGTTTGAATAAAGAAGTGCATAAACCCTGCAGAAGCAGTTTGCACTGGTTGTTACATCTATGAGTATGAGCAAGTTTGGCACAGTGAGGAATAATATTAAGGACTCTTTCTTAGTGAAACAAACTGTGTATTCTCACAAAGCTCTTCTCTTTTCCTTTATAGGAACAGAATAAACTTTAAAGCCATCCTTTTCACCCTCCAAAAGTACTTCCCTGAAACAAAAATCAGATGTGTCCTGTGTGTGCAATATAAAGAAAAGAACAAATTATTCTGCACAATTGCATTATAGGAAGCTGAAGTCACACTTCTGCATCCTGGTACTTCCTATTCACTTCAATTCAAATATCTGCAACAGCTCAAGGAGCTGTATTGTGAATTAAAAATTACCAAGTGTTCTGTTTCTCTAAAACAGAAGATGTGATCCATCTGGAAACTTGTCTAGCTCTTAACCTTTATTAGAGTGGGCAGCATTTTCCTGMAAAGCCTTCAATTCCAGGCTTGTGTTATGTGCTTATTGCATGTAGCTGATATTAACTATTGACCAGATGGATCAGGAGACCTGGCTGAGGGCTCAGTGAGAGAGTCACTTCACTGGCTTTCAGTGCCTTAGTGCTGGCTCTGAAGGTCCCCAGCCTCTCCCAGAGCTGTGGATATCTGATCTGGCAGAGCATGTGCAGAGCTCCCTCATGTTGGAGCAGCTGCTCATCCTGTGGCCCTCTGAAGCTCCTCCATGAAAGAGAATAGGCCAGCAGACAAAAGCAAGCCTGTGCATCTTCTGGATTATTTCTGCTGTGCTGCAGCTGGTAGATTCTGCCAGGCTATCTTCATGCCTTGTAAATAAATTCCAGTTCAGTGGATGCAAAATTATGTGAACACTTGTTTTGATAAAGTTGAGAAGTTTACTGTTTATTGGTGTGTTGACTACCAGTCAGACAGCTTTTTGAGTTATTTTCAGTAGTCAGATCTGCAAATAAGCAATGATCAGTTCCTAAAATAGGCACATTAGCTGTTGCCTTATAGCTGCTGGAGTATCCTTTTAAGATTTTTTTTTGGCTCAGATTTGTCAGAACCTTAGCTTCTTGACTTGAACAGGTAAGGCCCCAAATGACTATCAGAATTTTCTTTAATTTCACTAAGAATCCTGTTATCTGGACAGGAACTTCTGGTGGAAATGCTGGGTTTAATTTGACTTTTGGTAATGATAATTTCAAGATCATAGGATTACAGAATAGTTTGAGTTGGAAGGGACCTTAAAAATCATCTTGTTCTATCCCCCTGCCATGGACAGGGGCACTTTCCAGTAGACCACATTGCTCCAAGCCCCATCCAACCTGGCCTTGGACACTTCCAGGGATGGGGCAGCCACAGCTTCTCTGGGCAACCTCTGCCACTGCCTCACCACCCTCACAGGGAAGAATTTTTTAATATTCAATCTAAACCTACTCTCAATTAGAAGCCATCTCCCCTTGTCCTATCACTCCATGCCCTTGTAAACAGTTCCTCTCCTGACTTCTTGTAAGCACCCTTTAGGTACTGAAAGGCTGCAGTGGTCTGAGGAGACATTCAAAATATTTCCCTGTCTTTGCTCCCAGAGGCATAACTGACTCGATGCTGTAAACCAGAAGGAAACATAAAACTTAAGCTCAGCATCTTGGCTCTGAGCAAAGTATAATTCTGCCCAGCCTTCAGCCTGGTGCAGGTTTGTGCATAGGTGAGGCTTGTTTTGGAGTCTGGGAGTGTCTCTGCTACACAGAGCCATTGACCTCAGTCTGTGAAGAAAGAAGGCTACTTTATGTGACTCTGTTGGGAGACCTGTAGGGTTTATTCCTGAGTTCATGTGCCTGAAAGGATGCAATTCTGCATTAAATCTTCTGACACTAAAAATTAAGGAGTATGTGTTGTAAATTGAATTGATATAGTGATGTCATTGCTGTCATCACTGGTACTTCACTTAAGTCCACTTATTCTTTAATGATGTTGTAGCTGCTGCTCTCTATTAAGTTTGGATTATTTTGGTTCTTGGAAGTTGATGCCCTGCAAAGGGGAGGGAGGGTCTGGCTGTTTGAATCCAATGTGGCTGAGGGTGGGTAGAAACTGCTGGATTCTTGCCATTACCCCATATGGCCCCAAATGCTTTCATATGGTATTAGTGATATGCTTAGTCCTGGCAGCAGGGAGATACTCTCTGTCCCAGCTGCTGACAGCCTGACTGGGTTTCCTTAAAGCAGAGGGGGGAAATAATGAGCAGAAGCTGAATCTGGGTTGTTCAGATGCTGTATTGAGGAGTCCAGCATGGAAACCTGGTGAGCATGGGTGGATGTTGTCCATCATCTTTCTCTTAACAGAGTATTCTACCTTTTAATCCCGTTAGTCCTTAAATGGTCTGGCCACAGCAGGTAGTCTGGCCTAGGAGAGGAGGTGGGAAGGCAGCTGAGCATGGCACAGTGTTGTGGATGGGAGAATGGCAAAGTGCTGGGTGTGGAAAGTGAGTCTGGTGGCAGTGCAGAGAAGTAGGACAGTGGTGCAAGTGTGGGGTTACCAGGTGTCCTGTACTTTAGGTGGAAGAAAACTGATGAGTACTAAACTGTGGGGGGGGGCCCACCATCACAACATACACTTAGCCCTCCTTGAAGTGACACTAACAGGCCCTTCTTGTTGCAGTGCCCTGAAGAGGTATGAAATACGAGAGGGTTTTTTTTTTTCATTTGAAGCCTTGTTGAGTGTGGTTGTCTCACTCAGAAGTGGGGAAAAGCTTGTCTTTTGGTGAAAATTCATCTGCTTCATGCAATGCCAGTCAAATTACTTGGAGATTTTGCTGCTACTCTTTCCTGCTCCCTGCCAGTTTGTTCTGGAAAGCTGCTTTGCTGAATGATTATTCCTTGCAGCACAGCTCAGTTTTCCARGCAGTCTTCAGAGAAGGCTGTTCCTGGGCTGCTGGTATTACTTGTTCGAACAAGTTTCTTCTGCTCTATCTAATCCTGAACAGCTTTTGTTGTGTATGCCTGCCTGTCTTGTAAATCACCTCAGTCTTTGCTTTTTAGAGCGCTATGATCTTCTTCTGGCCTCCCACTGCAAGATTACAGAAAGGAAAATGTTCTTCCTAAGATAGAGATCCCCATCTGCTGAGCTTGACATCTGTGCTCGTGTGTGCCTTCTGGAAAGGGATTGCTGGGGAAGTGTTTTAACTCCCTGGCTCTGGAGCAGTTGTTTACTTGCTGGTGCAGAATCTCTACAACGAAGACTTTTTCCCGAAGTCTTCGGAGCCAAGTGGCTGGCTGGGTGCTGAGAGAGGCCCTGGCAAATAGGGCAGGTGGAGCATTCTCCCGTTGCAGCCTCCCGAGAATGCCATGGCAAAAGATAATCCAGCACAATTATAGGCCTGGCAGTGGAACACGGCCCTGCACTGGGATGAGACCAAGTTCTTTGTATGCCTCCAAGGCAGTGAGAGTGTATTACAGGCAGCTGCAGTGATTGCATAYATTTTCTTCTTTTTTTTTTTCCCTGTCACTCATTCTTGAGACAGACGTGTTGTTAAGAAATCTGGTGCCTCTGTGGTTTGTAGTTTAAACTTGATGTTTCCTGGGAGAATGGCCAGGAAAGGAAGGAAGGAAGGCACTGTGTCTCCTGGCAGGATAGCTGCTTTGTCTTGTCTTCCTGCGCATAGCTTGTGCTTGGCCCCGAGTGCTCTGCTAAGCATGGGCCATGCACCACTGCTGCAGGGATAAGCTCTGCTGGGCAGGGCACAAGAGCCTCCTTCTGTTCCTGTGAACTTCGGTTTTATGGTAGATAACCTCAGCMTTACCTACAAAGCTGTACAGTCCCCTGAAAAACTTGTCACTGGCCTTCAGTCTTCTGTATTCACTTCACTTGAGCATTTTCTGTGGTATCTGTGGCAGTTGTCCAGAAGGCTGACTAGGCAGAATAATGGCTTGGTTGTGCTTCCAGCTCCTGTGGCTAATTCCCTGTCCTGAGACCAAAGCACTCTTTGGTTCTGGGCGGGATCCACAGCAGCACTGATGGTGTGGGGGCAGGCCTGGTTTGATGGTGAGAAGTGTTGCTGTCCTTTAAATGTGGCTAGGAGATCTTATCAAAGAAGAAGACTTAATGTTCTGGTAACTTAAGATTTAGAGAATAGTTTGTATATGCTGCTAGCCACGCTTCCATGTATCCTTGTCTGTACACAAAGTGGTTGGGACCTACCACCCTGCCACCCTTCAGTGTACCATAAATGTCTCTAGCCAAACTTGAATTTTTTTGCATACTATCTGTCCTTAATTTCAGACTGGTTTTGTCTGAATGTGGTTTTCAGGAATCATCTTTGATCTGTGACAGTTTTTGAGACACAGGCTGGGATTTTTTTTTACAGCAGTACTTAACATACAGCCATAAGTGCCAGTATAAGATACCTGAATAAATAGCAATAACCTTCCCTAACTAGTGGTTGAAGATGTTCCTGAGGATTTGAAGGATTCCTGCCTGCACCTCCTCCTTCAGGTCATGCTTCTTTATGATCTAGCAGTTGCAGAGTCAAGACCTTGTGTGTTTTGCAGATGCTTAGACCAACTGGGGTCCTCCCACACTACCGAAGTTGAGCATCTAAAAAGTTAAAGTCATCTGTATGCTTCTGGTGTGGGTTGCTTAACATAGAGAAAGGAAATATGTCAGGGTTGCCTGGGTGACTGAACTCTGTAATTTCCTCTTCTGTCGGGTTTGACTTGCAGTTCTGTGATTATTTTAGCATAATTGATCTGTCCCTGACTTTCTGAATGAGATTTGAGGGTGCCCTCCGTGTGTTGGGTGAATTGAATGGCTCTAGCGGGTGCATTCTGGTGCTGTCCCACAGCACCCAGGCTGGTGGCTGCATGGATTCCATTGTATTTTGGGACACTCTGAGCTCGAGCCTGCAGTTCGAGCCAAGCTTAGTCCTGCAGGTGTGTTAGGGCTCCGCGCTTGCGGTGCAGTGGTGAGCTGCCTCCCACAGTCTGCAGGAGAGGTGCAAAAGTGATAATTTAGGCACTGCAGTTTAGATAAGTTAACCCTGTTGAAACAAGTGTTTGGTTTTTTTCCTCTGCCTCCAACTACACATTCTGTTCTCTTTAGTTTTTTGATGCTTGACCCCCACACTGAGGTAGTTGAAAAAACAGGCAGAGATAGGAGGCAGGAATAGTGGTTTTCTGGCTGCTTTTCAGTTTGGTTTGCTCTCTGAATTGGCTCATAGGGTCACAGATGCTTGTGTTGTGGAAGGATGAGAGTTTGAAGATGATGAGGGAAGGAGTGGTACAGCAATTATCTGTTTCTACAGCTCTTTAGCCATTATGTCAGTTCAGCAGTAATGTGTAAAATCACTTTGAGACTGTTTCATAAAAGGTACCAGGCTTCACATATCTGTGCTCATGTGAATCCTAGTCTTATTTCAAACTGCTTTTCACCCAAAAATTAGTTACTCAAATTGTATCTTATGATGCCCAGAGTGGTACTGCTAGTTTTCTTGAGGCTTGTGTTACTGAATTACTTGCACCAATGCAGAAACACTTGCACTGGTGCAGTGTGTTTTTGCTGACACAGCAGTTAAAGCCTGGCTATAGCTATGTGTGAGAAGAAAACATAATGTAGTTAGTTGTGAGATTTTGAAATCCTGAACCTATTAGTTTAAAGTTCTATTTTAGTAAATGGAGCTAAAACCCCAGGTGGTTATGAGACTCCAAATGCATACTGTTATGTGTAGGTTCCTGGATCATTCCTGACAGAACTGAATGTCATCATGAGTTTACAGGTTATTTTCAGGAGAATAAATGAAGAATTAGCGACAACCTAGTGGTTCTTACTGCTGCAGCAGCATGCATTCAAAGTTATGCACATTTACCTGGGAAAAGGGGTAGGATTCTTTGGAAATGAAAGCAGCAGCCTTCCAGGAGACAGTGCACCAGTCTGAATTACTTGTTTGAAGACTTGAAGGACAGGAAAGCTTTGTTTAGAGAAGATGCCAGGCAGGAGTGTTGAACAGTTCAAATAATAAAACTGTGTAAGAGCATTGACTGACACATGTTCCATCAGGGTCTGGCTCTGCAGTCATTCTCCAGTTAAGAACATGTCTTTCTTGGGTACTGGTTGCCACAAGCAGTCAGTCTTCTCCAAATCCTCAACAGCCAAAGGTTAAAATGAAAGCTAAGCCAGGATGACTCTCACATCTCCTTCCCTCTCCATGAAAACTTTCCACTTTGCCTGTATTGTTTATCTATGTCCACTTTGTTCTAGGATAGTACTTCTGGTGAGGTGGCCAAAATTAGCTTGGTGAGGACTTTTCCGAGAGGAAAAGGGTGGGGAGAGGGAAAGCAGCAGACAGGAAAGAACTGTGTTGAGTGTTGGTGGAAAAAGATGATAAAAGCACAGTTAATTTGTTCGCAATTAAGAGTTCAGTATGAAAGCTGAAGATTGTTATAAAGCTTTTACTTTATGTGAAAAAGATGTTGCTCTTGGACCACTGTTGTGCTTCCAGTGCAGCACCTTTTAATGATTCTGTAATTTGACCATCTGAACAACTTAAGTGCAGATATCAAATAAATGCATGACACAGGCCTCAAGGGGAGTTTATGGAGGATCTGTTCAAACAAAGAGATTGTTGCTTCCTGATTGTAAAATACTGGGAAGTTTATCAGTTGCAGGATGAAAATTCAGTTTGATAATGGTATACAGAACTGTTAGCTTGCAGTTTTCAGCAAAGCTAAACAAAAAAGAGGGAGCTGAGAGAGGCAAGGAACGTGTGTCTTAGAGCAGAAAGATGGGAGAGGGTAAAACTGACATGTACTGTGCAGTATCCACTGAACATCTTGCCCTGTCAGGAACATGCCCCAAGGAAAGCACACTGCCTCCTTGCAGAGGGAGCCTGGCAGTCTCCAGGATTCTAGGACTCCTGTTCCTCAAAGCTTCTCTCTCTTTTCTCTGGTTTTGGGGTGGAGATGGTAATGGATGCACTGATTTCGTAGCGTTTTGCCATTTGTCTTCACCCAGTCTGTTTGGTTTACTGTTATGCCCCTCTTGAATCTGACTGAAAACTGGCCATATAAACATTAAAAACTTCAGCCACACTTATGCTGGGTAAAAGGGGTTATAAAAGGGTAGGAACAACAATAGCTCAGATTCAGCTAAGCTCGTGTTGAAATTGCAGGTTGTATTTGAGAATTTGCTTACTTTCTCTGTGATATGTTTAATTTTTTGAAGATTCAGTATGGTCTTTAAGGTTCTTTGGTATTAGTATTTTGCTAGCTGAAAGCTGCTAGTTGTCATGGTAGTTTCACCCTTGATATTGCAGTGAGACATGGCACTGCTTGCTAGTGCTGCCAAGCATGTTCAGGCAGAAATAGCTGGTTTCTATGGGTAGGTTTTGGTTATAACTTTCTTCTCTGGATACTGTCTGAATGTGTTTAAGCTTGTGAGGTTCCTAGGTGGGACGTGTGTCTGCTGCCAGGTCCTCACATTTTGTGGTTTTTGTATTCTTTTTTCCAGAACTCTATTCGACATAACCTGTCCCTGCACAGCAAGTTTATTAAAGTCCATAATGAAGCCACAGGGAAGAGCTCCTGGTGGATGCTCAATCCTGAGGGTGGCAAAAGTGGAAAAGCACCAAGAAGAAGAGCTGCCTCCATGGACAACAGCAGCAAACTTGCAAAAGTCAGAGGTAAAGCATCCAGGAAGAAGCCTCCTCTCCAGTCTGCACCAGAATCCTCTGCTGACAGTCCTGGCTCCCAGTTTCCTAAGTGGCCTGGGAGCCCATCCTCAAGAAGCAATGAGGACTCTGACGTGTGGAACACCTTCCGGCCTCGAACCAGTTCCAATGCAAGCACCATTAGTGCCAGGCTCTCTCCTATCCTGACAGAGCAGGATGACCTCCATGATGAAGAGCTGCTTCCTTCTCTCGTGTACTCCAGTGCATCCAGCAATGTTCCACCAACTGTGACTGAGGAGCTTGAGCTCATCGATGGGTTAAATTTGATGTCTCCYGGTTCATCCGTGCTGTCTACCCAGCAATCTGCCTCGAGTAGTCAGATCCAGAGAGATTCCAGCTTTTCCTTGCAAAGCCCAAATGCAGCCGGTCAGACTTTTGGCAATTCCCTGTTTAACCCTGTTGATATTTCACTGCAAAGTTCTGTCAGCCATTTCTCTGCCCCTCAGACCTTGGAAGCTCTTCTGACACCCAGCTCTCCGCCTCCAAGGGATGTTATGATGACTCAGGTGGATCCAGTTCTCCCACAGACTGGTAACAGGATGAGCAGCCGAACTCTTCTGCTTCTGGGTGGACAAGCTGCCCAGAGTAAGATGAGCTCAAGCAATCCACGAGGAAAGCCTGCAGAGCAGCAGGCAGAACCAGTCGGTGCCAGTGTTTTGCCATCAACGCTTCCCATAGTAACATCTCCTCAGAACACTGCCAGCATCACCAGTTTGAAGGCTCCAGTTTCTGCAACAACTGCCCAGTCAGTCCAGCTGGGCAGTCCAGTGCTTCTTTCATCTGCTAGCCCTGCTCCCTTGGGATTGAACCAGGACAGGCTGCCCACTGACCTAGACATTGACATGTACATGGAGAACCTTGAATGTGATATGGATTACATAATCAACAGTGAACTTATGGATGGAGGACTGGACTTTAATTTTGAACCCATTCTGCCTACTCCCAGCTATCCCAGCACCTCACAGGCCTCCAACCATACCTGGGTACCAAGTTAACTTCAGGAGCACAAAAAGGTAGGTGTAGTTATGTAAAATGCTACAGCTGAATAGTGGAAACAGCCGTGTCCGGGGTGGTTCCTGTGCCCAGCTCTGCAGCAGTTAAAGGTACCTCTTTGAAAGCGTAGTAAAAAGCTTTTGGAAGAGCTACATTCCCTTTTGGAAGGAGAAAAAGCTGTGCGAAGGTAGGTGGGTTTAACTTCCCAGGTAGTCAGCTCCTGTATGAGGTAGAACAGCACCTGAATGAAACTCCTGTTGTCTCTTGTCACCCGAGATAACCCCGTCACAGGACTTGGGCTCTGCCAGGCAATGCCTACAGCTCTGCAGTTGACATGAGAGCATGTGCTGATTCCTTAAATAAAGACATCCACCAATATGTACAGAATGGTTGAACTGAGCCAAGCACATGCTGTGCTTCTATCTAGGTTATTATTTTCCTTGCAGAATTTTCTAGTATGTGTAGTAGCAAAGCATGTCCATGTCATGGCTGTCTGCTTTGCTCTGTGTGTAACAGGACACAGTCACTCTGTTGGCACATCTTCTGCCCTGCCCTTACCTGAGGTAGTGTCTGGTAAGCTGGTTTATCAGCATTAGCTACTGAATTGCTTCCCATTATTAGAATGGGAAACAGGAGTCTGCAGTGTGGATGGAGATGGAAGGAAGAAGAATGTGTTAGTGCTATCCCCTGCACAGCAAAGCTGCCTCTTCAGCAATTTGTCATATTTGCACATATAGAGTCAGTTTGGAAAATAGTCTATATGACAACAAGAGTTAAAAATATCTTATTTTTTGAGAGTGCGACACCCTGATTTGAAGCACTTAAACCACTGAGGCAGTAGAATAATTGGGGAACTGGAGTTGAAGGCCTGCTTCACACTTGGAGCTCAGTTAGCTGATGGAAAATGGACAGACTGGAGCATAGGCTGGATATTGGTTGGAAAGTGGAAGCCTTGCCAAGAATATTTCCTTTTTAGGAGGCAGATACGGCATTTGTTAGTGTTGCAAATTCAACTGCTAATGCTGTCCAGCTGAGCAGGCAGAAGTAAGGGCAAATTGCAGATACTGCTTCAGTTGTGGGAAGCCCTTGAGCTTCAAAATCATGGAGACCAAAATTGTCATCTGCTTGACCTTCATACTCTTTCCCAGGCACCTGAGTAACTTGGAGGTAGTTTGGATTAGGTGACCACTGTCAGTACAGCCATTCTAGACAAGTCTCTGGGGTCTAGACAAAGTAAACAGCTGTCCTTYGGGCTGGTGTTCCTTAAAGCATATGAACATATTGATGCCCCACTATATATTGACATTTTAAATACAATTTAACTCTGTCTTATTCCAAGTCACATTCCACTGCTTAGGATTTAATTTGTTAGTWATGTTCTTTCAGGTACAGACAGATCTCTTTACTGTAGAGAAAGGAGGATTTCAGTCAAGCTTTTCTGTTTCATTATGGGGCTTTTTATAGTGATGTGTGTTTAACTGTGCACTTTCTGAATTGCTGAGTTATTGTCTTAAATTGAATATCTTCAGATGAAATACAGAAAC
This sequence comes from Amblyornis subalaris, assembly GCA_018881555.1. Classification (NCBI taxonomy): domain Eukaryota; kingdom Metazoa; phylum Chordata; class Aves; order Passeriformes; family Ptilonorhynchidae; genus Amblyornis; species Amblyornis subalaris. The sequence continues at coordinate 578,400 of JACAXG010000241.1, forward strand.
TCAGTTTCAATTTCAAAGACGAATTTGGTTGGCAAAACAATGGTATCCTTCTGTTTTGGGACTGTTTGCAAGTTAGTGACAGAGGCTGTGAATTTTCGAGCAGTGCTTCCACTGGATATTGTTCTGAGCTTTAGTGCTGTGGGTTTTGTTTGTTTGTTAGGGTTTGGTTTTTTGTTTTTATGCCTTGTTAGGGCAGGCCATTATATTTGTGGACTTTTCAGGGATGAAATGTTTTTCACAGAAGTGTTTTCAAGACATGTGCAAACTGTCCTGCACTCCTGGGCCAGGTAGACAAGACCCCTCTTTACAGAATACCAGGTTTAGATTATTTTTTTGAGAGTGTAAAGCAGAGAAGCTGAGGGACTGTTTATCAAAGGGCAGAGTCTAGAACTGTTGAATATGTGGATATAATCAAATGCCTAAGAGGGAGAACATGAGCTCTTAACAGCATGGTTATGTTCTTGTTCTATATTATGTTCTATGTGAATTGCTTACTCAAAACAGAGGAGCTCCTGATGTTAAAATCCCTGGATTTGCTTTGTCCCACACAAGAAGTTGAAGTGATACTTTCTGGGAAATATGCTGGCCACGAAGGAGTGAGATCTGGAACAAGTCCTGAACGGCTATTGTGTTTGAGCAGAAAGCGTAGCTCCCACGTGCCTCTCGGTGCACTGGTCCCAGCAGGGCTGCCCCGGGAGGAGAGGCCACACCCTGTCAGTGTGCTTTGCTTCGAGCCTTTTATTCTGTCCTTAGATTATTTTTGCCTTTTCTGAGTTTTGTAAAGCTTTTCCCTGTGTACTTGAATCTATGGAGTGGGATGAAGGGGAACTTTTTCCCCAAAGGAGAGCGAGTATTGTGCAAAATGCTGCCAAGACACAGAAGTGGATCAGGTTTCTAGCAAAAGGGGAACAGGGCATATGTGGAGAGAAATAGGAGTGTTCTGGGAAAAGAAGGCAGAATGTTTTCTCAAATTTACAAGTTCCAAAACAAAGTGAGCTGCAGACATCAGTGTCTGTGAGGAGGTCAAGATGGTGTTGTTTCTCCCTTACTGCCGTGACTTCCCTGTGTCCCTGTTTGGAAATCACTGTTCAGGGAAAGCTGTATATTGCTCTGGTGTGTCAGGCCTTTTTTCTTTCATATCTTTTCTATTACTATGCTTTTTTCCATGTTAAATTCACACTGGCAAAAGCTACTCTTAAGTGATCACTAACCTAAAGTTGTCCTGAGTGGTTCTTGTGGGCTTAACTTGTAGCCTTCTGGGTCAGTTATGGGCATAATGTTGAGCAAAAACTCGTCATCGGTAAATGACAGTGATGACACTGATTTGAACAGCCAGAATGAAACTGAACTGGGGAGATATTTCTCTTTGTAGACAGGGGAAGATCCTTAGGAAAGACTAGTCTTATCTGCAGCAGTTAAGAAGATATGAGCTAGTTGATGTAACCCATGGTGCTCAAAGCTCCCATGATTTTTATCCCCTTCTTGCAAGTTAAATACCAAAGATCTTGTCCACAGCTTCACCAGGAGTCTGTTTGAACCCTGCCTGTGTTTCTTTATGTGGAGATTAAGAGATCAAACACTGAAACTTTGTCTCTGCCCAGCAGCGATGCAGCACCCACAAGTTGAGCTATTAGCCACAGAGGAAGACAGTCAGCATAAAAATAGAATTGCCTTTTTGTAAAGTGCTACAGTTTGTGCCTTATTGATGAGTGTAAAATCTATCTACTCTTCTGGTGGATATTAGTTAATTGTTGTTAGTTGTTCATTTAGACTCCTTATAGTTTCAGAGTCTGGAGAACACTTTATCCCTTGCCCAGTTTGGTCTGGACTCGTGCTTTTCTTGCTGTTCTTCTATCTAATTCCCTTTGGTCCAAACACTGGATTTTTGTCTGCCAGAATATAAATAAATAAAACCCTCGTAAGCTTGCAGTTTCCCAAAACAGCCTGTTGCTCTGGCTTCTGTTTTAACTTACTGTCTTTTGTTGTTGAGGGCTGATTCYCTCTTGTGGGTTGTTTTTTTTTTCTTTCCATAAGTTTATTTCATGCTTGCTATTACTGAATGCAACTGATGGGATGCCCTACATTTATCTGCTATTCTGCCTTTCAAAGTGGATCATAGACCTACAGTGGTGGTTTTATGTCAGTGTCTTAAGTCTGCTTAGAAATATTTCAAGACTTGTTTGAACRAGTTGTGACAGCTTTATTGAGGTGAGCCAGAAGACCTGAGCAGGGAWCTTTAGACTTCTAGGGGATTGAGATATCTAAAAATGTATAATTAGTTGGAAGGTAGAGACAGGATTTCTTTTAAGTGGGTGAGCATAAACAGTTTGTGTGTGAGCTCTAAAAATCTCCTTTTCTGTCTTTTCCCTACCGATTGATACTTGGTTGTTTAAGGTGAAGAGTAATTTTCCTCTTCCTTGCTGCTTTTCTGCAGTGCCTCTGGTGTTAGCCTAGTCCTTCTTTAAACTTCTTATCTTGCAGAGCTTTGTTGGTGCTGTCAGCTTACAGGAGGAGTGCTTACTTTCGACCTTTGTGATTTTGTTCTGTCTTTCTGTCTCAGTTGTACTCTGAAGCTTGGAGCTGAGCAATTGCATTCTCCACTTGACTCTCTGTTGATGAAGGTCTCTTGTGGTCTATGTTTATTCTGTAGGGGCAGATTGGTAGTAATTAACTCCTTATCTATGCATCCAGGTTTCCCACTGAAGCTGAACTCTAACCAGTCACTCTATTTTTCTTCTTCCTAGTGTCCTTCAGGTTTTGAACATTGGGTTCTGACTTCACTTCCCACCCCAGCAGAGAAGAGAATGGAGCATGTTGGATTCAGTTTCCCTGCACATCATGCCTTGGGCAGAAGGGGCTGCCCATCTGGGAAGAAGGGGCAACCTGCATCTGGCTGCAACAGGAAGAGTTTAAAAATAATAATCCTGTTATGTGCCATGGCTCTTCCTACAAACCTGACCCTGACTTGGACCATCTGGAGAAACCCATGTCCAAAGAGGAGCCCTGGTAAAAACCTCGGCCAGAAGGCTCTGTGCCAGGCAATAGTGTTTTCCTGTGTGATGAGTTGGGTTTGCTGGAGGAATCTCTCACTGGCTGTCCTCTCTCTGCTATGGCAGAAAGTCTCCCAGTGCCTCGGACTGGTGGAGGGCTGGCTCTGCTCTCGCTTGGCTTGCCTCATGGGGCAAAGTAGTTGGACTTTGTGATTAAGCCACCAGATGTGCGCTTGGTATCCCACAGACTCACAGAGGAATTGGAGGGAGCTTGTTGATAGAAGCCGTGTGGGAGAAGGGTGTGCTGTTTCAGGGGTTGGTTTCAGTGTGCCCATCACCGGAGCATCCATCATCGTTCTGCAGGGAAGGGTGGTTGTCGTGGTGTAGAAGGCTTCCTGTTGTCCACCTGGGTGGAACAGGAGGACATAGAGTTTTTCACTGTGCCAACTGAGCCCCATTGAATCAGAAGCATGTTTTGAGAAGTCCCTATGCTGTTCTCAGCACTTTCCTGATACACCAGGCTGCTGTAAAATAAGCACAGGTGCTAGTAGCTGCTTTCTGGGACATAAAAACATCGTTTTGGGTTTGTTTTTGATCTGTCTTGCTAGAGCAGCAAAATGGAAAGCCTGGGTGTGGCCTTAACAGAGCCCTGGTTGCTTTTCAGAAGGGCATTTTCTATAGATGAAATATTTTTTTACTAATCTGGGAACTTTCTACAGTGAATATGAAGCCAATGTAATGTGTGTCCCTATTATGCATCTCTTCTTCTGAGAAGGCAACAGTGACAGACTTCTTTTTCAGAGCTGTATTAGGAACAAACACATTTGATGTTTGATCATGTATATGATTGAGGGGAAGGAATTGGCAGGTCCCTGTGGTTTCAAACCACTGTGGGGAAGAGTTGTACATTATTGTAATCTATATGTAAAAGTAGGTTCAAATTACATAGAAGCTTTTCTAAACCTTTTTAAATATATATTATATATTTTAATTGAAAAATGAGATTATTGGATAAAAAGAAACAAAACACATTTGCTGCATCTGTCCCCTTGATACCAGATAACACTACAGTATGGGAGGGGGCAGACCTAAGGCATTTTGGGGCAAGAAGCTGAAAATGTTGTTGTAAAAGTGGGAAGGGCACCGCAGTGTAACTGGGGAATGGYTGCTCTCCCCAGAAGAGGCGGAGGGAAGGTGCCTGGCAGGGCATTCAGCCACAGCTGCTCAGGCTGGGCACTCCTGCCAAGCCAAGAGCACAATGGAGGGAATGCTAATCATTAACAACGCTCATTCTCAGCTAATCCCTTAAGTRGCTGGCCTGCAGCTGATCCACAGGACAGATTCCCTAGTCTGCTAAGGAGATGGTGTGGACTGGATCATGCTAGATCTGCTGACACTCTGCGTAGCCCCTATGGAGGGCATGATYAGTTGTATTTCGTAGCTCACTTTTTGATTTCTGAGGGTTTTTGTTTTCTTGCTGAGGTTTCTGCTACTGCTGGGGAACTTGAAGCCTGTAGGCTCACCCTCAGGGGTCCACCTGGGATCCCGCTCTGTGTTCTTGCAGGACAGAAGTTAAGGGTCAAAAGATTAGTTCAGAGCATTAGCTGGCATGTTCCTGTCACTGTTTTGGTGTTTGCAGTGGCAGGATCTGCGGGAGACACGGTGCTTTCATAGTGTTCTGGTAGGCTTGGTCTGGCAGAAAGACTCTCCAGTCCTTTCTGAAGGTGGCTTCAGTTCAGGAAGTTTGCATCATGCAGTGCAATGAGCCATAATGTTTTACCAGSTTGTCTGCTCTGTTTTCCTGGGTTTCATTTTCATTTGAGTGGAGATTGGAACAGGAGTGATTGCCTGGTTAATTCCAACAAGGAGTCTTCAAAAGTCTTATCTACAGCATGCTGTGCCATCAAAGCCTTTGAGTAGTTTGATAACCTTTGCTTTGAAGGCTGCCTTCATGGCAGACCTCCCGGTGATGTTTCAAATTTACCCACTATCTACGTGTCTGGCCACACGTCATTGTAACAAATGAACAAAAAAGCAGCTCCTAAGATGGGATTCCAGGGTTTGCAGACTTGAGTCATGGATGAACATCTCACTATTCATTACAGAAATGGATAGATACAAACACCTGATGACATGTGCCACGTGTAAGAATCAGCTGTTCCGAGCTGCAGTGAACAGACCTGGAAAGGTTTATGTTATTTGGCACGTAATATGCTACCTTGTCAGCTTGGATCCTCAGGGGAACTTGATCCCATGATGTACAGAGCAAGTTGGATGGCTGGCCGTGCTTCACAGCCRTTATCAAAGGACAAGACACTAGTATGTGTGGTCATGTTAAATGGGAGTCTCTGGCTCATTTCTTACAAAAACAGAACCTAAAGCAATAGAAAGGACAGTATTAGTAACCAGTGCTTCACTCCTGCAAATCCACAGTGAGCTGTTTCTGGCTGGATTGGTCTGTGGGAAAGAAGTGCTGTCTTCAGGCTGTTCCAAAGTGTCCCTTAACTGTGACAGCACCGGGGAGCTGGCCTGATCTCTGTCTGCAGAGAGCCTGGCCCTGAGCACTCAGGTAGCACCCCAGGGAGGTATTACATAATCTCAGCTGGTACATGTGCTTGACCTGTTCAGCTGAAGGAGGTGCAGCACCAAGGCGCATCATGGTTGGTGCCCTACGGTGTGAGTTCTGGAAAGACCCTGTCCTTTTATTAAGGAATAGAGCGCATACTTTTTTTTTTTTCCATCTTCCCAGGCCAGATTTCTGGGGAATCACCTGTCCTGGGGACAGCACTGGAGATAGGAGCACCTCTGGCTGGAGTCTTGCTGTACCAGGTTGCTGGCAGTGACTTTTCTGCCTTGCAGCAGTTTGTACAGGTGCTTCCTGACTCCTCAACACAGCAGGAGCTGTCAGTGGTTGAAGAAGCTCGAGAGTGCACTAGTGCTGAGAATGGGGTTCAGAAGACTCATGGAGTGCCCAGTAAACCATGAATGTAATGTTGCAGGCTCAAGCAAGCAGCTTTTTCTTTTGTATGTTTAGCAGGATAGCTTGTATTGTGGGCACAGAGGGCAGGGATGCAGAGAATTTGGGAGTTCTACAGACACTTCATTTTCATAAACCTTGAGCTTTTTTAGCTTGGGATATTTTCTCATAGGACACAGGAGACTTTAAAGTTCCTAAACTGCTGCTTGCTGAAAGGCTGTACCTGGCAGGGTGTTGCTAAATACTTGTACATTTTTTTGTGTTCTTGCCCAGAGCATTTGCTACTGGCTGCTGCTGGAGCCAGGATAATGTCTTGGTGGCTCTTCATTCTGCATTAGCACTGCAGGCCCCATACTTTGGGCTAGTTTTTGCTCTAATGAAGGATTGGGCTGGGATTTTGAGAGCAGCTGTGAGCTGGGTGAGGAGGAAAGGGGCCAGTGACATGGGCAGTGATGCTCCTGGATAAGGGCCGGAGGGAGTGGACTGGGGACTCTTGGCATGAAGCATTACTTTGTGCTGTGTTCCTTGTCTTCACTGAGCTCAGGTAATAAGTTTCTCCATCTTCAGAGAATCAAATGCCATCTCTCACAGTGTTGAAGCCACCATGCAGCCCAGGGCCACAAAGGATTCAGGTAATTAGGCCCATGGAGCTTAGTAGGAGGTGAACTTGTTGCTTTTATTTACCCTTGGGTTTAGCAAATTGCTTGAACTTTCTTTATAATTTAAGCATATTTTACTATACTCCCAGCTTCATGTGAGAGCTTGGAATATTGAAAGCTTCTTGGAGCCCTGAATTTTCCTTGTTGGTGTGTCTAAAAACATGTCATCCCTATCCTGTGCTGCTTTAAAAACAGCAGTCAAATCATCCTGATGAGAGGAATGAAGCATTCCAGAGCCCGAGTGTATTCATAAACAAGAGTCATAATAGAAGCAAGTAGCACTAATCAGCTTTTCCAAAGGAAATGCCTAGAAAGCTTTTATGTAGATGATAATTTGTTAATTTTCTTACTTAGTTGCTTATTTATAGCCACACTCAAATGCTTCAGGGCTAGCCTTGCTCCAAGATTGAGAAACCTGTGTCTGGTGCCATGGGTAGGAGTGTCTTGGGAATGGTGTCCTGGACTGTCACCAAAATGTGAGTTTGGATCCATTATGAAAAAAAAGAACCCAAAGCAAATCAATCAACTTTGGGACATGAGCATGAATAGGGAATAGCTTAGGGCTTGCCTCAGTTGCATGTCTAATGAAAACATGTTCTAATTAATATGGGGAAAAGCAAGCAAGAGGTGACTTCTGAAGCCTGAAAGATCTGTCCATGTGAAAGCTTGGTAGCATGTGCTAGCCCATCACCACAGTTGCTYGACCTTTCATCAAGGGATCCCTTCTCTTCACTGGCCCTTATGTCTTTCCCTGCACCCTGACGTGTCTGTAGCTGATGGAAAACAGTATCTGATGGAATCAAAATCACTCCTAATACTGTGGTGTAAAGCAAGGATAAGGGGCAGCAGAAACTGAAGGTGAAAGAGCTGACATTGTTGCATTTATGGTTCTCTGGCTAAGGCAGTGTTAGGGTGTGTGGTAGAAAGGGATGTTCTGGGACATAAAAACAGAGCCCTGGTTGCTTTTCAGAAGGGCAGTGGTGTGGGGCTGGTGGTGTGGGGCTCCCCAGGGTGTCTTGAGAGGTTTGGCTACGTAGAAGATAGGTTACTTCTCCTGAAAGGAGCCACCTTCATACAGCAGTGGGGGTGGTTCTGTGAAATGGTGCTTCCAGCACAGTGGAGTCTTCACCTGGTGCCATCCCAGGAAGGGTTTCTGCATTGCTAGCACAGATGTCTGCTGCACACAGGGCAGGCACCACTAGCTGACATAGTTTACACCACATCCTCTCTGCACTCTTTCACCCATTTCTCACAATAAATTTTTTTAGAAAATAAACCTCTGCTTTTGTTTGCTCTCTGTAGCAGTGTAACTTCTGAACCATTACAGGCTTTGTTACCATCTGTGCTAGCAAGACTGTAGAATGTGCTAGACTAGGGGGGAATGTTTGAAAAATAAAAACCTGTAATCCTCTGCTCTGTGTCTCATCCAGTTTGTTCTGTTCCCATGGCAAGGGCCAGCTATTTTTCCTTGCCCTTGTCTTCTTTCCCCTGCCCTCCTCATGTGTTAGGGCATCCCCTCAGTGGAATGCCCCTTGGTTGGCCAGAGGTGGAAGGGTTGCAGTGTGACCACCCACAAAGGCTCTGGTGTGCTCTGCAGTGTGTAGAGCCCCTTGTTAAAACTTGCTGGCAGTGCATGGGGATCCAYAGGGTGCCAAGCCCTAAAACTGACCCTGGGGAGTTTTAAATCCTGCAGGACTAGTCTAGAGTGATTCTAGGCCYTTCATTCATTGCCTCTGTAGACCTGAGTGCAGAAGATGACTCTGTTTTGTATAGCTACATTCAAATATCTTTGCATGCCAGCAGCAGTGGTGGCAGGTAAGGAGATCAGAGAGAAACAAGGGAAGGAGTGTAGAGCATGGATTCCACTGGCGTGGTTCGACACACAGAGGGCAACTCAGGAATTTTCTAAAACTGCTGAGGACAAAGACTCGTTCATGAAATTGCACAATATGTGTACAGCCAGAAAACTTGCATTCAAAGCCTTGGATACTCAATATTCAGTAATATCTGGTAACACTATTATTTTTCAATTTTATTCTTTAGTGCAAGTTAATGCAAATAACTCTAAGGGGGTCTTAAGAGTCCTGCTTCAAGATTTAACCCAATCTTCAAAAAGGGAGAATTAGGAGGAGATCCTTAGGGGAACTGTCTGCCCCTCATCTGTTCCTTGGGCATTAGGACTTCCTGCAGGCACATAATGGTGGGTGCTGTTGGAGATATAAAATGCTGAAGATGTTGCAGTTGTTGATTGGGTCAAAGTGAATGTGTTCAAAACTTGCCACAGAACAGGGGACCATGCATTTGCCCAGTAGCCATTAACACTTTTTATAACTTTTTGAGCACTGGCCTGTGCTATTTAAGCATTGCCAAGGAGAACAAAATGCAGAATAGATGCCAGGCTGGAACTTGGATGCCTTGGCTCAGGGTTGCTTTTGAGGAGYGTGGCACTGTCTTCAGTAGTCACCAAGGGTCCTGCTGTGTTCTGTCCTAACAGTTCTGTGGGTTCAGTGCTCTGTGTTCGCACCTTTCTTACAGTCTTGAAAACCTCGTAGCTCTCCCAAGTTGTCACCATAAGCATTTTGGCCTATGGAGTAGTTGCCTGCAGAGCAGCAGTACATGGAGCTAGTGCAAAAACAGCTTTTCTGCTCAACTTAGTTTCTGGCCAGAGTCCTGCTTTGCCTCCAATGCCTGCTGGTTGATGAACACCTGTGTGCCACCAGTGATGGAAGCAGAGCAGAGGAGTCTGCTACCCTGCTTCATGTGTCCTTTGTGGTGGAGTAACTGGTGTGTGAGGAAGGAGGGCTGGGGCACAGGGAGAGGGTGGGTGCATACTGCCTGCTCCCAAGCTGTCCTCAGCTCCTGTGTGCTGTTGCTGTCCCCTTCACAGCTGTGGTAAGAGTAGCACCAGAGGCCTGACTTTCAGTTGGTGGGTTGTAGGAGCCGTGGCAGTACCATTGCTGCAGTGTGACTTGGTGTTCTCTGTGGGCTAGGGCACACCACTCCTCCCACCATGCAGCTTGGGAATGGCTCAGCTGTTACAAAAGCAGTCCTGGCTGCACCTGCCAGCACTTCTTTCTGCTTCAGCCTTTGCAAGAAACTCAGTTACTGCTTTGGGCATGTGCCTGCATCCTCTCCTCAGTAAGCCCAGGTACAGTCGCAGTGTCCTGGATCTCCCACATGGATGTGCAGGACATCCAGGAGCGTTCCCGCAGCGGTGATGTACCCCATGCTCTGGCAGTTCTCCTTCCAGCCACAGAGCAATAGAGAGGAACATCCTGGCCCAAGCACATGAAGGATGCGGGGGGCACCAGGACAGGGACCCAAGCATTGAAGTTGCCTGACTCATGGCATGCGTTGTGTGACTGCCTGAGGCTGGCAGCTTCCCCTGGCCTTGCCAGCAGCTCTGTTTGTTTCTTGTCAGGGTTGACAGCCCATGGAGCCCTTAATTTTGTTGGTGTGGCTGGTGTTTGTGAGCCAGAGTAAGTGGCAGCTGCCCCAGCCATTGCAAGGCCAGGCCTTAGTGCAAGTGTAGAGAGATGGGGCAAAAGGGAGCTGGCTTCACATCACCTGGGACAAGCAGCCCTTCACTCCTAGCCACAGCTGTGCTGTCACTGCGTTGTCCCCTCCCTGGCCAGCTCAAAGTGGCAGTGGGAGGTGARGATGCTGCTGCTAGCAGCAGGCTGGGAGCCAACCCCGGGCTGCCCAGCACCACAGGTGCGCTGCCTGCTTCGGGAGCAGTGAGCCCTGCGGAGAACTGGCTGCTGTGGCTTGTCCCAGCCCTGCAGGGGACAGAGCTGCTTGTGCAGGGACAGGGGAGAGAATGGCAAACCAGCTGGCAGGCAGCTGGGCTGCTATGGTTAAGCAATCCTACACCTGACAGCAAGCAGGACACCCAGCTGCCTGATCCCTGCCCAGCCCTCGCTGGGGCTAAAGCATAGTATAGCAGTGTCAGTCCCAGCACTGTCTAGCCCAGCCTGGTGGCAGCTGTCCCAGCACCAGTCATCCTTGCACTGGTGCCACTGTTCCAGCACCAGAACTGACTCAGCTGGTACTGCCCAGCACCAGTTGTCCTGGCACTTCGTTGCCCAGGCACYAGGTTGGCCCAGTACAAGCTGGCCCAGCCCCAGTGGAGGGAAGGCACCAGCAGCATGGAGCAGGAAAGAGTTGGTCCTGGTTCCTGGTTTTGCTGAGCACCTGCTTGGGAGCATGAGCAGCACCTACACCTTTTCCACCTCTGACCGGGTACCAGCCAGCTTCTTCCTTTGGCATACTTGTCCTTGCTGGAGCACCACAGCTTCTTGAAAAACTTCCCTTTTCCTGTCAAACACGCAATGCTGCAGCAGTTGCTCATCTGAGCATGGCAAGAGGACATAGCTGAGTTGAACAGGATGGGTCCAGCCTCAGTGACCAGCTGCTGGCCATGGACCACGGCTGTCAGTGCATGACCCCAACATGGCTGAGAATGTTGGGTTTCCTGTCACTTGGGCCATCTCAGGGCTGCGGTCAGCCAGGCGCTGCTGTCCTGCCTTCAGAGTAGCCGGGCAAGTATGGATCCCCTCCCCAACATCTGGCAGAAATAAAGCACGCATCCATGTCAAACATAATATATTTATAGCAAAAATAGGCTTTTTCTGTAGCTTCCATACACAAGGTTTTCTCCCCGTACATTTACGCAGTAAACAGGTCGACTGAAGCAGCGTGCGCTGGCTGACTCGACAGCTGCCCTTGCTTCAGGCTCCCACTTACAACGGGCGGCTTCATTCCCCTTTTGTGGCTGCTCTCTGGAGCCTGCACTGGAGCCCTCGTACCTCTCCAGCCAGGGGCTGTGGCACAGGCAGGGAGCAGCCCAGGGAGATGGGGAATGATGGTGCAGCTTCTGCCCCCCCAAGCAGAGGGCAAGGCTGGTGGACAGGCTCCCTCTGTTCAAATGGGGGCAGTCCCAGGAGTCCCCCCAAGTTCAAGGAGAAGGTTCCTGTAGCTTACCTGTGCTGACCACAGGCTCCACCACCATGCTGTAAAGCAGCAAGTGACAGGGCAGAGGACCTCAGCCTTCTCATGGTGGTAAGAAGATACAAACCACATTAACAAGCCTCCCTTGTTCCTCCTGCCTCTCTGCTGATGGGAAGCAGAGGAGGGGCTTAGGACTGCTGGCAGTCCCCTGCAGAAACCTCCAGTGCCTGAACACCGTCAAAGACCTCCTCACCCCACTGTTGGAGAAGGCAAAGCATGAAGATGCTCTGCCAGCAAGAGCTTCACAGTTTGGAGTTCACTGGGTCACCTCTTGTCCATCCCAAAGGGGTTTGGCACATAGACCTAAAGGACATGACACGTASGCAGCAAGTGCACCCCCTTGCTGTCCTGGGCTGGGGAAGGGCCCTTGCTTCTTGCTGCCTAACCCTGCAACTCAGAACATTGCAACACACCCACACGCTGCCTGTGCTGTTCCCAAGTGAGAGACATCACCCCTAGGAGGACGGGTGCCCAAGGGTGGCTTTGCAAGCAGAGCAGCCGCTGCAGCACAAGGAAGGAAGCCTGCTCTCCCCTCTGCCCTCCCTGTGCCACCGAGGCTCCCACAGCACCCAGGCAAGGAGCATCCCTCTAATCTGGCCCCAGTCCCCTCCCACTTCCCTCTCCCCCCATGTTTTTGGCAGTCCTCCTCGGACATGTTCAAGTCTCCAGCATCTCAGCAGCACGGACTTGCCTCACAGTTTGGTAATTGCACGTAACGGGCTCACTCAGTGAGCCCCACAAGGCGGGGGGGAACCAACAAAAAGGAACAAGACAGTCAAGTAAACTAAATCGAGAAATCCCTTGCCGTCGGTCCCAGCATGATGGGTCCCGCACGAGTTCAGGGAGAGGGGAGGCTGCCCGGCCCTGCCGCAGCGCAGCTCCCACCGTCTAGGAGATCATGTACTGGGTGATGGCCTGCAACGCGTACAGCAGCTCTGCCTGCATCCGGGCTTCCAGGATGAGCAGGTTCACGTGGACCTGAGGGAACAGCAGGAGAGGCTCAGGCAGCGGTAGTGTGCTGTGCTCAGCAGTGCAAGTAACTGCCCACCTGGGCAAGTGTCATCAGTCAAAATGCCACCAATTTTTCCAGCTCAGGCAGCTCCCCTTTCCCCATCCTCCCAGTGCTGTAGGCTGTGGCTGCTTCCCAGAGCTGTGTGCCAGGGATCCCCTGCATACTTGGCACCAGCATTCCAGGCTGGCACCGGCACAGTCCGACACCCACAGCAGTCACTCCTGTGAGTTACAGCTCCACAGGGGGCTTGCCTGGAGACATTTATCACTGGGGTGATGACCTTGGAGATGCTTGTGCTGCTGGTGCCCCTGTGCTCATCACTGCGGGCAGCCTCATGTCACACTAAGCCCAACTCCTTACAAACAGCCAGTTTCTGTGCCCCCCCCCCCCACCTCAGACTGGTTTGATGGCTCAAAATCTCCCATACACCCCCCAAAGTACCCCAGCCTGCAGGCTCTGCCCACTCCCAGCCCCACCACAGCCAGTCAGAGCCTGGGGCCGGCTATCCCACCTTTTCACTGTGCTTGAACTGCTTCCAGAACCTGTCAAACATTTCTGAGTTTGTCTTCTCTGGGTAGCAGGTTACAGTTTTAATGTAAACTTTGAGCATTCGCTCCAGGAGCTGATTCACTTCTGCATAGTCATAATCATCGTACCTGCGGGGAGCACAGGGGCGAGTCAGGGCCAGCACCTTGCCTGTGGTCTGCCAGGGGCATGGCATAGTCACGGGGCAGGGGGATACATGACAACGGCCACCAGGCACTGAAACCCTGTCCCCAAAGCTCCCTGCCCTGGCCAGAGAAGCTGAGCATCTCTTCCCTGCCTGTCCCAACATCCAGGCAGGTGATTCACCTCTGTCTCTTTTCCACGCTCATCTGCATGACAGCCTGAGACCCCTACCCTCCTCCCACCCTGGGTCAGCTCCATTTTCTCCCCTGGACCGTGAGGTTGGTTTCCCTACCTAATGCCAAACATGCAGTGGATGTAGTTCCAAATGCCCCGCTTGAAAACTGAGGGTTCACAGCCCTGCCGCTTGGCCATGGCACTGCTTTGCAAACCATCCACCATCCTAAACTTTTCATCCAGGAGATGCCCGATGTCAGAGTAGAGCCGGTTGACCAGTGAGAAGCCATGGTCTTCCCAGGAGTAATCCTGTTGAGCACAGCAAAAGGCTTTTGTAACTGCAAAAAGGAGCTTAAAGCATGTTTCCAGGAAGAAGGGCTGGAGAACTCAGGAAGCAGCAAAATTCTGTAAGTTTGCTCTGGGGGCAGCTCTGCCCAGACCTCAACATCCCTTATCAGGCAGTTTTTGAATGATTTTGACCCTTGCCTCCATGAGGGCTATGTGAAAAAAGCATCAGCCCTTGGGGAGAGAAGTCACCTCCCTCTTCCCAACCCTAGTGGAGCAGGTCCAGGCTGCATAGGCAGCCCTGCCACCATTTACTGCCTATGAGGAGCAAGAGAGGAGAGGAGTGGAGAGGCAGCAGCTTGGGCTGCTGCCACCGAGAGAGCAGGAGTCTTACCTGGACTCTGAATACCTGCGTCTGATCTTCGTCACGCCGGGCAAAGTCCTGGTATCCAAAGTCAGGGTCCTGCATGTAGCATGCAAGGTTGGTGGCACCAGTGACTTCTCCGTCAGTATCTGCAGGAGGGGAGAGCCCTGCAGATGGGTCAGAGCAGTGCTCAGCTGCCCTGTTCCCAGCCTCAGCAGGCATCGAAAGCCAGGCCTTGCTGTGCCCTGCGTGCATCCCATGAGCCCCTCTGAACCATACATCATGGAAAATGTAAGGCACAGAGGAGCAATGAACACCCAGATGTGCCACTGAGCTCCCACCCTGCACACCCACCTCTGCTTCCTGCCCCTCACCTTCCTCTCGGTCCTGCTGCACCAGCCTCAGCTCCTCCCTGCCCTCGGTCTCCACATGGATCCGTTGCATGCGTTCCCGGAGGGAATCCAGCTCCATGCAGGAGTCCAGGGACTGCACAGACACAGGCTCAGGGGTGAGGAGAGCGGTCCCAACTGCACCCCCCTTCCCTGCACACACCCACCCTCTGGGGCTCACCCGCTTGCGGTTGATGCGCAGCAGCTCCTGGCTGCAGCTGTTGCTGGCGGAGGTCTCGCAGAAGCACTGGTTCCCGAGTGACAAGGGCTTCAGAGAGCCTCGGCCCCCCAGCCCCTCRTCCTGCTCGCAGCCACAGCCAAAGACAAAGCTGGCGAGCGCGTGGCAGTGTGCCAGGAGGACGACGGCGTGCACCAGCTCTGCCAGAGACCAGCTCCACTCGCTGATCTTCAGCAGCTTCTGCAGAACATGGACAGGCCAGCGATGTGACACAGGCAGGTGGGCAGGGTGCTGGCAGCCCTCGGGGACACTGCTGTCCCCACTGCCACCCTGGTCCCTGGCTGACAGCCCTTCCCAGTACCTCAATGTGCTCCTTGGTGATGAGCCATGGGCGGTGTGCCAGGATCTTGTTGATCTCATTGAGGTTGCGGAGTTTGGGGGGGATGAATTCGAGGCCACGCAGCCACTGGGGGTCACCCCCTGCCCGCAGGAACTGCAGCACGTGCAGGTTCACCAAGTACCGGCACTGGTGCCGGGCAGCTGCCTGCAAGAGCAGCACATTAGCATTCCTGCACTGTCCCAGCAGGACAGGCATCCCATGCCCACCTCTCACTCGACCTCCAGCACATCGTGATTTTGGCCCTGGATGAGAGGCCCGAAGCTGTCTGCTGGAGGGAGAGGGGAGCCTTGCAGGGCTGAGCAGAGCCCCCCGTCCCCTCTGGCAGCTCCCAGCAGGGCTCACCATGATGGCGATGTAGTGCCGGCAGTCAAAGGGCAGTGGGCCATCCATGTGCATCAGGTAGTGCTGCGTCTTGAGGAAGCTGTCGAGGTACTGTGGGTGGTAGCCCATCTGCTGGGTCACTGCCTCCAGCCGCCCCCGGCTCGCCAGCACCTTCACGAAGAGGAACTGGGGGCACTCGGGGTCACTGCTGGACATCTTCACTACCTGCAGGAAACACACTCCGCTTAGCTCTCCCCAGAGCAGCTACAGCAGTACACCCCAGCCAAACCTGGGCTCTGCAAGGGGCAGAGATCCCCTCAGCCAGCTTGGTGTTCCCAGAGGGACACTCGTGGATATTAGGCAAAGCACTGCTCAGTGCCATCACAGCTAGTGGGAGGACAGGTAGCAAGACACAGGCTGGTCTCTGGGAGAAAGCACTGCATGGTGAGTGGAAGCAAAGGGCAAACTAGGGATGATGTTTCCTTGTAGTGGTGCAAAACTGGATCAGGAGAAACATGACACAAAAGACATTCCAGAATGGAGCAGCCCATCAGCCTTACTGCCAGTACTGAGCCCTCCTGCCTAGTACCAAGATGGGAGAGAACTGTGGAGACAGCAGACGGGCTGCCAGGCTCCTGCCCTGGCAAGCCAAGAGGCAAGTGATGTCCTGGCGCCTTCCATGCAGCTGGGAGCACACGGAAGAGCTCCCCACGTGCTGCTAAGCAGACAGCCTGAGAGTGGGTCCCACAGCACAGAGCACAGCTGTTAGTGCATGTGCCCACTGGTGAAGACACAGATGGGCAACTTCAGCAAGCAGGGCACCCCCAGCAGTGCCCGCTCCAGCCTTACACCAGGGCCCCAGTGGAGCACAGCCCCAGTGCCTCCTGAGAGGGTGCTGGGAACAGAGGGCAGGGATGTTGAAAAGGTGCCCAAGCAGTTGCTGTGCTCCAGTGACCATGTTGCCACAATTCCCACCCGACAGCAGGGTCTGCACCTGCAGCCTGCCCGCCCCAAGGTATGGGTACAGCACGTGCTAACCCTTGTCACGCAGAAAGTCACAGCTCCTGCTCGTGTGTGGGAGAACAGGCAGCACCTTTCGATGCAGAGGATTCATCTCCTCTCCCAGGCTTGAACTGAAGTCTCCCGTGGAGAATTCTGGCCCTGCTGACACCACTGTCATGTTCCTCCCACCTGTCTCTCCAGTGCAGTCACCCAAAGGCTGGTGACTGGAGCATGGCACCAGTGGTGGCATAGCAGAAAACCAGGAGCACTTCTGCAAACCACCAGAGCTACAGGGTGTGTGGCAGAGCACCCTGGGGTGAGGGGGAGACAGTGCAGGGACGAACTGTGTGGCAGCACAGAGCAAATGCACCCACACAGACAGAGCAGGAAGCAGCTCTGGCTATTTTCCACCATCCTGCACCTCTGATGAGTGCACCATCGCTCAGGTGTCAAGAGATTTACTCGATGACATTTGGAGCGTCCTCTTCACTTCCTTTGGTCAAAGGGGTCCACAAAACCCCAAAACTCAAATTAAAATGGAAAGAGATTAAGAGCACCAGCTTCTCTGTTCCACAGGAGAAGGTGAAAGCCAGAAATGACCTGCAAAAGCCCCCTGCAAAGTCCCTCTGCCTGGGCGAATGAGCTGCCATGAGGACAACCATGGGGCTACAGCCACTGGTCTTCTCCCGGTAGGCAGAGGAGCCAGGGGCCCTTCCACTCCCCCCAGGGAAAGGTGGTCCCAAAGAAGGAGCTGTGCAACCAGCCCGCGGCTCAGCCTTTTTTCCTGCCAGTTCTCCTCACTCTGCTTATCCAGGTGATGATGGAGCAAGCAACCAGGCAGACATGGCTTGGAAGGAGAGGATGAAGGAAGAGGGGGATGAAGGGAGGTGCAGGACAGCGACCACCTTGGCTCCCAGACCCCTGGCCAGGCTATCCTGCCCACTCCCAGAGGCACCAGCTCAGCCCAGGGTGTTTCCACCTGCCACATTCCCCCAGTTCTGCCTCCCCAGCCTCTTACATTGCCCCCAGTGCCACCTTCCTCACCCTCCTCGGCCATAACAGTCCTCCTCCTCCCCTGCACCCACTCGCACTCCTGGGCAGTGGGAGCATCGCCTCCCTCCCCAGGGGAATTTCTGTGTGTCCAAGCCCCCTGAAACCCAACAGGCACCTCGACCCTGTACCCACCACCAACCTCACCCCCTCCCCACCCGGCGCAGCTGCCGGGAGAGCGCTGCCCGGCGCTCCCGGCCGGCAGCCGTGAGCACATAAAGAAGGCAGGAGGACGAAGGAGCCCAGGCACCCGGAGGCGATCCCGGACAGCGCCGGGATGCGCGGGACAGGGGCCGGCGGACTCGGGGCTCCATCCCTCCGCCCGGCGAGACCGCGGCTCCGTCGGTACCGGTGGCTTCGCCGGTAACGTTTGCTGGTGACGGTGCCGCGGCGGCCCCTATCACCCGGCYCCTCCGCCCAGGTTTTGGAGAGGACGGGGCAAGTACGAGTGCCCGCGGCAGAGGCCCCTACGGCGGTGCCGGCGGCCGGTACCCGGAGCCGGTACCCGGGGCCCCATTGTGCGGGCGGCGGCGGCGGCAGCGGCAGCGCCCCCGGTGAGCGGCGCGGGCAGTGCAGGCGGAGAGAGAAAAACAAGTTTGATTGGCAGTGATGGAGCCACGGCGCCTCCCGCATCCCGCACAAAGGGGACGGGGACGGGGACGGCGCCGCCGCACCGGGACCGGCACCGGGACCAAGACCAAGCCCAAGCCGCCGGCCGCGGCATCGTGAGAGCGCAGCCTCGCCGACCCCGCGCACCGCCAGCGGGCAGCGGGAATGCCCCGGCCTGCTGGTGCCGCAGCCATGCCGGCCCGGTGGCGGCGAACAGGGCGAAGCCCGGTGCTCCGGTACGGGCTCCGGTGGTGGCGGCGGGGCGGGTCCTACCTGCCCCGGCAGCCGCTGGCACCGGCTTCCTCGGGGGTGCTCCACGCTCTGGGGACACACGATCATGGTGAGCCCGTGCCGTGCCGTGCCGTGCCGTGCCGTGCCGTGCCGTGCCGTGCCGTGCCGTGCCGTGCCGTGCCGAGCGCAGTCCCGGTGCCCGGCGCCGGTGTCCCCGCCCGGTGCGGCCGCCGGCAGCGCAGAGCCGGCACCGCGGCAGGCACGGGGGGCGGGCCCGCCTGCGCCAATCGCCGCCGCCAGGGGGCGGCCGCCGCCGCACCACGTGGGCAGGGCTGGAAAGTTACCGGTGTCAGCCGAGGCCCCGCCCCCGCCCGGGGTGGGCGGGGCCCGGGTGTGCCCCCCCCCCCCCCCCCCCCGCTGGGGGGCGCTGCCCCGCCCCGGGCCCCGCGGGACACGGAGAGGGGACAGGAACAGGGACCCCATCCCGGGACCGCTGTCCCGGGGCCCGGCTGTCCAAACGTCCGGCTGGGGGCCGGGCTCCTCTCCCAGGCAACCAGCGACGGGACGGGAGGACATAATCTTATGTCCCTCTGCACCAGGGGAGGTTTAGGTTGGACATTAGGAGGAATTTCGTCACATAAAGGGTGATTAGACACTGGAACAGACTGCCCACAGAGGTGGTGGAGTCACTGTCTCTGGAGGTGTTTAAGGAAAGACCGGATGTGCCACTTGCTGTCATGGTCTTGTTGACAAGGTGGGGATCGGCCATAGGTTGGACTCAATGACCTCAGAGGTCCTTTCCAATCTAGTTGATCCTGTGATTCTGTAAGAGCAGCTGCAGAACGCTGCAGTCAGTGTTGGCCAGAAAGTTCAGGTCATCTGCAGGGACAGCAGCAGTGGCTGAGGGCTGCAGGTGGCCCTGGAAGTGGTTGGAGAGCCCAGAGMCGAGTCCACTGCCCAGTGAGGACGCAGCACATCACCCCTGTGTACAGGGAGCACTGTGGGACAGCCAGGAGGGTACCGGTGCTTGATGTTGATTCATGAGCACGTTGCCACTGTGAGTCTGGGACAGTGGGGCTAGACAGTGGGACTGGCCTCTGCCTTGAGACGTGTGCACTGTCAGAGGTGTTCAGGAGTTGGGGATCCACGGGTGCTTCCCCCAGACCCCGTGGGATGACCCTGGCCAAGCCCCCGGTGGGCATAGCTTTATTGCCATGGGAAACTGGGGGCCAGGAGAAGGAGCAGCAAGGCCTTGGGGGAACTGCCAGGCTTGCCCAGTGTCCCAGGGTGACACAATGGCTTGCTGTCTGAGCCAGCACAAGCAGGACACAGGAACACCACAAAACCACTGATGAAAGGCAAATTTATTTTCATTACTTTGCTGACTGGAGGATTCCCCAAGCAGCACCCAGGCARAGGCACACAAGCGGGGATGCAGGCACTGTGGAGTTTGGTCCATGCTAGAGGATCACTGAACCTGCTGTTTTTGCCTGTTTATCAAGGATTTGTGCAGTCATGGTTTACCACTGTGATTTGATCTTTCCCACAACACAGCAGGAATCTCAAGCATGTTAAATAAGGTGCCACTAAGYCTATCACAGGCCTGTGCTATCTAAACACAGAAGTTCTACTTACTGAATACACARGGCTAAACAACTATTAGTATGGTATATGTGTTTTTCTACATCCAGCTGCAAGGCACTTGAGCATGTTTACAGTTTTCCTTGCCTATCTTCCATTATTTTTCCACACCTGGCCCTGCTGGGACTCCTCACCCCCATGTCCCCATCAGTTAGCCAGTGGCCCCTACCTGCTYGGCTGCAGCTGCCCACTTGCCAGGACACATGCCCGAGTGTGCTTGTGGGCACCTCGGAACAGGAGGGGGACTTGGCAAGCCCCCAGCAGCTCCAAGGCAGGATGCCCACAGGAGAGCAGTGTGGCACCACAGGAGAGCACCACTGGCCTTCCCACAGCTCTGCTCCGCCGCTGCCACACCGCGAGGGATCCTGCACAYGTCAGGGCTTGTGGTGGGGTGTTGTCCTGCCCTCCTGGACACCTCAAGGACAGGGCAGGTGCTWGCACAGTGTGCAGTGCGCCCAGGGYGCGGCAATGCACCCAGAGAGGCACCCAGGGCACCCAGTGCACCACACAGAGCACCTGGTGCAGCACACACGGCACCCAGGGCACTGTGACCCGTGCACGTTGCGGTGCCCCCACTGCACCACCAATGCTCCCAGTGCTCCCAGAGCAGTGCCCGGGGCACCCAGCACGCTGTGCTCACCCAGCACGTGCAGTGCAGTGCAGCCACTGTGTCACAGGGGGCGGAGTGTGGCCATGGCAGGAAGCAAGACCAGGGATCCCGAGCGTTTGGCAGAGGCATGGCAGGAGTGGGGAGCACGGCCTGCGCTGCAGTAAAGTTTGGGCAGCAAAGCTCTGGAGCAGGGGGGGGTGCAGGGGTGCAGGAGTGTGTCACACCCTCCCGTAGCTGTTCTTGTAGGGGCTGTGCTCGCTGGGAGCGGCTGGGGGCCCAGGCATCACAGGTGGTGGGTGGTTGCTGCTGTCCCAGAGGGGCTCGTGGCTGTCCTTGGGTGGCAGCTCAGTCACATAGCAGATGTTCTCGCTGTAGTTGGGCTTGAAGCTCTCCACAACATCTTTGGGGACTCCGGCCCATTCCTCCAGGGAAGAGAGCAGGGTGAGAGGAGCCAGCACCCAGGCCAGCCCCAACCCCGTGCAGCAGGGGCGAGCCCAGGGCAGGGCGGCCTGCACCGCCTTACCTGGAAGTTGCCGTTGTGTGTGATGAACAGCTCATCAAAATTCTTGCTGGGGTTGGGAATTCGGGGCATCAGGATGACCCACACCCTGTGCAGGAGAGGTGCATCAGAGGGGAAGAGCCCCAGCACTGCTGCCCCCCGTCAGTGCCCCACACTCACCTTTCCATGCGCACCAGCAAGATGACAAGGACCAGCAAGAGCAGGCAGGAGGCAATGGGGACCAAGACTGTGTGGATCCAGAACCAGTGCAGCTGTTCCTCCACCGTGCCTGTAAAGAGCCGGGGTGACACTGACCCCCAGACAGCACACCAACACGGCAGTGGACCCGCAGGTGACCCTTCATGGGTGGCCATGGCATTGCTCATGGCAGAGCTCAGCTGGGAACAAGGATGGAGAAGAGGCCTGTCTCCAAGCCCTGCCATGCTATCACTATAACTAGCTGATGACCCCTGTCCAGGCCCAGCGGTGCCCTCCAGTACTAAGAAACCCCTGGCAAAAGTCAGTAGTTCCTACTGGTGAGGTGTGTTTTGCTTCCAGAAGTACGAAGGACTTCTGACTGCCTGCACCYCAGGTGCCCAGACCGGTCTTGCCCCTACAGCTGCTGCCTCAGGCCAGCTCTATACTTGCTTGGCCTTCCCTCACCTGCTGAGCCCTGCCTTGTTCCAGTTCATCCCATCTCACTGCAACCCTCAGGACCTACCCTTGCTGGTGGAGTTGCTGCCCCAGACGACAGGAACGCTCCACTCACTCCAGAGCTGGGTGCTGCCGCAGTATTTGTTGATCTTGCTGCGCACGTAGAAGGTGTAGTACTTCTCATAGTCCACGCTGGGTAAGGAGAAGATATCTCCATTCACCAACAGCTCCTGCAGAGACATGAGCCATACGCTGCTGGCTGGGACCACCACAGAGGCTGCTGCACAGCTCACTCCCAGGCACAGCCACAAGGGTGCTGTGGCCAGGGCTCTCACCGTCCACCTGGTGTCCTTGTTGCTCTTGTACTTGACAGCGTGCTCCAGGCACTTGGCCTTGGGGTACGGGGTGGCCCAGGTCAGCTGCAGCTGATTGTTGCTCATGTTGCGGATGGTCAGGTTGACGGGCGCCTCTGGTTTCACTGCAAGGGACAGGTGATACCCAGTGACGGCTGGCCCCATCCCTCAGTGGCCCTGCTGCCAGTTGGGACCTGATAGGGCAGTCCTGAGGACCCACAGCCCTGCAGAGGAGAGGGGGTTCCCTCCACCACTCTGTACCCAGGTCCTGCAGCTCCATGCGCTTGCTGAGGATCTCCAGGGTCTTGTCGCCAACACTGGCATTGATGAGAACATGGAAAGGCTGGAACTGGATGAGCTCGTTCTGGTTGAAGTGGCAGCCAACCCTGACACCCTGGTCCTGCAGGTAGTGCTTGCACTCCACCTTGTCAGACGTAGATGTGTTCTTGTACCTGTGCCACAGTGGGTTACTAGAACTTTCCAAGGCCTCGCATGCTCCAGCCCTGACCAGGACCCCTCTCCCCAGCACATCCCATCCTGCTTGCCCTGGAGACAGAATCTCTCCCACCCTGGACTTGAGGAGAAGGAGCAGCCTGATGCCGGGACCAGCAATGCTGGCACTAGGCACACTCCCCCCTCCCCCCCCCGCCGTGGAGGGAYGCACTGCTGGACACCCTGCTGTAGGACTGGCTGTGGGGCAGGGGCACCTACCAGTAGTAGAGGGAGTAGTTGACTGTGAGCGTCTCTCTGCTCCCCCACACGCAGGTCATGTACTCCTCGTTGAAGAGGACACAGTCCACCCCTGCAAGCAACAGACACTGCTGGGCATCGCAGTGGTGGTGGCTGTGTCAGGGCCCAGGGGTGCACTGGAGAGACACGGCACATGCCAGACCTCTGCATATCCCCATGAGCCTTCCTCTGCATGAACCAAACGAACTCATCAGCCAGCACTGCAGGGGCAGGAGAAAGCCAGAGCCGGGCTTTCCTGGGKTGTAATGTAACACAATGGAGCAAACGGGCTGTGCTCTGGAACATGGAAATGGAGGGTACCTTCCCACCAGCCCAGGAGGTCCAGGGATGCAGAGGGGCTGCATTTCCAGAGTAAGCTGTTGTTTTACTGACAGCCAGCCAAGGAGTGGATTTTTTCTCAGAAAACAATGGCTGGGATGAGGGTGCCAGGTGGAAAGAGAAGCCTCTGTCTCTCATCCCCTTCCTGTGCACAGCACTGCTGAGGTGGAAAGAAAGGGCAGCTGGTGCAGATCCACCAGCCACCACCCTGCCCAGCACCCACACGTAGCGCGGCCCAATAGGATCTGCCAGGAGAGTGATGGGGCAGGAGCGGTTCAGGATGAGTAGCCAGGGGCTGGTGGGGTCAGAAATGCTCCAGCACTGCGGTGGGAGCAAGGACACTCAATGGGGCTCCCTGGTATAGCCTGACCCTCCTGGCAGCCCCACTGCAAGGGGCCATATAGGTGCCACAGGTGCTGGGGCACATCGGGGAACGGCAGGGTCTCTGGTGTGTGCCGCAACAGTGTGCCAGCCCACGCAGCCCCACATCCTGTCCTCTGAGCCCGCCATCACCGGGGAGCTCCATCTCCCATCCCCACCCGCAAAGAGCGCCCGTGGCCTTCCCATGTGGCCCCTTACCTGGGTTGCTGTGGGCAGCAGCAGGGTAGGGACCTGGCCCACAGAGGAGAAGGAGGAGGGCAGGTACAAGGAAGGCTCCAGGAACCGCCATGGTGGGGCTGGCCACAGGACGCTTGCGAGCAGCCTGGCGCAGGGCTGCCGGCTTCCGCATGCACACTGCTTCCTGCCCACAGCGCTGCCTGCACAGGGGGGGCCACCCCACGTGCTGCACCATGGGCCACTCTGATGGGAACCATGATTCACCCCAGCGGGGTCCCGCAGCTCATCCCACTGGCACACCACAGCTCATCCCACTGGGGCCCCACAGCTTATCCCACTGGGACGCCATGGCTCATCGCTCTGGGACCCTATGGCTCATGCCTCTGGGACCCCATGGCTCGTGCCTCTGGGACCCCATGGCTCGTGCCTCTGGGACCCCATGGCTTACCACTCTGGGACCCCATGGCTTACCACTCTGGGACCCTATGGCTCACCACACTGGGACCATATGGCTCACCCCAGTGGGACTCCACGGCTCATCCGTCTGGGACCCCACAGCTCACCCCACTGGGACGCCACCACCCCTCCTACTCAGGTCCCATGGCTCACCCCTTTCGGACCCCCCAGTTCATCCTGCCGTGTTCCCATGGCTCACCCCACTATGCTGCCACTGAGCTGCCCCCAGGAGCAGGGCTGGGGTGGGGATCCCAATCCCCAGCCTGGCTGGCTCCCTGAGAACTGGGCAGCACTGGGAGGCACTGGGGCAGTCGGAGGTGGCGGTTGCGGGGAGAGAGTCACAGCGGGACTGTTTGTGCGTGGCAGTATGGCCGGTGCCCCCCGGGGGCTGGTGTCGGCGCGGTGGCCAGGGGCTGGGGGGCAGCCGGGGCTGGGGGCGATTGGGGGTGGGGGGGGGGGGGGGTCACGTGACCCCCGTCCGGACACGCCGCCGGCTCGGCGCCTCCGCTGGGGGGCGAGCGCGCCCCTCGGGCCGCCCCGTGTCTCTTCGACACTTTCCGTCTCCGCTCGTCACGCTCCGACTCGGCCTTCTTCGTCAACAGTCGGGCCTCTCCGGCAGCGCTCGGGACTCTCCGTTTTCCTTCGGCCCGACTTCGGCGGCGCCCACCTGCCCCGGCGCAGCGCGCAGCGCGCAGGCGCGGGCGGCCCCGGCGGCCCTTGTTGTGGCCCGGCCGCCCCCGCCCGGCCGGCCCGCCATGGCGGCCTTCGGCGTCCTCAGCTACGAGCACCGCCCGCTCAAGCGCCCGCGCCTCGGCCCGCCCGACGTGTACCCGCAGGACCCCAAGCAGAAGGAGGTGCGGGGGCCGAGCGTGCTGGGGGGACTCGGGGTGCGGGACCGCCGTGCCGGGGCCGGATCTGAGGACGCGCCGGGTTAGCGGCGCGGGGGTCGGGAGCTAGGCGAAGGGACCACGTCCTGCCGGGCTCCTCGGAGTGGGGGGCGCTGGCCGGGCCGGGGGAGCCGCGGTCCCGGTGTCCCAGCACTGCCCTGGGCGGTGCCTGGCAGCGAGGGCTGGGGGAGGTCGAGGGAGCAGCCGGGCCTCGCCTCGCTCAGCCCCCGCGGTGGGGACAGAGGCTGCGGCGGTGGGCGCGGAGGGGCTGTGCCGGGCCCTGCTGACCTCATCCTTCCCCCGCAGGATGAGCTGACTGCGCTGAATGTCAAGCAAGGCTTCAATAACCAGCCGGCGGTCTCTGGGGACGAGCACGGCAGTGCCAAAAATGTCAATTTCAACCCGGCGAAGGTGAGAGGCGTCCCGACGGTCGAGGGGTGGGTTTGGTAGGGCAGGCTACTGGGTCCTGGACAGTCCTGGGTCTCGTCCTTCCCTGTGTCGAGAACTGGGAGATCTTTCCCTTTGGTATGGGTGTTTTTATGACTTGACCCTCCGTTTCTGTAGAATCCAAGTTCTGCATTCGTTTAGAACTGTGTCCCACCTCTGAGAGAGCGGGTTCTTGGCTTGCTCAGTGCGTCTTAGGGGCAGGTCTGTATCTGCAGTCTTCGTTAAACTAGCATCTAGGGCTCCTTATATTCTGTAGTTAAAGTAGAAGGCTGTGATATTAGGAGAGGGAAACTTCTTACTGTTTTGGTTACACGATGGCCATGGTAAAACAAAAGAAGAGATTTCTTGAAACATCTGGAAGTTTAAAAATGGGAGTTATATAACAGGCTTCGACTCTGTTTTTCCAATGTCTGAAATCAAGATGTTGACTTCCTGACAAAATGACTGGTAATGACCTGGGTTGGAAGGCAATCAATAAGCACAGGATATTTGTTTTCCTTGGCTGACTTCTGTCTGAGAAGCTTTCTGTCTGGTTTGACAAGTATTTTTAAAGGGTTGTGTCCATCTCAAGTCCCTGCTGGGTTATTGTATGAGTTGTCTAGAAGCATTCATCTCTGCAAGTATAACAAGGGAGTTATTGGCAGTTTTTCTGTGTTTCAAAAGTTGATACTGGTGAGACTTCTGGTAGGAATGATGAAAGAGATTTTAAGCACATAGAACCGGTCTTTGACCTATGAATTGTAATTAATTTTTTTTTTCTTTTCCAGATCAGCTCAAATTTTAGCAGTATTATTGCAGAAAAGCTGCGGTGCAACACGCTGCCTGACACAGGGAGACGGAAACCCCAGGTCAATCAGAAGGATAACTTTTGGCTGGTGACAGCACGTTCTCAGAGTGCCATAAACAACTGGTTCACAGATCTGGCTGGAACTAAGCCCCTCACTCATCTTGCTAAGAAGGTATGTGACAGGAGAGGCAGCCTGGCAAGGCAGAGAATGTAATCTGTGCTTATTTCTGAAAGTTTTCTGAAGGTTTTTACTTTTGGAGAAGTTTCTTGTCTATAGAAGCTTTCTTGTGAAGCTTTCAGCCTGAAGGGCAGATCCAGGATTTGTAGTACCCTCACTGTAGTCGTCCGCACTTAGAGAACTGGTCCCTTGTCTGTTTTGGAGGCGTGTTCAGCTTTACCTTTTGGCTTGTAGGACACAACTGATTTATTTTAAGGTTCGGATGCTTTTCAGAAGAGCTGCCACTGTTGCCTCTGGTCTGTTGTTTAGATTAGGACATTTCTATTGTGGAGGGCTTTTCAAGTTCTCAAAAGTCATAGCAAGAATTAGTGAAAATAATCACTTAAGTGACTTCCCAGGGTTCTCTTGCAGTGACGTGTTTCTTGTTCTGCGCTGAGGAGAGTATGTGTGCTATGACTTGGTCTCAGCCAGGCTGCAGTATTTCTATGCCGTGGAGTCTAGGGGTGGATATTTCCCTTGTAGCCGTGAATTCTGTAGAGCATGAAAGAAGGGTCTTACTCTGGCATTTTATCAGGCCTGATAGCAAGGGACATAACTCTCTTGGGGCAGGCATATAAACAAGGAACTTGGGATCTGCTATGCATTGTGGAAAAACATAACTCTCAGTTGCGAAATGGTAGCAGTCTGAGTCACTCGGGGGGGAAGATAAAGTAATCAGATTTTCCCAGAATCTGACTCTTTATAAACTTAGTCCTTCTTTGTGTTTTGGCTGTCAGTTTCCTGAGGTCATCATGAGAGCTTGAACCTTCACAAGGTTTTCCCCAGTTTTCCTGCAATGAGCTCCATCTATTTACATGAACTTAGGTGTGAAAGAGCAACTGTCGGTAGCTACGTAGTCTGTCTTTGAGGCATCAGAGAGTAATTGGGAAGAATGTGGAAAACAGCAGGTAAATGAACTGTCAGTAGTTCAGGAACTTGAAGATGCCTACCAAATGGGCCTGTTCTTTGTGAATTTGTTTCATTCCTCTGTGAAAACAGACATACTTTTGCTCTCCAGAGTATTGTGTGGAAATGAGCCCCACAGCTGTAGTTTTTCTTGTGATGTGTTATTGCTTTGCTTGCTGCTGTATAGGCCTGCAGTCTGATGATTTCACTGGTAACCTCCTATGTTGTATCTTGAATTTTGAATCTTGGATTAATGAATTCCTTCCTATTATGGCACTCAGTTCCCTGTTTCTCTCAGTCTTCTGTTGGGTATTCATGGTATTACAAAACTTTGTAACCACTCTGGTTTGTATACAAAATGAAGAGTCCTGTCTTCAGCCTGTATAGCAGATACTCTGTTTCTGATTCGGTCCTTAGTCTGATACAGATCTTTTGTAGGTTTTAATATGCTCTCTGGAGGAGAGCTTCCAAGATGTTTGCAGGATTCAGGGTGTGGATTTACAGTGACATAATTATATTTCCTATCGTCTTTCARTTTGTTTTGTTTCTGTTTATACTGAAATGCAGTTCTGGTACTGTTGCTTTCTGACCACAGGTGAATTCTGCCAGTAGGGTTTTTGAAGTAGAGGTACTGTGCTGCTTTTTTTGCCTTTTTCATGCCTGCAGCAGATATAGCTGCTTTAGCTGCTTCAGTTCCTATTCTAAGTGCTTGGTTCAGTTCTCTCTCTCAATTTTTTTACAGGTGCCCATCTTTAGCAAGAAGGAGGAGGTCTTTGGTTATTTGGCAAAATACACTGTTCCAGTAATGAGAGCAGCGTGGCTCATCAAAATGACTTGTGCCTATTATGCTGCCATCACAGAAACGAAGGTGAAAAAGCGTCATGTCATTGATCCCTTCATTGGTAAGCACTTTGTGTGAAGCATTGGGTTTGTCTATCACAGATGTTTCCTTCTCAACCTGCTTTTGATTAGTAAGAGGTAGCCTGGAAATCCATATAAACTTGTTTCCTGCTGATCAGTCCTTGGGTTCTGACATGTGTAACTGCCTGAACAAAAGGCCCACCTGCGAGAGTACACTGAAAAATAAGTCTTAGCAGCCATAAATACTTTCTGAAAGCCTGCCTTTTCTTTCTCTCTATTAAGTTCTACTGAGCTCCTTTGCTGCCTAACCTGTTTTTTTCTTACCATGTGAAGACTGTAAATGTTGCAATTTAGTGATGACTGATTAGCTACTTCCCAGGTGAGTAAGTACATTTCCCAGAGAATTTTGGTATGTTACTGCCTGTCTGTRTTTCCAATTTCATTAAGCATTACTGGATCCAACGTCCTTTGCATCCTGGCCTGCTCCTTATTGCTGTGGTCTAGGAGAGTTCCCCTGACTGTGTTCTGGTTTGTTTGGGTTTCCACCTATGCACCATCCTGGTTCTTTCCTGCTCCTGCTTGCCATGGTGCTCGCTGCTAACCTGTTTCCTCTTCTGCAGAATGGACACAGATCATCACCAAGTACCTCTCAGAGCAGCTGCAGAAAATTGCAGAGTTCTACAGACAGCTCCCAGGGCAAGGCTGTGGTTCACCATCGGGACCAATGCCCCAGGAGGTGGAACAGGCTTTGAAGCAATGGGACTACAATGAGAAACTAGCCATGTTCATGTTCCAGGTGAGGGTCTGGCAGGGGCTGCTAGGTGGGTGCGTAGCGGATGAGGGGAGTGGACGCCAAGTGATTTATTTCTGCAAAATATTCTCCTTCTGCAAATAGACCACTAAGACTAGATACAGTTTTGAGCTCAGTAGTAGAACAGGGGTAGCACAGAACTGTGGAAATTTCCAGAGTTATTTCCGCTGTTGGAAAGCAAGCTGCTGCTGCTCTGCCTTACCTTAGTGGACATCACTTCAGCTTTCATCCATTTGCTCTGCTTTTATGTGTGTGCAGGATGGCATGCTGGACCGGCATGAATTCCTGACATGGGTCCTCGAGTGCTTTGAGAAGATACGATCAGGAGAAGATGAATTTCTGAAAATGCTCCTCCCTTTGCTGCTGCGGGTGAGAAATATGCATGCAACTTGCTTTAGGAGAGGGCTGACTTCTGCTTTGTCCGTCCACTTCCTGTCACCTAAGGGGATTATGAGCTATTTTGCACCAAGAACACCAGGGAGTGTCCCACTGAGCATTCTCCTTAGCTCATGCAAGGATGTCTTTTTGGTCCTGTTCTCTTTTGGTTTTTTTTCTCTTTTACCCTGTTTCCCTGCACTGGACTTGGCAATCCCTGCCCATGTCACAGCTGTGATAGTTGTACTCAGTGTGCAGCAGTAGGTGGAAATTGCTTTATTCTATCTTTCTGTTGCAACAGATTCTGAGCAAACCTTTGAAGCCCTGGGAAGGCTGGGTGTGGGTACTTTTTTATACATAAAGTCATTGCCAGTGAGCATTTCAATGGTTTTTCTGATACTTAGTAGCCAGTGGGTGATCCATGATGCTAAGAAGTTTTCTGTTAAAAGGAACTGCCTCTTCAAGGCAGTGTCACACAGTGTAGGATTTCGGGAAGGTCGAGGGTTTCTCTTGTGTTTCTTGTGACAAGGATGATTTCCCCTCCCTCTGTCTTCCCTGCAGTACTCTGGAGAGTTTGTGCAGTCTGCGTACCTGTCCAGACGTCTGGCCTACTTCTGCACCCGCAGGCTTGCTATGCAGCTGGATGGTGCTGGTGGGCACCCACCACACATCCTGTCTGCACAGACAGGCAATGCTCTTCCTTCAACTCCCACCCCTCAGCCAGCTGCAGGGAATCCTCCTCCCAGCCCTTTCAGCGACTTATTACTGTGCCCCCAGCACCGGCCCGTGGTGTATGGGCTCAGCTGCATCCTTCAGGTAGGTTTAAGTAATGGTGATTCTGGGGTCAGCAGGGACAATTTACATTGTATGCCATCACAGAAAAATCGTTACAGTCTGAGTCAGCAGCTTCCTGAGTACGGAAATATCAAACCATGATTATCTTTGCTGATGTGTTACAGAGCTTTTGTGTCAGACATCAGTGCTGTAGCAGTGCCCTTGACTGACTTGCATAAGAAAAATGGGTTGGAATAGAGCCTTTTGCTCTACTCACAGTGCCTCGCATGGCTGGGAAAGCTTTACAAAAGAAAGGGTGAGAAAGAAAGGGTTATTTCATCTTGTGTATGTACCAGGTTATCATCCAGGAAAGGAAATTATGCCAGCAATAATAGTGCTTTGTAATTTTGTCAACTCTTAAAAACAAACATCCCCTCATCAGGAAAAAAGTTCCCACAGAACAAAAAAAACCCCCACAACCAACCAACCAGCACACACAAGAAACAGCCCCTCCCACTTTATGGAAGAATTTAATGGTTTAGGAGTGGCAGCAGGCCATGAAAATGAACTACTCTAAACTCATAATCTTTATACTTGGGATTGATCACACCTTACGTTGCAGTTAAAGGGTAAGGTTGCCAAAGCCTTACTGATAGATGTTTAAAGACAGGTGCTGTTGTGGCACTGTGGGATTCAGTCTTTACTGTCCTTGTGTCAGAAAGAGATGGGCGAGTTCTGTTCAGTGTGTGCATTCATTCATGATTGTGTTTTTCTCCTTCAAGAGGAGAGTGGCTAGGGCRGGTGGGTCCACACAGAAGGAGTGGGAATTGTTCCTTCCAGGGCAGAAAAGAAGCTTGTTACAGCAGAGGAGGTTCCAAGGAGTGCAGAATGGAGCAGGAGTTGGAGAGGAAGAGAGCACAAAGCTTGGGAACCTGCTGCTCAAGAGCGAAACTTGAGATGAGGGAGCCCTGACAGGATCAAGAAGCAGCCAGCCAGCTCTCAAACAGAGAGAGAAAGAAAAAAAGAGAGAAGGAAAATTCCTATGGTGCAGTTGGCTAGAAGTAAGAATCGTTCTGCAGGGGTTAGAGAGCAGTGTAGGGTCATAAATAACCCCTTTCTGTTCTTATTAAGTCTTATTTGTCTTCTGTTGAAGGGGTTTTTTCTATTTTCTATGTGATAAAGCATAGCCTTTTAATATAAAAATCTTCTGTTGGGGGAACTTTAGGGAAAATATATGAGCATATACACCTCAAAGGTTTGACTGATTTGGAGTTTGAACATGACGTGCTTAAAAAGTTGACATTGGTTACTGATGGTCTGATCTTCAATATATCTCAGAAGAGCTCTTCTGATAGATCTATAGATCTTCTGATCTGCAGATAGTGGGTAAGGCTAAGGCAAAATAAGATCTAGTGGTTGAAAGTTTGAGCTGGATGAAGTCAGGCTGGAAACAGATGCATTTTTAACAGTGTATGTAATTAACCTTTGCTCGGATGTTCTCAGGATATGGCAGATTCTTTGGTTTGAGTGTTTAAAACAGCCTTGTGAGCCAGAAGCTGTAGGTGAATATAGGAAGTGTTCAGCGAAGTTTTGTCTGTGTTCATGTGACTGTACAAGATCATGAAAGAATGAAATGCATATAGCATGGTATTGTTATTTTAATAATCACTATAATCACACTTGTGATTATTAAACTGTGTGGTATCATTAGTTTGGGTCTGTTACCTCATACTTCTCAGAATTTACTCTTTATGAGGGCTGTAAGTCACTAATGTAAATGCTGCTTCTGGACCATGAGGGTTGGATTGTGCATTGGAGGAGTTTGTATGATCCAAATGGTCTTTCAGAGCTTAGAACAAAAAAAACACCCCACCCAAATAGTAAATATGTTCTATACAGGATAATGAATGCCTGGGCAGTACGATAAAGTAGTGGTTGGTTCTGTAGAAAGTAATGTAACTTAATTGTTTTGACCTTAATTTGCTCGGTGATACTGACTTTTCTGTCTGTTGCAGAGTATAATTTTGTGTTGCCCAAGTGCCCTTGTGTGGCATTATTCCTTGACTGATAGCAGGATAAAGACTGGCTCTCCATTGGACCACCTGCCTATAGCCCCATCCAACTTGCCCATGCCAGGAGGGAATTCAGCCTTTACACAGCAGGTGAGCAGCTTTCAAAAAAGGGAGCTCTTGTGGTCTGGGATAATAGCTGTATCTTAGCTCTTTCAGGATTTTCTTTTCATGTTGTGTGATAAGCAGAGCTGGAGGTGCTGTCTCACTCCCAAGGAATTAACTGCTCCCATTCTGTTATAAGTAAGACAGTGATGTCCTTGGAAGATGGGCAAAATCTAACCTTAAGTAGAATTGCTGGCACGCTCTTCGTTTTCTGTTAGTTTTGTTCACAGGACTTCTAAGGCATCCCTTTGTATGTTTACACAAGTCCATTGTTTCTAGGTTCGGGCAAAGCTGCGTGAAATTGAGCAGCAGATAAAGGAACGTGGCCAGGCTGTGGAGGTTCGCTGGTCGTTTGACAAGTGCCAAGAAACCACAGCAGGTAACTTGCTGTAGGTTAAAATTTCTCTCCCCCGATCCATGTGCTACTCTGACAAAATTCCTGCCTGGCTATTCTTTTTGATTTTTCCCATTTGCTACTGTTTGTATTTACTGTCAGCAGTAAGACATGGCTCTTTCTTTCCAGTGCAAAATCTTACATGGGTCCATTTCTCCAGGTTATAGGGAGGGTTTCTGTTACTGGAAGCTGGAAATGTGTACCAGGGAGCTATACTCTTCTCTGTGTGCCGTGTTCTGATGCTTTTCCCTAAACTCTGCAGTTGGCCACAGTGAGAGACAGGGTATTAAGCTAGGTGGACCCTTGCCTGATGGGTATAGCATTCCTTGGGCAATGAGCCCCAGCAGTGAGCTCGCAGAAACTTCTCAGAATCATAGAATGGCCTGGGTTGGAGGGGACYTTCAAGATCAAGTAGTCTCAACTTCCCCTAGACCAGGTTGCTCAGGGCCCCATCCAGTCTGACCTTGAACACTTCCAGGAATGGGTCATCCACAACTTCTCTGGGTAACCTGTTCCATTGCCTCAGCACCCTCCCAGGAAAGAATTTCTTCCTAACATTTAGTCTGAGCCTATCCTCTTTCAGTTTAAAGCCATTCTCCTTTGTCCTGCCCTTGTAAAAAGTTTCTCTCAAGCTTTCTTGTAGGCCCCCCTCAGTGTGAATGGCCACAGTTAGGTCACCTCAGAGCCTTCTCTTCTTCAGGCTGAACAATCCCAACTCTTTCAGCCTTTTCCCATAGCAGAGGTGTTCCATCCTTCTGATCAACTTTGTGGCTTCCTCTGGACTTGCTCCAACAGGTCCATGTCCTTCCTGTGCTGGGATGCCAGAGATGGATGCAGCACTGCAGGTGGAGTGTCAGCAGAGTGGAGCAGAGGGGCAGAATCCCCTCCCTGCCCTGCTGCTCCCAGGGCTTTTGCTGCAGCCCAGGATACACTTGGCTTTCTGGGCTGTGAGTGCACATGGTTGGGACATGTCCAGCCTCTCATCCATCAGCACCCCTAAGTTCTCAGCAGGGCTGTTCTCCATCTGTTCATCTCCCATCCTGGATTGATACTGGGGGTTGCCCTGCCCCAGGTGCAGCACTTCGCACTTGGCCTTGTTGAACCTCATGAGATTCCCATGGGCCACTGCTCGATCTTGTCCAGGTCCCTCTGGATGGCTTTCCATCCTTCAGGAGCGTCAACCAAACTTCTCAGCTCGGTGTCATCTACAGACTTCCTGAGGGTGCACTTGATCTTTGACTATGTCACCACTTGTCAATGATGTCCGTTGGGACTCTGAGCCTTTGACTGCTACCTTCTGGATGTGACTGTTCAACCAATTCCTTGTGCACTGAACAGTCCAGCTTTCTTGGTGCTGTGTAGGCCATCCCATTGTCAGAAAAACCTTGTGTTTTGGTGCTGACACCAGCCATGGAGCCATGTATTAATAGACTGCGCCCATCTGTTTCTTCCAGTGTCATTGCCTGCAACTCGAACGATAGAAGACAAAATAACCTGTGTCCCAGAATCCCTTTCTAATGGTCCCTTTTGAAGTCCCTTTTGATTGTCTTTGGACTACACTTGCGGCTTCATTTCCCCCTCTTTGGGAGACCAGTAACGGGTAATACACTGAGGGCTGTACCAGGCTGGGAAGTTTCATGATTTCATGTCCTTAACCTGGGCCCCAGGAGTGCAGCAGAATTCCCTTGGAGAAGGGTCCAAACCTTCTGTACCCTTTAGAAGAGAATCACTTACAACTACAACCCATCTCTTCTTCCTCATGGAACTGGTCTTGATACAAGGTGTAGGCCTTTCTGACCTTGGCTGACTTTCTCTCAAGAGAAATACACTTGGTGTTGCTCTGGAGCCTGTTGTACCAGGTGCCAAATACACATTTCTCTTCTCTGTTCTCTTCTAGGTTTCACTATTGGCCGTGTCTTGCATACCTTAGAAGTTCTGGACAGTCACAGCTTTGAAAGATCTGACTTCAGCAACTCTTTGGATTCGTTGTATAACAGGATATTTGGGCTGGGTCCGACCAAAGACAGTCATGAGGTGCTCTGGGACTTTGCTGCTGAGCCCTGGTCTTGGATGTGGCTATGTTCTTGTTTATCTCCCACTGTTACTGTCCTGTGTCTGAGAGAGCTGACTAGGTAGTGGCCTTTGGCCAAGAGACATGATCTCCATTGAAAAGGATTTGTGCAACCTTGTTAGGGAGGTACTAAAGTGAGAAGGGGGGTTCTGTGCTCTAGAAAGTCTAACAGTTAAATATGTGTAAGCTTGAGAGCATTCACTGATGAAAGATGTCAGTCTGGATACCAGATTGGTGTTAAGGACTTGTTATGTGTCTGAGAGGAGTCAATGCTAGCCCAGTCAAATTCTGGGCTGGCTGCTGATTCCTGGAAAGCTGGGAGCTCACAGTTCAGGTTCCTGTTAGCCTGGGAGGTGATATATTTATGATGTGTAGGACCACAGTGCACCCACTAGTGCACTGGTTCCTGGAAGTGAGCTGCAGGACTGGCTGTTTGTATGCTTTGTATAATGCTGTTGAGAAGCTGTGTTTCACTCAGTGCTATGATTAGCACTCTAAGATGTACTGGTGGAAGAGAGATGATTTTCTGAAGCAGAGTCAGTCTGCAGATTTGTCGGGGGCTAKGGACCTCATGTTGGAAAATGGAGTCAAAGCAGGAGGACTCTCCAGCTTGACATCTGTCCTCCCTGTTGGGAAGAGGGGAATGTAGCAGTCTTCATGCTCTGTTCTATGGGGAGCAGACTCACTGTTATATCTGCTCCCCTCTTCCTGCTGGCTCAGGTTCTCACTGCAGTGTTGTATCTCACCAGATCTCCCCAGACGATGATGCAGTGGTGGCCTTGCTGTGTGAGTGGGCTGTCAGCTACAAACGCTCTGGACGCCACAGGGCCATGGTCGTGGCCAAACTCCTGGAGAAGCGTCAAGCAGAGATCGAGGCTGAGGTAGGTCCTTATTCCTGGAAGGCTGGGAGCGGCAAAGGAGAGCTGAGGTTACCTAACTCCGATTACACCAACAGGCAGAGGCTGATCAGCACAGTGCCTCCTGTCACTGGTGCTGCTAATTATGGCATTTGCTCCATCTGACCCAATGTAGGTCATAAATGAGCCTGTGGGATGGTGCATATCCCATTTCTTGGATACATTTGAGGATAGCTCATTGCAGTGCAGAAGTGCTGGCATACTTGAAGACTGAAGTAACTTACAGAAACCTGTGTGGTGGCTTGCCTATAAGAGAAGATAGAAAAATTCTCCTGAAGACTTCTTTTTTTGAGATTTATGGATAGGAAGTTTCTCCTCTGTGTCAGCAGTTGTTACTTTTTTCTGTTTCTACAGAGATGTGGGGACTCTGAAGTCGTGGATGAGAAGGGCTCCATCTCCTCAGGCTCTCTCTCAGCAGCCAGTGCTCCTGTCTTTCAGGATGTCCTTATGCAGTTCCTTGACACTCAAGCTCCTATGCTAAGTATGTAAATGAGAACTCCCAGTTTCTAGCTTTCTCTCTCTTGTAAACTTTGAATTTGTGTGCAATTCTCTTGTGTTCTCTTGTAGGTATTGGGTGTTTCTGAATTCTCTCTCTGGCTTCCTTGCAATCTGTAGCTTGCCTTGGAGAGGGAGGAAAAGCAACTTGCAGGGCCAGATGATAGAAAAATAATGCAGAAGCACTTCTGTTAACAGCATTGGCCAAGGATAAATGAGCATAGCTTAATGAGGAATTACTTCAAGCTGAGAACTAGAGGGAGCTTTTTAACTAGTGACAGAGCTCTGGCTCTCGGTGGAAGTTCTGCAAACAGTGTAAGAGGTATAGGATAACAGGTCTGAATGATGCAAGCAACTGTTTGTACACCCAGGAATAGTATTTCCAGGCTAAAGTCCAATGCGTCTGGGCCGTGACTCTGGAGAGCTTTTGACTTACTTAAATGCTAATTTTTGAAACTGGGCTTTCTGCTTTTAGTCCCTGCTGTAATCTCAGAACTATGTATCAGTTAGTGTTGAGATCTCAGGAAACACTTTCCCTCACCCCAGGTTAGGTGGCTGGTGTTGATCATAGTGGTGCAGAACCACTCTTATAGCCGTGACTGTCTGTGTTGTCCTTTCAGCTGATCCTGGGAAGGAAAATGAGAAGGTGGAGTTCTTTAACCTGGTGCTGCTGTTCTGTGAGCTAATCCGACATGATGTCTTCTCTCACAACATCTACATGTGCACACTCATCTCCCGGGGTGATCTTGCCATGGATTCTCATGGGCCTCGCCCACCCTCACCCTTTGATGACCCTGCTGAGGAGCATGACAGGAAGGAGACAGAGGGAAGCAGTGGCATCAAGCTGGAGGTGAGAGCATGAGCACCATGGCCCTCCTGTACATGTCTCTGTGCTGCTTGCCCGTTTTTACCAGCCTTGCAGCCTCCTTGCTATTACCTGCTGGAGGATGTACCACTGACCCCTGCACTTCCTTCCCTCAACCTATTTCCTTAGCATTTCAGTTTAACGTTATGTTCTGAGTGACTGAAAAAGACCTGTAGATTGCAGAAGGGTAGATAGGAAAATCTTGCATGGCTTGAAGCAGAGCAGCATATCATGAGGTGTGTGTGAGGCCTGTCCGTGATGTTTGCAGTGTATCCAACTTGCCAGGCACCGTGGTTGTGTTGGCATATTGTTGTCACTGTCCAACATGGACAGCAGTGCTGTAGTCAACAAATACTCTCTTGTTCCCTAATGCATCACTGGGATGTAAAGCTGCTCTGTCTCTTCCCAGGACACAGGTCTTTCAGAGCCCATGGACATTGACCACAACCCCAGCATGCTCTTTGATGACATGGAAAAGACAGACTTTTCGGTATGTTCCAGCATTTCCTACCTGTTACTTGCTATGTAGGGTCAGTATGTTGTAGTGGGCCCAGGAACAGCATGTGCCTTGCCTTTGTGTATCTCTGCTGGAAGTGGCTGGGTTGTAAGGCAGTTGACATTGTAAAAGGTCCATATAACCTGTTCATGCAGGTTGATGTTCATCAGAGTAGAGTGAGTCCCCGTCATTCCTGGGATCTCTTACGCTCTGGCCACTGCCAGCCCAGTGTTTGGGCAGGGTAGGAAGTGGGCTGCTTAGGAGTGGATGAGAAATGAATGATCATGATGGCACCAAATTGGGAGTGACCAGTTGCAGAGGTTTTCTTATCCTGGGAAAAGATGCTGGTCTGCTTTTATCATACTGTGTCACCTTCAGCACTTCTTCAGGATTACAATTCTTCGTAATATTTGTGGGCATAGTTCATGGTAGCAGAACACTTTGAAGCACTTAGTAATAAACTTAACTTGTGGTGCTTGAAAAATCCCTGAGTACCTACATTTATCCAGCCATTTCTGCTCTTTCAAGGTACGTGTCATGCAAGTGTGGTGTAAAGGTATATGGCTTTCCCAGGATCCTCACTTCTTCTGTAGGAGGAGTTGTTGCCAAAATTCTAAGCCATGAATTTATTACTCCTATTGTGTTATTTCCTATTGTGTTGTACAGCATGGACCAGAAGCAGAAATGGAAATAGTATCTTATCTTGGTTGTTGCCCTAAGAACTGGATGTTTTTCCAACCCTCCCTTTTCCTGCTCCTTTTTAGGCCTGAGCATATGTACCTTCCTTCAGCAATCTTTACTGTTGCCAGGACCGTGTTCCCTTAAATACATTGTTTTGTTCTTATATCTCCCCAGATGTTTTCTCCACCAATGCATTGTGAATCTAAAGCCAGCCCTTCCCCTGAAAAGCCAGATCCTGAAAAGGAAGCAAAGGCTCTGCTGAAGGATAAGTCTGTGGAAGGAATGCTAGCATCCCTGTATGACCAGCCTCGGCACATCCAGTATGCAACACACTTCCCTATTCCTCAGGTATGAGACTTCTCAGAACTGCTCCCCTGTTGCCGCCTTGTGCTCTAGTCATGAGGCTGCTATGTCTCCCTGCTGTGGGTGGGTAAGGAGCAGTCCTGCTTTTCTGGATAACTCCATGCTTACTCCCAGACAAGCTTCTGAGATGAAGCTTTCTTTTTCTGTTAAGAGATCCAGATGTAAAACAAGACTAAAACATTCAGCCTCGTAGTTGCTAATACAGTTGTCTCTTTTGGTTCCCCAGGAGGAGTCATGCAGTCACGAGTGTAACCAAAGGCTGGTAGTTCTTTTTGGGGTTGGAAAACAACGGGATGATGCTCGGCATACAATCAAGAAAATAACCAAAGACATTCTAAAAGTCTTAAACAGAAAGAGCACTGCAGAGACAGGTTAGTAGAGCTTGAGACACTCCTTTCTGAAGTAGGAGCATCTTTCTGGTTGCTGAGTCCCTTGTCTGTCTCACAGTGAAAGGATTTTATGTAATCTACAGTATCTGGTAAGAGGTACTAGGGAATGAGAGTCTGGAATGGTGTTCTGTTTTCAAACATACTAACCAGCAAGTAAGACAATTGGTTTCCTGCTGACAGTATCTGTTTAATTGAACTCTTCTTCAGAAGAGCTGAGTCATACAGGGTTCAGAGTGAGACCCTGGCCAAAACTTTGGCTTTTCAGATTTTATTTTGTTTAGTTCTTGCACTTAGATCCTTGCACAAGAAGCAAAAAATACTTTGCCTATGCATATTTGGCAAAGGCTTTGTTGGATGTATTGTGCTGTTACGCTTCAGGCACCTGCTAAATACACAGGATAGGAAATTTGGATAGCTGTGT
The DNA here is from genome assembly GCA_018881555.1 of Amblyornis subalaris. Classification (NCBI taxonomy): domain Eukaryota; kingdom Metazoa; phylum Chordata; class Aves; order Passeriformes; family Ptilonorhynchidae; genus Amblyornis; species Amblyornis subalaris. Next base: position 617,890 of record JACAXG010000241.1, read on the forward strand.
CAAAATCAAGAGAAAGCCTCTGATGTCCAACAGCTGAGAATCTGGCTACAATTTTTCTTTCTTAGTCTGATACCTGAAAGGCAACCTGAGATGTGGTAGAAAGATGATGCTTTAAAAGGTGGAGTGCTCTGACAAAGAAACTCTTGTGGCCKAATGTCTCTGGTCCAAAATGCCTGTTCTCATCAGGGAATAAATCAAGACAGAAGGGTACTCCAAAGAATACCTTCGTTTGGGATAAGCTAGATGTTAGCCCTACTGTCATTCTTAGGTTAGGGATTCCTTCTTCAACAGTTTTCTTTTAATTCAAGATGGTCCTTATCAACTTAAGGTCTAGGACTAGGGTCTTTTGGCTATGCTGCCTGACAGGGACTGATCTTGCTGAGGGACTGGCAGGAGCTGATGRCTGATGTTTAATCCTCTGGTAAGGCACGTAGCCAAATACTGTTTTCTCACCTTTCTGACTTTGGTAGGTGGAGAGGAAGGCCAGAAGAGGAAAAAGAGCAAGCCAGAAGCATTCCCAACAGCTGAGGATATCTTTGCAAAGTTCCAGCACCTTTCTCACTTTGATCAGCACCAAGTCACATCTCAGGTATGAAAATTTCAAGACTGCTGTCCTTCTTGGACCCTGACTGTATCGCTTTGTGTTACTGAGAGCAGCTTCCTGGAGGGATGAAAGGAGATGAGCCTACTGAGGGACTTCCAGAAGGGCAGATTCTACTGTGTGTTGTCTTGTACTTGCAGGTATCTCGTAATGTCTTGGAACAGATCACCAGCTTTGCTTTGGGAATGTCATACCACCTGCCTCTGGTACAGCACGTGCAGTTCATATTTGACTTGATGGAGTATTCACTCAATATCAGTGGTCTTATCGACTTTGCCATCCAGGTAAGAGCAGTGAGCTCAGGTGCTTCCTGGGGAGGGATTCATCCACCTGAAAGGCAGCAGATCTGTGCTGTGATAGTTGGCCTGCTCTGGTGACCCTCTGACCTGTCATGGATGTGGTCAGATTAGATGGTGATTGTGATGCTTCTGGGCTGCAGTTGTTAGGAATAGGTTGTCTGTGGCAGATAATCTTGCGTACTCTGTTCTGAGGATTATTCTTCCAGAGGCTTTGAGCTTGTTTCCAAAGAACTTGCATTGCATCTCTGTCCCTGGTTGCAGCAGGGCCTTGTTCTGAGTGAGAAGGGGGTTGTCTGTCCCTGGCACCTTGCCTACCTTGCTCCCCTGGAAAGATCCTTGGCACATGGTAGCTCAAGCTGCCTTCTGGATCCTGCTAAAATCCTGTTGCTGTTTCTGCAGCCTGTACCAGGTGTCTCTTGAAGCCTTGCTGATGGAATTGTGGCTGTTAGCCTGGAAAGGATAGCAAAGTGAGATTTTTGCAGCATAGAACTACCAAACAAGCTGCTTGATACTGCCTGTGGCCATATCCCAATCACCTCCTGATACCCAAGCCCTGACAGCCCCTTGTACTGCCTGAGACATTGTGCCAACTGTTCTGGGGTACATCCCTAAGCAGAAAGTGCCTGGCAGTGCCTTTCCCGGCAGGTCCTATAGGCTGTGGGTTTGGTGTGCCTCCTCCCTTTCTGACCATACCTTACCCCTGTGGCTGTTGAAGGGTTTTTCTGTCATTGGGTGCAGTTGCTGAATGAACTGAGCGTGGTGGAGGCAGAACTGCTGTTGAAATCCTCCGACCTTGTTGGCAGCTATACCACCAGCTTGTGCCTGTGCATTGTGGCCGTGCTGAGGCACTACCACTCCTGCCTTATATTGAACCAGGACCAGATGGCTCAGGTCTTTGAAGGGTAAGGGCATCTTCCCCTCACTGTGTGTAGGTAGCTTCCTAAAAGGCAGCTACTTTGTGCCTCAGGGTTCAGCTCACTTTTTTTTTTCTTTCCACAGTCTGTGTGGGGTGGTGAAACATGGCATGAACCGCTCAGATGGCTCCTCAGCAGAGCGCTGTATCCTGGCCTATCTCTACGACCTGTATACCTCCTGCAGTCACCTCAAAAGTAAATTTGGGGAGCTCTTTAGGTGAGTTTTACGCAGCTGAGATGCAATGGGTACTGCCCAGTGTAGCACCTTGACTTAAACTTTGCTTTTGACCTTGTTTGATGTGATTGTCCCTGAGATCCTCTCAATGACTCAGTGGATAATCTTGACTCTTAAATCATCGAGTTGCTTTTGGTAAATTACCTTCAGTAGTCCTCTGCATCTCCACAGGTCTGTACTTAACCCACTCCTGGAGGATAGATGTAGAGAGTTTGGTTCCTACTAAACTGATGACTGAGCAGTTCATCTTAAAGGTTCTTTTCTGCTCCCTAATAATCCTCGTGCTGCTTCTGAACCTGTTCTGCTTGGTTCTGGGTTTGTTCCTGTGCTGCTTTGCACTCCTTTTTCTGGCCCTGTTTGGGTTTTGCTCTGCTGATACTGCCCCAGGTTCTGTCCTGTGGGCTTACTTTACATTGCGGCCTTCTGTCCTTTGCAGTTCTTATCTTGGGAGCTGTTCCTTCATTAGCTCTTACCTGCCCAGAGAGGGAGTCCACAGATCTCCCAGGCTTTTTGCTTACCTGATCCTGTGAAGGGGTAATTCTCCTGACAGCCCTGTTTCCCAGTACAGTGCTTCACTTTGTCTTCTCTCACAGCTTCTGCTCCCTATTAGAGTTTCCAGTGCAGGTGTGTTGTGGGGACATCTGACCCTTGGTGTTACCCCCAGTGAGGGGCTGTGAGAATGGCTTTTGYCTTGATACCAGCTGGTCAAACTCCTGATTGCAGAGAGTGTTGGAAGTCTCTCTCTGGACTGAGTTGAGAGCAGGAGGGGGTGCTGTTGTCATATTGGAGTTCTTTGAAGGAGTTATCATGCATACAGAAATGAGAAATCTGATATTTCCAAAAGTTTTTCAGCAAGGCTTTAAAGTAAATGGCCACAGATAAAAGGGAATATCCTCTAGCAGGCAAACAATAAGTTACAGATGCAGACAAGAAGTGAGGAGTTCATAGGACTGCTAGTGCTTGTGCTGTTCTATGCATCAAAAGTGTAAGTGGTGATATCAAAACTTTCATATAACTGATACTTAGCATATAATAGAAATTGGCTGGAGATTGTTGTAATAAAGTGCATTGATGGTGACCAGGTGATAAACTGACAGATTAAGTTTAGTGTTGTTAAACATAGAATAATGCACATAGGATTTTCTTTGTTCATTTCTAAATTCTGTATGGTGGTGGATATATCCTACTGGTTGAATAAAGGATCTTTGGTCTGTAACAGAGATGTAATTGAAAATGTCATTATAGAGCACAGTAACAGTCAGAAAGCAAATTAAATGTTAAGTATTGTTTGGAAAGGAATAGAGAACAGAACATCATTAGGCCACTGTTTATGTCATGGTACAACTGTGATTTGGGGCAACAAACTCCAAACAGCATGTAGTGGATTTAGGCCCAAAGGAGAATGAGTGGATAAATTACCAGAGGTTTGGAATGACTTACTTATGAGGAACTGAATCTCCTCCCCACAGAAGAGGAGTAGTGAAGGGGAAGGATAGAAATTTTGTGAAGTTCTGGTTGATATGGAAAACAAACTGAATGTTCAATATGTCTTGGAATGCAAGCACAGAAAGGAATAAATAAAAAATAACAAATGGAAGAGTCTTTGTTGGTACACAACGATCTTGAGTTTCACCATGTTCTTGCCTAGGGAGGGTTTGTCTTTGCTCACCATAGTTCAGTGACATCTTAGTGTTTTGTGTTCCTAATCTCTTTTCTGTCCTGTTTAGTGACTTTTGCTCTAAGGTGAAGAACACAATCTATTGTAATGTTGAGCCGTCTGACTCCAACATGCTATGGGAACCAGAGTTCATGATTGACACTATTGAAAATCCATCTGCACATAACTTTACCTACACCAACCTGGGCAAAAGCCTCAATGAAAACCCAGCCAACCGCTACAGTTTTGTCTGTAATGCACTAATGCACGTGTGTGTGGGACACCACGATCCAGACAGGTGAGAGGTGTAACTTTCATGGTTCTACTGAGGTAGTAAAGTCTTTAGGTGAGGGTAAGGAAGTAGCCATATCTTGGCTGTATTGGGGTGCGAAGAAGGAGGAGCCAAGTCTGGGGTCCCTTAGAAAGTCGCTGACCTGATGGCATGCATGAGTAGCAAAGCTGATCCTTTGCTTTTTTCATTATTTATTTAACAGGGTGAACGACATTGCTATCCTGTGTGCTGAGCTAACTGGCTACTGCAAGTCTCTAAGTGCCGAGTGGCTGGGTGTGCTCAAAGCTTTGTGCTGTTCCTCCAATAATGGGACCTGTGGCTTCAATGATCTCCTCTGCAATGTTGATGCAAGTGCAAACATTCAAAAGGGGAAAAGGAATTGAAGCAGGAGTGGAGGGATCCCTTGGGAGAAGGCAAAAACGAGCAAGGGATGGAGGCTTTGTCTTCTGAGGGCAGGGAAAAGGCTTTGAATACTGGGGGCTGCCTTTGGTGTTTGTTGCAGCCTGGGCTGATCATGGACACTGACTAGGGGTTATGAGTCCTTCTGCCCCCCACCTCCTAGGCAAGCTGAGGAATTGCTGACAGAGGGAATGAGGTAGAGGCTGTTTGGATCACTGACTGATCTCCTCTCTTTCAGGTCAGTGACTTATCCTTCCATGATTCCTTGGCCACCTTTGTTGCCATTCTCATTGCCCGGCAGTGCCTGCTGCTGGAGGACCTGATTCGCTGTGCTGCTATCCCCTCACTCCTCAATGCTGGTAAGTGCCTCCCTGAACAAAGCTGTCTGAGTCTCAGTTCTGGCCCAAAGGCCTGTGCTTAATGGATACTTGGTGAACCCTGCAGTTGTGCAACAGGCCTCCAATCCTTCTTTTATACTAAATAACTTAATGTGATGCTGTAGAGAATTTCTAGCCTTTTGATTTCTACCAAAAACTGGTTGTGCTTAAGTTTTTCATTGCCTTGCTCTCTTGAGTTTGTGTGCAAGCTGAAATGAGCATTMAGAGGTGTTACCAGCCTTGCTGTGTGACCAGTGTACTCTGAATTCCAGCAGTACCCCTCCCACTGATGATACAGTTCAGCTTAGCATTTTGGTTAGAGCAGCCAGCTGACCAATTGGGCCTACAACACCTGGGTCACTGCCTTTACTCTGCCACCAGCCTTCCTAGCTTCGCTCTGGGGACTGCAGCATCCAGGCTCTTGACAGGGTGAAGTTGGAAAGATGGAGCAAGCAGAATGCAGTGCATGTCGCTGGGGATAATGCTGATGRATTTGCTCGCTTGCATGTTAATTGCTGCACATGCTCCATATTTGTAAATACAATAAGGCTGCTGCAGCTTCTCGGCTGGCTGCTCCAGGGCAGTGCACTGTGAATAGCTTTTGGATTGAGAGTCAGCTGTCCTGGTCCTTTGACTCTTTTCTTTCCATAGCCTGCAGTGAACAGGACTCAGAACCAGGGGCACGTCTGACCTGCCGGATTTTACTCCATCTGTTTAAGACTCCCCAGCTGAACCCATGCCAGCAAGATGGCAGTAAGTGAATGAATGTGGAGCCTTTCTTTGTTGTGAAAGTACTGAGGCTCTTGCACCCCAAGAACAGAGTTACTAGACCTTATGGTTAGAGATCATAACCTGCTTGCTTTGAATAAAGCAGGCAAAGCCTGATGCACTGCTTTCTGCAGAGGACAAAGGACAGTATCCTTCCATTTATGTCACTCCATGGTAGCCAGGCATGTTGGGGAGAAGGTTCTTGGAGGCAGGAAACCAGCCAGTAGAGGTGGCCTTGCTGTCACTAAGCCATTAGAGTAATGATCACTTCTTCTTTTATGTCTTGAGCTTTGTATAGCCTCTTAACTTGGTGCCAGAAGCTGCTGTTTTACAGCACTCCTTTTTTGTCTGATGATGGAAGCATTCCAGGAAGCTCTGTTCTTGGCTTCTCACCAGTATCCTGATAGCTCAGATTTCTAAATCCAGCCTGTATTCTAGGTCTAGGGTACTGTTGGAGCTTGGAGTTCATGACACAGGCACTGCACCCCATTTGGATTTCATGGTTCAGTTGTCACAATGTGATTGGCACTATGCTTTTCGAAACTTAATTAAATGGACCCCATGTTACAGTTAGGAAAGGAACTGGCCTCAGGATTCTCTGAGCTGGATTTTATGTTACTTGCTGGCACATAATTCAGGCAGCTTTGGAGCCCGTGCCTTTCTCTCTTGCTGAGTATTGCCTTTCCCCTTTGTCCTCTTTGCAGACAAACCCACTGTGGGAATCCGCTCTTCCTGTGACCGACACTTACTGGCAGCTTCCCAGAATCGTATWGTGGATGGAGCAGTCTTTGCAGTGCTGAAGGCTGTCTTTGTTCTGGGTGTGTACCTGTGTTAGCCTGAACCTGTAAGAATGATTTTCGGGGGAGTGGGAGAAAGGCACTGTGTTGTACATGTTGGCTGTACAGAAGGCCAAAGGAGATGTGTTCTGGTGAACATGTGGCTTGTCTGTAGCTATAAATAGGCTTTGAATCTCTTAGCTGCAGAGAAGTCACTGATCCCAGGGAGAGTTTACAAAATCTGAGGATATTTTTTGAGTCAGGCTTTGTGGTTAGCGTTGTTGATTACGTGACACTTGTGCTTTCCTTTTAGGAGATGCAGAACTGAAAGGCTCTGGCTTTTCCCACCCTGGAGGTGTTGATGATCTCATGGATGATGAGCTGGGCACCAGGAAGGCTGGTGGTCGGGTAGTAACTGTAGAAACAGCTAGCTTGGATATTTATGCCAAGTATGTCCTGCGGAGTATATGTCAACAGGTGAGTCTGTCCCATCTCTAGGTTTGTCCTTATCCCTTCTGCRGACAGAAATATCCCACATGCCTTTCTTCAAATTGGGGTTGGCAGGTGGTTTTTTTATTTGAAAGATCAATGAAGAACCTGCAATGTTTCTGTCGTGTGAAGGCCCTGAGGATTGTTCATCATTAGCAAAATACAGAGACAAACAGTGCTCAAGAATTAGGTGTTGCAGTATGCAGGGACTGCACATCCCCTTTGCTTTGGCAACAGCACAGGGCTCATGTCCAAGGAGGGGAGTGCTGGGAGTGGTGTGCTGAGATGTGTGCCGGAGGCAAAGAAGATCAGCACGAGAAAGGCAGACAGTTTGTTGAAGTGATAAATGGTGTCTTTCAGAATGCAGCTAAAGTGTTGCTTGCAGCTAGGCTGTTAATGTATCCCTGGGCTTTGCATTGCCCTGTTTAGTTAATTAAAAGAACAACAACAAAAGCCTTTTGCTTAGCCTAATCTGACAGCACCAGTATTTCTGCTCCTTTGTGGAAAAGTGACATTTGAGGAGCTGAAACCTGGCTAATAAGGTTGCAGAGTGCAGTGGATGTTACCACACTGTATGAAAATGGATGTTGAAGGGTGTCTCTAGCCTTGGTTGTAAGTTTATTCTGTCAGCACGAAAGATGCAGTGTTACAATTTGAAATGTGTATTTTATATTACTAATGTGTAAACCCAGCATTAGTGTTATGTTGTCCTCATGCTATTGTTTATTAATTGGCTCACTACRTAGCAATGTTACCAGCCTACCAAACAATTGGAGCCACCTATTTTTAAGTATAAATTCAACATTCTTGATGTTACTGAAACCTGACTGTAGCATTTACAGAAGTAGATATTCCCTTGCTGAAGAAGGTCTACATAGGAAGGACTCAAGTAAGTAGAAGTGTTTGTGTCCAGCAGGGAGTAACAGTGTCAGGTATCACTACTCATACCAGTTGTTGGCAGCAGTGGTTATGTAGGAGTGAGCATTCCAATAGATACCTGTGAGTTATCACCAAATTGTGCCAGAGCTCCTGCAGGGTTCCTGCAGCTGTAAAGGGCTGGTAGAATGCTGTGTTTAATATTAGCACCTCCAGTGTGAGCAGTGGATGCTGCAGAACTCACACTATCAGTGCCTTAAATTGTAGGTTGTGATTTCTCAGTTTCAGATTCAGGTATATATTTTACAGTAGACTTCATCGTGAGGAGATGGGGAAAAGGAACAGATTATAATTAATTTAATGGTTCCTTCACGGATTCCTAGAATAGTTTGGGTTGAAAGGGACCTTAAAGATCGTTGGCAGGGACGCCTTCCTCTATACCAGGTTGCTTAGGGCCCCATCCAACTTGGCCTTAAACACTTCCAGGGATGGGGCATCCACAGGTTCTCTGGGCAGCCTGTTCCAGTGTCCGCCTCAAGCCTGTCCAGGCCCCTCTGGATGGCATCCCTTCCCTCCAGAGTGTTTTCCTTATTTGTTTATACCGGTAAAGTGGATTGGAGATGAAGTCTGAGTTCTTGCAGGAAGCTGAGCAAGTAGTAAAAAGAATCTTCCCGAGGATATGCATATTACTTGGGCAAGGAAGAGAAGATTATTATCAAGAGATTATGATGTAGCAACAGGGAAGGGGAGAAATGGAATAGGCATTGGAGAGGTCACCAAATCACACGTATTGGCAAAGTGCAAACTTCGTCTGGGATGAAGATGGTGATCTAGGCTGTGGTTTCACAAGGGTTTCAAACCAGAGACTTAACCTTTTTGGTCTCTGTGCTTTGGTGCTCAAAGTACTGTCCACTGCTGAAGGGCCTTTCCAGCTTTCTAGACTTAGCATCAGCACCTGTGCATAATGAACTGGATCCTCATCTCTTCTTTTGTTGTCACTTCTCAGTGGAACAATTCTCTGATCAGGCTTCCTCTGCAGATGCAGAAGTGCTTATATAGCAGTTCTCTGTTGATTTTAATTTAATGAATTTGCCTAATTTTAAATATGAAGAATTTCTGCAGTAACAAATACTGCAGGTTAACTGTAAATTTTGTGAAGTACCTACTTCATGTTTCGTTTGGAAACTGCTGCCCTTATTATTATCCTACATTTATGGGGCATCAGCTGAAATTGAGGCTGACAATAATAGTTTTCTGTCTGCCTTCTCATGATATGTGACTTTATAAGTGGCTTGCACCCAGTCAGTCATTTTCCTTTCCAGGGTTTGAGAAGTAAAGTAATTGGTTTTTAAGTATGGCAGTGTGTTTTCCATCACTATTTGAGAATTAAGGGGTGTGCTTTTCCCCAGGACGTGATCTGGTTTACTGCTAGCTGCAACCCTGAGTTACCTAATTTAGGACAGCTCCAGAGCTTTGTTGTGCTGGAAATAGACCAAACAATTTTAAGTGATCTCTTCTGATCTTCTGAGTCCAAGTGGCAGTGTTGATGGAGCCTGGACATGGTAGTGAGTGTGTACTGTTAAATCACACCAATATTTTCTCTAAAGAAAGAGCAGCTACTGTGTTTCATTACTGCTGACTTGTCAAAGTTTGTTTCCTCTGTTCTGATTGCTGTGCTGTGCCTGACGCCTGCTGAATCAGGATAGTACAGTTCATGAAGAGAAATGATTATCAGGCATAACTGCATACTAATAAGACTTTTATGATTTTGATGTGTTCCATGCATCTCTCTCTGAGGCTGAAAGCAGGGGCGTTGGTTTGGAATCAGACACCAGTTTGACTATGCTGACTCTGCCTTCGTCTTGCAGGAGTGGGTAGGAGAACGATGTCTGAAGTCCCTCTGTGAAGACAGCAATGACTTGCAGGATCCTGTCCTGAGCAGCACACAGGCCCAGAGGCTGATGCAGCTGATTTGTTATCCACACCGGCTGCTGGACAATGAGGAGGGAGAAAATCCTCAGCGGCAGAGGATTAAACGCATCTTACAGGTGCAGGCTCCTGGCAGAATCTGAGCGTCCTAGTAATTGCCTCATGTAAATGCAGCCCTCTGAGGGGTCTGACACTTGTTATGGTGGAGCTGAGGGCGTGGGTTGGTGTAGTGTCAACTGAGATAAAGAATCACAAGTATATGTTTCTGTGTATTGCAGAATTTGGACCAGTGGACCATGAGGCAGTCCTCACTGGAGCTGCAGCTCATGATTAAACAGACAGCAAGCAATGTGAGTTTCTGCTCAGAGGAGATCATACAGGGGGGAGTGAAGTGGCTGCTTGTGAGTTGGTGGGGAGGTGGCCTGGCAGAAGTAGGAATAGAGAGRAAGTAAACGATGAGAGACTTAAGCCTGTGAAAGCCCAGGAGAAGGAAGCAATGAGTCTGAGACCCTAAGAGCAGCCATGGGGAAGTTGGCAAACTGGGTTTGCACTGAGTTGTGTTGAGRTGTGCAAGTGGTGGGTGCTCTCAGGGAAGGACTTGACTGTCTTTTTCTTCTTTATCTCCAGGAGATGAACTCCTTGTTAGAAAATATAGCCAAGGCCACCATTGAGGTATTTCAGCAGTCAGCAGAGACCAGCTCTGCTAGCTGTGCTGGTAATGGAGTCAACAATATCAGTAGCTCAACAAGTGCTACACCTGCCAGCAACAAATCCAAACCCATCCTCAGGTAGGTGTAGAGCCAGCATGCAGCTCCCTTGTAAAGTCTGAATCATAAGTGGCATTGCAAACAGCTTTCCTCTCTGTGTTGTCACAGCTCCCTGGAGAGATCAGGAGTGTGGCTGGTGGCCCCTCTGATTGCCAAGCTTCCGACATCAGTGCAGGGCCATGTGCTGAAAGCTGCYGGAGAAGAACTGGAGAAAGGACAACATTTGGGATCATCATCTCGTAAAGAGCGGGACCGCCAGAAGCAGAAGAGGTGAGTCCAGGGGAAAGGACAGGCAGTGCTGTGCTGATCCCCCAGCCTGGCAGTATAGCTTCTTCTGTGTTCTCTCACAGTATGTCCCTCTTGAGCCAGCAGCCGTTTCTGTCACTGGTGCTGACATGCTTGAAAGGACAGGATGAGCAGCGGGAAGGCCTCCTCACCTCTCTGTACAGTCAGGTCCAGCAGGTAGGGGTCTTGTTTCTCCCCTGTAGGGGTCTTGCTTCTCCCCTCCCTTTCCTCGGGAGCTCACCCCTCCAGCAGACAGGCTCTTGAGCATGGCCTCAGGATGTTGCCTGTCTTACCTTGTTTGGTATAGGGAGCTTGAGCTGGCCGTTTCTGAGTCACCAGACAGTGAACAGTACAAGCTGCTCTGTAAGCTTCCCCATACAGCTGGTGAGGTCTGTCCTCTCTTCTGTATTTCTTAGATTGTTACAAATTGGCGAGAAGATCAGTACCAAGATGACTGCAAAGCCAAGCAGCTGATGCATGAGGCCTTGAAACTGCGGCTGAATTTGGTGAGCAGTTGCAGAAAAAGAGCTTAACCATATGTTGTGAAGAGTTGTCTGCCTTTTTTCCTTTGGAACAAGCATGCATTGGAGGGGTTATATATGTCCTGAGGCAAGGAAGTAGGAGAGACACTTGTGCTGCTTCTAGGTCTTGAGCCCTGTGTGGGACAGGGTGCAGGGATAGATTCCCTTGCTCTGTTTCATCAGGATGAAAGCCAAAGACTTGGTCTCTTTTGTAGATGTGCCTTCCCCTTTGAATGCTTTTGCAGTCCACAGCACTACTACTTGCATCTGAGGTTTGGCTGCTGATGGCAGTCTCCTTCAGCTCTCAGTAGGAGTTAAGCTCCTTTAAGCTCTGGTTTAAGCTCCTTTCTCACTTCTAAATCTCAGTGTTTCTTAGTGTCCTTGTGACTAAACTCCCTTTCTCTGCCAGGTGGGGGGAATGTTTGACACAGTCCAACGCAGCACACAACAGACAACTGAATGGGCTGTGCTTCTCCTGGACATCATCAGCAGTGGCACCGTGGACATGCAGTCAAACAAGTAACTTTCTGGCTGATTTCTGATCTGTACAATTCCCAAGGGAGGCAGTTGCTAGCATGGCCCTGTTTCTCATGTGAGCTAGGTGGCTCTCTAGATGATCTGTCAGAAGTACTGTGACAGCTGAAAGAGACTTTGTACTAATAGCAGGCTACAACTTAGGTCCTGATATCTAAGTGCACTCTGCCATATCCAGAGCAAACCTGACTTTCCAGATGCGGAGAGATACGCAGGGGAGAGCTGAGTCTGCTTTTGAAAGATGCGGAATGGATAGAGAGGAGTCCAGTCTTACTTAATCTGTGATACTGCACTTAACTCACGTGGGAGTATAACTCAAGTGTGATGTATAAGGAAAAGGAGGATTAGTGTGGGAGGTTATTCTGAAGACTGGCACTTCTAAATGTGGGCAGTACACTTGACAGTCTAATAATGTTTGGTGTTGCTATGATGGCAGAGGCTTTATATCAGCTTCTTAGGTGACTTTGACCTTTTTGCTCTGACCAACAGTGAGCTCTTCACCACTGTGCTGGACATGCTGAGTGTTCTCATCAACGGCACCCTGGCTGCTGATATGTCCAGCATCTCTCAGGGCAGCATGGAGGAGAACAAGCGGGCATACATGAACCTTGTCAAGAAACTCAGGGTGAGGGACACCAGGCCTGTGCTGTGTTGTGGTTGTCCAGCTATGCAGATTTACCTGTGTCTCATGAATGGTACCTGTCCTGTTGCTGCTGTTTAGATGAAGTAGTGAGGGTGGCCCGTATGACTCTGTAGGACTGAAGGGTGCGAAGGTGAGAGGTAATGCAGGCCCGCACCAGAAGAGGCATAGATGGGCTTTGAATGGTTTTGCCTGAACAATTCTTCAAGTCCTCTCTATTCCACTTGTGCAGAAAGAGCTGGGGGACCGTCAGTCTGACAGCCTGGAGAAGGTGCGACAGCTACTGCCACTTCCCAAGCAGACCCGAGATGTCATCACCTGTGAACCTCAGGGATCCCTCATTGACACTAAAGGCAATAAAATTGCTGGCTTTGATTCCATCTTCAAGAAGGAGGTAAGTGAAGCATTTCTGTCTGTATCACAGCTCCTGAGTGCAGGTGTCACCTTGTCTTCTGATGCCTTAAGTCTGCACAGCTTGGGAGGCATCTGTATGCAGGGCCTCGTTCCCTGACAAGCTTGAAGTGGCTGGCTGCGTGCAGACAGCTGGCACATACCCATGTCCAGAAAGGGCAAAGCTGGGGCGTTAATGCTTGGTGATATATGATGCTGTGGCCTGAGATGTTAACTAAATTTTGGGTTTGTAGTTATGGTTACATAAAGTGTAAAGAGAAACACATGATTCCTGTCACGTAAGTTACTGGGCAGTGCCAGTGCACATGAGACTGGCAGAGATGGGATGAGGGAGACTAGACAGCTGTTGATGAAGGCCTTTAGAAATGACTGCTTTGCCACCTGGAGGAGCGAGAACCGTTAGCAGGGGTCAGACTGTTTACTGAGAGATCTGGAGTAGAGCCTGAAGAAAGCATAGAATTTCCTGTACCCTCATAGGAGCAAYAACAGGGACTTGAAGGTTCTTATCTGTTTTGCTTTAAAGGGTTTGCAAGTCTCTACAAAGCAGAAGATTTCCCCTTGGGATCTCTTTGAGGGCTTAAAGCACTCGGCCCCGCTCTCCTGGGGTTGGTTTGGGACAGTCCGGGTGGATCGCAAGGTGTCGAGGTTTGAGGAGCAGCAGAGGCTTCTTCTGTATCACACGCACCTGAAACCCAAGCCCCGCAGTTACTACCTGGAGCCATTGCCACTGCCCCCTGAAGAGGAAGAGCCTCCTACACCTGTGGCTTTAGAGCCAGAGAAGAAAACTGCAGAACCAGCCAAGGCTGACAAAACAAGCTCCAATCCTGCCGCCTCCACTGAAGAACGCAAGAAGAAACAGAGCAAAACAAAGAAACGCAACCAATCTGCCAGCAAAACTGAGGTAATGAAGTGTCCAGCAGCTGTGGACGTCCCGTGTCCAGCACTCCTAGTCACAGAACGCTCCCTAGAGTCTTTCTGAGGAGCCTGAGAGTGGTATAATTGTGAAGATGTGGTGTGTTTCCTCTCAGCTGAGAGTACTGGAGCTTTATCCTGCTCTCTCTAGCTTGGGGCAAAGCAAACATTTTCTTAATCCCTTATGGGAGGAAAGGAGTCTGCCCAGCTCAGATAGCATCCCTGGCTTCCTCCTGTGGACTTTGCAACCCCTTTCATATGTTTCATCCATTCGTGAATTCTCAGTGCACATTGATCTTTCTTACTGCTTTGTCTTCACAGGACTTTGTGTTAGGCCCTAGCCGAGGGGTTTCATATGGAGTTGGCATGCCTACAGATCTCTTGCATCACCAGTCAGGAAGCACTATGTCAAGGCTGGCGTATGGGCAATCACCAGTGGGTCTCTATGCCCAGAATCAGCCTCTTCCAGCAGGTAGGTGCACAGGAGAGCTGAACGTATTAGACCTCTTTGGGAGTCTCTTCTGTGAGATGGTCCTATGCAGGTCCCTACAACTTTCTCCTTTAGCCTGTCATGTCTAGATACAGTAATGAACAGTCATTCTGGAGTTATGAGGTACAGCAATAGCCTGTGACTATTCTGCGTGTTTCTCTTCCTCTTGCAGGTGGCCCTCGTCTGGATACATCCTACAGACCAGTACGCATGCCACTGGGAAAACTGGTTCAGAGTCGTCCTCCCTATAGTGGTGTGCTCCCTCCAGGGATGGGGAGCATGATGGGCATTGACCCTTCCTACAAGCCAGCAGTGTACAGACAGCAGCCTCCAGTGTCCCAGGGACAGATACTGAGGCAGCAGCTTCAAGCAAAGTTGGTAAGTCAGAGCTGTGCTCTTGCTGTTGCTGACTCCACAGTATAGCATGGCCAAGCTGTTTGGTGCTGTCCCTTTTAGGCAGAACTGCCTGACTGTGTCTCTGTATCTGCTCTGGAAAGATGTTGTCTCTTGTGTCTGTTCCTCTGGTGCCACCTGCTTTGTGGGCCCATGTCACTAGCAGTTGGGGGAGGCTGTCCATGAGGTGGCCGCTGGGCAATGAGAGGGCCATGTCCTGGCTGGGGGGTGGCAGGTTTTTTAGTGGCCTGTTTGTCCCGGGTCAGGGTGAGGCAGAAGTCATGAGCATGTGAACATGAGTTGTTGTGCAGAAACCTCATAGGTTAAGCGGTGAATCAGCTGCTTGTCTGGTTTAGTGGGAGCTGCTGAGAAAAGAGCAGCTTTTCTTGGAGATGTTGGAAAAAGCATTTCTCTGTTGCCTTCCAGCAGGGCCAGGGCATAATGGGCCAGCAGCCCGTGCGCCAAATGGCTCCAACCCCATCTTATGGAGCACTGCAGCCCTCCCAGGTAAGTGGCAACAACTGCAGGTAGGGCTGGAATCTGGCTCCAGCACAGGGCAGCAGCTTTGTTCATGCTGCTAAACCTTGAAAGCTCTTGGCTCTTCTCCTTGATGAGCTTCCTTGTGACAGTATTTACAGGAGGCTGTGTTCCATATGTTTTTTTACCCCATGACTGAAAAAGGCTTTTTGTTTCGTTTCAGGGTTACACTCCTTACGTCTCCCACATAGGCCTTCAGCAGCACCCCTCCCAGTCAGGCACGATGGTACCTCCTACCTATTCTGGTCAGCCCTATCAGAATTCCCACCCCAGCTCTAATCCTGCTCTAGTGGATCCTGTTAGACAGATGCAGCAGAGACCAAGTGGCTACGTGCACCAGCAGGCCCCTGGCTATGGGCACACCTTGGGCAACACACAGAGGTATCTGCAGGATGTCAATAAGCTGTATTTCATCAAGGGATTTCCTGCTCTGCTCAGACAGCTCTAACAGCAAACTGAAAACCCTGTTCTCTGTGCTGTCCTTTGCTTCCTCAGAGGAACATCTTTATCTAGCTTTTTCTCCAGAGACGAAACAGAGGATGAAATTTGTAAATGCCAGTTTTATGCAGGAAACAATGTTACCAGCCAGAGAAAGACAGAATAGAGAAGTATGAGGAAAAATTACCTGGAAAAGTCATAGTTTTGGTTTTGAATCTAACCAGCAGATCACTATCAAAGGTCTAGGTCTGAGACTTCCATTGTTCCTGAGCAGGCATAAATCCAGCAGAAAAACCATGCCAAACAATGGGATGATGACTGTTACTTAGGGCTTCTAGAAAATCAGGTTAGATTAAACCCTTGAGAGGCCCTCGTGTCCCTCACCTTTCTGCAGAGAGACGGCATGGATTGCAGAGGGCTGTTTGGGCTGTCTCATTGATGGCAAAAGTTGTTTGGATTCAAGAAGCTGGCTGCCTATGAATCCTTTACTCCATGAGCTTTTCCTTTCTTCTTGCAGGTTTCCTCATCAGTCAATACAGCAGACCCCCATGATGAGTGGGATGAACCATTTGGGTCCCCAGGGAGTCCCCTCAGGAATTCGACCCAGCCAGATACTTCCTGACCAACAGCAGCAGCAGTACCTGAGGCAGCAGCAGCAGCAGCAGATGTTGAGGGTGAGTGGTTGCTGACAGGAGGAAAGCTATTGCAGCTGGAGGAAGCTTGCCCAGGGCTGTTTACCTCTGCCCCTCTGTGTCAGGAGGGACGTCAGCTCTGTTGGGGGCTGTCTGTGGTAATTTGCTAGGCAGTTCTCCATTCCTTAGAATGGCCTCTCCTGGCCACTCCTGATGGAGATTCCTGCTGCACTGCCTTGTCGCCCAGCATGAGCTAAAAGGAAGTCAGTAGCAGTGAATGTTCAGTCCTCTGGCCTGTATCCCACCTCTTCCTGCTCCAACTGAGCCAGTAGACTCTGCTGAAAGTTAGCTGTTGTACAAGTGTGGTGGGAGCTAGAAACAGAGTGAAAATCCCCCTGTCCACAAAAGACCAGGAAAGTTGCTCAAGATTGTCTTTAGGGGCATATCTGCATTTCTCGAGATCAAAATAAGTATTGGTTACAGTTTCCAATGGCAGAAAATCTGGTATGAATCAGTCTATGTACTCCATTTCTAAGAGCAGATGGTGAAAAACTGATCCAAAGCCAACTGTTAGACCCAGCTCTCTAGGTTCAAAGAAGATCACAGGCATGAGTCAACAGACATGAGTATGCCATGGATTTGCATTATGGTTTTATGAATATTAAATACTTACATGAAATACAGATACATTTCTAGGAGCTACAGAAATATATTGAATTGACAGAGAAACACATTTAATTGATGAATCCAGTACCTTATGACAAGGCCTAGCAAACCTGTGGAATATGGGGAGGCTTTACATGGCACAGAGTGCTGAGTCTTTGTGTTCAGAGAGTGGCCTGAGCGAGACAGTGGTTCCTGCAGTCAGCAGTATTTGAGAATTGCTGCCTTGCACTGGACAAGAGAACTGCCTCTAGCATGGTCAGCAGCTTTTAGTCCTTTTGATAAGTAGCACCCCCTGACTATTCACTTTAGTTTCTTTTAGCATTCTCCATCACTCATATTTAGAAGAACATGTCTCAGACAAATTGCTAACACTTCTCCTAGCTCAGTAACTTCATGTGTACCTTCAGCTTTTAGCTGACTTTGCTTGGTTGCTTAAAAACCTCACAAAGGTGGAGTGCCCAGGATAGCCCCTGTTAATGTGGCTTCTGCTGTGTTACTAGAGATGTGCCAGATGTAGAAAAGACTCCTGGTGCTAGAGCTGACTTTCATGATGCAGTAGCTTGTAGAAAGGATGGATGGCCTTTTGATTTGTCTTAAGTGGGTTGGTATACAGCTTTTGCGAGAAGTAGGACATGAAATTGATATCCTGGCTCAAGTTAGGCAGTCATCTGCTTGCTCGTGTACCCAGGTCATAGCATCCATGTCAGGAACCTGTGACCAAACTGATTTAAGGTGGAAGTTGGAAGACTATTCTGGAAACTCAGTCCCTTTGGCTTGAATCCTTGATCCAAGCCTCACTCTGTTCGTGACTGGTTCTTGTATGAATTGTTATTGTCCGCTGTGTCCTGTTTACTGGCTGTTCTTCCTCACTGTTGTTTGCCCAGTGTAAATTCCTAGGGAGCACTTGCACCTTCCAAAGGTCAGGTTTTTCTAACCTTCTTTTGTAAGATACTGTTCCTTCTCCTGATTGTATTTTTGTTTGTTTTCTGAGTCTGTTCAAGGTTTGAACCTTGTCCTTTTGAGCCAGTGATGGGAACTGTACCTACCATCAGCATGTTGGGTTTGTTATGATAGTATTAGTAATTTTCTATTTCTGCTAGGAATTCTTTTTTTGATCTAGAGAGTTAAAAACTACATTGACAGATGGGAGAATTGTCTGAAAATTGGGAGAAATGAAAAAACCCTGAGGTTTCTGGGTGTGTTTTGACTCCTACACATTGAATATTCTTCTCACTGTAACTAGTTCTGTAAACATTTGGTTTTGAGCTCTGAATCCAGTCTTATCCACATCCTTTTATTGAAGTGTAACACCAGCTGTCATGGGTGGCCGGGAAGGACAGCAAGGTAGATTGAAGAGCTGGGGGATATGACTGAGAAGGAAAGTCTGAAATAGCTGGGTGTGTTGCATTAGAGAGACAAAAACCACAGGAGAGAGAAGTCTCCAAATTTTTTGTCGTAAAGCCAAAAAACCCTTATCTCTTATCCCTTGGGTGTAGGACCAGAAATGGCCCTAAAACACAACCTATGACATTCAGGGTAGAGATTCGGGAAAACTCCAGGAGCAGGAGTAACTGTGACCTGGAGTGGATTGTGAAGGGAGGTTATAGGAGCTCTGTTGCTACCCGTGGAAAGAATCTGAGGATGTCAGGCAAATACTCATTAGTCATTATTGCTGATCTTCACTAGGAGTCGAGAAGAACCAGCCAACCTCTTGAGTTCTTAGTAGTTTTCTATTCTTGCACCTTGTTTGCTCCTAGTAATTCCCTAGTGAAGACCAGTAGACTCAGAGTTCTTTTCCTGTCATCTGCTGACACTGCATCTTGAAGAAAACTTTGTTGCTGTCCCTGTATTTCTTGCCATTTCTGGGGCAGGGTCATGGTGAAATATGAGTAATTTAGGTACCTGTAAGGAAAATGGTGTCTGGCAGTGTTTTACTGCATGGAACATCATTCCTCCTTAAGCCCTTCCTGTGGCCTGGTGCTGTGTGCATTGCCCTGACGGTTCCCTGATGGTCCCTTCTCTTTTGTCTTCACAGCAGCAGCAGCAGCAGCAGCAGCAACAACAACAGCAGCAGCAACAGCAGCAGCAGCAGCCCCAGCCACCGCAGCCCCAGCCCCAGCAGCAGCCCCAGGTGTCCACAGTGCCTCAGCCACAGGCGCAGGGCCAGCCCCCGGGGCTGGGGATGCAGGCTCTGCCCCCCCAGCAGCCCATTGTGAGTATTCCCTCGGAGGCACAGGGACGTGACAGTCCGGCACAAATCCCAACAGTGCTCCACCTGCATCGCCCCTTTCTCCTTCCCTGAGCTTCCCAGGGCCTGTGTGAATGCTGAGGCTGCCAGCCAGGTGGTGTGGCTATAACTGTGTTTCTCTCTTTGCAGTTCCAGCGCCAGGGCCTTCAGCAGACACAGCAGCAGCAGCAAACAGCTGCTCTGGTTCGACAGCTTCAGCAGCAGCTTTCCAGTAAGCCTGAGTGTTCTTGATCATGTTGCTAGTCTCCTCCCTGCTGTTTTCTATTGCAGGTACTCTGGTGTAGAGAAGCAAGACCAAGCCAGACTGTCTGTCTGAGGACATAAATTATGCTGGCAGGGAGGTGGCATCAGGACTTAGAGCTACCAGCCCAAGGGGCACAGCAGCAGGGTGGGCAGTGCTTGCCAGCTTGTGAGCAGCCTTCCAGACCTTCCTCCTACTGCCTGCAGAGGGACGAGGGAGCTGAGCCTATGTAGGAACTGCCACACAGCTTTCCTGAAGGGATCCAGTGTGCAGCTTTAAAATCATTTGGGGGTATTTTCTCTGCTGCAGGTGACCTCTAAGAGGCAGAGGGAGGCTGTAATCCTTGAGCACTCACTTGGTGGGTGACCCAGAGACACTGTAGTTGTGTTGTGAGCCAGACAAGACTTCTTGGAGGCAAGAAGAGTACTCTGGGAAGTGTAGCTGCACACCTGCTGTGTTTGTGGTGGTCTGTGGGCTTCTGTGGCTGCTGTCACAGACAGGGTAATGGCATAGATGTTGTTCAGTCTGGCACTGTATTCCTATAATCTCTACTGAATTACTGTCTGGAGGATCATGATGCGGAATCCAGGGTCTGTGTTGTTCCCTTCTGAATTGCTTACTCTCGTTGTCTTCTGTCACCTTACTGRCTTTTCTGCTGTAAAAAAGGCAGAAATGCTATGGAAATGCTCAAAAATGGACTGCACAGTTGATTTTTTTTTACTTTGCAGTGACTGTGAGACTGTGCCAGATGTGGTAAAGTGTGTAGTGGGGAACTTGGAAATTGTGCTTATATTTGTTCCCTAATGGAAAATTCTTAGTCCTTGTGACCAAAAAGAACTCCCCAAACCAGAAGTTTTAATGTGCTAAGCTTCCCACTAGCCTGATTCACAAACGRTAAGTCTGTGCCGAAGGATCCCAGCCAGCACATTCAGAGTATAGGAAGACCTCATGTAAGAATCTGAATATAGCAGAATAGCCATATTTTTATATCCTTCCTCTAGAGAAAATGGAGCTGTTGTATATGGAACAGAAATGTGGGTCCAGTGCAGTTTTGTGTTAGCATTCAGCTTCCATGCTGCCTCCTTGGGTTTGCATCAGCTCCCCCTGGAAGCGTCTGGAGTTCTTATTTGTAGTGTGAGGGATGGAGAGGAAAGCAGGAGGTAAAACCAAGACCAGCCTGCAGGAGGGGGACAAGGGTGCTTTGGGCCCGGGGTACACTGCTTTAGGAGGCTCCAGGGTATCCCTGAATGTCCAGCAGAGTTGAGAAGGCAGCAGGCCAGCCAGGTTACAGTCATCTTTTACTTAATGACTTAGGGTCAGACATGCTGATGTGGGTTCGGG
Source organism: Amblyornis subalaris (assembly GCA_018881555.1). NCBI lineage: Eukaryota > Metazoa > Chordata > Aves > Passeriformes > Ptilonorhynchidae > Amblyornis > Amblyornis subalaris. The sequence goes on from JACAXG010000241.1 coordinate 638,558, forward strand.
AGAAAAGACTACAGAATTTTATGTATCAGACAGTACTCAAATATACTGTGAGCACTATAAATCACAAAACATCAGTCCCAGCAGTTTGGAAGTTCATGAGGTTCTTGAATGTAACTTTACCATGTTTCCTGCCTTTGTGCCACCTGGAAGTCCTTTGGGCCTGTACTGAGACCCTGATGGGGAGCCAGGATAATTTTCTCTGAAACCTTCACTAATTTCAGTTTCTGGGTGTGCCTTAGGATGAGTGACACTAGCTGGCTCAATTGCTTGTATGGCTGCAGGAGCTGTGTAATCTTAGAGGGCTGATTTCAGAAATAATTAATCCATAAACTCATCCTCCCAGCTAGCTGCCACCTTTCAGGAATCTGTTGTGGTCCTCCAATTCAGCCATGAGGAATGGAGAGATTTCTCTGGGGAAACTTCAGGATTAGGACTGGYACATACCTGTCTCTTCCTCAAAGAATGTGGGATCCTGGCTGTAGTGCTGCCCAAAGGCTCAGGCAGATCCACAGCACAGGGAGTGCCATAATGGTTATATTTTCCTTCTCGTGGCCTGTGACACTCCTCATACTGCACTGGTGATGTGGGAAGGGGGATCTCTCTTCTGAACTAGACCTTGTGACTGTCTAACTCTGTCTTGACCTCAACAGATACACAGACCCAGCAGAACAACAACCCATTTGGACGCTACTGACTTGCGGCACTTGAGCCTGAACAGGAGGGAGACATCACTGTGGATGGATACAGCCTCTTCAGCCTGACCCACAATCTGGGACAGCCCCCAGCCTCTGTCCTTGGGCCTGTGCCCCAGTGCTGCTGCTGTCTGTCTCACAGGGAGATGCCAGGAGGAGGGTTTTATTGTACAGAGAAAGTGTTTTTACTATCCAGTTTCTACAAATGTTTATGGAGATCCCTTGTGGCTGATAGTCTCCCTTCCCACTTTGGTTTCAGTTTTTACTCAGTTTTTAGTATTTTTGTTAAAATAATGATGAAGACATTGTAAAATTTTGTACTTTATTTATACCAGATGAACTCCATACTGCAGACATTCTCGGATGAATACAGAGAGCTTACTTTGCAAACTGAGTGTGTATTCAGAGCCTGCTTTTCCTCCTCAGCCCTCCTCCCAGTACAGCCCAGCAGCACCCTCTACACATGATCTTCATCTCTTCCTCAGCAGAACTAATGTCTGCATTTTCAGCTTTTGTGAAGGCCAAACAATTTGGTTTGGGAAGGAAAGCCCTTCTTTCCTTTCTTTCGTAAGCTGGTGTTCACGTCTTTGCAAGGGTTTGTGCAAGGTTTGTATGATTTATATGTTGATTAGGAGCTTTACTAGTATTCTCTGGCATGTTCCACCAGGACACAGGTATAAAGCAAAGAGGGACTTCTATTGCAGGGTAACTCTGAGCTCTAACAAGCCCAGCTTCCCCACCACAGCAGTTACTGAGATGCTCAAGCTCCTTACCTCTGCAGTCTAGGAGGAGCTGCAGACTGAGTGCACTGACAGTGCTGCTTCTTGCTTCTCCTCACAGCAAGGTTTGGCTGATAAGCACCAAGGCTCCTCTGTTAACTCCTTCCTGCCAGCCATGGTGCTTTCTCKGCAGGGGTGACATGCATTCCCAACTTCTGCTCTGGCTAAAGCAGCCTGCTGGCATGAGGTCTGGTCTTGATGCTTGCTGTTCCTGCCATCTGTTGAACCTGGAAGCCACCAGCACCTTTCTTCTCTCTTTGGTTCTTCCTCAGCAGTTTGGCCTGTGGTCCCTGTGGTAGCTTTTCTTGACCAGTGTCTTCCTTSTGTCCCATCTGTGTGGCATAGGGTGAGGCTCACAAGGACTCAGCAAAAAGCTGCACCTGAAGGCAAATAAAGAGTTGTGGAGGGGTGAGCCACAGCATGAAGGCAAGCTCAGGGAGCTGTGAGGGCTGGCAGTGACCCAGGGCAGTGCCCCCTGTGCTGGTTGATGGGCCTGTGTCTGCTGTCCCAGGAACTGGACCTGAGCTCTTTCCTCCTTGGGAGCACAGGTGGAGCTGCTCTCTGTGAGTCAGCTGTGTGGCTTGCCTGGCACCACACGCCCTGTGCCTTGCCTGTCCCCAAACACCTGCACCTGTGCCAGGCTCCTGCCATGTGGCTGCAGGCACGTTGGAAGGCGTTGCTGGCCAGGCCTGAGGGAGGGGACTCTGGCTCGTGAGGATGGATGTGTGTGTGCACAGGGCTGCTTCCTCTGACCATCCSTGCTTGTCCCCTTCCATGAGGATCAGGCTGGGGCACAGCCCTGAGCTGGTTCTTGCATTCCCCATCTCCTCCTGCCCCAGGGGAGATCAGTGCCAGGGGCTCTGCTTGCCGGCAGCCCATGCTCAGTGACCCCAGAGGTGGAAGCCCTGCTCCTGGCCATGGCTGTGCCAGGCGCCCCTTGCTCGGAGGAGGACCGTGTTCCCCCCATCCTGCCGCGGGTGCGGACAGGGAGGGGCCGCGGCCTGGGGCCACTGGGCACTGCCTCTGCCCAGAACGTGCCCCTCTTCCTGGTGTGCACGGTCATGGCCGACAGCCCCCTCCTCTGCCGGCCCTGCGAGGCAGCTGAGGCTGCGCCAGGCGGCATCTTGGATGCTCCTTCTGCATCGCTGCCGCGCCGGAGGTGGGAGGGGGCGGCTCTGCCGCAGCCGGCGCCGGGGCGGGTGGCAGGAGGCGGCACAGCCGAGGTSGCCGGGCAGGGCTGCGGAGCGGCGTCCCTCGCACGGCGGCTGGGGCGGGACCGGGGTGCTGCGGCGGGAGAACACCGAGTCGGGTGCCGACCTCCTSCTGTGTGCTCTGATGGGGGGATCCSGTGAAAGCACCCCAGAACCAGCCTGTCTTCCTGGGAGAAAGGGGAGGACTTGTCCCCCTCTGCTGCCAGGGGACCCTTTATTGCACGGCCCAGCAACAGGACTGGCCCTGCTCTTCCTCTGGCAAAAGGCTTCCCCCAGCTCTRTCAGCTGCTTGGCAGGTCTGTGTGTGGGATGAGCAGGACTCCACAGTTCTGTTGTGGTGACAGACGCAGGGCTGCCACTGTGTCCAAGTTCCCACACAACCCTCAGTGCCTGCTCAGAGGTTTCCAGTGGGTGCAGGAGGTTGCAGGGGGACGTGGGGACCAGTGCAAGACCTGGTCACAGCACAGGGCTGTCTGGGGAGCCGGGCTGTGCCTGGCCTGGCTGCGTGCCTTGCAGCTGCTGTGCTGCACATTAGCACTGAGCCGCGGCCGTTTTAAGCAGGTCTGACAGCTTCCAGCCCTTCTGCTCCTTCTCCGAGTCGTGGCTAAACGCTGCTTGTGACAGAGCCAGAGGCAACCGGGGGCATTTTGATACACGCTGCCCATTGAGTACTGCACACAGCTGCCCTGCTATGGCCACCAGTCCAGGGAGGGGATGGTGTGGGGGTGTGTCTGTTTGATGCTGGGCTCCTTGAAGGAGATGCCACACGGGCTCTGCCCAGCGTGTGAGGAGAAGCCCGAGGTTGCACAAATCGTGATGCACTGGGGTGATGGATGGGCTGAAGCAGGCTCTGCCCTACACACCCACCCCACCCAGCAGCCTGGCATAGAGGGTCCCCATGGACCATGCCATGAGCAAAGGTGGCTTGTCAGGCACTGTCAGAGATGGTGTTGTGCAAGAAAATCAATCACTGCTCAGTCAAGCAACAGACGCTGGGTGTGGAGCAGCTGTGTGAGTACCCAACCCTCCTGCGGTGCTCGTGGTGGGGAGTGGCCCACCAGGCACCATTGCAGCCGTGCACCATGACTCTGTCCTGGGCTGGTTTTGTCGGGCAATGGGACCCAGGGAGCTATGCCTGAAGCCCTGCCTGCTGCAGGGCAGCTCAGCATCGGTCCAGGGCCCCTTCAAGATGCTTCTTGGAGCCAATGAACGCTGATGGGCACAGGGCAGAGTTGTGCATCAATCCTATGTGGTGCTGGAGTGGGTCGGTTCAACAGCATACAGGGTGGCAGCTTGCAGCTCACCATATATGTGTATATATATATATATATGTATAAAAATAGGGTGAGCTATATCGGTATAACCTATATACACCCAGTGAATAACAGGTCAGCAACACCCTCACTCAAGCTGCTGACCACCCTTAAGCAGTCCCTGGGAGAGGTAGCGGGGCAGGAGAAGCAGAAAAGCTCTGACCTGCTCTGCAGCAGCAGCTGGGAGGCACTGGGGCAGGTGAAGCCCAGCCTGCGCTGGGGTGCAGGGATCTCCCTGCCACTGCACATTCGCAGATTCAGTGCAGGTGCCAGGGGTGTGTGGGAGACTCGAAATAAATTGCTGCCCTTCATATGCTGCCATGCAAACATCTTAAACAGGAAACCGTGCCTGCTCTGTGGAGGCATCGCAGCTGATGCTACCTTGGCAATGGCAGAGGGAGGCAGAAATCAGATATATCCATCAAGACCCAAATCCATGCCCTGTTTCAAATGATTTCTGTAATCCCATCAGGCGAGGCTGAAACATTGCTATGGGCARAGGCAGGCTGCAGGAGAGGCGGCTCCTGCCAGGAGGCCATGAGTGGGAGGGGAAAATACCCCCATCCTGGGAAGGGCAATGACAGAGGTGCTGGGTCTTGCTGCACGGTGCTGCTGGGAGCCTATGGGGCTGTGGTTGCTGAGCCTGCAGCCTGGTGCGTGGCAGGGCTGGGCTGGGCCCCAAGGCTGAGGCTGGAATAGGGCAACCTATACTGGTACCTGCTGAATCCCTCCCGGACCTGCTGGGCTCTGTGGAGCAGTACGAGAGGCAGGGACTGCTCCCCTGGCCGTGGGGAAATAGACCGGGGCTGAAGGGTGCTCCAGCTGCTGTGGGGTGTGCCGGGGCAGCACGGCCCAGGGCTGCGTGAGGGAGGAACGGAACCATGCAGAGCGACTGGGGCAGGCACAGGCTCTGCCTGTGAGGCAGGATTCTCTATGTCCGGGACGGTGCAGGATGCCCGGGGCCGTGCCGGGATGCTCCCACAGATGGGGTCGGTTACTGGGGTGGTGCGGGGTGCCCCAGGCTGTGCAGGTGTCCCGGTCGGGCCGGGGGGGTAACCCCCTCCGCCCAGGGCCTATAGCTGGGCAGTGCCGGCGCCGGGCACAGGGCAGGGGTCGGGGGCCTGGGGGACACCGGGGGTGCAGGTGCGGCTGCTGCCGGTGCCCGGAGGGCGCGGTACCGGACTGCGCGGCGCTCGGCGGGTGCGGCATCCCCTCGGCGCGGCGACCAGCGCGGTGCAGGTGCCGGGGCGTGCGGTACCGGGCCCGGCCGGCGCAGCGGCGAGGCCGCGGGATGCCCGATCGGGGCGGTCCCGGTGCCGGTCCCGGTGCCGGCCGGCGGTGCCGGGCAGCGCGGCGGCAGCGAAGGGGTGCTGCGGAACGGCCCCTCCCCAGCCCGCCTCCGCCGTGCACGCGCCGCGCGCTCCCGGTGCGGGGTCGGGCCGGACTGAGCGGAGCGCGGGGCAGCCGCCGCCGCCACCGGCATGGCCCAGCCGCGCCGCCGCCCCCGACGGTGAGTGCGCCCGCCCCGCCCCGCCCCGCACGGACCGGCACGGCCCGGCCCGCCGCGGCTCAGGGTGGGGAGGGCGGCCGGACGGGACCGGACCGGCCCCACGGCGCGGGGCTGGGGGCGACCGCCTCGCCGACGGTGGGGCTTTCGGGGCGGGAGGTGGTCCCGGTTCGGGTCGCGGTCCCGGAGTCGGGCGTCGGAGCGGGGCGCGGCGGGGCGGGGGTTAACGGGTGGGGCCGAGCGCGGCGGCAGCGGGTAACGGCGAGGGTTAACGGGGCCGGATGAGCGGCCGCGGCGAGCCGGCGGGTTGCCATGGCGACGTGCTGAAAGGGGGATTGTGCGCCCGCCTCAGCTGCGCGGTCCGCATCCCGGCCCCCGCCCCGCATCCCGGCCCCCGCCCCGCATCCGCCGGGCCGCCCGGTCCCGCTCGGCCCGGCCCGTCAGACCCAGCACAGAGCGGGGAGCAGGGGCTCTCCGGGCTCGAGCGCTCTTGCTCCAGGGATTGGGATCCTCCCGGGGCTTGGGGTGTCTGTGGTGTGGTGTAGGTACTGAGAGTACCGGTGTAGGTGCTGTGGGGTTGGATTATTTGGAGTGCAAGGATGCTCCTGGTGCTGGCAGGCATGAGGCTGCTGGTGTGAGCATCCCTGGGTCAAGGGCAGGCAGGAGATCCCCTTGGCTCAGTTTATTTGGCATAGCATGAGGGATGACATTAGCCATTGGGCTCCTGGACTGAAAGGACATTCCCTGTTTCTCTCTTGGGCCAGGGACGGAGTTGGAGACAGGCTCACTGTCAAACAGGGGCTGTGTGGTGCTGGCCGGGCAGGGCAGCGGGCCAGGTATCCATTCATCCATCCTGAGTGGGGTGGTGGGTGCAGGGGTTGCTGCTGGCTCCAGCACGCTGTGGCTGGAGTTGGCGCTGTTCACCTGAGCTTGACTCCGTTGTGCTCGAAGCCATGGAGCAGGAGAGGCATGGTGGGTGATGGTCAGTGCTGGGGTCTGTCTGCACCCCGGGATGTCAGCAGCAAGGGAGAGAAATAACGAGGGACCTGAGGCCATTGTCCAGCCAGTCAGTTTCTGGACCACACTCTCCCAAATGGTGACACCTCCTTATGCCTCTACTGGCAGCCCTTCCCAAGGCCACAGACCTCCCTTAGGGAGGTGGCTCTGACATGACATCTCTGAAAGGCTGGGATTTTCCTTCCATCCTTTGAGAGTGCCTCTTCTGATGCTGCTGCTGGCTCGGCCCCAGGTGATGGCAGAACCAGCTCCCCATGAGCCCCTGTGCTGGCCATGCTTTGTGTCAGCCTGGTGGGACCTTCCTTCCTCTGCAAACCAGGGTGCTCTGTGGAACTGGGAGCATCTGCCAGCTGGGAAGGGGGTGGATGTGTCCTCAGAGAGGGAGCTGCTGGTTGCCAAGGCAGGAGTCACTCTTGGCTCTGGGAAATGCCTGTGCCAGGGGTCCAGCCAAGCACCCATGCCAACGCCTGGCGCAGGGCTGGGCACCCAGAGGTCCCCATTGGAACCAGACCTCTTCCTGCTCTGCAGGCTGCAGGTGGCCGCCACCAGAGCTGGTGTCTGCAAAATGGTTAAAGGCTGACATTTAGAGGTCACACTTTTAGCACTGTGCATGTGTTTGCTTCATTTGCATTTGCAGTTAGCCGGGCTCGAGGCTTTGCCACTCGCATGTGCAGTTGCCATGGTTACATGTGCAGTCGGGATGTGGAGTTTGGTTGGACACCTGCAAACATGCAGCTCTCAACCTCCAGAGCACAGGCAGAAGCTGCCAAGGTGCAGGGCAGCCCTCGGACATGGGCGTGTGGGCCCTGCGCAGCTCTGTGCTGAGGGCATGGGAGCTGCAGTGCCCATCTTGGCAGGGTCTGCCTGGTGCTGCCTTGCACAGCCCCCAACTGTCCATACTCAACAGCAATGAGCATCTAGGGCAGCCTTGTTGGAGAGGAAGGTTGAGCCCGTGCCAAGGGTGTTGCCCTGCACACTTCATCTGGGGCTGTCTCCTTTCCAGACCCCGTGCAGAGGCTCTTATCCCGAAGGGCTGGAGTGAAGGTGCTTGAGAGCAGGGTGGTGAGGGCAGCCAGAGCCTGGGAGTCGTGAGCAGAGCTACTGTGCAGGCTGCCCGGGGGCAGGGGCCTGCCAAAGCTGCAGAAGGCAGCGTGAGAATTGGCAGAGCACTGTGCTGAGGCTCCAGATGTGATCGCTGTGTCTGTCCTGGCTCTCTGTGGGGTCTGCTCTGGGTGCTCGGGTCCAGCACAGACACAGACTCATTCCAGGTGTCTTTTGACCAGGATCACGTTGAATCCACAAGCAAGAGCAAGGAGATAGTGACTGCCAAAATCCTCTGGCAGGTCCACGGTGGCCTTTGTGTCAAGGGAGGAGGCATTTTAGGACAGCTGATAAGAAAAGGACCTCGAGGTCATCAAATCTCTAAGCTCCATTTAAAYTGTTCCCAAGCAGCATCAGCTCAGCCAGCTCCTAACCCCCGCCCCAGCCACAGCAATTCTGCTGCCTCCCAAGCAGTTTGCTGCCATCTTCCTATATCCTTCTGTCTAGGAGCTATTTCTTTGCAGGAGGCAGGGGAGAAAGGAAGCTCTCTTGGCTGTCCAGGAGCAACTGTGGCCTCAGACAGACCGGTGTGGAAGTGTCCATGCTGCACTGGTGGCAGCTGGAGGACTCCAGTAACAATGAGTGTGGAACGATGGTGGAAAGTGGTGGGGATGGGGACATGGAGTGTGTGTCTGTGCAACAAGTTGTGGTGGAGCCACAGAGCAGCCTGTGGAACCTCACAGCAGAGCACCGAGGGGCTGTGTATCTGCAGTCCTGGGGCTGTGCACCAAGTGCAGAGGGATGGGGCAGGGACAGCTTGGCTCTGTCCTTAGAACTTCCAGTGCCACTGGGACGCGAGTTATTGGCTGGCTCCCCATGGGATCTCAGACAGAGATTCCTCTGCTGGTGGTCTGTGGTTATTGGCTGCCACTGGCAGGGTTTTGAAAGGCAGCCAAGGGCGTTGTGGCTCCTGGGTCGGCACAGAGAGGACGTGGTCGCAGCCAGCACAGGGCACGGCAGCAGGAGGAGACAGGTTGGACCCTGGTACCAGGGAGCTCGAGGACAGCTGGGTCTGGGCACTGTGGCTGGGCTGAGTGGTGCTGGATGGTGGACTGAATGCTCCGGTGGTCTCCTACTGTGATACTCCCCAGAGCTGGGGGCAGGGAGCAGGCTGTGACCAGCACTGTGTGCTGCTGGCCTCAGCAGGATTCTGCTGTGGGTGTGAGGGGAATGAATAAATGGTCCTGCAATTGCCAGAGCTGCCAGTTTGAACCCACATCATTCAGACCCTGGAGCGAGTCTGACTGAGAGGAAATGGGGATGAAGAGGGAGCTGTGGAAAGACATGGGCACTTCTGTCTGCAGCTGCCGGGTCCTGTCTGGATTGTGTAGCTCCTGGAAGTTTTCCCTGGATGGAAGGTTGTGTGCTGTTTGTTTGGAGGCTTGTCTGGGCTCAGTAGTGATGTGGTATTGCAGTCCATGATGAAACCTGTGTTCCTGCTTAGTCTTGTCGTTCTRTGGGGAAACTCTGCCCTTGCAATATATTCCTTTTGCCATGTGGTCTGCCTGGCAGCAGGACAGCTCATGGCAGGGGCTGTCTGTGAGCAAGACTTTGTGCTGGGGAGCACTGTTTGGGCTGAGACCGCCTTGGCAAGGAGCTCAGGGGATTGTTGGTAAAGAAGCCTTGTTCCTGACACTGCAAAATGCAGAACAGTGGAGTAACATCTGTTATTTTCAAACTGCATCTCAGTGTGAGCATATCCTGTAAGGTGCCTGGCAAGCAGAGCTGAAACTTTGCCTGGTGGCCAGATGCTCTGGCCGTGCCAGCAGAGCAGGTGGCAAAGTTTGGGAAAGGTTGCAGAGAGAGTGTGTTACAGGGCTTGAACAGTGCACAAGCCTTATTTGGGTCTGGGCCTGGGCTGCTGAGGGCAAAGATGGCTGGGAAAAGTTTGATCAGGAGGCTTTTGAGATGGGCTTGAGGAGGGGACTGCTGAAAATGCCCTTTTGTGGTGATCAGGGGCTGCAGGGATTTGGCCTTCATCAAACAGTCTCTTGACTGCTGCTCTAAAGGAGTGGGAGAAGAAGCCCAAGTCTGTAGCACGGCCAAAGTGTCTGCATGCCACTCACCATGGAGGTGGCCCTATCTGTGTCCTGGTGCTGGCACCCAGTGCTAAAGGAGTTGTGAAGGTGAATGTGTGAGTCCAGCTGTCTTCCTGTCTTTCCTCTGCCCTCACATAACTCCAGGCACCACTGAGCAACTTGAGGATGCATGGGACAGTGATGGAGGAGGAGGGGACAGGGGTTTCTCTGTGTCTCTGTCTCTAGAGCTGCCCATGGGGAGCTCAGGAGGGATGTGTCAGTGTTGACATCATTGTGGAGTCAAATGCCTGGAAGTTGCAGCAGAGTTGGTCAGAGGTCTGATGGCCTCTGTGCACAAAATATGGCTAAATAAGGCAGGGTTCTTCAGACTGGAAAAGAAACAACAGAAGATGGATAAGATATGTCTACAGGAGGCCAGGAGAGCAGTGATAGAGGTTAACTGTTCATTGTTTATTTCCATACAAGTACAAGGTCACAATCTAATTAAGCTATCAGGAGGTGCCAAACAGGAGGAGGGGCACTGCCTCTTGCAGATGTGCTATCAAATCACAGAAGTCCTCAGGACAAGGTGTCATGAACAGCAAAACCTTGCATTGGTTTCAGGAGAAATGGGATTATTTCAAGAAGGACAAGAGGTCCCCCCAGAACCAGTAAAGACATGGAGATCCACCTCTGACTTGGGCAGCTGCTGAGCTGTGAATTGCTTGTGCTTCTGACTGCTTGCGAGAAAGTACACAGAGCAAGGTGGACCTTTGGTCTGGTCTGTTATTTTCATAACGTTGTGCCCACCAGAGTGTGTGGAGCCAGGAGGGATCCCTGGGCTTTGGTAAAGAAGGATGGGTTTATCCCCATCCAGTCCTGTGTTACTTTGCTTGGCACAGGGTGACAGATGCATGCTCCGTCCTGTTTTCTCTCTGAGAGCGTGGGATGCTTTCCCCATGTGATGGAGGTGCACCTGGTGGGAGAGACAGGACCTGTGCTAAGCACCAAGCCTTGGCTTCACAGGACCCCTTGCTGGAGTCCTCTGACAGGCTTTTGTCTACTGCTCAGGTTGGTTTGATTCAGTTGGTTTGAAGCTGAATGGCAATATCCCTTCCTGCTGTGTTACCTGACAGCTCTGCTTCCTCTGGTTCCCTGGGCACAGGGACACGCTGGCAGCAGAGCTGGAGTCTCATCTTAGAGTTGTCCCAATTCCCTGGTACTCACTGCACGTGATAGGCACTGTGGGATCACCAGGGATCTGATCTTCRTCTCCCCCTCCTCCAGCCCCCTGTCTCTGCCTGTTCTCACACATCAGGAAACATCAGTGTCAGTTTTGTTCCTGGATTTATGCCCAAAGGAGAAAAGACTCGTCCTGCTAGCAGTGGGGGTCCAGTTCAGCCTCACCTTGGTGTATGTGGGATGCCAAAAGGCTGTTCCCCAGCTCCTGAGCAGTCCAGAGACATGCAAGGACAACAGGGAGATGTGAGCCTTGGCTTGGGAGCAGTGGCTTCTTGCGGGAGAAGTGGACTTGGAGAGGAGGATGCAGGGATGAGCTGGGGATCCAGCAGTCCCCGGTGGACTTTGGCTGGTGAGCAGCAGGATGAGGTCAAGTGAGGTTGTGGCTCATGAAGAGAATGCTGTTTCTCATCCTTATGAATTCCAGGGGACTCTGTCCGTAAGGGCTGAGGGAAGTGTTCAGGCAGCACAAGGGTGTCCTTGCAACCACAAACTGAATTCTCCCTTGGACAGCAGCTGTTCTGTGCCTCAAGAGAGAAATGATCTGTTTCTGTCGCATTGTCTTTTTGGTCTCTGTTGCCTCTGGGGTCTCTGGATGAGAATCTGAGGTTGCAGATTTGGGCAGGGAACTGCTGTACTTTGGTGCTCAAGACTTTGAGAGGAGCCAATTGGTTACCTGCTCTTTGTAACAAAAACCTCCTCCTGCGTCCGCCGGGAGTGATGCTTCAAAGTGGGCATCTGCTGAGGCAGAGCTGTGCTCAGGGACCTCTGAGAAGCAGCAGGGAGCATGAGAGCCGTCTTGGCACTTGAACTTGACTTTCCTTGGTGTTGCTGGTCCTTGCAGCATGCCTGTATGTCCTGCTTCATTCTGGTCTGTTCCCTCTGGAGAGACAGGGCATCCCCAGGCTGCCTGATTTGCTCCGGTCCAGCTTATTTCTTAACACGAGGCGGTATTTGCAGTAAAACACATTAAAGGATTTTTTGCCAGAGGTTTTAGGCTTTCTGCTTTTTTGTGCTTGAAGATAGAAAATATAGGAGGATAAATTTACAAGGGAAAATAGAAAATACATTTTGGATTAAATTTGAATGGGTTTCCTTTCTAGCTGCTGGCTTGCCTGACCTACAGTCCCTAGTGAGCTCTGGCTGCATGAACAACACTTTGCCGTGGCTGCAGGCTGACTCTCCAGTCCGGGGTGCTTCCATGCTCTTCTGCTTAGTCACACCAGCTTTGGTTTTGGTTTGGGAGTGTGAGCAGCTGATGGCCTTGCTGAGGGCAGGCTCCTCTGCTTGAGAAAGCTGCTCCTCTTAGTTGGGTAGAGGCTTTCGTGGGCTGGGCTTGCACCATGGGCTGCCCCATACACTTGGGCTGTCTGAGGTCCTTCTGAGGTGACTGACACCACATCTGCCCGGGCTGCCAGCTGTACACACAACCTGTGCTGATGGTGGTCTCTGGCTGTGACAACTATATAAACTCTTTAGGTTGCTTGCTGGAGCACACAGCAAATCTGTGCGTTTCCAGAATTCCTGGGAAAGCCTTTAGGGTTTCTGGGGAAACCGGTAACTCTGGGATGGGCTTTTATCTTATTCAGCTGCAGATGGGCGTTTTTGGACGCTGTGTCGTGCCAGCAGCACACGTGGGTGGCCCTTGTGCCAGGGACCCCGGGGCTCCCCTTGCCCTGATGTTGCCCAGAGCGCGGCAGCTCCGCCGTGAGCCCATGCCGGCTGCGCCTGCCGGGGCTTTGCCCAGGAGCTCCTCCGGAGCCGCCAGCCATTATCCCGGCGCTCAGCAGCGGGGTGGGGCGGGGGGGAAGGCAGATGTGGAGGGGGAGGGTGGCTTCCCTAGCACCTGTGCCTTATTCTGGGGCGTGCGAGTGTGAAATTCAATTTGTAGATAAGTCGTAGCTGATGAGGAACACAGGCCACAGTGTGTGCCGGAGCCAGGCGGTGTCTGGGAGCAGCGCGGCCGGCATGCACAGCATGTCCTGCTGCCAGCTCTTGCGGAGGCTGACGTCACCCTGGAGGAGCGGTGGCTGCTGCAGGATGTGGCTGCTTGACGCTGTGTCATGTTGGCTCCGGGTGTGCGGTCCCGGCTCCCGCAGCAGCCCTGCCAAGAGGTGCTGCCCTGGGATGGTGTCCCCTGCCCCCGGTGCAGCCGGGAGGGAAAGGGACCTGGTGCTCTCTGCCCGCCAGCAGCTTGCGGGGTGGTGGTGTGGATGGAGGAGTCCATGGTGCTTCCAGCAACAATGGCATTTTCCCACCCCCACATCTGGATCTTTCTGATGTTTCCAGCGAAACCTGCTTGCTGGTGGGAGCAGAGGGAATGTGCATTATGGCATTAGCAAATGCAGCTTGCACTGACCTGTGCTCTGTCCTACCTGTGCATTTCTACCAGTGGTCACTGCTCCCCATCTCCTGCCCCAGTCCAGACCTGGGTATCTCACTCTCTGCGTTGCAGAGAGCAGCCCTCTGTCGTAGATGAAGTGTCTAGTGCTGTGAGGAGAGAGTGTGGTCTCCCAGGCCAGCCACGGCAAAGCTGGGACTAACTGTGCCCCCAGGCAAGCTGCAGTGTCTTGGAGCAGGGTCGCTGGTGATGCCATTAGGCTCAAAGGGGCATTTGCAATATGGTCAGAAAATCACGCCTGGTCTTTGGTCAGGGCCAGTCACACTAACATAAAACTCAGCATCATGAGTCCAGTGGGATGTGCTGGGGCACTCTGCTCTCTGATGGTGATGGGGTGGTGGGCTGGAGTTCAGCTCGGACATCTCTCTGGCACAGGACAGGACCTGCAGCTCTCCCAGCTGTGGGAAACCAGGCAGCACAGGGTGGCACAGCCCTGCATCCCAGGCTCTGGGCACGTGTGTCTGTGCAGAGCCTGTCTGGTGTTTCACCTGGAAGTAGGGACTGTTGTAACAAGGTGGAGGTGGTGTGGACAGTGAGCTCAAACATCTCCTGGGACAGCTTTCCTGAGCAAAGACCTCGCAGTGAGGAAACAATTTGGTGCTGGACTGCAGTGCTTGGGCTTTCTTGCACCATAAGGGAGGACACATGGCTCTGCTGCCTGCATTGTGACCCTGGAAGGGTGGCTCTGTTGGGGTGTCCCACACCCTCCCTTGCACAGGGACATGCTTTCCCCATAGAGCCACCTTGCTCCACGGGCTTGGTGTCTCGTCGTACAAGACAAGGTGATAACATGTGGTACAAAAAGACCGTGCTGGTACACTGCCAGAGAACTTGTAACCTTATCTCTGCACAAGAAAACTTATTGTGTCATGTTTCAGCTTCTGTGGAAAAGTTAGTTCCTGCTTGTCTCCAGCTATTCTCTTCATCTTTGTTCTTTGTCCTGGGTGTTATTACCTTTAGCCCAGATTGCTTCCATGACCTGTTTTACAATTCTGCCCTGCAAAACCTTTCTGAGCTGATAAAGAGTGGAGTGATGTTAGGCAGAAATAGGTGATTGGGGCAGATGTTGGTAAATCAGAGCTTTACTGGCTCTGCTGCTGAAACCAGAGGCTCCAAAGCCACTGTCTGGATTTCAGCCCTTGATTAAGTGGTTTTGGCTTCCTGCTTTGAGTCAGTAAAAATGAAACATTGACAACTTATTTCTGGTGTAGCTGTTCCCATTCAGAACACTCTTGGGTTTTGTTGCCCACCCTCCCTAGTCACATTTGCAGGAAGTCCATGTATTTTAAGCTGCAGTCAGTTCCTCTCTGCCCAGCCCACCTCCTTACATTTATAGAGCCTCCCCCAGTCCACGCTAGTCCATGGAAAGTATTGGCTGTGCACACACTTGGCCTGCCTGCAGCCACTGATGCTTCCTCAGCTCTCCTTGGAGCTTGCGTGAGATGTCTTGAGCTGTCCTTAGCACAGGTGGTGGCATGGGTAGGACAGAGGTTTGTGCAAATTGCCCATGGCCCATTGGTGGTGGGAGCTTCATGTCCTTTGCATGGCTGGGTGCCCAGAAAGGAGCTTGAGAGACTGGGAGTATGAGAGAGTTTTGGGGAAGGACATTCCATCAGCAGCTGGGTTTCATACTTGCCTCTTAGTTTGAGGCATTTCAGAAATGGGGGTGTCATTGCATTGAGCCAGCTTCTTTGGGTCACCAAAGTCTCCTTTCTTTATTAGATTTCAAACCTGCTTTTGCTAAAGTAAGAAATATGAATGTGTGTGGACTTAGACTTTCAAAAGATTACTGAAAAGAGCCTTGTGCTTGTGTAATTGCTCCCTAGCACAGTTCAAGTCATAATGATCCATGTTAACTTTAAAAATGGTCCCTGTTAGCCGTGGCAGTTTCCAGGGCAGCTATTTGGGAGACGACATAGGAGGCATCAGTCTGGCAGATGTGAGGGGGATGGTGGTGAGCAGGTGGGATGTCAATGTGTGACTTGCTGAAGCTGGAGAAGGAAGTGAGGGGAATGCTGCTTGTGGAGTCAGCTCTCTCTTCGCTGGGTGAGATTTGCACTTGGGCTGCTAGCTGTGGAGTGTTGATCACAGATTTGAGGGAGATTATATTGCCTTAGAGTAGGTGCCTGATGCTTGTTTGTGATGTGTGGGAGAGTGAGCAAGTTGTCTTGGCATGAACTTTGTGCTGGTGCCAAGGGCTTGCTGAAAGCAGATTGTCTGTCAGCTCGCTCCTGAGTACTCGTCTGGAAATTCCAGGGCCCTGTGGATGCACTTTTGCATTGTCAGTCACCTGCCTGCACAAAGCCAGAGGTGGAGTAATTCTGCCATTTATTTGTGAGCACTGTTTAGAATAGAATAGAATAGAATAGAATAGAATAGAATAGAATAGAATAGAACAGAACAGAACAGAACAGAACAGAATAGAATATAATAGAATAATTTCAGTTTGAAGGGACCTAC
This sequence comes from Amblyornis subalaris, assembly GCA_018881555.1. NCBI lineage: Eukaryota > Metazoa > Chordata > Aves > Passeriformes > Ptilonorhynchidae > Amblyornis > Amblyornis subalaris. The sequence continues at coordinate 654,296 of JACAXG010000241.1, forward strand.
AGTGATCATCCATTCCAACTGCCTGACCCATTCCGGGCTGACCTAAAGTTAAGGCATATTGTTAAGGGCGTTGTCCAGATGTCCCGTAAACACTGACAGGCTTGAGGCATCGACCACACCCCTAGGAAGCCTGTCCCAGTGTCTGACCACCCTCTGGGTAAACAAATGTTCCCTAACGCCCAGTCTAGACCTTTCCTGGCACAGCTTTGAACCGTTCCCTCATGTCCTGTCGCTGGATACCAGGGAGAAGAGCTCAGCACCTCCCTCTCCACTTCGCTCCTCAGGAAGCTGCCCAGAGCCTTGAGGTGTCCCCTCCGCCGGTCCCAGCGGTGCGGTTTGCCGGGGTGCTCGGCGGGGCCGGTCGCGGGCGGTGCTGACGGGACAGCTCCCGAGAGATGCGGGGCGGTCGCAGCCTCGCACGGGGCTCCGGGACCCAGCCCAGCTCCGCCACGCCGTCCCTCCTGGCCGGGGCAGAGCGACGCCACATCCAGATGTTGCCGGTCGCAGCGAGTCCCGGGGCTCTGGCATCCTCCGGGTGGAGTGAGGCGCTTCCTTGGCTGCCGGCGGTTCGGGCAGGGGAGCTGTGCGGCGGCCGGGGCGCTGCGCTCGGACAGTGTTTCCTTCTCGTTAACCTCTGCCCCTGCAGGAGAGCGTTTGTACTTTGAAACTATGCAAATAGGAAGGTAAGGGAGAGAAAAGCTGCCCCCATGTCTTCATGCTGGGGTCAGGAAAGCCGTAACGTGAGTTAATCCAGATTATTTTTTCCGGAATGTGGCAATAAATAGCCTACTTCCAGCAGCTATCCCTGAGCCATGTGGGAACCCGGCAGTCCAGCGAGAGGCTGCTGCCACTGCCCTCTTCCTGTCCTGGCAGAGCCTCCTGCTCATGGAGCAGCTGCTGGCTGTGCCACGTGGCCCTGTCTCAGCTTTCCACCAGGCTCCTGGGAAGCAGTGAGTGGGAAGGTCAGTCAAAATCTAGACCAACTCAAGGTGAGCATGTACCCCACTCCAAAAGACTCCAGGCTTTCGAGCACAGTCGTCCTTGGATCCTCTACAGTGGTCACCCTCTTCTTGCATCAGCAGTATTGGGTGCTGACCCCAACACTGTCCCTGCTGCAGTGTTCACTGGCTGTCCTTCAGCAGCATCACCAGTTACAGCTCAGTGACACTGAGAAACCTCCTGCATTTTTGGAGCTCTTGCTGCTAAACAAGAGTTGGAAATGATCCAGGCCCTCTCACCTGCTGGGTAGCGTGTCTTCTGGAGCCGGGCACCGAACAGTGTGCTGGCATTCAACACCAAAAATGTCTGGAAAGGCTGAAATGTGGGCAAGGGACAGGTCTGCTTTGCCCTTCGTGTCCTTCCCAAGGCAGGCTTGGCTCCTTCATGAAGAACTCATTAAAGGCCATGGAGCAAATGGTGACAGGCCATATTGCAGCGGGAGGCCTTTGGCACCACAGCAGAAGTGGCTCTTGAAATTGTCTGTTTCTAGGGATTTTGAGTAACATTCTTCTGTTATGAATGGGAGCTCTCGAGGATCTTGGCATGTGTCTGGGAGTTGTCAAAGAGCTTCTGTCCCACATATGTTCTTGCAGCGTTGAGGAACTTAACTGACACTTCTCACGTGGTCCCTCATCCTCTCCCCAGGGCAAAGGATTTGCAGTGGAGTGTCTCATAGGCTTCTGACGTTCAGCTTGCTTTAAGTATTGGTGGTACTGTGGGCAGGAGCTAGGAAAGGCAAGGCATAGGGATGTATCTTGAACTTGACACAAAGGAGGGTGAGATCTGTAACTGTTTTTCCTTCTGTCCCGTTAGAGTGACTGTGGTGCCTTGATATTGGAGGGGCTGCAGATGTGCCTCAGGAGGAGAGTGACGTGGGGAACACTGGACTCTGGTAGAGGCCTCTGCAGAGTGGAGAACGGGTGTTTTGGGCTCCCTGGAGCTGGGAAGCCTCCTCAGTGCTCTGCTCKGTCAGAGCACTCTAAGTGCTGAAGGCTTGGTGGCCTAGACAGTGAAAAATGCTGAACAAATGAGGGCAGGGGCAGAGCTGCCAGCCAGGGTAATGAGAAGTGTAGGAGACTGGGCTGGAGGGGATGCTGGGGGTCACTTGGTCCATCCATCTGCCRTGTAGCAACCTTTGCAGATAGTCATGGAGTGCTTTAACTTTTCCTGGTGTACACTTAACTCTCTTTTCTTAGTATGAGTGTGTCTCCTACCTAGCACAAAAGGGCAGAGTGTTCTGAACTTTCTTGCAGTGACCTTTGCAGGTTATAAAACTGCATCCTGTGACTTGTCTTGTCTAGACTAATCCTGCTCTTGCAGACTTTTGTCCAAGGCTTTTTGGTGATCTTGCTGGTCTCCCATGGCCTCTCTCAGTTAGGCCAAGTCTTTTGGGGAATGAACTGGTTCTCTGGACAACAGTATAATTACTTGGTGTGTCTTTATGAGCTGAAAGGAGAGCAGAGTAATTACTTCATGTGTAAGCTGGCCTTTCACACATCCTCCTGTAGTTGCTTTTTTTTGTGGCAATGATATGCTGGCTCACGTTCAGTTTGTACTCACCTGCAGCCCTCATGACCCTGGTGGCAGAACTGCTGTTGGCTTTTCTTCCAGGGCCTGTTTGTGCAATTTTTTACCTCCCAATGACTTATAGTCCTGCCCATCATCTCTCAGTCCTTATTCCAGTGTGTCAGGAGCATGTCAAATTCCCATCCTGGCCTCCAAAGTGCTGGGTGTCACGTGCGGATTTTGAAACATACTCTGTTCTGTCATTTAGGCCATTCATGGAAAAGCATAGCAGCAGCRGCGGGACAGGCCTTTTTGAAACCCTGCATGTTCCTTTCAGTGTAACTGTGAGCCATCTATCACTGTTCACCAGCTCTCTGACAGACCTGAAGTCCTGGGAATTGCCCCCACAGTGCTGTGGGAGCAGGAAACATCTGCCTGTGGCATGGATGGGTAACCTGGGGTGGGTCAGAAAGACCCACTGGGCAAAATCCATCGCATGTTAACCCTCAAGCATCAGCCCAGGCCACAAGCATCAGAGGGTGCGAGCCGAGCCCTGCAGGCACAGGGATGGTCTTGAGGAGCTGCTGGGACACATGGACACAAGCACATCAGTCCAGTTGTGCTGCAGCTTCTGTGCTGCCCAGGGTTTCCTATGGGCATCTCTGCAGCATTGTAGGCTGGGTGGGATGGGAGTGGGTGAGAGGTGGGATCATTGCCCAGCAGAGGAGAGAAGCTGCCAGGGTGAGGAGTGCATCTGGCAGGTGCTGCCTGAGAGCTGAGCACCAGCCATTGCTTCAGTGGCACAGTCTGGTGGAAAGGTTTGGAGCTCACTCACCCTGGGGAAGAGAAGGCAGAGGTTTCTCGTGCTGCTCGCTGGGTGCATGTTTGTGCTGAGGTGCTGAGCTGGCGCTCAGCAAAGTACAGCGGGGTCAAATAGTGAGCAGAGCTGCTCAAGGCACGGTGGCTGGAGGGTGCAATGGGACATCCTGTCTCCTTGCTGTTGGAAGGAGATCATCCATCCGTGCCAGCTGGGTGCTTTGAGGTCTCCATCTGTCCTGGCTCTGAACCACATGGGACATAGAGCCACAACGTCAGCGTGATAAGCTTGGGGTTGGGTCAGCCTGAGTGCCCCAGGGCAGCAGGCTGGGCCCTGATGAAGGGTCCGATTTGAGAGCAGGTTGTTTGCTCGCATCTCCTCGGCCTTCTGCCAGAGGAGGTGTGGATCCGGCTTGTCTGGCTGGTGTTGAGATGCCTGAATATGCATCTGCGAGAGAGGCTTCCAGAGGATCCCACCCGCCCAGGTTTCCATGGAGAGCGTCTCTTTGTTGAGGAGGAAGCCGTCTGGCAGACAGTGTGGCCGTGGAAATACCTATAGAGCATTTGTTTCCCGAAGCACATGAATAACATCCCCAGCAGCTAGCAGCCTCACTTCCTCTGCTCACCCACCAGCGTCCTGGCAGAGCGACCCGGGATGCCTGCGGAGTCTTTATCCTCCCAGTTTCTCACTGCGTGCTTGTCTGAGCATTCCCAGTTTGGCTGTGTGTGCCCAGCCCAGCCCGGGTTTCATTCCGAGTTGGCAGGCGCGGCTCCTGGCGCGGGGCTGCAGGCGGGCAGCAGCCCATCTTCGCTGGGGGACACGTTTGGCTTCACTGCTGGAGGGAAGAACGAGAGCGCTGTAGGCGGCAAAACTGAGAAAGTTTTGCTCCCACCTCCCATGGCATGTGAAGGGAATTGCTTCCCTGAACGAAATGTCCTTTCTCAGATCTCTCAGTTATTTCGCATGCTTTGAAAGACCAAGGAGAAGCTTAAGAGCTGTTGAGGCAGCAGGCAGCAATGCAAGGCACATGCAGCAGCCCACAGTGAAAGGGACTAAGCTTGGGTTTTCATGGCAGTCTGTCAGCATTAAATTAAGGCTAAATTCCCATCCTAAATGTTATGTTAACATGAAGTTACATCAGAAAGCACAGAGCACAGAACAGCAATATGAGGGTATAAGATGTGTTACAGGGGTATTGTAATTATCCCAAATCAGGCATTTGAAACCCAGAGAATTTCAGATATAGGGTTTGCATCATTTTTTGGGTTTGTAATTGAAAAAAATCCAAACATAGGAAGGCTTAGAAGCATGTCACTGAGATTGTTTGGGTGCCTTTATTCTGTGCTGCGGGGACATGGGCAGATGGAGGCAAAGAGTCTTTAAAAAATGATGGGACCAAATGTGGAATTACAAATGTTAAAATACCGTGAGCTGTGTTTGAGTGTTAAGGCATTGTGGCTCTCCAGGGTAACATTAGGGCTGCTGGGCCTTGACTGTGCATCTCCATATCTGGACATATTTGGCTATCACTAAAGTAACTCACCTCTGTGCCTTGTGCTTTGCGAAACTCATAATTGGAGACAGTTTTAAGTCCTGTAGCATCATTTTGTTTAAGTTAAGAATGTGTACTTGGAACTTTAATTCTATCTTAGTTTACGGTTTTTTGTCTTCAGATTTCCATGTCTTTTAAAACCTGGATGAGAATTAAACAAAAACCCAAAGGAATATCATCATAACATAATTCTGAGGAGCTGTAGCAAGAAGCTGTTTTTTGGCTGTGTTTTGCAAAAAGAGATTCCTCATTGTGTCAGGACAGGATGGTTACAGTGGGTGTGCGGAAGCTCCACGGATGCAAAGTGGGCTGTGAATTCAGCTCTGTGACTGGTGTGTGCAGCCCAGCTGGGCAGCTGTGTAGTGGCACTGCCTGGCGCTGTGAAATCACTTGCCTGGAGGAGTTGGTGGAGCAGCAGTGCCCATGGCAGCATGTGGCTGCAGCCATGAGGAAGCGCTGGAGCTGGGGAATCAGCTGGTGAACCACCGCTGGCAGGGCTGCAGTGTTCCTGCAGACAGAAAATGATGACAGGTCGGTTGAAATGGCTCCACAGGGAGCACTGTATGCACTATCATAAAGACTGGAAGCTGCCTGTAGCTTCCAGTTGTACAAATTAGATACGACAGTCATTAATAATTAGCTTTATCCTAACCTGTGGTACCTGAAGGAACCTGAGCAGAAGATTTGCACTGGGCAGTTTGCCTTCCAGCAATGTCAGGCAGAGCAGTGGGTCTGAAGCACCTTGGAAACCCCGCTTGGGAATACGGCTCCAGGGGCTCCCGGGCCAGCACTGCACCCCTGGGATGTCATTGTTAGGCAAAGGTCAGTGCTCTGCTGAAGGAGGAGCATTGCAGCAAGGAATATGAGATGAATGATGGTTTTCTTCCGGAGCTACAGGCAGAGCAGGGCAGCCAAGGCACTGTGTTATAGAGGCAGCTCCAGCAGTGGTGGGCAGAGCTGAGCTTGGGGTCTCTGGGTGCCTCAGCTATTTTCCTGTCCCTTGATACAGCTTTTTTTTCTTAGGCTTTGGCATCTGTTTGGGGGAAAATGCAGCAGTGTCATGCTCCTGCTGGGTGTGTTTCTGTCACTGCCTGGTGGGGCAGGAGGAGGTGGAGGGAAGTGATGTGTAGAGATGTGCCCTCCTTGTCTGGCATTACCTGTGGTCCCTTGGCAGGCTCTGGAAAGGTGCCTGCTTGCCCAGCCCTGTGAGGCCTTGCTACTTGGGTGGGCTGAATGCAGTAATATGATTTTCTGGGATGAGTCTTTCTTTTTGCTGTGTAACCCTAATTTCTGAGCCTGAGTTCTCTGGGCATATCAGGAGTGCAGGCACAGCCTGGGCCCATTTCCTTAATGACCAGCAGTGAGTTGCCTGCACATGTGCAGTACAGACTTGAGACACCCTCTGTGGGGTTTTTTGGTTGCATTTTGTTTGGGTGGGTTTTTTATTGGGCTTCTGTTTTTCTGTCTGGGAGGTTTTGGGGCTTTTTTTTGGTGGTGGTGGTGGGGTTTTTTCCCTGCAGATTTTCCTCGTTGCATGAGGTGTTCTCTCTCTATTTGTGGAATCCCTGCCCAGCTGAACCTCCACCAGAGCTGCAAACTCCCATCTGCATACAGCCCTTATTTTGTGCTCCAATAATTTCAAGGCAACTCTGCTCCCCTCTGAGCTTGGGAGAGATATACCGGGTGGGCACGTAAGGATGCCCTGGGGCAAAACGGAGGTGCCTCACCACCGCTGCCGTCTCTCCCAGGGCGAGGCCATGCGGCTGAGAGCGGAGCATCCTCTGAGCCGCCACCAAGCAGTGCCTTTCAGCGGGGACCCGGCTGCAGATCCGCCCGCCGAGGAGCGGAGCCGGCCGGCGGCTGATGCTGTGCTCGCCCGGCCGGGGTGAGGGGAGCACCGGGCGGGCGCAGCCCCCGCGGCTCCCCGTGCCCGGGTCCCCCGGGAGCAGCGGTGCTGGCGGGGGGAGCCGAGGGGGGGTACTTACATAAGCCCTAAATGCGACAGGCGGTGCGGGAAGGTGAAGGGCAGAGCACTGAGAATCCACACAGCCTCCAGCGAGGGCTCCCTGGCACAGGAGCTCTGCTCGCTGACACACATCCGCGGGTCCCCATCTGCAGTGCCCTCCCTTCCCCGCGGCCCCCACGGGGGCTGCTACAGCTGCTCCTCCTGATGCTGCCAGCCCGGGCGGGGACGTGGGAGTGGAGCTCTGCCTCCCCGGGCTTGCAGCCGGGGCGAGGAGCGGGTGGGAGGGAGGGCAGATGCACACAAGCATCTCTGGCTGTCCCCATCCTGCCCGCCCAGCACCCGGGGCCTGCCTGGGGTCTCGCTGCTTTGGCCAGTGGAGGGGGAAAGCTGATGGGGACTGTGTGGGTGGGCAAGATGGGTGCCTGGGTAGGATATGTGGGTCTAGTTTGCTGGTGTATGRGGTGGGGAGGTGGCAGCCGAATGGGGGAGCAGTGCTGGGATGAAGCCCAGGCAAGGAGCACAGGCTGCGTGGTGTGGGAACATAGGTGGCTGCAGCTCAGCCAGGAGAGGGAGAGGTGCCAGTGGGGTCTTGTGCAGGGGCTGTGCTTGGCACCAGTGGTACCCAGCAGACCCGTTGTGGGGAGGGATATGGCACTGTCCTGCTTATCTCGGCACTCGTAATCTGGGTAGCCCCTGGGGCTGGGGCTCTGCAGGCACGGGCAGGCAGTCTGCGTGTCTGCACATACTCTACTTGTGCTGCCCACTTTGGCCTGCTCCCAGAGCCACCTGCCTGGGTGGTGGCAGAGCCAAGGAGCACCCATGGGTGGGAGGCTCATCAAGGGATCCTGGCTACTTCTGCACTGCAGGTCTTCGACTCTTCCCAGAGCAAGTCTGCTGTTAATTCCCTCCATCTCTCCACAGTATCAGCAGTCACCTCCGGGCTGGGCCACTGGCAGGCAGGCAGCAGCAGGCAGCTGGGAGGCTGTGAGGAGCTGGTGGCACATCTCCCTGCGTCCGTGCTCCCGACTCACCCCGCAGAAGGTGTGGCTGGGCTGCGCACTCCTGACTCCTGTCTCTTCTGCTCCATCTGTTCCTGTTGGGCAAATCGAAGGCTTGCTGTGATGGGGTTGCCCTGAGACCTCGCCCCAGGAGCTTCAGGCCTGGATGTTGGTGCTGTTTCTCCCAGACAATGTGGCTGATACTCTGGAGAAGCCCTCTCTTCCCCCCTGTTCTCCAAGTGCCTGAGGTGGTGGCCAGCTGGGACCTGCGTCTCACCCTCTGGGTCCTGAGCTTTGCCTCGGTGGTTGTGCAGATGGAGGGCCAGGTCTACTCACCAACTGTCAACACGCACTACGGGAAGTTACGAGGGGTGCGCGTGCCATTGCCCAGTGAGATCCTGGGGCCCGTGGACCAGTACCTGGGGGTTCCTTATGCCGCTCCCCCCATCGGGGAGAAGAGATTCATGCCCCCCGAGCCACCACCATCCTGGTCGGGCATCAGGAACGCTACCCACTTCTCACCAGTCTGCCCCCAGAACATCCACAACGCCGTTCCTGAGATCATGCTGCCCATCTGGTTTACCTCCAATTTGGATATCGTGGCCACGTACATCCAGGACCCCAACGAGGACTGTCTGTACCTCAACATCTACATCCCCACGGAGGATGGTGAGTCCCCACTGGGGTGACCGCAGGAGAGTGAGGGGGGGGTCACTCCACCCCTCCCCAGCAGTGGTTGGTCTCACCTGGGTGTTGTGTTTGAAGCATGTGGTTGTGGACCCTGCAGCATGCTGTCTGTTTGTGGAAAGCTTTCTCTGGCCACGCAGCTTGCCCTCTTGCCCTCAGCTGCCATCTCTGTCTCGCGTGCTCCTGCTCCTCCACGCCTCCCGGTCCCACCCCTCCACCTCCATGGCATCGTCACGGGTTCCTCTCTTGTATTGCTAAATCTGAATCCGACTCTCTGACCGCAGATCCACAGAGTGACAAGCTGATTTGTGCTCCCCAGGCGCCGAGTGCCAGGTTCTGTCTTGAGTTGGTTCGAGTTCGTCCTTCCTCCCTGCTTCCCACCCTCCCCAGGTCCATGCGCTAGTTGTGGGCGTGGGCTGCGGCTGGGAGGAACACTCTCTGCCTCTCCCTGGGAAGATGCTCCGGCAAGAAAGGGACCACAGAGCCCTTTTCCGGGCCCTGGTACGGATGGGAGGTCGGGGTGCACTGGCAGACACATCGCTTGGCTGCTCCTCCATCCGCCGGTGGGACAGCGGCAGAGCGATGAGCCTGGGGTGCTGGGGACCCACGGGGCATGGTCCTGTTGGGGTGAGGCTGAGCGGCGCTGGGTGCCTCCTTGTCTAACCTTTTCCTTTGTAGGGGATCCCACCTGAACTGTAAGTAGAGGGCAGAGGAGGCAGCGCCTGCCCGCGTGCCCGCCCCAGCCTCACTGCAACGGGAGCCCCCAGGGATTTTCAGCGGGCCAGAAGGGACCCGCAGCGGGTCTGCTGCACACAGCAGAGCAGCCTGGCGGGCCAGTGGCTTCTCCCAGGCTGGCTGGTTCCACTCCTCTCTCTCTGGGGCCCACGGAATGCATCATGCCTTCCTTCCCGCCCAGCACGGCTGGCCCAGAGTTTTCCTCCCATGGCGACGCTCCCTCCCCACCTCCCGCGGTCCCGGGGGCGGTGGGAGGGTAGCAGCGTGGTTGTGATTGCATGCCCACTCCCATCAGTGGAGCCTCCTGTTATTTTGTAGTCTTTTATTCATTTTACAGTAAAACGGATTTCCAAGGAATGCACCCGAAAGCCCAACAAGAAAATATGTAGGAAAGGAGGTATGTAGCAAGCCGACCGGCAGAGAGGCACAGAGAGGAAAGAGAGAGAGAGTGAGAGAGTGAGAGGGTGCCTGGCTGGCCCCCAGCCTGCAGCACTCCTCCGGCACCTCTCTGTGCCGCCACCGGACCATGGGCCCTCCAAGCAGCCCACCCTGCCGCCCTCCAYTTCCCACTGGGAGGAGCCCCACAGATGCTCCGGCCAGCTGGGAGCACATGTCTGGGGTCAGGTCATGAGGATGCTCATGTTGCTCCAGACCTTTCAGAAGAGCTTGTCCCGGGCTCAGCCTGCACTCCCACCTTCATCCCACTGGCGCTGACAGCTTCCCAACCTCTGGGTATGAGGGGTAGCCTCCGATGGCAGTTACCATTTAAATGCACCCATCCCTTAGGTTGGGGTACCCCACTGGGGTTGTACAGACCCACTCAGGGAAGGACCTGTGTGATGGGGGACTGCAGTCCCTCCTGGGCTGAGCTCTTCCTCCACTGCATCCCTGGTCATTTTGCATCCAGAGCTCCTTGGTTAAAATCATAAAACCTCTCCTGACTGTGTAAATGCTACAAGGTTCTGCCCCAACCCTTGTTCCTGCCAAGGCTGCTCCCCACTGCTCATACCCCCATGCCAGTGCCAGCCCTGCCAGTGAGGATTTGGTCTCCAGCCCATGGCACAGCATCGTCCCTGAGCCCTAGCTGCGCCACGGGCAGCTGAGCACCTCCAGTTCAGACACATCTCTGCTTTGCCTTGCCTCCACTGACCTTCCCTCATTGCCGCTAAATGATCCTGTATTCCCAACCAGTGACGTGGGCCAGGCAGTAGAGATGTGCAAATGGGAGCTGGCTCGGCCCTATGTCAGACACAATGCTTCACCCACCTCTCCACACAGCCCCTTGCAGGCAGGGAGAGCTGGCTGCTCTGTGCATCCCAAAGATGAACGTGTGGACGGTCAGGCAGCCAAGCTCTTCTGAAAGGCTCAGTGCAGGGCTTCTGGCCGGCACAGGCTGCTGTCCTGGGCATCCTGCGGCAGCAGGGTCCCTGCATCCCRGCCTCTGCCTCCCTGCACCCCTGGGTTTGGCGGGGCTGGTGCAGCTGGGCTTGGAGGTTCGGGGAGCGCTTTCCTTCCAGCCGTTTCCCCCAGTTCTGTTGTTTGGTTTCTTTGCTTTGCTTTTCCTGTTGCTGTCCTGGCTATTCACACGCCATCTCTCTGAGTGCCAAGGCTGCCCCTGAAAGGGCTGGCGCATTAGGGAGTCTCTGCACGCTGCCTCCGGAGCCGGCTGTGCCAGTGATCACCAGCCACTTCAAAGCGCTTCCTCTCCCGGCCCTCCCACCGGCTGCCAGCGCTGGCAGACCCCCGCCACCCCCAGCCCCAGAGCCAGGGTCAGGGAAGCAGGCTGCAGGTTACTGCTGGAGAAGAGGATGATATAAGGCATGGCAAAACACCTTGGGTGTGCTCATCTCCTGGGTTTCCCTTCCTGCTGGCTCCGCTCACAGGCAGGGTTTCTTTGCAGCCCATCTGCAGTTGCCTCTGGTCACCTCCCAGGGAGCTGGTGGGGGACATTCCTTTTGCCTCCACTGGGCTCTGTTGACTCATGAACCAGCAGATCCCCAGTGCTGGCCATTTGGACATCCAGGTGTGACRTGCCAGGAATTAAAGCACCCAGACACTGGCATTTCCCTCCAGCTCTGGCCAGGCTCTGGTGGCTGTTGGCTTGAACTGATTGAGTCACTTGTGATGAGACACAGAAGTTCCCCCACCCCTCATCGTGTATCCTGAGTTAGTAATGCTTGGGGTGAGGGTAATGTACCTTCAGTGCTGATTTCCTCGAGTTGAACATTTGAAGATTGACTCATTCTGGAATAATCATGATTAGTATTTCTAAGGCCACATACAAGCAATGATAAGCTCTCCTCTCACAGAACAGTATTTTGGTGGTTGAAAACATCTCAGCTCCCATCTAACYGACGTTTTCATGACCTCTGCCACCCCTAAGCTCCTTTTATTTCAGAGCAGACAAAGGACTGAGAATTTATCAGTCATGCTCATTTATCTCTGGGACAGAAAAACGTCCCTGTTTCTCTGCCCAGTTGCCCACAGTAATTTCCTATATGGAAATTTTCTAAATGCCAGTCTTCTCCGTGCACATTGGTCCCTTCTCTGGGAGCAATACAGAGCAGCAGTGCTTTGAGAGTAACTAGCCATGCATGGTGCCAGGGGAGCTGACAGCACTGAGGCTCAGTTGAGGCTGAGGTTTTCTGCAAAAATAGTGCTGCCCACCCAAATGCCATGTCCACACACACACATATTACAGTACCTATGTGCAAAACGCAGCTCTGCCCTTTGCTTTGTGCTGCCAACACTTCCAGCCTGTTTTTGGCTGTGGTAGTTGCCAGGATGCTTTTTTCTTTCCTTCACCACCAGCCTGGGCAAGCCTTGCTGCAGGGCATGAGGAGGTGGATGTCATTTTTGGAGGGGAAAAATGTGGCTGCCCTGCACTTAGCAGCTCTCCCTGGTTTTCATTAGCGACTGCCCAAATCTCTCTGGCTGGGGCTGTGCAGAGCCTGCCATGCTGCAGAGACAAATGTGCAGGTCCAGCATCTTGCTCTGCGGTGTGAGAGTGGCTGGAGCTCCCAGCAGCTCCTGGGCTTGGGATGCACTTCGGCTGCTCTGCGGGAAAAGCGTTGTGGCTTCTCCGCTGCTCTCCAAGAAGATGACTTGTCCAAGTACTGAGGCTTCCCTACAGCTGCACAAATTCTGCAGTGCTCCCTTGCTGGAAGCTTCTTCCCAGTCCTCCCGAAGCCTGCTGCTTTGCAGAGTTGGCTGTGGGCAGACCACCACCCTGGTGCTCCGCTTCCACTCCGGGGAGCGATTTGCAAAGGTGAGGGTCGGTGTTTGTGCTGCTGGAGGCAGCAGAGCGTGAGAAGATGCAGTGCTTTTACAGATCCACTCAAGGATGGAAATAACTCCTCTGCATCATTCCGGGACAGGGAGGGGCAGGGCAGCACCAAGGTGTGCTGCAGTCCTGGAGCGAGGGCTGATGGCTGGAAGGGCCCTCGGACACAGGGCCCAGCTGAGCTGTCCCTGCCTATGGGGTTGTGCAGCAGCAGGTTCAACAGATGCACCAGTCTTGGTCCTGTTCCTTGTCACTCCCAGAGAAGCAGCTGAGATGGTGTGGCCAGCAGCAGGTGAACCTTTGGGTGCACACAGCCATCAGAGGCTCCTGCTCCCTGCAGCATCGTGGCTGCTTTGCAGGAGTGGGTGCCCCAGGGAGCTCTCACTGAGGAGAGGGTGCTGGAGCTGCCTATGGGCACCCTGAAGAGATATTTGGATCTGGAAAGGTGTCAGCTCAGGCTCCTGCTCTTGTCTTATCCACACCATGCTGAGAACGAAGGCTCCAAGGACTGAGGCTCCTTACCCTCCTTTATCTCTGTTTGCACTGGTGTCAGTGCTGTTGGCACGGTTTACTTAAGATAGCATAAATCCAGCATGGATGCCCCTGTTTCAGGGAAAGTGATTTTATTTTTTTTACTAAACTTGAGCTTAAATCTTCGTAGAGCCTTCAGATAAGAGCGTATGCATCCTTCCTATCGGTCTGAACAATGTCACTTTGCAGTCAGCTTACAGTGAAGTGGTACAACAGACATTCACATTGGGTTAGTGGAGAGTATTTTTGATGGGTAAGGAGAATAAGAGCCATGAGCCCTTTTCCAGCTGTGAATCCACAGGCTTAAACCCATCCCCATGAGAGCAGGTGCTGCAGGGCTCTGCGTTTGGCCTTTGTTAGTGCAGAGGAAGATCTCCTGGGATGGGTGTCCCTGACCATGGCAGTAGCCAGTGGAAGGTGATACKGGGTGAGGGAATGAAGCTGTGATTGCTCTCACGCACTGTGGGGCATCGGTGGGTTGTGCTGGAGGTGAACAATGCAGCAAGAGGCAAAAAGCCCGCTTGGTTACAACACTCTGTGTTGGCCATAACCACCCTGGCACCTTCCTGCTGATGGGTGAGGCTTGTGCTTTGCATCTGCCACACACACATGCCACTGCTGTGCCCCTTCCCCCGGCCTGCATCACTGCACTCCTGCTTTGCTTAGCTTCCCAAGTGCTGCTTTCTTCCATCTCTTCTGCGGTGCCTGAAGCTCAGGTTGCTTTAGACTTGTCCCAGCCATCCCTAAGCTCCACAGCAGCAGTCTCCAGCTGGATCTCTCCCTGCTCAGCCAGGACAGTTGCTCAGGTCACAGAGATGTTGTCCACTGCCCTCTCTTACAGCCTGACAGGTCCTCACAGCTGATTCCTCCATTCTCATCTGCACAGAGACTTTTGTCCCCTGAAGGAGACCAGGCTGGAGGGCTGCAGCTTGGCCAGTCCGAGGGCTTTAACACCACCAGGGCCTTTGGCAGTGGAAAATGATCTCCAGCTGCCTGTGATCAGCTTCCCAACTCTGAGGCACGGTGTGGATGAAGGCTCGCTGGCTGTGGTCTTCATTAGAGAAAAATCCCTATCTCTTAGCAGTACCAAGAGGTTGGCGTGTAGCACTGGTTAGCAAATATTGCATGAGTACTTCGTCATTTAAGTGCTTTCTGGGCTTGCAGCTCTTCCTAATGAAGACACAGTAGGTCAAGCTTGCAGCCTCCTGCAAAAAGGCTGAGTGGCTGCACACGCCTGGCCAAGTGTGCAGCTGGTGGGTGGACTGGGGAGGGAGCGTGGGAAGGACGCAGCAGGAAGTGGGGGATGCTGGGCCTGAGGTGCTGGGGCAGGAGGTGACAGGATGGGGGTGGTGCTGGGTGAAAAGGGGAGAATGATGTGGGATGCTCAGGGGCTGGCTGGGTGGTGAAGCAGGAGGTGAGGAGGCAGGGCCAGAGCATGGTGGGGGTAGGTCTGGAGGTAAAGTCTGAGCTGGAGAAAATCAGGACAGCACAGGAGACAGCTGATCCATCCATGCCCTGGGCAGGAGCAGCTCTACCTCACCTCTTTCTGGCAGTGTGTCCCACCTGATCTTAAACACCTCCCCCAGTGCTTTCCTGCCCTTTCTGCCAGAAAGGTTTTCTTCTCATCCTGCCTTGTGTAGCCTCAGGGCTGCCTGTTCTCTGTGCAGCATAGAGGGACTTGCTCTTCCACCTCACCACCTCACAGTAGCCTTTCATGTGTTGGRATGCTGCTGTAGCTCCCATCATGCCTCTGTTCCCAGGATTTGTGTGACCCAGCCTTCTGCAAACTTTTCATGCCTGCTGGATTTTTCTAGGTTTCTGGTCACTGCTCCTCCAGGCTTTGTCCAGCAGGTCATGGCTGCTTAAGGCATTCTGCAAGCCTCTCGCCCTGATGGAGCTGCCTCACAGCCATTTCAGATCTCTTCCTCCCCCATCACAGATTCCTTTTAAATTCAAATCCTGTCCCACTCCATGCTGCCATCTCTGTTATCCACCTCCCGGCATTATCTGCAGAATGCTGCTCCCAGACTGATAGTGAACACGATTCCCCAGTTTTGTCTTCCTGACCAGTTTTGCGCTTTTAGTCCCTTAGTTTCATGGAGCCTAAAGGGTTGCCCTTTGCTCATGGGAGCTTTACTGGAGGTTATGCAAAACCCTTGCAGTGGTAATGGGGCCCATTGGTTGTGGCAGCAGGACCCTGGGATCTGCCAGGTGGGGTGTCAGAGCCCCTTGTCTCAGGAGAAAGTCACTGGGCAGTGCAGACACTGTGTGGAATAGTCCTGCCTGGGAGAAAGCTGCTGTCTCCCCAGAGGTCACCATCACCTGGGGAACTTTTTGTCTCAGGCATTAGGGAGCTGAGGACTTGCAGGCGCTGGTCTGCACCTCTAAGGGGATGAGAGCACAGCCTCTTCCTGAAATTTGGGGCTCCAGGGCACAGGGATGGCACCACTTGCCTTTGTGTCCACATTGGCATGCAGTCCTTTGCAGGAGTGGAGATTTGGTACAG
This sequence comes from Amblyornis subalaris, assembly GCA_018881555.1. Lineage (NCBI taxonomy): Eukaryota > Metazoa > Chordata > Aves > Passeriformes > Ptilonorhynchidae > Amblyornis > Amblyornis subalaris. The sequence goes on from JACAXG010000241.1 coordinate 669,876, forward strand.
GTTTTTCAACACCTCTGCTCCCTGCCAGCCCACGGGCCTCCTCTCCTGGCTCCTGCTGGCTGCAGCTTGGGGAGTGCCAGGCTCTCTGCATGCCATCCACAGCAGTGTTCCCCAGTGCCCAGCTGGGGCTGCTGGGATGGCCCATGCCCCAGCACTGCAGGTTGGTGAAGGGCCACACAACGACTGTAAGGTGGTCAGGCCATTACAGAAACCAGTATGTTTAGGGTTCTGCTTTGGCCAGGTCAGACCGATTGGTGCCTTTGCAATCCCCAGTGAAACATGTAACTAGTCTTGTGAGAAGGGAGTTGGTGCAGGATGGAGCCAGGCAGCACAGGGGAGCACTTGTCACGATGGACCCCGTGTGCTGCGGTGGTCTCGTGCAGTGGCACCAGTGGTTTGTGGCCAGGCAGCACATGGGGGTGATGGGCAGGACCCTGCCTGGTGGTCAGTGGTCATGCAAGGCAACCCTTCGTGTGAGCTCTGCTGGTGGCAGAGGACAGTTGTCCCCAGTGGCCGCGGAGCTGGGAGCAGGGCTCCTGCTCGCACCTGGGTGCCAGGAGAGGGAGCCTTGCCTGGAGTTGAGGGTGTGTGACCAGGTGGGGCCAGGCTGGGATGCAGGAGGATCGGAGAGTGTTTTGAGAGACTGATCCACCACCAGCACTGATGCTGCCACAGCCCTCCTTGCATCTTCCCTGCCACTCCAGCCCTCCCCAGGGAGGATCTGGGAAGGGGCCCAGGTGAAGTGGCATCCTGGCGCAACTCCTGGGGCAGTCCTGCCTGTGCCCTACACTGCCCTGGCTCTGGGAGAGGTGCAGTGTGAGTAGCCAGCAGTGCTGTGGGGCACAGGCCTGGCCCCACTGTCTCTGCTATCATGCTATTTTTGAATTCTCTTTTTTTTTTGTTGTGTTTTTTTTCTTTCCTTTTTTTTGTTTTGTTTTGTTGTTTTGTTTTTATTTCCTTTTGTTTTCCGTTTTGTTCTGTCTCCTCGTGTTTGGTCCCTAGGAGCCAGCGCTAAGAAACAGGGCGAGGACTTAGCGGATAATGACGGTGATGAAGACGAAGGTATTTCTGTGCTCGAGGCTGCCACTGCATGACACGCAAAGCAGCTCCGTGTGCCCGCCATCCGCTGCCACCCCCAGGGAGCCCTGTGTGTGTCTGTCTGCCCTGCCAGGCAGCTGCGCGGGGTGGGGGGCAGGCTGGCCGGCTGTGCAGGGCACCCAGGACCTTCCCCTCCTCCTGATGGGGGGGAAAGCTCATGGGGTTTTTCCGCTTTAGGAGAAGTTTGCTCCTGCTCGGTTTGAGCGAGGGTAGGGAGGAAGCATGGCAGCTCGGGAGGAGAGAAGCCCTCGGGCACCTGGGCCCATTTCACCCTGAGCCCGGTCACATCCCACCTCCAGCCTCATCCCTTCAGAGTCGGTGACATGCAGCTCGGAGCCAGCAACCTCCCCATCCACCCTTGCCTGGCCCCGCCACGGGCACCACCACAGGGTGGCTGTGCCAGCAGCCTGAACACTTGGCATCCAAAGGGTTCCTGGCCGTGCGCAGGAGACCCAAGGTCCACTTGGTTTCTGTTAACTTCTCTCCTTCCTCACCCAATGGAAGTGAGGTCTTGCTTGCAAGCACTAGCCAAGGCAGAGCAAGTGGACTTTCATGCAGATGTGATTCTAGATGTACACTGGGGCTAAGCAAGCTGCAGAGTAGGCTATTTTTAGTAAAATGGGGTTGTTCATCTGCAGGTTATGGAGTCGGCATGTTTGGCTGCAGAGATGTGAAGAGGAGATAGGAGGAAGGGTTGGCCAGGGTGCAGCCCTAATGTGCTGAGGACAGTAAAACCTCATGGTGTGCAGAAGGCCCAGGGCAGCTTGAACAAGGCCTGGCAGATGGCATTTAGGATCTGGGAAATAGATGAAAAGCTTTTTCCTTGGCAGTACTAAACCCCTGTTGTTTACTCCCACTAACCTGTGCCCCAGGATCTCTTGTACCAGGGCGTAAACTGGCATTCAGCCTGAGTGACTTGACTCTGCTAAATCCACACACACCAAAATGTGGTGCAGCAATTAGGAGCTGCTTATTTCCTGGTACCTCTCTGGACTCTGTTGTGAGGAGGTCCCTTTGTATGTCGGTGAGTGTGTGCAGGAGGGAGGAGAAGCCATGGGCACAGGCACTGATGCTCCTGCCCCTCACATTTCAAGCAGGTAGCCCTCGGAAAAGTTGTCCTAGTGTAGCTCTGCCACACAGGCGATGTCTGTCCTGGAGGAGCTGCAACCACTTTTTGCTCCCATGGTCTGTGCATTTGTCTGGCTACATCCTGGCAACAGGAAAAGTGCCAGCACAGGTTTTGGTTTTGGCATAGGCTTATTCTTCTGGAGAGAAGAGGTTTTCTGTATTGGAGGCCACCTTTAGCCATGCCATGGGGCACAGCTGGAGGTGAGGATGGCCACAGATACACATCAGCCTGGCCTGCAGCCTGCGACGGGCAAGCCACAGGGAGGAGTGGACATGGGCAGGGGTTAGGTGGGTGTGAGGGAGCACGAACACCCCAGCCAGCATCGGCACTGAGTTGGTGTGGCTGTGCCCCAGGAGCCCCAGCCCTGCGGTGGGGACTGGCTGCCAGGCGCTGTGCTGCACTGCTGAGGGAGGCAGGCAGGGAGCAGCAGCTGCCTGGGGCAGCTGAGGCCAAGCAGGCACTGGCAGCCCACCCAAGCAAGGTGCTGGGTGTGGGTGAGCACGAGGAAGGGTAAAGTCCATCGGTGCTGGATTGCCAGCCCAGGACAGGGCTGGGCGGTGTAGGTATGTGGGACCTGGCGATGTCTCCATGATCGGTGCAACCGCCTCGTCTGTGTGACGTGGGCAAGATGCATCAGGAGCCCAAGCATGGGTGTTATTCCCTTGTGGGTGGCCATGGCTCCATGAGGGATCACCAGCCACTGGGGCAGAAGGGGCAGGATGTCCTCTGGACAGGACCAGTTGAGAGAGGGAGCGTGGCTACTCCCTGTCCCCTAGGCTCCCACAGTCCTTCCTTCCCGGTCCTCGGGGTCCCATTCCCCATCCTCACTCCATGCCTCATGCCCTGTCCTYGTCCAGATGCCGTGCTCACCTCCCTGACACGCACACGTGCATACACTGTCTGCCTCATCACCATGTCTGTGTCTGGGCACTGGGGTGCCATGGGTTCACATCCAGACAGGAGAGTCTCTGCCTTCTCAGGGGAATGGGAAGGGGGAGTGGGAGAGTAAGACATTGGAGCACACATCAGTGGCCCCCCCCACCTTCTAGGTCCTGCACACCCCCATCCCTGCCCCCCTCCACAATGCCAGCTTCCAGGACTCCCGGAGTGCTTGGGTCCAGCCAAAGACAGGACATGGGGCTGCGTCCCGGGGCTGGACTCTGCAACCCCCACCCACAACAGACCTGATCTGGCTCCCACACAATGCCAGAGCCCAGCTCTGGGGAAGAGCTGCGGGGTCCAGCCAGCATCCCTCCCGCACGTGCTCACACCCCCGAGGGGACAGCAGTGTGGGGAGGGTGCAACAATTGCCACCTCCCGGAGAGGGGCTGGCAGGGTTGTTTCAGTGGTGTTTGGCTTTGGAGGTCCATGGTGCGGCCCCCAGGAGAGCTCTGGCTTTGGCTCCTGAGCCCCCTCCCCGGTCCTGGCAGCTGGCATTGCCCTTGTACTTGGTCTGCCTGTCGGGCAGGGTGCTGCGGCCATCGGTGGGGTCCTGTGTTTAACCACCTCTCCTTCCAGACATCCGGGACAGCGGGGCCAAGCCGGTGATGGTGTATATCCATGGTGGCTCCTACATGGAGGGCACGGGGAACATGATAGACGGCAGCATCCTGGCCAGCTATGGGAACGTGATTGTCATCACCCTGAACTACCGCGTTGGAGTGCTCGGTACGAGCTGGCTGGCGAGGGCTGGGCCGTCAGCACGGCCGGGCAGTGGGACAGCTCTTGTGTCTGACCGGACTTGGACCAGCCAGAGAGGGGGTGGAGGGGGGCGTAGGGCCCGGCGGGATGCGCTGAGGGCACTGCCCCTGCCTTCTGCCCTGGCAGCCGAGCGGGTGCCACGTGGCAGAGCCCCCAGCACTCGGTCGCAGCCTAGTCTGGGTCCTGGCACCGCCCCCCCCCCGGCTCACTTACACAAACTGGCTCAACTGAAAGCAAATATTGGTTTGTGGTTAAATGAATAATAAATGTGTTTACCCACCATCTCCTCCTGAGAGGGCTCGGAGCGGTGAGGTGCCAGCGGGTACTGCCTGGCTGTGCTGGGGACCTGGCAGCTCTCCGTCCCTGGGCACAGGCTGCCTCCAAGCCAGTTATGCTGCTGGGACCCCCTCAGCAACCCACCACGGCCTGGCTGTCTGCAGAGGGAACCACAGAAGGGTGTCACGTGCCATGTAGAGGAGGGTGGCAGTCCCATTTCCATGAGCACTGGTGACCTAGAGAGGCGAAATGAGGACAGAGGATCAAAAGGCTGTGCAGTCCCCTGTCTGCAGCAGCAGAAACCCCCAGGGGCTGACACAGGAGGCTTGTGTTGAACACCACTGCTGCTTCCCTTAGCAGCAGGGAGGGCAAGGGGTGTAGAGGTTTGGGGAAACCTGCTGGCAGGGCTGGCTCTCTTCCTAGCCATCCAGCCTAGAATGGTGCTCTCCCTTGGCAGCTGGGCTCCSGGCTGGTACCTGGGGCAGCACATCCCTCTAATGCCCTCCAGACSCATAGTTTCCTGCGGAAGATGGTAGTTACGTAAAAATGAACCTATTCAAGACCTTTTAAAAGTCAGGCCTTTAAGGTGGATAGGTGCAAAGTTAAAACACATGAGTCACAATATGACATTAGGTTTAAATGGTGCCTTCATCCTTTCTATTGGGGTGGTGCACCACACCCAGCCAGACCACCTCCAAGTGCCAGCACAGCGCTGGAGCCGCTCCCTGTGTGCTGGGGTTACCTGCTTGGATTTTACCTCAGGCCCATGGTTTTGGCTTCCTGCTTAAAGTCAAAGCAAACGAAACAGTGATAACTTATCTTGGGTGTTTCCTGTGCTATTGAAAGCATTTCTCACCTTCTTCCTTCCTGAGAGCCTTTGTATTTTAAGCTGCAGTCAGTTCCTCTCTGCCCAGCCCACCTCCTTACATTTATAGAGCCTCCCCCAGTCCACACTAGTCCATGGAAAGTATTGGCTGTGCACACACTTGGCCTGCCTGCAGCCACTGATGCTTCCTCAGCTCTCCTTGGAGCATGTGTGAGATGTCTTGAGCTGTTCTTAGCACAGGTGGTCGTATGGGGAGGGTAGAGCTTTGTGCCCTTTACCCTGTCACTGCTTGTTGTTGGCCTGAGAGGCTCCCAGGGACTGCACTCTCAGCCTGTTGCACCTCTTCGCTGTGCAGAGGGTGGCTGGAGCTCAATAGTGTCCCTGCTCCAGCTTAGAGCTCACAAGACTCTCTTGGTAGCGGGGTGTGAGAGTGGGATAGGGTCCCACAGAAGCTCCCCTAGGTCTGGGGAAGGGGGGTGGGAGGTCAGGACATTCCCTGCTTCCTCATCCCTAACCGGGCTCCCCTTGGCCCCCAGGGTTCCTGAGCACGGGGGACCAGGCTGCCAAGGGCAATTACGGGCTGCTGGACCAGATCCAGGCGCTGCGCTGGGTCAGCGAGAACATCGCCTTCTTTGGGGGAGATCCCTTGCGGATCACGGTCTTCGGGTCCGGCATCGGTGCCTCCTGTGTCAGCCTGCTCACCCTCTCCCACCACTCTGAAGGTAGGTGTCAGCCGTGCCTGAGGATGCTGCAACTGTGGGCAAATACCCTGCCGATGCTCACCCGGGGAGGGGAGCACACCTGGGTCCTGCTGCCCAGCCTAACAAAGTCAGGGCTGCTTTCTAATTAGTCACTGGTGGTTCTAATTAGTCACTGGTGGTTCTAATTAGTCACTGACCCAGGACTGGGAAGCAAAACCTTCTGTCACCTGGCAGTGAGGCCAGTGACAGAGCACGTGGGAGCCAGGGATGGAGTGGGTGCTCTGATTGCACAAGGCTGCAGCCCGGGGCCAGCACCTTGGGGAGAGGTGGGGACCTCTCCTGTGATGTCCTGCCCTGGTGCTCACGTTTGCCATGTGCAGGTGTGGAGGGGGTGTAGGGCATCATGCAGGGCACTGGGAACAAGGATCTCAGTGCTGGGAAAGGCCTTCATGCTGGAATAGAAGGGAAGACAGACCTGAGCCTGGGGAGGGATGGAGGGCCCCATCCTGTGAGACTGGGAGAGCTGGAAGTGCTGCGACTAGGAAAACACAGGTGGAAGTAATATGACTAATATCTGTAAATATAGCAGAGTGTTTACTCTAAATAAAGAAGGCAATTATTTATGGTAAAAGATTGTGTTAGAATAAGAGCAAATGCATGTAAACCACCTGCAAATACATTTACATCACGCACCAAGAGGGGAAAAAAATTAACTGTGAGACTAGAGGTGTTTTTGATGAACTTCCTAAAGGAAATTAGAGGAGCAAAGCCTGAACTGCATATGGTCCACAAAGGACCAGCCTGCCAGGGACCTGCTCACAGGCTTTTTATGAGGGTGCAGCTGTCTTCCAGTGCTGTGTGATGCAGGGGAGAAAGGGACATGTGTGGGTAGTAGACACAGGTATGAGTGCCCCTCAGAGACACACAGCAAATTGCACTCGAAGCTGATTGTGAAGAGCTGCTGCCCTGCTCAACAGCCTGGGAATCGCACAGGAATGGAGACCTCCAGAACCTCAGCAGGGCTGATGGCTGATGATGGGGAGTCTTTTACAGGCTGAAAGCTCCTGCAGAAAGAAAAAGGGTTTTCTCTGCCCATATTGAGTGTGAAGGGCCAGGGAGGGAACACTATGTGTAATGCATTCTCAGTGCTCCTTAGGGTGCTCCTTTCCATCTCAGGAGTGCAGGACTGTGTGCTTGGCTGCCCAGGTGGCCCCAGCCACTTGCAGGGGTCCAGGATGGAGCAGCATGGAGAGAGGCTGAGGGTGGATTGAAGGGGCTGCTCCTTGTGACTTTCCAGCCACTAAAAATAGTCCTGCCAGTGTAGCACTTTCCAGGTGATGCTACGCTTTCTGCCACTAAACCCTGCACCTGCATGACGTATCTTTTGGTGCCCCATCCAGCCCCAATGCCTCTGGTGGGGTCCCCCCTGCATCTCAGCATTGCTGGGTACCCAGCACCCTCACTGCTGTGGCAGGGGAGCTGCTGCTGACTGTAAATGCTGTGAGGCGGGAGGCGAGTGCTCAATGCTGCAGCCAGTGTCTCATAAAGCCAAATGGCCGTAAAATGACCTCAAAAAATCCCCTGTGCTAGAGCACCCACCTCTCCAGGGATGGGTAGCTGGCTCTGGAACATGGCTTGGGAGCTGTGCTAAGCTGCAGCCTGCAGACCAGGTGGGTTTGGTTTTATTGCATCAACACAAAACCTATAGTGATCACAAGCTATTAATGAAGCTGCTGATTTGTGCCTGCTCTGCCAGGTGCTGCAAGAGGCAGACACTGGAGGCTTGGTACAGCACATGTTGTGTCTGGCTGCTGGGGATATCCACAGCTCCCTGCCAGCCTCAGCCCTTGTAGGCAGGTGGATTCCTCACCAATGACCAAAGTGCTGCTTCTCTCCCCACCCGGCCATTCCAGGCCAGGAGCAGTCTCTGCCAGGCAAACTTTGTGTGCTTCATTTGACGCATCTCCTGCTCCCTGGGGCCTCTGCCCTTTGCTCCCAGCTCTGGGGATGCTCAGACCTCAGCTGGACAAGGCACCCAGCACCCTGCTTCAAGCAGGCCTTGGCCCAGACAACCCCAGAAGTGTTTCCAGTCTCAGCTGTTGTGCAAAGTGAAGGGGAAATCAGAAGCTGATGGCAGCCTGCAGCACCAAGCATCCTCTGGCAGAGCCCTGGCCCCACCACTTGACTGCACTACGCTGTGGCAGCCAGCCCTGCAGGAGGCAGGACGTGTTGGGACCCTCGCCTTGGAGGGGCACAAGCAGGGAAGGCAGAGCTTCATCTGCTTGCCTGATCCCCAGCAGGCTGGAGAGGTCCAGTGTGGACTGCAGGTGCTGATGCCTCCCTGGGGTGCTTGTCAGGCTCCATTGCTAGCATGGAGGGGGAGGACAGGATGAGTCTGGGTCCTCCTGGATCAGGACATGGCCATGCAGAGATGCAGCAGAGGGGCTCCATCAGGGACATGACCAGCTGTTGGTGACATCAGCTGCCCTGTACTTCGTACTTCCCCAGGCAGTGGTGGGCAGGGCCAGAGCCCAGCCTGGTGGGTCTGTCTGAGAAGTGATGCTGCTGGCAGGCCACAATAGCTGCTGCTGGGACAGTATCTCCAGGGAGCCAGGAAACCCCATCCTGGCTCCTTGGCACGTGGATGATGGCGCAGAGCAAGCAAACCCATGGCCATTCTCCAGCCTGTAGGCTGGGTATGGCTTTCTAGGGCACTGGGAGGTGACAAACAGAGCTTGTGACTTCTTTTTGTCCCAGTGCATGGGACTGTACGTCAGGTACTTGGCAGAGTGAGGACTGTGCGTGCAGACAAGAGCTATGGACATGGTGGCCGGGAGCCAGGAGCCTCTGAACACTTCTGTTGCGGGAAGGTGCTGCTCTGCTTTCCTGCAGAGTGGCACAGCCTTGGTTGCACAGGGGGTCTGCATTTCAGAGTGCCAGGGACAGCCCTGTGGCCACCACACTGCTGTGCAGAGCCATTCAGGGATCAACTGGAACAGTCCCTCACAGTGAGCAAGTGCTGGGGTCTGGCAGGGGTGCAGGCAGCACTCAGGGTGCAAAGAGGACTGGTCAGAGAGCAGGGACCCCTGGGTGCACTCCGGACTGGCTGCCTTTCACGGCCCGGAGGCTCTGCTTCCTCACCACCCTTTGTATTCTGAGCACAAGCACCATTGACATGGGACTGGAGCGAAGCCACACATTTCTCTGCCTGGGCCAGGGCCTTTGTGGCCTCGTTTTCCAGGGCGAAAGTCCACTCCCTCTGTGTTCCTGGTGGCAGAAAGGCCCTCTTTGTGCATCTGGCAGCGTGCTCCTGCAGGGCCGGATTGGCACTGAGCAGCCCCAGCTGGGCAGGAAGCGGCAGGGAGGGGGTCGAGGGGGACTCTGACAAAGCAGTGGGGTGGGACACGGCAGGGTTAAGTGTCCCTGAGCAGGCGTTAACCCTCCCACTGCTGCCAGCCCACAGCCTGGCTGCTCAGAGGAGCAGGTGCCAACCTGAGCTGGAGGATGGTGCTGAGCCAAGAGCAGCATGTGCCCCGCGGGGGCTCAAGCAACACATCCTTGGGGTGGCTGGCACAGCACGGGCTGCTCAGCAAGTCCGGGCTGTGACACAGCCATGGCCTCTCTTGTCCCCACACTGGGACAGAGGGATGCCAGGCATCCTGCATCCTGCAATGGGATTCTCAGGGAGCACAGCAGCCCATGGTTGCTTCTGGGAGCACCCACTTGCATGTCCAGCTGTCAAGCGGCCATCCTCACAGTGGCCCTGAGCTGAGCCCCCTGTATGAGCCCAGCTCAACCAGCAGTACAGCCCGGGTCAAGGCCAGGTGTGGGCTGGAGTGCTGAGTTCTTGCAGGGGTACAAGAGCATCAATGCCTTCTCCATGCTGCATCCTGCACTGCAGCACTGGGGTGTTGAAACCCTGATGAGAGCTTCCTCCACTCCTTGCCTGTATTGCAGGTCTCTTCCAGAGAGCCATCATCCAGAGCGGCTCCGCGCTCTCCAGCTGGGCAGTGAACTACCAGCCCGTGAAGTACACCAGCATGCTGGCCGACAAGGTGGGCTGCAACGTGCTGGACACCGTGGACATGGTGGACTGCCTGCGGCAGAAGAGTGCCAAGGAGCTGGTAGAGCAAGACATCCAGCCAGCGCGCTACCACGTGGCCTTTGGGCCGGTCATTGACGGGGATGTGATCCCAGATGACCCAGAGATCCTGATGGAGCAGGGCGAGTTCCTCAACTATGATATCATGCTGGGGGTCAACCAGGGTGAGGGGCTGAAGTTTGTGGAGGGTGTGGTGGACCCTGAGGACGGCGTCTCAGGCAGTGACTTTGACTACTCAGTCTCCAACTTTGTAGACAACCTGTACGGCTACCCTGAGGGCAAGGACACCTTGCGGGAGACCATCAAGTTCATGTACACGGACTGGGCTGACCGGGACAACCCTGAGACACGGCGCAAGACTCTGGTGGCCCTCTTCACTGACCACCAGTGGGTGGAGCCGTCAGTAGTGACAGCCGACTTGCACGCCCGCTACGGCTCCCCCACCTACTTCTACGCCTTCTACCACCACTGCCAGAGCCTGATGAAGCCTGCGTGGTCTGACGCAGCCCACGGGGATGAGGTGCCTTATGTGTTTGGGATCCCCATGATTGGCCCCACAGACCTCTTTCCCTGTAACTTCTCCAAGAACGACGTCATGCTCAGTGCCGTGGTGATGACCTACTGGACCAACTTTGCCAAGACAGGGTAAGTGGGGATGGGTGCTGTGCCTTGGGGGTCTGCACTCGCTGCAGCTGTACTCCCTGGGACTGTGCTGGGGGGGGGGGGGGGGGGATGTCATGCCTGGTGTGGAACACTGAGCCCCCTGTGCCCAGAGGTCCACGTGCTGCACCTTCACTGGTGCCATGGCATCAACCACAAAGCAGGAAGCTTAGGTCATGGCCAGCCCCTGGGACATGACCCAGACAAGCCACAGGGATGGGGAGGCTGTTGGCTGCAGTTATCATGGGTGAGACTTGACCCAGGGTTGGGGTGCTGCCCAGTCATGCAGGACCTTTTGCCAGCACACCCTGTGCCACCACTGGCAAAGGTCCCCCAGCTTCCATGTCTGCATCCAGCTCTCCCTCTTTGCTTCTTTGGCTGTTCCCAGTGCTAGTTCTGTTCCGTCTGTGTTTCACAGGGACCCCAACAAGCCTGTGCCCCAGGACACCAAGTTCATCCACACCAAGGCCAACCGGTTCGAGGAGGTGGCCTGGTCCAAGTACAACCCCCGTGACCAGCTGTACCTGCACATCGGGCTGAAGCCACGGGTACGCGACCACTACCGGGCCACCAAGGTGGCTTTCTGGAAGCACCTGGTTCCCCACCTGTACAACCTGCACGATATGTTCCACTACACCTCCACCACCACCAAAGTGCCACCACCCGACACCACGCAGAACTCCCACATCACCCGCCGGCCCAACAGCAAGATCTGGACCACCAAGCGCCCCGCCATCTCGCCCGCCTACAACAGCGAGAACGGGAAGGAGAAGTGGAGCCCAGAGCAAGAGGCGGGCACGCTGCTCGAGAGCCCCCGCGACTACTCCACTGAACTGAGCGTCACCATCGCCGTGGGCGCCTCCCTCCTCTTCCTCAACGTGCTGGCCTTCGCCGCCCTCTACTACCGCAAGGACAAGCGCCGGCAGGACACGCACCGGCAGCCCAGCCCCCAGCGCGGCGCCGCCAACGACATTGCCCACGCGCCTGATGAGGAGATGCCCTCCTTGCAGGTGAGCCAGGGGCACCACGAGTGYGAAGCTGTGCCATCCCACGACACCCTGCGCCTGGCCGCTCTGCCCGACTACACCCTCACCTTGCGCCGCTCTCCGGACGACATCCCGCTTATGACCCCCAACACCATCACCATGATCCCCAACTCGCTGGTGGGGCTGCAGACGCTGCACCCCTACAACACCTTCACCGCCGGCTTCAACAGCACGGGGCTCCCGCACTCACACTCCACCACCAGGGTATAGCTGCCCGCCGCCGGCGCACACGCATGCACGCACGCACACACACGCAGCAGACACTGGCAGAGGGACCGGCGGGGCCAGCAGAGCCCCCGGACGGAGGAGCAGCGCCCACGGACRGTGCAGCTCCCAGCCCAGAGACCTGTGGGGTCCCAGAGCGGCCCTGGCGCTTTCTTTTGTTCCTATCAAACTTTTGAGAAGTGCTTTGACTCTCCTGGCCTCAGGGCCCTGCGGGTTGCCCCGGGACACCAGTGGGGTGCAGGGGAGACACGGTGTAACCCTGCACAACCCATCTGTGCAGGTGGGCAGGGGTACCCCACTGTCAATGGCCACGGAGCTCCCAGTGCCGTGGCTGTGCCTCCCGGTGGGGCGATCACATCCCCAGCGCTGAGCCCACCGAGCACCCTGGGACTGATGAGGAGCAGGACTGGGCATCCCTCTCAGCCAGTGCCCAGACATCCCCAGGCAGCTTGGCAGCCCTGGAAAAGGCTCCTTCACTGTGCTGAGAAGTGGCCCCAGGCCATGGTGCTATAGGCAGAGGGAATGGGCAGGGTCCAGGGACCTGGCCTCGTGCTGGGTGCAGGCGATGGGGCCGGTGCCAGGGCTCAGGGACCCTGGGAGGGGGGCCCTGGGCTGGAGACTTGGCACCTCTGCCCCTCTTTGCGCTGCAGAGAATCTCTTTTGTGTCAGTCATTTCTCTTTGCAGAGACGTTTTTTAAGCAGATCTTTAGTTCTTTACACACTAACGGAGTCGCCGCGTTTTGTCCTTTGTAAAGATTTTAAAACCAAGTGTTCTTGATATAAAATAAAAAGCCAGTTAGAAGCCAGCGTGTGCGCACGGTGCCGGCCCCCCATGGCGCCCGCCTGCCGTGGGTGGGCACCAGGCAGGGCAGTGCCTCCTGCACTGTGGGGCCGCGCTCTTTTGTATTTTTTGATATTCTCCCTCCTCTGTCACCCGTGCCCACGTATCTCAGCCAAATAGCCTATCCAACGGCCTGCCTGCGAGCACCCCCGCCCCGGTCCCTCACTGCCACCACTGGCCAGTGCCACCCACCGCCCCCCGTGGGCATCACCTGCTCTGAGCACTGTCTGTTCACCCCCATGAACCCAGGACAGCCCCCCATGCTCCCCACCSTGCCCTGCTCCCCCAGGAGCATCCCACACCCCTTCACCACTGCCCCTGGGCCGTCCTGTGCCCTCCCTGCCCATGCTGCTGCCTGAAGGCAGAGCCAGTGGTTTGCAGCCTGCGGCAGGGGTGGGCTGACAGGAGCAGGGTGAGCTGCTCACCAACACCAACTCTGCCTCCCAGGTTGCTTCCGCTGGGGCATTTACCCCATCGAGGCGTGACCCCAGCTCCAGCATCCGGGATGTGCAGCTGGGATAGACGTCTGGAAAGGGACTCTGGGGGTGATGCAGCCTGTGTGGGGCTGGGAGCACCTGTGCTGGGGCTGGGGCATCTGCTGGGCTGGTGTGGCCAGCAGCCACATGTGGCTCAAGGCGAGTGGCTTTGGAGTGGTCGGGCATGGAGAAGAAGCTGCAGGGGATCCCACATGGGGCACCCAAGTCTCAGCCCCCCATGGTGAGCACTGGCACCTGGGGCCTGGGGAGGCAGGAGAAAGGGACAGGTCCTTGTGGGGACACCATATCTCGTCCCTGTGCAAGACGGTCCGGCTGGCAGACGCTGCCCGTGCTGGCGGCCGTGACGCACCGGTGCCGGCTGGCCCTACTGCCTGGGGCCAGCGCATCGATGGCCCTGCTGGCCCTACTGCCCGGGCCAGCACAACAACGGCCCTCCCCCCTGCCCCAGCCCCCACCCCACGCAGGGCTGAGGGTGAGGATGCTCGTTGGAGAATGTATTTATACCCTGTCACCCGCGCAGAGTAACAAATTCCAAATAAAACAGAAGTGATATTTTTAATAGCGGTGTGTCTCGCCTCTTCTTGGAGTGTGCAGGAGCCAGGGATTACCAGGCTGGGTGGCATGCCCTGTGCTGGTCTCCATGTCCCTGGCACCCATCCCACAGAGGCAGCAGGAGGACCCTGGTATCATCCTACCATGTTGGGGTGCTGGACCCCAAAGGCAGCACACATGCAAGCTGTCACCATACCATCCAGTATTGCCAACACCAAGTGCCACAGTGGGGGTGCGTTCCTGCATCCCCCCAGCCCTGCTGACCCTGCCCCCAGCACTGGGACCCCATGTGGGAACTCATCTGTCCCACAGCTCCGTTCATCCAAACTTCGCACCCCTTCTCCAGCCCTTCCCAGCTGAGCTCCCCTCCCCCTACTTGCCAAACAGACAAGCTGCTGGTTTCATTTCTTTTTAATGTAATTTCAACTGGAGTTGCCATGGAAACCAGGCACGGAGTGGGGGGGCTGAATTGCCTCCAGGCAGCGTGCAGACACTGGAGCCAGGGCTGAGGCCCCAAGCCAGGGGAGGTGGGGGCAGACAGGGGGACAGGCTGTGCAAGGGGCTGAGTGGGGGGCTCTGCCCTGCTCTCCCACGGGACCTTTGCAGCTCAGGCACCACTAGCATGTCACCCTGTTCAGCACCGTGCCCCAGACCCATTGCTGGACCCCCCTAAAAGCCCTACTTCTGCCCATTGTGGCATCCCACACTCCCTGCCACACTGTGCCCTGTGTTCTGGAGCTGCAGCAGCATGGACATGGCCTGGGGGCTGGGATGGCAGCCCATCCCTTGTCACAGGTCAGATGGACAGTGTGGGGAAGGCACCAGGGGCAGGTAGCATGCTGTGTTGTGCCAGACTCTGCTGTCAAGGGCAGGGATGCTGTGGAGTGCCGGGGACAGGTCGCAGTAGAGGCACACCACAGTGGAACTCTGATGGGCTGATGGGCAGGGCATGGGGTTCCCTCCCCTGGGCTTTTCCATGCCACTGGGAAGTGTTTAGCTCCTTGCCCTCTGGGTGAAGGAAACTGCCCATCCTGAACCATGACCCACAGCCCATTTTGTGCTGCCCCAAACGCTGACCAATCTGGTCCAACCCACCCAGCAGCCCCCCGACCCCAATCCCAGGGCCTTCCATTGCAGCCACCAGTTGCCCCTCTTTAGTGACCAGCTTTGAGAGTAACCAACACTAGTCCACAGGGACAGGTTTTGATAGAAATGTGGGTGCTCTGCTGCACAGGTCCCACAGCAGCCACCTTGCTGTGGGGCAAGCAGCAGGGTCAGCCCTGCCTGGCAGTCAGTGGCCCATCCTGGTGACACCAACATCACCACCAGCCCACCATGCTGGGGTGCCTAGTGGTCTCTTGAAGGGGCAATCCCTTTCTGCCCCAGATTAGGGGCTCGCCTTGCCCTTCTGTCCCCCCTCCTCATCCTTGTATGGCCACAGCTGCTGCTGCCACATGTGCCAGCATGGCCAACCCAGCTAGGACCCCAAGGCAAGCTGGTGACAGACAACCCACTGCTATTATGCTACTGCCTTTACAAAATTCCCGAGGCTGCCATCTGTCCAGGGTGTCCTTGACCATCAACAGCTTTTCTTTGGAGACCTGGCAAAGCCCAAGGGACGCTGTATCCCAGAGGGTACATACAGTTAACATCTGTGTGACAACTGTGGGACATCCTCTGCTTCAGGGGACATGTTTAGGGCTGCTGGCAAAGAGAATCATAAGGGAACTCAACTGCGAAGGTGTCCCTGGCATGGGGAGGGAGTGAGTAACCTGTGCCTGGCTTCTGCCTGCTCCAGGATTCACAGCCAGCAAGAGGGCAGGGATGCTGCTCTTCACAGTAGCATCACTAGGATAGAGCCCTGGTCCTGTTCCCCACACCACTGGTGCACCCAGGACACAGGAGAGCAGACTCACAGGCAGGCAGGACAAGCTGTTAAATCGTATGCGGCAACCCCCTCTGCCCCGTGCTGCAGCAGCACAAAGGATTTCTGTGCTCACCCACTGCCAGTGACCTTCCTGGCAGTTGACTCAGACCAGAGGGTTTTGTCTCTCTGAGAACAGCAGCCTGGATCCAGGGATGCCTGTGCTGCTGTCAGTGCAAGCCTGGAAGCCCAGCAGCCCCTGCACTGCAGTGGTCATCCAGTGGCAAGGCTGAGCCATTCATAGGGCCAACTCTTCCTGAGGCAAGATAGCCGGGGAAATGGGACTCTGGAAGCCTTGTTTGCAGTCCTGACAGTGGGGATGTTTCAGTGATGGCTGAAGCTCGATTTCCTCCATCGTGCCGATACAGAGTGCTGGGCTGCAAGATCCCTGACCCCAGCAGGGTGCCAGCGGCTGCATCACCCCAGTCCCACCATCCGGATGCTGGCTCAGTCCTGCCCTTCTCATCAGCTTGTCTGCGTCAGACGTGCCCACGTCTTTGACCTCTTCGCTGCAACTTCAGACGCCAATTAACTTCACAATTAGCGTCATTAACAAAGAGCCCGATTCTGGCCCACGTGGTGGTGGTCGGGGCAGTTCTCCGAGTACTGGAGGCAGCGCCGGCCACGGCTGCTTACTACAGCCTGTCCTTGACCGATGGCTTTTGCAGTTCTACCCGCTGCAAACAGGCGAGGGGGACTGCCCACGCTCCCGCCCACCCTCGGGGCCTCTGCTCCTCCCGCCAACTCCCCGCCACGACAGCGGGTGGGCACCGGGCTGCACAGCAACGCCCCGGGTTCCTCCTCCTGCTCTTTCCTGTTTGTTTTTTTCTCCATTTTTACTCTATTTTCCGATGGATTCCCACGCTGAACCCCGCCGGGTGCCGCCGCCGGCAGGTGCGGCCCCGCCGCCCCCGGCCCGGCCCCGCAGCGCCACCTGGTGCCACGGCCGGCGACCACCCCCGCCGCACGGCCCGAGCCCCGCAGTGACCCCYCGCCTGGCTCCCAGTGCCCCCCACTAAGAACCCCCGCCTGGCTCCCAGTGCCCCCCAGTGCCCCCTAGCCTGGCTCCCGGTGACCCCTCTCCTGGCTCCCAGTCCCCCCCCCCGTAAGACCCCTAGTCTGGCTCCCAGTACCCCCCCTCCCCGCGCCTACTTCCCACTGTGCTTCGTCCCACTTAGCTCAGCCCACGCTAGTGCCCACCAGTCTGCCCTCCTCGGGATTTCCCCAGTGCCCCCCCCAGCCTGATCCCGCCAGTATGGCCCTATTAGCCCCTTGCCCATAGTATCGCCCCAGTCTGCCCCCCGTTAACCCCCAGAATCCCCTCCAGAGTGCGGGGCCAGGGCGGAGCTGGCGGCGCCGCCGCTCCCGCTCCCCCCCGGGCTCTGCTGACTGAGGCGGCGGCGGTTTATCGCAGGCTGAGATTGCGGACCCGATGGCCTCACCCGCCCTGCACCACCGGCCACCCTCGATATCTCACTGCCCACCGCCCCCCGCCCCACTGCGGAGGCACCCCTAGCCGCCCCCAGCCGCCCCACAGTGCCACCCTGCCTCCTCATGCGGGAGACACCGGCACTACTGTCACTTTCATGCAGAGGATGGTGCGCGGGCTCCTGCAGCCCGATCCAGGGGCCCAGAATGAGCGGCAGGGTGCTGGGCGGCGGGACCTTGAAGCGGGCCAGCCGAGTTAATCGTTGACAGGCTGTTTGTGTTTTCCCGGCTGCACTTTTACACGTTAAATCTGAGTATTGGYGGCTCCCCAGGGACCAGCCGGCCGCCTGCAGCAGCAGATCAAGGTGCTCCGGGAGCTGGAGGTGCACGGAGTCGTCCCCCGGGATGGAGAGCAGGGCTCCGCCACAGTGCATGTGCCTGGCTTACAGGGAATGCAGCGGGGAGGATGCTCGCAGCAGGGGAATGTGGCCACGGGGACCAGAGAGCGCCCACGGGGACCATCCTGGGGGGCTGGCCCCGCCTCGGTGCTGCAGTGGCCCCTGGGCTGTCCCCGGGGGATGCTCAGCTGTGGGTGGTGGATGGGGGTGGGTGTGAGCACAGGCTGGACACACCTGCGGTGTTTACTTGGCGAGTCGTGGAAGGAGCAAGGCTGTTTGGGAGGGGGTGGGTGACGTGCCTGCAGGGCAGTATAAAGTCCAGGGTGCTGCGTTGGAGGCTGACTGCTTCACTTCCAAAGAGCTTTGCTTGTCCTGGTGTTGAGGTGAGAACCTGGAGGGCACAGCACAGTTGCGGGGTGGCCGCGTGTCCCCCAGCTGGGGAGCACCAGGGGGTCAGGGAGGGGACCACAGAAGGGCTCGGCCATGGGCCAGGGAGGGCAGAGCCGGCAGTGCTGGTCCCCATGGCGGGAGTGGGACAGGAGCAGAGCGTGGGCACAAGGTGCGCTTCCCACGGCTTTGCGGTCTTTGGCCGCCACTGTTTGCACTGCTCACACCCTGGGCTGAGGGGAGGAGGCGGCATTTCGGATGGCATTATTGCCCTGCCAACCTGCAGGCACCCAGCTGGTAGAGTTTACTGGATGTGCTGTTCTCCACCTGAGGCTGGGGACAAAACCCAAGGGCTATGGCGTCCTCCCTGCAGGGATGGGGCACAGTGTGACTGTGTGGCTGGGACACCAGCCCTGAGGGGCACGGGGGTGTGCGAGCACAGGGATTGTTGTCCCCACCAGCGTGTCCGAGCAGTAGGGCAGCGTCAGTGAGCCCGTGTCGGGGGAGGAGCGCAGCCCCAGCTAGCACACAGCCAGCGTCACTCCAGTAGACTCCCATGTTCCCAATGGGACGGGGCACACGCGGGGCAGCTCCAATGGCCTCACAGACGTTGCTGCTGGCACCAACCCCCTGGGAACAGAGCCTTGAGGGCATGGCAAGACTCACAGCAGCGGTACTCAGTGCACCCAGCCCCGTGGGCGCCCACAGCGTGCTCAGCGCCAGACCCCTCCTCCAGCCGCAGTGCCCTGTGCCGTCCATGCGGCATGGGCGCGCAGCTGGGATGGGCCATGCTTCCCGGGGAAGGGACCTCCAGACGCCCTGAGTGCGTCCGGCACAGCGGTGTCTGCGGCGTGGGTCCCGCCGGGCGGGGGGGCTGTGGCCGTGGTCGGCGCGGGGCGTGGTGGGGAGGTGGGAGTGGGTGCAGGGCCGAGCAGCGGGAATGCAGCACACAGGCACTTTGTTTGGCCAGGGTGGGCGGAAGTCAGGGCGTTAGATCTGAATGCTAAAGTGTGTTGTTCATGGGCCGATAAAGGCCCCATTGTATGTAAATAGTTTATAAAGCAGCATATGACTTCCAGTGCAGGGCAGTGGCAGAGAGAGACGAGGGCAGGCGGAGCAGAGCTCTCCTGCAGGAGGCATGAGACCTTAGAGAGGCCACTGGGGGCAGCTTGCAAGGACCCTTCCTCACCGGCAGGTACGCGTCGCCAGGACCCTCCACGCTGGGGGTGGCTGGAGGGCAGGTTCCAGCCCACCAGACTCATGCGGGGGTAGGAAGCAGCTCCCGGAGCTGCTCAGTGCCAGCGGGTGGCTCTGGTGGGGCGGGGGTCTGTGCTCGGGGGCGGGGTCGCCCCGTGTTCCCCGGGCAAGGATGGCTTGAGGAGGGTGGCAATGCATAGCTACACACGGGGTGGCCCCAGCCTCCGGGATCCCTGGCCCTGCTCCTGCAGGTAATGGGGGGACAAGGGCAGGGATGTGCTGGTGCAGTGGAGCCCATGGAGCTCTTTGGGTCCATTCCTAGCCAAAGAGCTCAGCATTGGGTACGGACTGGGGGTCCCTGCGGAGCTGTGGGAGCTTCGCCCCCATTCTCTGTGGCAGCTGTGGGTTAGGATTCCTGTGCCAGTGCGGGGTGGCAGGGCAGGAGCACCTGGCACTGCAGGGCCAGCCGGTCTCCTGCCTGCTCTGGCCAAAATGCTGCCTTGAGCCGTGTCAGCAGCGGGAGTAACACTGCCATCCTGCTGTCTGTCCACCGGCCAGGGCTGTGACCACCAGTTGCTTCCAGGTCCCTCCTGGGGTTGCTGCCACTGGAGCCAGGAAATGCTGGCTCTCAGCCAGGGGTTCTTCCTTCTAACACTGTCTCTTCTCCTTCTCCTGCAGACGTGAGAAACGATGAATTGGGCCGGCCTCTACACAGTGCTGAGTGGGGTGAACCGCCACTCCACCGCCATTGGGCGCATCTGGCTCTCTGTCATCTTCATCTTCCGGATCATGGTGTTAGTGGTGGCAGCCGAGAGTGTCTGGGGAGATGAGAAATCYGCCTTCACCTGCAACACCCAGCAGCCTGGCTGCAACAGCGTCTGCTATGACCACTTCTTCCCCATCTCCCACATCCGTCTGTGGGCCCTGCAGCTCATCCTTGTCACCACGCCCGCCCTTCTCGTGGCCATGCATGTGGCCTACCAGCAGCACCAGGAGAAGAAGCTGCTGGTGCTAACGGGGCATGCAGACGCCAAGCACATGGAAGAGGTGAAGAAGCACAAGATGCGCATAGCGGGGTCGCTGTGGTGGACATACGTCTGCAGCGTGGTCTTCAGGCTGCTCTTCGAGGCTGTGTTCATGTACATCTTCTACATGCTCTACCCGGGCTACCAGATGATGCGGCTGGTCAAGTGTGAGGCTTACCCCTGCCCCAACACTGTCGACTGCTTCATCTCCCGGCCCACCGAGAAGACCATCTTCACTGTCTTCATGCTGGTCACCTCCAGCGTCTGCATCGTCCTCAACATGGCAGAGCTGGTCTACCTGGTGGTGCGGGCCTGTGCCCGCCGAAGCCAGCACAACTCCAACCCCTCGTCGGGCAAGGGCTCCTTCTATGGGCACAAGCATTCCTCCGAGTACAAGCAGAACGAGATCAACCAGCTGCTGACAGAGCAGGACGGTTCCCTCAAGGACATGCTGCGCCGTAACTCTGGGCTGCAGGAGAAGGGTGACCGCTGCTCTGCCTGCTAGGGCCACCACTGCAGGGGCCCCTGCCCCACAGTCGTCCCATGGGCCTGTTACTGTCCCTGTCCCAAGGATAGCATTCCTCAGGTGCCAGTCTGGCTCTCCTAAATGGCCAGAAGGGCATCTCGGGCCATTAAATCTCCAATCTCAGGTGCTGCCTCCCTCCTTTCTGCTCCAGCTGGGACATGCCGGGAGCTGGGGTGACAGTGTGGGGTGTCCACCCCTGCACCCAAGCCCTGGTGGGTGCCACTGGGGGCTTTGGGGGCTGCAGTGCCTGGGCTGAGCTGGGGCTGTGGCTGTGGTGCTCTGGCAGCCAGCATGCAGGACCAATGACCCCTGGGTGGCATTGATCAGTGTCCAAGGGCTTGCGCTCCCCCAGCACCAGCCCCTGCAGCCCCGAATATATTTAGAAAAGTGCCCAGACCAAAAATAGAGGGAAAAAGTTTCCCCAGTGGCTGCTTCATGTGCCAGTCACAATGAAAACCAATGGGGCACGCAGCTGCCTCATGCCCCAATAACCCCACGCCCGCTGTTGGGTGACCGGACAGACAGAGCCAGGCAGACCTGTCCGCACCCCACGGAGGAGCTGGGGACCAGCTGGGAAGGAACAGCATCCTGCACTACCCTGCTGCCAGGAGCTGACGGCGCTGGAGCACTGGGCTCTGCCCCACACACCCATCCACGGTGAGAGGTCCCCATGCCGGATCGCCACCGCGGTTGTTCCCCATGGTGCTCCCAGCTTTCTGCTGGAGGCCTTTGCTCCCCCTGCCCTTCTTGTGACAGGTCAGGGGGTCCCCTGGGACGCAGGATAGGGGCACCCCAGGGACAGCCTTGGGTTGGGTGTGTGCAACCTGCCCGGGGAATGGGGTGACATTTTGGTGGGTTGTGGGGCAGCTGTGTCTGGAGGGTGGCTGTCTTGCAGGGCACCAAAGCACGTGCCATGGGGGACTGGAGCCTGCTGGGCCGGCTGCTGGAGAACGCCCAGGAGCACTCCACAGTGGTGGGAAAGGTCTGGCTCACCGTCCTCTTTGTCTTCCGCATCCTGGTGCTGGGGGCAGCTGCGGAGCGGGTCTGGGGTGATGAGCTGTCTGGTTTCTCCTGCGACACGCAGCAGCCCGGCTGCCAAAATGCCTGCTATGACAGCACCTTCCCCATCTCCCACCTCCGCTTCTGGGTCCTGCAGATCATCTTTGTCTCCACCCCCAGCCTTGTGTACCTGGGCCACATCCTGCACCTGGTGCATCTGGAGGAGAAGGCACAGCAGCAAGCGGCAGCACGGGCTGGAGGTGGGGGCAGGCGGCAGCGCCTCAGGCAGCCCCCGCTCCCTGCAGGGGATGCACGGGGACGGGTGTGCATGCGGGGGGCCATCCTGAGGACATATATCTGCAACGTCGTCTTCAAGGCTCTCCTGGAAGTGGGCTTCATTGTGGGCCAGTACGCCCTGTACGGGTTCCAGCTGAAGCCCCTCTACACCTGCAGCCGCTGGCCCTGCCCCAACACTGTCAACTGCTACATCTCCCGGCCCACTGAGAAGACCATCTTCATCCTCTTCATGCTGGGGGTGGCCTGCGTGTCCCTGCTGCTCAACCTGGTGGAGATCTACCACCTGGGTCTCACCAAGTGCCGGCGGGGCCCAAGCTCCAAGTCCCACATCCTAACCATTCCTGGTGGCCCTGTAGGGCCCGGCTGCACCTATGTCACCCTGCCTAGGGTTGGCAGCCCCCCAGCTGCTGGCAGACCCTCCCATGGCCTGGAACCCCTGAAGAAGGCGGGTGCATGGCTAGGGGTGGCTGGTGGGTCCCACAGGGAGATGCGAGTGGCAGACCTGGCAGTGTGAACATGGCCTGCTGGGATGGTCAGAGATGGGTGATGCATGGGTGGCCACAATGGTGGTTGTATGTCCAGTCTGTCATGCCCATGGCATGGACCTCATGGCCAGCACAAGAGCTGGGCATGGCCCTGGGGACACGGCTCAGCTGCTCCCGGCATTCCTGGGAGAAGCAAGGCTGAGAGTAGCGCTGGGAAGAGGGGGAAAATAAACACTCACTGCACCTCGCTTGACTCCTGTTCTGCCCACRGCACTGTGGCATTGCGCTCCAAAGAGTCCATCCTATGGGCACACTGCATGGCCAGGGCAGGGCCACTGCTGGGTGGGGTTGGGTAGGACTACAGCCCTGTGGGCAGGGGACAGGGCAGGGAGAGGCAGGGCATGCCATGCTGGCACCAGTGGGCACTGGGTCAGGGGCCATCCCAGCATGCCAGAGCTGGCAGGACAGCAGGGGCCAGGCAAGGTAGAAAGTGCAGGGGCAGCACAGGCAGGGATGCACAGGAGCAAGGTGCACAGCAGCACTGGGACACAGGTCCTGCTCTCCTGCAATGCTCACCCTGCCCAGGGGGAAAAACCAGGGCCTGCCAAAGTTTTCCACATCTTTATTTGAAATGAATGGTTTCCAGAGACACAGGGTTAGTCCTACCGCCCTGGCATCACTACAACAAGACTGGTGAGTGGCTCACTCTCCACATGGACACAGAGAACAGATGGCCCCGGGCCAGGGCCCAGAACAATATATACAGGCTCAACAGGAGACCCATGTACAGCTCAAGAAAACCGACCAGAACACGAGGAGGGGTGGGAGGCAGCAGGGAGTGGCACAGCTGGAGCCAGACTTGTCCCAGGCAGCACACTGGCAGCCTGTGGCTTTGGGAGAGGGAGGGAGAGGGAGGCCAGGCAGAGCTCCCTGCTTCTGYCAGTAAATGCCTGAGCCCCCAGCTGGAGCAGAGGTTCCCACTGATGGTATCTTGCACAGGGGAGGGTCCTTAGACCAGGACAAAGGACAGTGGGGAGAGCCATGTCCATCAATTTTCAGCAGACTCAGAAAACATTGACCAAGGGAGGTGTCCCTGTGGCGAGGCCAGATCTCTGCTCTCGCTGCCAGCTCCCTCCACTCCCTGCAGCCAACCCAAACCTCTCCCATCCCTGGGGAAGAAAGCTCTCCCCATGACCCAATAGCTCTCAGGCTGCCTGTGGCCTATGCCCACTGGCTTGATAACAATGCTGCTCCAGCAGCAGAGCTACTGTTCCTGCTTTGACACCTGTAGCCTCGTGAGGGAATGCTAAAGAGGGATGGAAAAGCTTCGGGGCCACTGGTCTGATGGTGCACTGCGTCTTGTGCAATTCCTGCCCTGGGGCAGGGGGAGAGAGGGTAGTGGCAGGGCTGGGGGTAGGGGAGGGACAGGGCTGGGCAAGGGGAGCTGCTCCAGGGACTCTGCCACACCTGTGCCATGGGAACTGACCCTGGGGAAGATGGTTCACCCAGCAGCCAGAACTGGAGACAGAGCTGAGTGCAGGGGCCACGTACATAGGGGACACCTGTAACGAGCAAGATGGGATGTCCAAGTCTGGTAACGATGCAGGGAGAGCACTACTGCAGCACCATCCCCTCCTATGCTGCGTGGCCCCTGCCCTGCAATGGGAGGCAGCAAGATGAGGTGTCCAGGGCTGGAGCACAGCCAGTCCAGCAGCACATTGCCCTTAGTCCATATCATCCTCCAGGCTGCTGAGTCGACTGTGCTCCTCGTAGATCTCCCTGACGGCCAGGATGCGGTTCAGCATGCTCTCCAGCATGCTCCGGTCCATGGGGATCACCGAGTACCACAGCGGGGACTCGGCGATGCACGACCGCTCGGGCTGCAGGTAGAACACATCGTTGCGGTTCCGCAGGCTCTCGGGACTGTGAAGAGAGAGGAGGGTGAGACCCGGGATATCACCTTCAGGAGTTCAGACGGCCTGGCCTGACGTCGTGTTTAGCAAGGGGGACTCCAGGCTTGTCACAGCCTCTCATCAATCAGTAGGATAAGGACACAAACTGAGCCTGCAGCTCGTTCAGGACTAAAACCCCTAACCACCCGGACTCACACTGCACACTCCTGCCAGTCTGGAGAAAGGCAAGAAGTGGAAGAGGCCAGAGAGAAGCATTCTCTCAACCATGGTCTAGTCAAGCAGCACAGACTCTGGGCTGCACACTCATGTACAAGTATCTGGAGAGTGGAAGTCACTCCACAGGGTCCCATCGAAACTGAGAGGTGCCCCCGAAATGGCACATGCCCCTTCTCCAGACAAAGCCTCACCATTTGGAGAGATAAAACTCATAAAACTTGACTGGGCATCGGAGGGGGTTCATCCTGTTCTCCCGCTGCTCCAGCATTGGTACCTCCTCCTCACGCTTCCTTTTTCCAGAGCTGCCATCTGCAGAGGGGGAGAGAGCTGGATCATGGCTGGATCCTGATGGGGGACGTAGAGAGAGGGACAAAGATCTTCCCCCAGACCCTACCTCGGCTTTTCTTCTGCTTGGCAGGAGCGTAGTAGCGGATGCTCACCACCTTTGTCACACCACGGGCCGTGGTGCACTTGCGGGATTGGCGCACCACGTTGGTGAAGGAGAGCTGCATGTGCTCCTCTGCTGTCTGCAGCCCAAAGAACTTAGTGTTGAAGAACATGAGGGTGTTGAGAAGCACGAAGGGTGAGTAAACACCCAGCTGTTTGCACTCCCAGAGGTGCTCCTCCTCAACACGGGAGAAAACTGTGTCTGCAACACACAGAGGACGAACCAGGTCACGTCAGCAGCGGCCTTGTGGCAATCCCTTCACCCTGCCCAGGAAAGCTCACTGCAAAAGACTGATGCTTTACAGCATCTTTTACCACAAAGTTACTTCTCCTGAGCCATCAGCAGAGCTAGAGCTCTGTCCAGCCATAAGCCTCCCCACATCACAGCCACACCACAGGTAAGAACCCAAATCAATCCTAACTGTTCATCATTCCAGCCGGCCACAAAGTGAACTCCACATCAGTGCTCCACCACACTCAGTGAGAGACTGAGGAAAAGCAGCAGGCAGGAGAGACCCTGCCAGCTCCTGCGTATACACACAGGTCTGAAGCCAAATGGCTCTGCCCGGGATAGTCAATCTGCAGAGGTGAGGCTGGATCTGTGAACTAACTACTGACAAGACCCAGCAGGGAAGGCAGCCCAGATCACAGCATCATGAAAAGCCTCCACAGAGCTCTAAGTTAGTCCATTCACAAGGCAGCAGTACAGCTACCTTGGCCAAGGCCTAGCACAGTGTGCAGGGCTCGCCCATGTGCCGGGAACACAAAGACGAGCACCAGTGTGCCTCCTGGTTTGGCATCCTCTTTGCCAAAGGGTGGAAACGTCACTGTGAAGTGTTGTAAAGATTCAAACTGTCCCAGAGTACAAAGCACACGTGCTCTGCTCCCAGCTGCCCTCACTGTGGGCAACAGAAGCTGCTGAAGCGTAAACCACGCTGGCTGTGCTGTTGCTTTGGGTCAGTATGACCCCAAGACACAGCAGGACTGTGCTGCCTTTGCCAAGGTTGAGGCTGGCGGAGCACAATCAAGCCAGATGACCCAAGGCTACAAGCACAAACTGGATGTACATTGTGACTGAAGGTACTCTGAGAACACATACTATTTGGTAAGATTGTGGGTTGCCAGCCGCTCAGGGACTTGTTCAGCTCCTGCACGAAGGTCAGGTAGTAAAGGTCTGTAAATATATTCACCATACGATTGTTCTCGAGCAGGTACTAGAAAGGACAGAACACACAGTCAAGAGAAACACAGCAGCACCTGGAATGCAAACCCTCCCCAGAGAGCCCAGGGCACACATGCAGAGCATCCCTCCTTGTTACTACCAAAGCTGCTGGGCAGACACTTCTGAGAGCTGCAAGGAAAACCCTGGCGTATGACGAAGCAGACTTGGTGCTGAAGAAGGGACTGAGTTTGGGGACATCCCCCAGCCCTCCTCAAGGATGTGCAAGAAGGGTGCATGGATGGGGAATAGTTGCCACCCTACCCTCTGGGCTTGGGAACAAAGACCAAACCAGGTGGGCTGCTGTCATGGGGTGAGGCATTGACCCCATGGAGCATCCAGTGAGCCTCTCTGGGTCCCCTGAAGGCAGAATGAAGGGTACAAGCTCCCCTCACCAGATCTGACCCCCAAGTCTGGCTGTGGAGGACTTGAGGGCAGCAAGGCCTCCCTCACCTGCTGGATGCCAAGACAGAGGTAATAGATGCTGTCGGGTTCATAGCGCTCCCCATTGGGCCGTGTTATCTCCTTGACAAACTGGGCCAGGCCATAGTTGAGCTCAGCTGCTGAGCAGGCTAGGATGTCTTCTTTGATCCTCATGGGCTTGGCTGCAGAGACAAGCACAGCAGCCTCAGACAACAGCCAGCAAGGACAACACCCTTGTTGGTTTCTGCCACTCCACTGCATCCAGACAAGGTACTTACGGCCAAAGCGTAGCTCCTCTCCCTTGCTCGTCTCTCCGCCTGCATATTTGGCTTGTACCCAGGACTTCCAGGCATTCACCCCATATGAGTAGTTGAGGACTGTGCAGGTGGGCTGGCTGCTCATGGAGTCCCGAGAACAGCTTTCAGAGAGCACCAGGCGCTTCTGCCCCTGCAGAGAGGTGTTCTGTGAGACTGGGCACCTGCCTGGGACAGATGCAGGACTTCTGGCCACCCCTCAGACCTGTTGACTGTCAGCTCCCTACAGTGTGCCTGTGCCATGGCAGCAGGCACCCTTTTGCTGACAGCCAAGCCAACAAGGCCTATTAGTGTCACAGCCAAGAAAGAAACCAACTGTCATGTGGCTTGTAGCTTTCAAAGCTCCTCAGAAGTGACAGGCAAGTGTTTTCATTCAAGGAGTGGCCCAGAGGCAAAACATGCCCTGAAGGGAGAGGGCACAACCTCCCCAGCACACCAAAGCCTCTGGCACACTTCACCTCATATTTCCCATGTGGCAGCTCCCACTAAACCCAAAGAGCTTTAAGCAGGCAGTATGCACAGAGGGCTCACCTTTCGGACAGCTCGAGGCAGATCTTGCTCTGTGGATACATCATCTGGTCCCACCAGCCCACAGTCAAAGAGGAAATCCACACTGGGGTTGATGTCTAAAGGGTCTGAAAGGAAACACAAGCAGAAGGGCTCAGCTGAGATTTTTCATCCTATCCTCTGTACTGGTCTGGTTTTTACAGCAAAATGAAGAAGGAACACTTCGCATCCTCCACCACTGCCTGGCACAAACTTTTAGCCACAGCCCAAGAAAGGAAATATGGCTCTGGCAGATGTTGCTAAGCTTTCTCAGAATAACCAGAGCCCCACATTTTCCACTCTGACAGTTTTTTGTTTGTTTTTTAAACCCGAGGAACACTTCTCATTCTCTTGTGCCAGGCCAGTACCGTGGACAGCCTGGCACAGGCACCTCAATTCTGATGTTTCCTGCTAGCATCCTGCCTCAGCACTGCTGTGCTCCTGCAAGTCCCTGCCTCTTCTTGCACCTTCTGTGAATGGACACTCAGCAGTTCTGCCATTTCTCAGGATGCCTTGCCTTGTGCAGGTCTCTCACCTTGCTGGACCCTCTGGAATCATTGTTCATAAGCATACCAGTGCTGCTGCCCTACTCTTTGCGCTGTTAAAATCAGCTTCTCATTCCCCCTTTTCTGAGACCTATGTTCACAACAGGTAAGTTTAGTCCAGACAAACACACACTTCCTTTGGAAGTCGTGATCTCCTCAGCCCTGCTGCAAACAATCACTGCAGGGCTCTCAGTCCCAGGCCTCATGCCTGGTCAGTCAGAGGTCATGGGGAGTAAGTTCACACAGCTCTTAGTGCTGCTGAGGGCAGCAGGAAGACCCTCAGCACGAGCAGCCGTGCATGCCCGATTCACCCAGCTCTTACTCTTAGGGAAGTCAGCCTCCAGGTCCTGGCCCGGCTCATCGAGGACATTTGCCATCTTGACAGCCATAGCCAACACATCATCCCGTGCTGGTCCAAACAGATCACAGTCCTCCAGGAGACCCTCCGCACTCTGGTTACTCACCAGGTCTGCAATGCAAAGCCAGATCATAAACCCAACTTTCTTGAAAGTCTTTTGTCTGTTTTCCTTGTGACAGCTGGAAAATGAAGTCAGGCTCCCTGCATGCAGTACAGCCCTGTGCTCAGGAAAGCCCCATGACACCTGGGCTGTCCAGCTTTCCCTGGACAGCAAGACACTGGTAGGTTGTTGTCTCTCCAGCCACAACCCTTGTCACTGGGATTAGCAGGAATGCAGCCCCAAAGTAAGAAGACCTGCGAGGTCAGGACTGCTAGTTTTCTAGCTCAGAAGCTGCTTTTGGAAGAGTCTGAACAGCCACCTGAATAAACTAAGAGAGCTGCACATGTGCCACAAGACTGGCACCCCCAAAAAGGGACAGTGGCAAACACTGCTCCCTGCTGCAGCTCTTCCCTTCCCTCCTCAGCACAAGTTGAGGACTTGCTCCTCCCTGCTTCCTTTTCAAAGGCTTTGGGAGAGCCACAGTCCAGACAGGTGTTTTAGCTCCAAGAGCTGGCAAGCCCCCCTTGACCCCAGCTGTTGGGCCAGAGCAAGCCATGGCAGAACCTACCACACAGGTCCGAGGAGGCCTTGTCCAGTTCCTCAGCCTCTGCAATCATCTCAGCCATGGCAAGGATGTCAGCCTCTAGGGGATTGGAGGGGATCTTCACCTTCAGTTCCTCAATGGTCTCCACAATCTTCTCTGTGCTCTCCAGTGTGGTGGGCAGGAACATTGGCACAGGCACCTGTGGACAGCAGCACACCAGGCAGAAAACTGACACTCAGTAGATTGACATAAAAGCAGAGGCAGGAGAAGAGCATGAAGAGAGAAACAGGGAAGCTGCAGCAAGGCAGGACCAAGATAGTAAGAGAACAGGAGCAGGTGAAGCACGTTGCTTACCGGGACAGGCATGGAGAAAGGCACAGGTACTTTCTGGCAGTACATATGCATAGGCACAGGCACGAAGATTGGGACAGGGATTGGCAACACAACCAGCTGGGGCTTCCAGTCAGCCTCTGACAAGAGCAAAAATACATCAGTGACCTTGATCCCAGAAGTTCCTCCACCCAGCATTGCTGCATGCTGCCATGCCCCCACCATCCAGCACCACAGCCCTTCCAGCACCAGCTTCTATGACCTGGGGGCAGAGCTGGAACAGCAGCAAGTCAAGCCTGGCAACAAGAGAGGCTTGCCTTAGCCAGAAGTCCAAATCCTGTTCTTGCATAGCCCTGCTAAGAGGTCTAGTTGCCTTGCATATGCTGCAGACCACACACATGTGCCCAACAGGAGCTGGAGAGCCGAACCTGCTCAGCAGACAGCCCTCAGACAAGCTAATGATCTCCAGAGGAGCAGCTGTCCCACAAGAGGTGGCATCACACTACAGAGTTCTCTACATCTCTCCTTTTGCTGCTGATGGAAATGGGCTGCCATGTGTGCCCTGCACCGAGACTCCTCAGCACGGTGCCAAACACACAGCCACTCTGTGCAGCATTTCAAGCTGGATGCACAATTAAGTCAGTCTGGAAAAGGGACATGCCACTTGCCCTTCCAAAATGCCTCTGCAATCCTGCAGTTACATCTTGTTTTCCTACCTGTCTGACATCCTTTGGACTTCATTTCTAACTTGCAGGAGACACCCCGGTTCTGCATCAGTGGTTTACACATAGCAGCTTTGTTTTTCCGAGGGGTGGCTGGAACCAGAGGTGGGGCAGGAGGTGGCACAGCTGGAGACGTTTGGGCTGAGGAGGCCTTTGCTGACAGCTGAGGAAATGCAGAAAGCAGGAGGTTGGTGTCCACCTAAGGCAGCACAATCTCTTCTCTACTACAGGTACAGCTGGAGGGACTCTCAAAGCACCTCCTGGAGCCTGGCAGTCCCCAACACACATGCAGACGCTCCCATGGTCAGGCCAAAGGACTGTCAAACTGTTCCTGGCAGGCAGCAAGCCTGCGTGGTGTCTCTGCTGTGCCAGGAGTCTGGCACTGGTGGCTCCTGTCCCATGGGGTAGAGAGGAATGGAGGGACAGCAACTATACCCAGGCACCCAGGAAAGCACTGTGCAAAAACGAGCCAGTGCCACAGCATCAGGCTATTCTGGAGTTCATAATCAGTTCCTGGGGAATGGTTCTTCCCCCTTGCAGGAGATATGTTGATGCTGCCTTCCCTAAGAGCTCTTAGCAGCTCTCRCTACCTAGACATCTCAAAATGCATTGGTTGTAGATTAGTGAAATCTCTCTGAGCAATGGCAGAACTGTCCTCTCTTTGGGGACGGCTCCTTTGTGCTGTCTTGCAAACTCCTACCTCCAATGGGTCTTACCATGTTAGTTTCTGCCTTCTGAGGGCAAGGGACAGTTGGTTTTGGCTCTGAAGTCTGACCTGTAAGAGAAAGCAACAACTCTTAAGTTCAAGAGCTCCTGGGCCAACATGTCCCATGCTGGGACTGGAAGTGCAAGCAGCCAGAGAGCAGGGACAGGCTCCCCAGAAACTGCTCCTGGCCACTCCAGGAACAGTTAATGTTTCAACAATCTCTAGCCCTAGCAGCTCAGAAGACACTACAACTCCAAAATCAAGTTCTTCCCATGTCATTTTGTGCTCCCTTGCAGTCCACCCCTTCCCCATCACAGCAGGTCAGGAGAAATCCCAGCCCTTTGTAGAGAGAGGAATCCAGGGCTCTAATCCCAGCTCTGCCTATTGGCTTGCTGTACCGAGCCATGGCCCCTCCCTGTGCCTCCATATCCCTGCAACAAATATCTTGGCAAAGTGCTTCGAGATCCCTAGGAAGAAGGTGACAGAGCTAGTAGTAGCATTATGAGATATCCCAGAAAGCAGAGAGACAGCTTTGCCCCAGCCTTAGGGATGCAGTCCATTCCCCTAAGGAAAGAGAGGATCATCTGCAGGTAGGAGGCGCATGTGGCAGACACTGGTCTCAGGTGGTGACAGTGTCACCCTGCCTTGGATGATAATTCCAGCTCATTTGCTCTACAGAGAACCTGCACCCATCTCAAAGGCTTGTGAGAAAACAGAGCACCTTCATCACAGCCTCCAGTGAGCCCACGTGGCTGGCAAAAAGAACTGCCTTCTACCCGTGCACCATGCATGGGGACCCCTGCAAGGACAGCAGCAGGTCCCAGCACCCAAAGGCAGTGGCGGGTCCATTCACAACTCCTACACACACACAGGCCCTTCGGGAAAGGCAGAGATTCCTAAAGGTCCAACACAGGGACATTCACACCGTGCAGATTTCCTCTGACCTGAGGAAATGCAGGACAGTTCTTGCACAACTGGAGGCCTGTCAGGCTGCACTTGCTGATCACCACAGAGGGGAACATGTAGATTCCAGTTCGAGGAAGCTCCCTAGTCTGCAGTTAAGCATTCAGCCATAGATCTGCAACAGTCTCAGAGGCCAAGACCTCACCCTGACAACCCAAAGTGGTTGAGCAGCAAGTCCAGGTAGGAAACACTAATGGCTTGAATGAGAAAAGACATATGAGCATATGAGCAGAATCTCGGCTGCAGCAGAATCAAAAGCAAACATGATTGCCCCATAGGCCAATGAATTAGGACTAAGGAAAACAAGATTCTCCTGCCATGTGCTATGGGTCCAGGCTGCCAGGAAAGCTGCAGCTTGTTGTTTACTCTCATCCCAACATCAACAAGGAGCTGTCAAGGCATTGCCTGCCCCAGCTCTTACTTCTGACTCTCTATCCTCTCCAGATGGACAGCCCAGTGCACAGCCAGTTCCCCTCGGAAGTCTTTGGGCACGGTTTTGTAGCAGAAGCTCCTCAATCCCACATTACGTGGACTGTTCCCAGCAAAGGAATGGCTGCTTATATGATCAGCTACAAGCACTGTCAGGATCACCAGGTTGGTAGCAGCCACTGGATCACAGGAATTAATGGTTTCAGGCAAGAGAATAAGCAAGTAGTCAACAGCTCTGTCCAAGATGGGCCTCAAATCCAGGTAGTCCCTTCTGAACTGGCAACACAGCTCAGGTCCACAGGAGATCAAGCAGAAGCTGTTCCTCACCATGAGCTGACAAGCTGCTCCTCCCGAAATCCCCTGCCCAGCAGAGTGGGCTGGAAAGCTCTCTGTGTAAGCAGGCTCTGGCTCCAGCACCCTTCCTTTGTGAACTCAGCAGTGTGCCACAGTCCTGGGACAAGGGTGTCCACAGCTATCCCACATCTGGCAGGGGATGGGTGTGCCAGAACACACAGAGGGCCCAGTGCCACCAGCAGCATCCACCAAGCACAGCAGCTGCTGGGGCAGCTTGGATCTCGTGCTCAGCTGAGCACTGACTACTGATGAAGGGCTTTTCTTTCCTTGGCTACCTTTAGTCCTCACAGGGTGCACAGAAACGCAGCTGTGGCACAGTGAAGGGTGATGCCTCACATCCCAAGCAGCAAAATTCTTGGGGGCCTCCAGAGATGTGGTGGAGGAGGTCTGAGTCTCTCATGGTTGTTGGTGGTAGAAAAGGTACTTCTCAGTCTTGTGATCCATGGCTCCAAGGACATAATGGCTAAATGGTGTGAAATATGCTTCCCTCTGCAGGCAGAGCTTGCCCACTGTGCCTGTGTCCCAAAAGCAGTGTTACTGATTCCTCACAAGTAACATGCCTCGAAAGCAGAGGACAAATGGAACAGCATGGCTAGGGCTTTGAAATCACTTGGTGAGCTACAGGAACCAGCATGTTAAACACTTCTTCCTCCCCTGCGCAGCAAAACACTGCAAAACATCAAGAAGACTTCCCATGGGCACTCCCGTGCGAGCAGAAACCGAAAGTTCCTTATCCAGGTCACTCCAGCGTGCTGCCACTTCAGCTGCTACCTCACACAGCCTTTTATGGAACGTGGCTCTTGGAAGGCAGTTTGGCCTCCCCTAGCTGGGGGAACCTACTACTTCTCCAGAGCAGCTCTGCTTTGTTGTCCAAGCACCAACAACATCTGGAGCTTCCTCCAAGATCAGCCTGCTACGGTCAGGGGAGGAACCAGAAGAGTCTGGAGATGGAAGACGAGGTCTCATGTGAAGGTCCTTGTCTTGGTTTCCCCTTCTTGGCACACCCTAGCCAGGGTTTTACACTTATGAAATCCCAGGGAGGGCAGCAAAGCCCTGAACCTGCAATGGGGGTATGTGTTGAAGCTTGATGCACCGAAGTGGGTCCCACCATAAGCTGCAGGCATTTTAACTAAATCCCACAGGTTACCTAGGAGATTGTGGCCTACAAAAGACCAAGCAGAACGAGACTGCAAGTGTCCCAGGGCCGAGCGGTGTCTTGTCACTGTCACTACGAGTACCTTCCATCCTGAGGGATCCCAAAGCACTTTGCAATCTTCCATAAGCAACTGGCTCAAGTTAATGATAGGAAATGGGGCAACAGGCAGCGAAAATCTCCTCTCCAGCTGGAACTCCAGGGATGCAGACTGGGGTTATCTGAGACTCAAGGTTGGCAACTCCCCAAAGCTGCAGTGAACTCTGGGTAAGTAGTAGGACTCCAACCTAACATCGCAAGACAGAGTGCCTCCAGCAGCTCAGTGCTCCCTCAAGACCATTCTAGGTTCAGCTCTGGCTGAGGAGAGCCCACCTACAGCATCACCAGCACCACTTCCTGCAGCACCCTTCTTTGTCCTTGAATGTTTCCCATCCAAGCACTGACCTGGCCCAATCCAGATTATCTTATGAGATCTGAGAAGGTCACAGCTCGGAGGTGGTGTGGGGCTGCAGGTGGATTGTCATGCCAAACCACGCTGTCCCCTAACCCTGTAAATCGAGCTCTCCGCTGGCAACTTGAGGATGTTAAATCCCTGAGTATCCTCGCTAAGAGTGTGAGCTACAGGCAGCACGCTGGCACCGGCTCCTCCCGTCTGGGCCCTGTGTGTCATAGAACCATAGATGTTAGAGATGGAGAAGCCCATTAGGTCCCACTCCGTCCTTTCCCCCCCAGGGGCCAGTGCAGGATTGTTCCCTAGCGTCTCCTCGAGTCCCAGGCAGGCAGCTTCCACCCCCTGCTGTTGAGTCTTCCCTGTGTCTCTCAGACTGAGCTATGCAGGTTCCCTCCCTCCCTCCTACTCACTGTTCAGCAGGCTCTCGGGCCCCTTCTGCGTGTCCAGGTTGGGCTGGTTCTGTTGATTGTAAAATCGCAGCAGACACTGCTGGTTGCAGAAGTGTTTGATTTGCCCCCGCCAGTGGATGGTTTCCAGCAGCTTCCCCTGACGCTTGCAGGCATGGCACCGAGCTGCCTAAAGCCCGCATCAGCAGGAGAGAAACAACGAGTAACTAACCACACCCCCTCCGAGTGCAACACAACTCTCCAGTGAAAGGTGCACATCGCAAGGTGCTGTGAGCTTCCCCACAGCAGTGCCCTGCCAGTGCCAGCCAGGGACTCCAGCGGTGCGAACTTCTCCCAGCAGCACTGGCCACGGATCCAGCACTGTGAGCTTCCTCAGTGCAGTGCTCTGTCTGGCAGGATCAGCTGGGGACTCCAGCTACATGAGCTTCCCCGTAGCAGTGTCCCGTCATTGCCAGGCAGGACTCCAGCAGTGCCAGGTTCTCCGCAGCAGTGCCAGCCAGACTCCAGCAGTGCGAACTTCCTCAGTGCAATGCCCACTTATCTGGGTGCTGTGCCCACCACAGCACTTAGCACAAGCTGCCAGTGCCAATACTGACCTTGAAGTACCAGAGCAAGTATTTGCTTTTGCAGTCTTCACTACAGAAGTCCCAGGTGCTGCCCTCCAGCTGCTCGGTGACCGCCCGCTGGCAGGTCTGAGAACAGTAGGTGCAGGTGATGCAGCACAGGCCCAGGTTCTTGGTGAAATCCTGTTTGTAAAGAAGCACACACCCTGCGGAGAAACAATAGGAGTGAAACCTTCCCAGGATGAACTGGGGGCCTCCCTGACCCAAACATGACCAGAATCCAGGTCTGCAGAGACAACAGAGCACACGCAACACACTGTAGGGAACAATCCAGCACTGGCCCCTGGGGCTGGGATAAGATGGGACCTCATGGGGACTTGCCATCTCTCACCTCCATGCTTCTAGGAAGAGTCTGACTCCAACCTCCTGTGTGCAGGAACCCAGCAGGCAGGGCAAGGCCAGGTCAGGCCAGCCCAGACGCAAGAGCGTAGAAGTGCATGATGACAGGAGGAGCGGAGCTGCCACCTGCTGTCTCCCCAGCCCCCAGAGAGAGAAAAGCTGTGAGAAGGCCCTCCCCAAGGACACAATGAATGGTAAAGATCTTGCCCTAGGGCCTGGCTGGACAGCAAGCCATCCCCACAACTGTCCTCCCTTCACTGTATGGCAAGGCTCTCGCCCCAGGGCCTGGCTAAGATAATCTCCCCTCTGTTCCTCTCCATGGTCTCTTCTCCTCCCCCAGCATGGGCTGGCATGGGGGCTCTGCCTCTCCCACGCCTTCCCCAAGTACCTTCGCTGCAGAAGTTCTTCTCCACTCCAGAGAAACGGATCTTCTCATGCAGCAGCTTCTCCTGCTTGCAGTGTTCACACTGAGACACCACCCCACGCAGCCGCTTGAAGTCCTCGCAGCAGTCCTTGCAGCAGAACTGATACACCTTGTCCTGCCAAAGAGACCACAGCCAGGTCAGCCAGGCTGGCAGGAGGTTCTCACACTTCTGAGGAAAGCAGCAGAAAGACTACGGGGCTGAGTCAAGTCCCCAGCTCTCCTGGCACAGGATTTGGCAGAAGTGGTCTCCTCCTGCCCTTCTGGCATCCCGCTGAACATCAGGAGTGCAGCACTCAGCACAGTCTCCAGGCACGTCTCTGCAGCGCAGGCATTCAGAGAACTGGCACTGGAGGAGCTCTGCTTTGAGCAAGGAGAGGAAGGACCCCAGAGGTCCTCAGCAGGTTACCTCCACCTCAACATCCCCTGGGGGAAGTCCTCACCTGCCAGTCTAGGATCTCCGGCTTCCCGCTGAAAAGATTGTGGCAGTAATGGCAGTTGAGGTGGATCCCACCTTCCGGGCTGGTGCGCTGCAGGAGACAGAAACAGCTCATGGAGGGAGAGCAGTCAGAGGGCAGCACGCACCTGCCTCACACTGCCACCATTGTCCATCTCCTCACTGGCCACAGCAGCCCACCTGGCCCACATGGTGCCACTGTGGGGACTCACTCAGTCCATCATATCCTCTCTCAAGCTCCTGGAAAGCAGATTCTTGAGAGCAATTTCACTTTGCTTCCATTGTGCTGGGTCCAGCTCTTCTCAGGAAGGCAAGCTTTCAAGCTGCCACCTCACTGCATTTGAAAACTTAAGAGACGGGGGCTTTGCTACCTCTTCTGAGAATTTCTCTAACAGTTCTTGAAGCACAAGTGCTTGGTTTCTATTTTCAAGGCAATGCAGCTTCAGAATTCAAGCAGCCTCTCTCATCCCACTTTCTGCTAGATTCAACAGCCATTTAGCATTTGGTGTCTTGTCCACAAAGATATATTTATTAATAAAGTCAACCCTGTTTTTCTTTCTGATAACCTCAGATAAGGCATTCTGCAAGTGCCTCAGTACATGCATTTTTCAAGGCCAAATTTAATTTTTGGGTTTTTTTCAGAATACTTCCGATTTTTCCTCAACACTGCAAATAAAACGGACATTGGAAAACATCCTTCCTATCTGTGCATCATTCTAGAGAGCTCTTTTGCTCCCTGGCCCTCGAACTTTAACTCCACATTCCTTTGCTTACACCTGCAATAACTTAATTAATCCTTCCCTCTGTGGCTATGAACTGAATAGTTTATCTGCTGTAATCCCAAGGCCTTTTCAAAATCCTTACTTTCACACGACTTGCATCCCCACACTACTTGAGTAAGGCTGACACAGGATCTTGCACTGAACTGTGTTTAAGCACACATTAGGAAGAACCAGCCTTGTCAATCAATCCAATTGCTTTGCTTTCTGTGACTGCCCTGAACTCAGCATGGGCTAACACTTCACCAGTTCTTCTTTCATCTGCAAAATCTCATCATGCTTACTTTGACTTTATTGCCAAATGACCAGTGAAGTGGTTGAAGTCCTTGGGCTTAATACTGATCCCCAAGAAGCCATCTTGAAACATTCTCTTCAGTGTTTTTTCTTTGACAAGTGTGTTCTGAAATCTGCCAGCGAAACAGTTCCTAATCCAGGTATTGCATGGGTTTACTAATATGTCTACAATGCTGATTTTACATGGCAATAATTCAAGTTAGGTGAATTAGTGAAGTCCCAGATGACTGGAAAAAAGGGAAACATTGCAACCATTTCTAAAATTGGTACAAAGGACACTGGGAACCACCAAACTGTCAGGCTCAGGGGGAAGATCATGGAATAGATCCTTCTAGAAGCTATGCTGAGGCACATGAATGACAGGAGGCGATTCAACACAGCCAGCACAGCTGCACCAAGAGCAAGTCCTGCCTGAGCAACCTAGTGGCCTTCTCTGATGGAGTGACCACATCAGTAGACAAGGGAAGAGCTATGGGTGTCATCTCTCTGGACTTCTGTAAAGCCTTTGGAACAGTCCCCCACAACATCCTTCTCTCTAAACTGGAAAAGGATGGATTTAATGGCTGGACTGTTTGGTGGATGAGGAATTGGTTGGATGGTCACATCCAGAAGGCAGTGGCCAAAGGTTCAATGTCCAGACGGAGATCAGTGACAAGTGGTGACCCTGAGGGGTCCATACTGGGACCAGGACTGTTTAATGTCTTCATCAAGGACACAGTGGATCAAGAGCACACTCAGCAAGTTTGCAGATGACAACAAGCTGAGTCACACAGTTGAAATGTCTGAGGGACACAGCGACATCCAGAGGGATCTGGACAAGCTTGGGCCCATGGGAATCTCATGAGGTTCAACACCACCAAGTGATGGTGCTACACCCAAGTCGGGGCAACCCCAGTATTAATCCAGGATGGGAGATGAAGGATTGAGAGCAGCCCTGCTGAGAAGGATTTGGGGGGGGCTGCAGAGCTGGAAATCAGCTGGCAACATGAGCTCACAGCCCAGAGAGCCAACTGTGTCCTGGGCTGCCCAAAGAGCCCTGTGAGCAGCAGGGAAGGGATTCTGCCCCTCTGGCTCCACTCTGGTGAGACCCCATCTGAAGTGCTGCATCCAGCTCTGGGGTCCCAGCACAGGAAGGACATGGATCTGTTGGAACAAGTCCAGAGGAGGGCCACGAAAATGACCAAAGGGTTGGAACAGTTCTCCTATCAAGAAAGGCTAAGAGCTGAGATTATTAASCTTGGAGAAGAGAAGGCTTTGGGGAGACCTAATTGGAACTTTTCAATACTTTAAGGGGGCTTATAAGCAAGATGGGGACACACATTTTAGAACAGCCTGTTGCATAGAACAAGGGTAATAGTTTTAATCTGAAAAAGAGTATATTTAGATTAGCTATAAAGAAGTTTTTTTACAAGGAGGATGGTGAAACACTGGCACAGGTTGCCCAGAAAGGTGGTAGGTGCTCCATTCCTGGAAACATTCAAGGTCAGGTTGGTCAGGGCTCTGAGCAACYTGATCTCGTTGAACATGTCCCTGCTCATTGCAGGGGGGTCCAACCAGATGACATCTAAAGGTCCCTTTCAACACAAACTGTTCTATGATTCTAGTCTTAAGAAATCTACAACTGTAAAAGCTCTATAGCTACACTACCCACACTATTTGTGACCTCAGTGAAGGATTACATCGATTCATAAAGCCCCAAAACCCCCACCAAAAACTCCCAACCAACCAAATGTCCCCCTGCCTCCCCCCCAAAAAAACCCCAAACAAAACCAACGAAATTCCAAAACTAAATGCTGCAACTGTCAGTAACTAACTCTTACCTCTAGATTCTCTATATTTTCTCAGTTGTCCTGGCTAAGTTTCTCATGTCTTGCTGGCTGTTACTTTGTTCTTTGACAACTGTACAAAACTAATATTCTTGAAGTTGCCTATGAATACCACAGACATTTCATATATGCTGAAACTTAATATCAGAAGATTAAAAACCACCAGTCAAGCCCTTGAAGATTATTAAGAGGAATCCAGGCCTGCTAGTTGTAAATTTTTAGATAATACATTCTGGAAGACTTGTGTTTCTTGGTGACACCTGGCTCAGAGGGCAGCTCTGCCCCTTTCCACCCAGCTATCAGGTGTGCACTGTGCTTTGCTGGCTTACTTGTGCTTTTGCTTGTGCTCTCATAAGGCCACTGTATCTCAAACCACCCATGAAGCATAGCTCTGCATTGCCCTCCTGCTGGGCATAACCTGATGGACGGGAGTGAATTACAGCCCACCTTATTCCAACAGAGGAAGGGGCAGATAGGGCCTAAACTGAGATATGACCAATTATAGTCACTGCAACTCCTGTGCACCAGAACAGACTTTCTTAGGAACCCTCCCTGAGGAGATCACGGAAGGTGGAGTCTCTGCTAAGTGTGAAAGGAGGCATGAGCTCCATGGCCCAGCTCAGCATGAAGGATATTTCAGTACCTGGAATTTGGTCCAGCAGCTGGGGCTGCAGAACTGGTAGACAACCCGGTCTGTCTTGTTGTAATAGCAGGGTTCAGATAAACTCTTTCTGCAGAAGCTGCAGGGTCTAGGGGGACCTGATGAAACAGATACGAATTGGTGAGGGCAGCAGCATAGGATGTAGGACTGGATTCTGAGGATGGCATGCAAGCTACTCACTCATCCTCAGTCTGTCAAGCTATCATCAAAAAGCAAGGGACAAGAACACCAGAAAACTTCAGAGCACCAGATTCTACTAGGACAGAAATGTTAAACAGATGGAGAGCAGAGTGGTTCAAGGAAGCGACCCTGGCTCTATAGGAATTTGGACAAAATAGGCTGCAATACTTGCACCAGAGACCACACCCATTCCTGGACACACCAGTACCCCATGTAATGGAAAGGGCAATGCCAGCACAGACCAGTACTACAACTGCTCCCTGCATTCTCAAGAACAGCAATGTACACTAC
Organism: Amblyornis subalaris; assembly: GCA_018881555.1. Taxonomy (NCBI): domain Eukaryota; kingdom Metazoa; phylum Chordata; class Aves; order Passeriformes; family Ptilonorhynchidae; genus Amblyornis; species Amblyornis subalaris. The sequence continues at coordinate 710,207 of JACAXG010000241.1, forward strand.
CCTTTGTATTAAGATGTCTACATGCTGCAAGGGTTCCTCCCTCTGCACTTCCACTTGTCTCACCGGATTCCTCCCCAGGCTTTTACCTTCTTTTCAGTCCCATCCACAAGCAAGAAACAGTACCAAGGAAAGAATTAAGAGAGGAAAGGTGATTTATTCCCTCTACACAGGTGTTCTTACCAACTAAACCTGACTGCTTCACTTTGTGGGAGGTAGTGCAGCAAATGGAGCAGAACAGGCCCATCTTGCCACTGCGATCCACGTTGGGCAGCATGTCAAAGTTCTTGCACAGCGTCTTGCACCACATGCACGGGTAGACYCGAGTGTTCTTCTGCAAACACAGAGCAGAACAGAGCTTCCAGGAGACCATCACAGCTGGCAAGGCTCGACTCTCACACCCCACCCCACCACTCTTTCCACCACAGGACTGCTCTCCTGCAGTGACCACCTGATGGCAGGGCCAGGCTCATAGTCTGCAGGTTCAGGTGCTGGTAGTAAAAAAAGCTGCCTTTGGCACCTCAGCTTCTCATTTCAAGGGTAGCCTGGCAGGAAAACAGAGTTTGGCAATCCCTTCCAAGACAGTTAAGTGAAGGCTGCTCAGGTCACAGAGGAACATATACAGGCCAGCTTTGGGCAGACATCCAGAAGCCAGTCCATGCTAACTGCATATACCAATGTCACTCTACCATCCATCTTATTGACTGCCTGACCCATGCTGGGATCCATGATGGCCCCCATGCAGAATAAATCAATTCTGTTTGCTTGCTTCAAAGTTTTCCTCCAGCAATCTTTTAAATGCTTTGTCAGCAATAAAAGACCAAGGGTATTCGAGTCACCTGCTATTGCACAAACTGTCCTATGCCACACCAAGCAAAGTAGCTGTATGCCCACAGGGACTCCCCCCCACCCCAGGCAGCTGCCTCCACACACCTTCTTGTAACTGTTGAGACATGCAGAGTTGCAAAAGCGTTTTTGCTGGCCTTCATGGAAGAGGTACTCCAGGGGCAAGCCCTTGTTGTAGATATAAAGTCCACAGTTGTCACAGCAGTTTGTTTTCAGCCCCTTGGTGGCCCGGAACTTGGTGAAGCAGGTGTCGCTGCAGATGCGGTGAACCACGCTCCCATTGCTGACTTCGTGCTGGATCTGCAGAGACATCACTGCTGTCACTCCCCAAACCACCATGGGCCTCCTTCCAGTGCAGCTCTACCACTACTACCACCACAGCCCTTCGGATAACAGGCATTAAAACTCCAACAAGTGCCATACTGGAAGCTGGTGTGGACTTAGGGTGGCTTCCCTCGCCAAAAGTCAAGAGGAGCAACTGGGAGAGCAGAGTGGCAGGAAGCAGTGAGCTTCAGGGCAGGGAGAAGCAGAAGCCTCCTTCCTTCTGCTAAAATTAGGGCTGGTTCACAGTAATGAGGAAGGACCTGGGAGTGAGCCCAAGCCAGCTCAGGAGCTGAGGCCTCACACCAAAGGAAAATCTGGCAAACACCCTGGTCTTCACCAGGACTAAGTGCTGCAGGTCCCAAGTACTTCATATCTAGGACATGGGAAGGACAAGGGATTTGTTTACCTCGCCAGGTTTGTGGCAAACGCTGCAGCGGCTGGTGTCCGAGGCATCTGCAGACTGAGGTGCTGGTCTGTGCTGCTGGGCCTCATAGAGGGAAAGGCAGACAGAGGTGCAGAACTCATGGAAAGAGCCACCTGAACCAATCTGGGCAACCACGGAGTCCTTGGTGTTCCAGATCTCCCTGGGGATCAGGAGGGGATGTGTTAGTGCAGGGACAGAGAAGTCCTGCCACAAAGGGGTAAGATGGCTCACTGCAATGCACAGGACTTTCTGGTGCCCCAAAAAGCTGGCAAGAACTGTCTCACAGCAGCTTCTGCCCTGGTCCAGAGGAGAGGTGTTTGAAGACAGAGCATGCAGGAGGTTGTTTTGAGAGGAGGCTGGAATATGGGCCACTGAGCCTGGGGACAGGCAGGGAATAGCAATAATGTGAAGGGAGTGTAGGGAGCATGAGATATGCAGTGTGTGAAGGAAGACACCAGGCAGCAGATGGCAGTGGGCAGGAGTGATGTGGGTGAATGAGGGCCACAGGAAGGGGACTGGCAGGGAGGGCTGTGGGGCAGGTGAGTGTGGTCACAAGCACGGGAGCACTGAGGAAAGAGGAATGAACACACACTTTTTGCAGAAGGTGCATATCTTCTTGCCAGGTGGTTTTTTTGAGAAGGTGGTGAGACAGGAGCTGGAGCAGAAGAGCTGAGGAAGGCCTTTACGCTGGTAGGCAGTCTGGCCCTTCTGCAGGGGGGTCCGACAGTTGGCACAGGTCATCTTGGTGAAGGTGGAGCGGGCGGCTCGCTGGGCCATCTGAGTGCGCAGGGACATCCGTGTGGAGCGCCGTGTACGGAAAGGAACGAAATCCTCGTCGTTGGGATCATCCACCATTGCATCAGAGTCTTCGTCAGACACCGGAACTGCAAAGCAGAAGAGGAAGATCAGAAATCCCTCACTAGGAACTGAGAAGCTCTGCCATGAGACACACGCTGGGATTTTCTGAGTCACCCTTCTGGAGATCCTCTATGTACTTTGTTCCTGTCTGGGTGGAATGATAAAGGGACCCTTAAAAGAAATTCTGCTGTAACTGGAGATAGATAACTGGTCTTTAAACAAATCAGGCTTAAGTGCAATTCCTCTCTAGGAAGTCATGATATGCCAAGGTTGAGCAAAAGCCTAAAGCGTAAACTTTTACAGCAGAAAACCCTCTAAGAACCAGGAGACCTTAAAGGGAACAAGCTGATCACGAGCTTCCAGCACAGGCAGGCAATAAAGGAGCAATACACAAATACTAGGGAATGGCAGGGTGACATTCAACATCTCAAAGAACAGAGACTTCATGTACTTCTGCAGGAAAATCCCCAAGTTGCAACCTTGCTTCAGACAGCCTGCTGCCATAGAGAGAAAGGAAGAAAGTTCCTCGCTGAAGAGACAGAAGATAGATGGATTTCCTGGGAACACCCCCAAGTCTCATCCTGTTATTTAGTGCTTGGTGTCCACACACCACTGTAAAAATACTACAGCACTCCCTGTTTTGACTTAATTGCCTGAGAAAACAAGGCAAGTATCCCAGGATGAAGACTCGTGGGGTGAAAGGACCTGTCCTGTGTAAAAGAGAAGTCTGCACAGAAACTCCAGAGCTCCCACTGTACTCACACCATGAACCACCTGCGCACAATGGATCTGGGCCCTTCTCTCTGGCTGAAAACAGGCATTGGCCAACCCTAATTACTCACTGCTCTCAGAGGAGTTCACAGTTTCAGGCCTGGCAGTTTCTGATCTTCTGGGTCGTTCGCTTCTTTTCTGCTCCTAGAAGACATTCAGAAAATATTTAGGCTATCTGCTAGGACAACCATGGATAAATATCCCAGRTTATGGTGGAGTTCCAGCTTCTGGGTTTTGGTTTCCCAATACCTAGGCTGAAAAAAGATAAAACTCCACACATACCTGACCAGAGTTGGCAAGACAGAGGAGAGGGGGAAGTAGGTTTATGGGAATGACATTTCAGCTGGGGGTAGCAGGGACACACTGAAGCCACATTACAGCACAGCGGCAGTGCACAGGGATCATTCCATCACAGGAGTCATGCAAACTCCTTCCCAGAGGGATGACGAAACAGCCAGTGTCCCTCACAGAGTCTGACAACAGCCAACACTCTATGCCTCTGTGCCATACATACTTGACTGCATTCTCCTCACCTTCTCCGCTGGCAGCTCGCTTCCCTTCCCAGACAGGCTTTCTCCTGGAACAGAAGCACAGAAGAAGCTTGCATCTAACATGTTACTTTTCTCCAACAGAACAGCACAGGTGTTCTCCAACTGCAGTCACCCTTTGGGYCAGTCAGCACATTAAGCCTCAGCCAGTCCTGGCTATCAAGCACAGTTCTGGTGGCGATCAGACACAGCAAAGCTCCTAAACCCACCACCTGTAGTTGCAGATCCAAAAACACACTTGGCAGCAGCCCTGTAAGGGGGAGACCTCCCTGCATGGGGAAGGCAGGCTGGGCAGGCAGTTACCTCCAACTGCTTCTGACCAAGACTGAGCATCTACTGGAGATGGCCAGCCCAGGCAGAGGAACTCTGCTTATTGGAAACACCTGCTGCTGATCCTCAATTCCAGCAGACTCCAGTGATGAAGAGTGTGAGCTAAGGTAATGCACAGCCACAGCTTTATTGGAGAAGCTCCTCGCTGCCACAAGCACTGAAAATCAGTTAAAGCCATGAAAGCCAGAGCAAGAGCTTGTGCACACCAGAGCATTATTCCTTGTACACAAGAGGCTTTGCCCAAATCTAGACCATCAGTAGCCTTGGCAATTTCCATAGCAGGGGACGAGCTGGAGTGCAAAGCAGACTCCAGCTTCAGCAATGTGCAGCTGACCTCCTGAGCAAAAGGAAGCCAAGTTCTGTTGAGCCAACAACTTACCTGTTGATGACGAGGCTTCTTGTGCTTTGAGTACACTATTTTCTTTGAGTGAGTTGTTCCCTTTATCACCCCCTTCCTCTGCCCGGTTTTCCTCCACAGGCTCAGGGGGCAAAACTGCAGTTCTGTTGTCTGGGCTCAGTTCCACCTCTGCCTCCCCTGCCAGCCCTTCCCTCTGCACAGGTGAGCTTTTCCTTGGTGCTTTCAACTTCATCTTCTTTGTTTGTTTAAGACTGAGTTGGGGTGGGGGCATTGTAGGACTCGAGGATTGTGCTGTGGTTTCTTCCGTGGCTGGGGCACTGCTGAGGTCCCCAGAGTCAGGAACAGGTTGTTGGGGTGATTCAGGGGCATTGTCACCAGACGGTGCAGGAATAGCAGCAGCACCATCTTCCTTTATGTCCCCAGAACAATTTTTGGGTGCATCCTCCCCTTCTTTCCCTGTTTCTGGGACAAAGGCTTCTCTAGAGAGGGCAGAGGAGTCTGCTGGTCCATCCACCACATCCTGGGAAGGTTGTGCCTTACACAGCCCATCCAGACCCTCTGGTTTATCTAGTTCCACCAAGTCAGCAGTTTTACCCAAGTCATCTAAGACATCAGGTTTCTCCAGCATATCCAAAACACCAGGTTTATCTAGAACACGGTCATTTGATTTATTTAGTTCAGACAGGCTGTCTGCTTTCACTAATAGGTCCAAGTCCTCATCTGCAGTCATCTGCTTGGATTGATCCCAGCCAGGGGGCTGAAGAACTGAAACTTCCTGGGTAGAAGCTGTTTGRGAGCCCAGGAGATCTTCACCAAACTCCATGTCAGCAGGAAGGTCACCAATAAGCGGTTTGTCAGGCAAGGACAGAGGGTCCAAAGATCCTGAAAATTCACTGGAATCCATTTAGAAGACGGCAACTGGAAAGGAGAGAGAGACTTGCAAGTTAATGAAAAGCAGTCCAACACAGAGCATGAACTGTCCACTCTTCACAACACTGCTGGATTGAAACAAGGCCCAGGAATGCCATCAGGCCATAACCAGGATACCAGACACCAGCAGGTCAATCACTTCTACTTGTGAGGGTACAAAAATCAGCAGCAGGATGCAGCAGTTTGGTACAGTAGACCTTTGGGAACTCTACAGCCCTCACACACCTCACCACAGCATGGCAAAAAGACTCGCTTATGCTAAACGACACACTGGGGTATCAGAAATGATTCAAGCACCAATGTTCTGTGCTGTGTAATACCCCCAGCCCTGCCTTCTTCTCTCTCCAAATAATCTGGTCTGTCCTTACTCCTGATCTGTTCTTATGGAGCTAACACATCTTTTATTTTTAAAATACTTTTCCTCTCAAAAATAGAGGTAGAAATAACTCCTTTCAAGCCCTGTGCCTTAACAAAATACAGGATGACAAGATGCATTAATCTTGTCAGAGGACAGATATAAACAATGTTATAGTGTAACTACAGCTACTGCATAGCCCCAAAACTATGTGGGCTAATATTCAGACATGGAACAATTGAAAAAGCTTAAGTTAGAACTAGGAGGAGTTCTGGAGAACGGCAAGAAGAAAGGTGGTAAAGTTCTGACATTAAAAGCAGTCCTACGAAAAACAAGTAGCAAGGTAGACACAAGCATGCAATGCAGCGTCAGGAAAAAAGACCACTGTGACTTTGCAGGGCACAGACAGTGCACTGGAACAGGAAGGTGTGATGCAGACTGCCAGCCTCAGAGGGAAAGTTACAGCCCAGCTCCTCATAGTTGACATTATCACAAGACAGAAAGGTCAAGATTGAGATGAGATGAGTAATATTGGCTAAAAGTGAATTATACCCCCACAAGGAGATAATGGTTCACAAACCTGAAGAGGGAAAGGGAGCAGGAGCTGGAGTCTACAAGTAGTAAGGCAGTGTAAGACAAAGTAACATCATGTCCCCAAACCAGGCTCTAAGCAGACATTACAAGAAAGGCACTAGAATCAAAAGATGTGGCACCAACCTATCTCTCCCTATCAGAGTAGTTCTAACTCTAAATTTGGCACTGTTTTAAGCCCTGAACCAGAAGATTCAGTACTCCCGTCTATTTGGGCTTACTGTGGGCATAACTCATCTATCTTAATGAAGGAGGAAGCCTGAAATAATGTCACTGATGATAGCTGTTTAATTCTTTCTTTATAGCCTTCCCTCTGAAAGGATAACCAAGTTCTCACTCACAAATGGTTTGCTCAGAACTAAACAGGACATACGTGGACAGAGAAGGTACACAACTTTCAAAACTCATTCAAGCAGGAACTTAAGGAAATCATACCCAATATCTGGATTTCAAAGCCTTTGCCTCCTTATTTTATCTAAAAACACAGTGATGTTTTCTGTTTCCTGGTGGCAGATAAGCACTGTTCCCATAATCACAAACTAATCAGAAACTAAAGCAAATGCAATCTTTAGAGATGCTCAGCAAGTTTCACCCCTAAAGACTTTGGTGTTTCTGTTTGCTTTTAGTTACAAGATGAGACAAAACTTTTAGAATAAGCTAATTCTAGAGCAATACAGGATCTAATATATGTTTTATATGTAACAGTTTTAGGGTGGCTGGCAGAAATAAGAACAAAGTGAAATAGAAACAAAGATATCTGAAAGAAAGGTCCTAAGGATTTGAAGCCGATGAGAACCCTCCCAAGATGATAAACACAGCTTTTTTCCACTGCTTACAATACAAACAATGCCTCCTGCTSAAAGATGTTCCCCACCCAGATTCACAGACAGACAGCAGACTCTACCATAATACGCAAAAAACCTCAAGCCATCCAAATGAATAAGGAAAGTTTATTTATAGGTGTACTTAACAAGGCTAACATACTCTTCAAAATCACCTCAGATGCTTTGCACAAATCTGCAATGAACCACTAAGGTGATACTCCTAAAGAATTTGCCACTTTGAGCTGGCCTAGTCTTTGCTTGGTAGAAATAGATCTTGGAAACAAATCTGGACCATAAGAAATCCATTTGGGCATTCCCTCCCAGAGGATAATGCAAGCAACAATCTATGAACTTGTCATGCAATTCATGTGCTCTACAAGTGGACCAAACCTTAACAGTGTACAGCTTAACACTGCTTTCAAACCTTGGGCACTACAATGCAAGACAAAACCCTGACAAACTTAATGGCAACGTCACTGGCTAACAAAAAAGAGAACAAGTATTCTGCAGATTAAGGCATCTCCAATCTATTGGGATGTGGCTAGGACAGACCGTTCTGCAGAGCCAAGGCTGCAGGTAGAGCACTCACTTGCATGCTCTGGTTGGAAGCACAGCGCTCACCCCGTGTGCTCGAGGTCCTGTCCCCTCTCTTCAGCTCTGTCTGAATCCTCCCAGCAGAACAGCTCACATGTTCTGGAAGGACACAAAACTTCTTAGGATGTGCAAAGCTAAGGACTACTGCAGTCAGTCCAATGAAAGGACCATGTACTCGAATATCCTGTTCCTATTCACACCAAGAATGGATACCTGGGGAGAGAGTATAAGAAACATAACTAACAGGATGTTCCTCTTCAGCACATCCTCCCATCAAGGACTCAGCTGCTGAAGAACCACTTGGCTTGAGCTGCACTGACAAGAGTCACTGCTAAGAGTCTGTACTGGGCAATTCCTCTATGAATCTGCCTAATCCCACTTTGAACCAATTTATACTTTGGACCTCCAAAAATTCCAGTGGCTCTACATTCTGTGGCTTAACATTTAGTTTTTAAAAGTATTCCTTTTGTTTATTTTCAACCTGCTGCAGCAGATCTCCAAGGTGATACGGGGCAGATGAATGCCAACTCCTGATGTATTTAAAAGAATCTGGAAAAGCAGAGGGAGTTAGGAGTTTAGGCTGGACCCGAGGTGATGCTGACAAACAGTCTGAGTGGGAAAGCACAGAATGTCCCTGACAATGAATTCTTTATAGTGGCTTTCAACTACCAGCTGATAAGGACGAAGAAGGCAGCCCTCAAAACAGGAGAGAACAACAGCTTCCAGTTCTGTTGGTTGCTCTGAAGTCAAACTCAACCTTAAGAAATTAGAGCTGCTCAGCTACAGCAAGGTAAGAAGCTCTACTTCCGTCTGCCCCAGGCAGTCAGATTCATCTGGGCCTTCCGCTGAGCTTCACAGTGAGTTAAGCTGCAAACAGAGCATGCACTTTATCTCTGGTAGTCTCTTCTCACTTTCCACAACAGAAGCAGAATAGCTTATTGTTTCTGGCAGATGCTGAAAGGATCCACCACAAGTCATGATCTCTTTTATTCCAGGACCAGAAAATCTTCCTCTTTTTCAGCCACATACCTGGCGGTGAGGAGACCACACATGACTTGGCCAAACAAAGATGAGGCAGTGTGTTGAAATCCTGCACTTTACAGCAGATACAACTGCTCCATTGGCCATTTGCAAACTCCTTATTTAGGGCTGGGCACCATCCTCCCTGGAGTATTCAGTAACAGATACATTCTTGGGAAGAACAAGTTCAAGGAGCAACATCTCTTGCACAACAGTCTGCAGCAGAATGCTTCTCAGGTAGCATGCAAGAGTTTCCCAAGAAGTGACGGGACAGCTGAGGGTCCTCCCTGAGTGTGCAGGACGGGCATAGAACACAACACTGACTGCCAAATCCAGTACCCGTGACTACCAGACCTGCCCAGTCCTTTCTGCCAAAGAGGGGGCACATGGATCTTCTGTGACATCTCTGCCAGGACACTTGAGTACATCCAAGTGACTACTTGGGACTTTATCCAGCTTGTTAAAGACATAAGTGGTGCTGTAACTCAGGTAACCACTAGCAGGGGAATATGCGGCCTACCTACAGAAATAAGGATCTATCATCAAACATTCAATTAAAAACAGACAGCAAGAAAAAATGCTGTTGTTACTCCCTCATGAAGTGAATATCCCAGAAGTCTTTACTGCCCATAAAAAAATCCCCAACTATGCAGTTACTGCTTTCTTCTAGCAAAGGAATAGCAAAGTGAACTCAGATTTTCAATACTTTTGAAGGCTGAAGGATTTATCTTTTTCACTGTTAGAGATCATTTGAAATATAAAAAGAATTAACTAATAACTACAGAAATTAAGTCACTCCAATCAGCATTTCAGCCACTTCCAATCTACAAGGTCTGTAAGACCTGAGCAGAGCTCTAGAAGAAGCTCCTATTTTTTGTGCCAAATTTTTGAATAGACGCTAACACCCAACCTAGTATTTCTCAACAAAACCAAGTGTCAATACATTGTTCAATCAATAAAACATTAAGAAAATAATATCATGTCCTACCAGCGTGGTTTCAGTCAACACATCTTCATTAACAATATTACACCTTGAGTGGTGAGTACAGCAAAAGCCAACTTCGCTGCTGTGACTTATCTGAGTTTATCTCGACAGCTGACAGCATTCTAAATTCAAGCACTGTAAACCTTTATTACATATTGGCTAACTCATTTCAAATCAAATGAATTTACAAAGAATTACCAATACACTAAGCACACTGCTATGGACCAGGTTTCAGTCCAGAAAAATTCTCCAGAAAGGAGCGGAAAGGATTTTATTGTTCATTAGTGTTTTTGAAGAGGCAGCTCTCTGAGCTCCCACCTTGCAGTCCAAAATCAGTCTTCAAAGAGCACAAAGCCCACTGGTGACATTCAGTACAGTGCTACTTGCACACAGTAGTATGTCAGATCATTACTGTTTCATTCTTGGCTACTGTCTACGCTTGATGATAGTTACTGGAAGAGCTGAGATATTTCAAATAAAAAAAATAAATATCTGATACAGTAATGCAAGAATCCCACTGCTTTATGAATCAATCATGGTTTAGAAAACATCTTTGAGTGCTAAATCTATTTTGTTCACGGAAAAGAAATGGAGAGACATGACCCATCTCAAAAAAATCACAAGGTAAGAAGATCTACAGCAGAGGACTCCTTAAAGATACAGACAAACATACAAGTGGACTCAAAAAGCTGGAAATCAAAGTTGGACAAACTCATAAACAGATGATTAAACAACTGACCACAGGATCTGTAAGCCCTCTGTGGCTTGGAGGTTTTACATGCAGTGACTCACTCCAAGTCAGCTACAGCTCCTGCAGATGTCAGCGCTCAAGTCCTTCAGCTTGTGCTTTGCAAGCAGGGCTCGGTGAACAGTTGTCTCACCTGCAAATGTACTGTTGGTTCTCAATCAGTGCAAACTGCAGTAGCTTTCACCACATCCTCCTCAAGCCAGTCTTCATGTATGACTGGAACCGTCTACACAACAGGAACTGGCACATGGGGAAAAGAAGGGCCTTTCCAGAATATCACCAGCAGCATCAAGACTCCAGCAATTGTTTTCTGATAGTCCCAAAGCCAGAAGAAAGCAAGACCACCACTGGATTTTTCCACAGCAGGAGCCCCAGCTCAGGGCTGCAGGCCTCAAATGTAGTACTGCAGTCACCCTGAACCCAGAAAGCCCAAAAATCCTCCAGCACAGAGCAGATGGTGCTGCACAACAGCAACCACGAGGCTCCTGTAAATTCCTCAAAGGCAAGAATGACCAAACTAGATTTTGAGCTTGTGTGCCAGAAACTTCACCTCAGTTTCAGGAAAGTGCGAGAAGGATAAATTTCAGAAATCCCACAGAATTGCCTGGAATTAGGTTTACCAGGAGATGCACTGCAACACTTCAAATACAACTGACAACATTACTCAATCTCAGGATTATCTGCTGATAACCAAACACCTCTATACCTGCAGTAAATTCTAAGACAAGCAACAAGAGCATCCTCATCCATCCAAAATGCCATCCTGGCAGCAGCTTGAAATGGCTTGGATCCTCTCACATCATCTTGAAAGACCAGGATCCCCCCCATCACTAAGTGTCCAGGCTTTGCAACAGAGAAAGGAGTAACAAGTCCAAGTACACTTTTAGCAATGCTCTGGAGAGCAATCCAGCTTCAAGAACCAACTCCACTCAGTGATCAAGTCCGAGAGAAAATTCTCCTGGTGTTTGTACAGCCAAAATAGTATTACATGCAGGGGAAGGGGCTGAGTGGGTAAAAAAGCTTTGGAAGTGCTATTACAAGCGCAACAAAAAGGCTTGGAGGCGTACAGCATGCTTGAGCAGTCTGTGTTGAAACTGCCTTAATGATATTGTCTTAAGACAACGATTAAAAAACTAGACAGAAGACCTCAAAGTGGCAAAAACCAGATGGTCGTCAGGTCTCTCTACCTGTTGCCCTCCTCCTCACATGCTGCAGGAGAGCATCAGACCACCCGACAAAGTCCTGGCACGTCCCACAAGCAGCCACAGAAGCTGCGGAGGAGAGCTGCATAGACAGCAGGGGACTCTCCAATGGAGTGCCACAGCCTGGGAACAGGCCACAGACTTGGTGGAGGTCCTCAAAACTCAGCTGGACAAAGCCCTAAACAACTCAGCCTCAAGTTAGCTCTGCTGTGAGCAGGAGGTCATTTGGACCAGAGACTTCTAGAAGTCCCTTACAACCCAAATCTGTCTGTGGTTCTGTGAACAAACCTTACAGCACAGGGAAGAGAGAGAGGACAAAAGGGCAGAGTCTCCAAGAGGAGGAGGGCAAAACATCTAATTTTTCTTGCAGAGACAAAATACTGGAAACACAATGTGAGCTGTCTCCTCTGCCTCGCTGATGGTCCCAAATCCCTCTGTAAGGTGCCTGCCACCAAGGCCCTGGAAAGGGATCTTAGGATTGGCAGGCTTCCCCTCACGTGGAAGGGCTGTACACATTGGCCCTGGCTAATGCTATGTTGAACAGGGCAATGTTTCACCCCGTCTGGAGACCGACTCCTTTCCCTTTGGGCTACTCAGGGCTGGGCCAGCTGAGCAGGCTCACAGCAAGTGGCCAGAAGACATCACCAGAGCCCGTGGCCAGCAGGACTGGTGAGGATGGTCTCAAACACTGCCCTTTTCCGACCTGTGCCATCAGCAGAGGAAGAAGTTAACAAAACACTCTGCTGAGAGTAAAACACAAATCCAGTGAAATCCTGCTAGAACTGCCTTTGCTAAGCTAACAAATGCATTGTCACAGCTGTAGCCTATTCCATACCTCCCTTAGACTGCTTTCACCGTAGCCCTTCTGCACCAAGGCTTCTGCCAGCACATGTGTCCATCAGAGTTGTGCATCCCAGCATCACTGACCACAAGACACTCATAAAGAAATCACACAAGGGGCTTTGCTCCCAAAGTCAGGCCATGGGCTCAGCCTTGGGCCCTTGCTCTGGCTCTCAGAGATGTGGAAGAATCTGGTGTCCATCATCCTCCAAAGCAAGGGCACTCACAGTGAGAGAGATGTGAGCAGGTGCAGAGAGAAAAAAAGGTTGTGCAAATATGCACTATGGAGCTGTGAGGTTCAGGTTAGTCATTACAGCTCTGTAGGCTGTGGATATTCCTTTAGAAAAGCTGAGCTCACAATAACAACAAGGCTATGCTCTTATCACCAGCTTTGATCTCAAGAAAGGCAGGGTTAGGTGAGAAAATGCAGATTAAAAGTTTTCTTGGGGATTGCAGCTGCAATGAAAGGGAAAGAAGTTACAGCCTAGAACAAAAGCCATAGCTGAAGCACAGCAGGAGAAGGGGAGAGCACAAATGAAGCAGCTCTCATCCTCATCAAAAGAGACTCCAGGAACCATTCCTCAGCACTCAGTTAAAAATTCTATCCCCCACCATCACCTGACATAGACCACGTCCAGCACTGCCTCTGCCCACACAAGCATATCTGACTGCSAGGGCCTTTTCCCATGCCAGGCACACACCACAGCCAGTTCCCTGCCTTGCCAGGGCTGCTCCACCTCTGCAAACCACACAGGAGGTATTTGACGCTCCCCAAGGCACCTCGCTGGCCATGGCTACACTGCTTACACGGAGAGGCTTCAGTAAACTCGGGCCTCCTCCAGCAGCCCAAGGCAGCTTCAGCTCCATGGAGCTGCACCTTTCTCTCACGGGGCCAGATCCTTGAGAGCAGCACATGATGTCCAGAGATATACTCATCCCCCGGGCCCTAGGGAAGCTCCAGATCCCCACACACAAGGGGAAGGCTGTCAGAAGGTTTGGCCAGTTGACAGAGCAGCAGCTACTGAGCCTCATAGACTTTGCTCCCACATGTGGTGACAACAGCATAAAGGCTGAGCCTCTGGGGACACAGGGAGAGCCGAGCCCCAGTGGGTGCCAGGGCAGAGCTTTGGGGCAGAGGGTGCCAGGGGCTGTTTGCTGCCACTGCTCAGCACAGCCCCCACAGCAAGGACAGGCCCCGCTGGGCTGGGCACTCCAGGGGCTCCCAGGAGCCACGACCCCCGAGACCAGCCTGTGCCCAGGCACTGACATGGCCAGGAGACACAGCCAACCCCCAAACCCCCAGGAGCTGCCCCCCGCACCTCCCGTGCCAACCCACACTGGGGACACGGGTCAGGCTAGGGCTCCCCATTTATCACAGGGGTACCCAGGGACCACCCCTGCAAGAGGGGTGAGGGTCGCACTGGGGTCTCCACGGGAGTGGGGTGGGGTTGGGGAGTCAGGCTGGTGGGCTCTTCAGCCATACCGAGGTGATCCAGAGCCCAGACCCCTCCTCAAAAGGGGCAAGGGTCGCAAGGGGTCCCCGCCCCCCTGCAGCGAGCACGGGGTGCGCTCTGCACCGGGGTGGGGATGGGGGTCAGATGGGGGCTCCCCATCCATCCCGGGTGGATCCAGAAACCACCCCCCCCGCCACAGCGAGGGCCGCACGAGGGTCTCCATGGGACCGAGGCGGGGATGGGGCCAGGCACGTGGGTTTCCCAGCCATACCGGGGGGGACCAGAGACCACTGCCCCCCCCCGACCGTAGCGAAGGTCGCACTGGGGTCTCCATGGGACTGGGGCTGCACCGGGGTGGCGGTCAGGCTGGGGCTCCCCACCCTCCCCGGGGGGACCCAGAGCCCTGACCCCCAAAGGGGCGGGGGTCCCATAGGGCTCCGCCACACACACGCCCCCCGGGGACCCGCCGCAGGGCGCCCCCAAGCGGCCGCCACGGGGAGGGGGCGAGCGGTGCCGACCACGCCCCCTCGTGGGGCGCAGGCCACGCCCCCTTCCGCAAGGCGCGCGCGCGCCCCCCCACCCCCGGGGGGCTCACCCACCCGCCACCCCCCCCGGGTACCCGCGCCGCACGCGCCCGCCCCGCCCCCTCCTCGCGGGGCCCCACGACCGCCCCGCGGCCCCACCCGCGCCTACCGGGACGCCGCCGGGACGCGCCTGCGGCCGCCGCCGCTCATACCTGGCTCCCCCGGTGCTGCACCGCCCGCTCTACCCAGAACCCGGATTCGGGTCGCGGCCCCTTTAAATGGAGGCGCCGCTCGGAGCCCTCAACGCGCTGCAACCCGACGGGGGGGCGGCGGCGGGGCCTTATTGGCTGCGCGGAGCGAGGGACGCGCTCCCATTGGCCGCGGTGGGGCCTGGGCTCGCGAGACTCGCTCGCGGGCAGCTGCCGCGGAAACGCGGAGCGGAGTCACGAGCGCGGGATCGGCGCGACAGCCCGGACCGCGCCGGGCGGCTGGAAAACCTGGGGCGGATCCACATGGCGGAGCGGGTCCGGGCGGGCGGGCAGCATGGAGCTGCGCGCGGGCGGCGGCCGAGGCCTGGCGGGGCACGGCGGGGTGCGGGGGGGGCGCACGGCGGGGGGCGCGGGCCGGAACGCGACGTCCCGGTTCCCGCCGGTGCCCGCGTGGCCACCCGCAAAGCGCGGAGCGGATCGCACGGAGTGGGCTCACCACCCCCCTCCCCGCCCCCCCCTTAACCCTCTCGCTGCCGCCTCGCCCGGCCCCAGCCCCGCTGCCGTCCCGGGGGGCCCGGCCCGGCCGCGCCGCCACGACCTCTACCTGCACGCGGGGGGCCCCACCCGGCCGAGCCTGGGCGCCGCCACCGCCTCCCTGAAGCTGGAGCGTCTCCCCGGGGCGGTGAGTGACAGCGCGGCCGGGCGGGGCTTCCGCGGGGGCCCGGGACGCGGCACCGCCCCCGGGAGGGACCGCCTGGGCCGGCGCCCCCCGCTCCCGGCACCGCCTTCACCCGGGATCCCCCTCCCTTGCCCGGGCTCCGCTCCCGCACCACCGCGCACACCCCAGGGTGCCCTTCCCCAGCCATGACAGCCCCCACCCGGCCTCCCTGCCCGCGGCACCCCTACCCCTTCCCGCCTCCATCCGTGCCCCCCGCGCTGCTCCGCCCCACCAGGCTTGTCCCCCCGCGAGCCCCCACGGGGCTCCCCACCCGGCTCTCCACTCGGCGGGATCCGGGCCCCCTCCATCTCAGCGGGGCAGCATCCACCCCTTGGCCGCCCCACGCCCCAGGGGGCTCTTCCATCGTTCCCGCCCCCGGGAACCAGCCTGTTCCCAGCCTGGGGGCACACAGGGCTGCTGGGGCTGAGCGTGGTCTGGAACCCACGGGCACAGCCGGGAGCGGGCGGCGGAATTGCGGGAAGACGCTCCGGGACGGCTGCGAGCCGCCCGGGGAGCGGGCTGGCCGTGGGCGCGCGGCACCTGCACCGGTGAGGCGGCGGGAAACGGGAGGTTTATTGGGAGGCGGTGAAATGAAGTCCCCCGGAGGCAGGATACGACCGCACTCCCGGAGCGCCCGGTGCGTTCCCAGGGGCAGGGCAGGACCCTCATGCCGAGCCGAGCCGAACCGCCTTCCCGCCAGCAGCGGGGCAGTGACGGTACCGGAGTCCGGAGGACGAGGGGGCGCCCGCGGCTGGACGGGGCAAGGAGCGGGCACAGGGCTAGTGGGCACCTCGAGTAGACCAGAGCGGCACACGCCGGCTCCCCCGGCGCTGCCCGGGCTCCGGTGCTCACCGGCCGGGACGGAGAAGCTGCCCCGGTGCCGTCGCGGGCGCACGTCGGGGGGGCGCGGCGGGGCGGCACGCACGCGGGGCCGCCGCTGGCCCTTTAAAAGCGCGCAGCCCCCGCACGCCGGCATCGCGCTTGCGCGCCGCGCACAGGGCGGCTCGCGGCGCTCCCTTTGTCCCCCGCTTTCCTCTCACCCAAGCTTGGTGCCCGCCGCCGTGATTGGCAGCGCGCGCGGCCGCTTGGCCGGCCAATCGGGTCCGCGCAAGGCTGACTGGTACCGGCGCGCCGTAGCCGCGGCTGTGAGTGACGGCGGGCTTGGCCAGTTAGCAGCGTGGTGGCGGGCGCCGGGCGGCCAATAGGAGCTCAGGGAGAGGGGCGCCGTGTTAGGGTGCGCGAGTTCCGGCCGCGCGCTCTCCTCTCAGGGCCGCCGCGGTCCCGGTGCCCGTCTCCGTCCCGGTGTCCGTACCCGGGGCCGGTGCCTGTCCCGGTGTCTGTGTCCCTGTCCGGTGTTGCCGCCAGGTGAGGCCGCGAGGGCGGCAGGGTCATGGCTCGGTCCCGCTCCGTCGCCGCCGGGGCTGTGCCGGGGCCCGGCGCGGCCTGCTCGGCCCGCCCCGCCCCTGCACGCGGGGTCGGCGGGAAGCACCCAGGGTCGAGCCCCAGGCCACGTCCGACTGTGCGTGTGTTGCCTTTAGGTGGGGAAGATGCAGGGCAACAAGGGGTTCAACATGGAGAAGCAGAACCACGCTCCGCGCAAGCAGCACCAGCAGCACCCGCCGCCGTCCATCCCCGCGAACGGGCAGCAGGCCAACAGCCAGAGTGAGTCCCGGGCCCGCCGCGGGGGCCCGCCCGGCCCCGCTCTGGGTAGGCGCTGAGCGACCGCTTCGGTGCAGCGGGAAACCTTGGGTTAGCTGCGGCCCGCGGGGTGCAACAGGTCTCGGCAGGAACAAAAGGAACCCGGTTTTTCGAGTTAAAATAATAAATCCTTAGATCCTCAAGCGGGCTGCAGCACCTCTTGCTGTATTAGTGTTTTTCCCTTGTTGGAAGCCGTGGTTTGATTTGCGCCTGGGTTGTATTTGTGAGTTTTCTTTTGGTTTTGTTTAGTCCGCTCGAAGATACACGCGGCTCCCGCGGCATTTGTTCTTAAGTTTCTTGTGTTCCCCAAACTGGGCAGTAATATAGAGGGGCTCCTTCTTTGTTTCAGAATCTCGGGAAAAGACCCCGTAGAATTGGGAAGTCATTGCGTTTTTAAGTGTGTCTGTAAACCTTGCGATTGTTACAAGGTCTGTTTTTCATTGTCTGGTTCCTGCTTTTTCCCCGGCCATATAACAGATGGCTTCTCAACACAAGTTTCGTTAAGAAACTGGAAACTTAAGAAGCTTCATTGCTAGAGCAATTACTAGATTACTAGAGAAGTAAGTTTGCTCTCTCTAAAAATTGTGTTGTAGTGAGAACGTTGTTACAGCGATCTGCAGGCAGCCGCTAAGACTGAATTTTTTTATATGTGAGGAAACAGGAGCTACCCACCTTTACTTAATAGCATTCAGCATTCAAGTGCTAGTTGACATTGATGAAAGCCGTTCTGCTCCAGCGGTTTCCGGGTTTTCTTGGTCAGTGTGGGCTGGCGCTCTGCTCCTTGGGATGCAGGAGGGGTGCTTGTGAGCTGGGATGGGACGCGTTAATGGCTTCAGGGGCCTGAACTGATCTAACCTGATAGTTTAGAAGTACGGCGGCAAGGCATTGCCGTTAGCATTTTTTGAGTGAGAAAGTGCTTTAGTTTTATTAGATGTGGGTATTTTTTAAGTTTGGACACTTTGGGTGTTCAAAACAGAAACGTGTAGAAGTCACCTGTGCTGTGCACTTTGTGTGATTCCTCTAAGTGGTGTTTTTTGTGTCAAAGATACTGGGCCAGTAAAAATCTTGCATGTTTTTATTAGGTGGTCGTGTGGAACAGGCTCTTTATCAGTTCCCAGGCAATAATAGACAAGGGTGGCAGAGCAGTCGTTTGCAGTCAAATTGAAAACAATAGCAACACAGCTGTATGGGGAAATTCCCACAGGGATCAGCTTGTAGTGAGTGACAGTATCTCACTCCTTTGCATGGATCTCCTTAAGCAGAACAGTAGTAGCAGTGTAACTCTCTTCCAAGTATCTCCTGTTGTATCCACAGGCCTCGCAATTGATCCCCAAGTACTTGTGGTAATGCTGTGAGCAAGTTCACAAGGCAGAACATTTCACTTCTGCACCTTTGCTGTGTGAAGTAGCAAACTTAGTCTCACTACTCTTCTCTGGGTACACTACCAGTCTGGTTTTTTAGTGTTAGCCGTAGGGGTGTGTTTACTCTTAGAAAAAGGTTGTCTTTGTAATGCCTTGGATGCATTGTCTTTGAATGGACAGCCTTTCCCAGTTAGTACTCTGCTCTTTGTAGCCTGAATCAAGCCACTCATGTTCATCGTTTATTTCATATGTGTGACCATGAGTTGTGTCCTCTGCAAAGCAAAGGAATTGCTTTCTGTGCCTTCTAGTCCTGTGTGGTGAAGTTCCATGTGTGTTTAAGAAAGTGGGACACAGGAAGATAAAGTGATGCTAAATCCACCCCTGTGTCTGGCACATTACAGAGCTCTCAGGATCATGCTGGACTCCTGCTGAATTAAGGGTTAAAGATTGTTATATGCATGTGGGGACGTGAGAATGTTACTGTTTGTGTTTATTTCTGTTGGATATCTCAGAAAACGTTTTAACCTTGGGCTTGATTTTAGAGGTGTTTTCCAACTTTAATAATCCCTTATAGGATAGCTTACCGAATAGAGATTTTTTTCATAATTAATCCTGTAATTTTTTGAGGTCTCACCTATATGGCTGGTTTTTGGAGTGGTTTTGGGTTTGGGTTTTGGGTTGGTTTTTTTTCCCCCCTATTTTCACCATTCCAGCCTTCTCTTCAGCTTGGAACCCCATGCTCTGGAACCCCTCTCATAGAACAACAGCTATCTGTTGTCTGTCTGGACAAAATTTCCTCTTGTTTTTGTATCTTTCTAGATATCTGGAGTTGTTTGGGGTTATTTTTGAGTAAAAATCTGTTTTCTGGCTAAACTGTGGCTTTTCTGTAATTACTCATGTTGTAATAGCAAAATCCTGTGTTGTGACTACAGTTGATTTTTTTTGTGGGCCAGTTGTCTAGACCAGACCTCAAAAAGTTTGACTGAAATATCTCATATATTATTTCAAACTGCAGTGTCGTTGTTTTCTCCAGTTCTAGACTATCATTCACTGGTGTTAATGAGCACTGAGGTTTAGTTTTCTTTAAAAAAACTATGGGGCCATTCTGAAATAAAACCCCTCATTGCTGGAGAGATGGCTGGAGAGGTTTAAGACCATAGTGAACGGGTGGTGTTACCTGTATTATCCTATGCCTCTGTGGTCACTGTGATGAAACCTAATAAAATTTATCCCCCCAACTGTAGAGCAGCTGTGTACCTTATTCCCCTCAGATGAAGGCCTGACTATTGACCTGAAGAATTTCCGGAAACCTGGTGAAAAGACCTTCACCCAAAGAAGCCGCCTCTTTGTGGGGAATCTGCCCCCAGATATTACAGAGGAAGAGATGAGAAAGTTATTTGAGAAGTATGGCAAGGCAGGGGAAGTCTTCATACACAAGGACAAAGGCTTTGGTTTTATCAGGCTGGTGAGTGACTTGCTACCTTTGGGGAGTTCCTGTGGCAATGGCTCACACTGGAGCAGTATTGCTAATTGAATGTAGTAGATGTTCAGATATCTTGCTGATTAAGCCCARTGATGATTTAAGTAACCTGGAAAATGGGATTAGCTTCCAAGTGGTCTGTCTAGAGCTTGTTATGGAAAGAAATGTGACTTTAGGTAGTTTGTGGCAGGAGTTATGAGATATCTGATAAAGTTATTCTGAAATCAGGTGGTAGAAAGCAGAAAAAAACCCACATGAACATGATGCTATTATAGTCAAAGTGAACTTCTGTATTTCTGTAATACGGAATTCCTATGGGCATAGTTTGTCATGCAGTATTCCTGGAGTCATTAATGCCCTCGAGGTAGGGGATCTCTAGATGATTGCATTGAAGTGTGTCTAGAAGGGAGGTGGCTACCACCATAGAGTAATTCTCAGATTTCATGGTTCATGCACCACCTTTCTGAAAGCCCCAAGGTTCCCACACCAAAGTCTGGGGTGCTTTCCTGTAGTGCAGCTGCTTGGTAGTGACTTAAATGAGTGGAAAGATGTGAAACTGGCATAGGAGGTCTTTCATGGATTGTCATAATTTCATGAACTGGTTATTAGTTGAATCTTGATTATATTTAAAAATGTATTTATTTAAAAAAAAAGGTGCTTTGTAGCCTTAATATAATTATGTGTGATAATGATAATTTGATTGTTTGCTTAGTTCATACTGGCTGTTTTATGTTTCTCACCCTCCCTGCCTCCAGACTCTGCCTGTTCAGAGTCATTGATGATAAGGAATAGCTGGTGTTTTGGCACACTTCTCCCAAAGCTGTGGGAGAATCATTTGTTTCTCTCTGAAGTACTTGTTGCGGAGAAACAAGCTTTTGTTTTGTGACCAACTAATTCCGTGCCACACTGGGAGTGTTAATGATGGCTGCTTTTATCTGCAGGAAACTCGCACTCTGGCAGAGATTGCCAAGGTGGAACTGGACAACATGCCTCTCCGTGGGAAGCAGCTCCGAGTGCGCTTCGCTTGCCACAGTGCATCGCTGACAGTCAGGAACCTGCCTCAGTTTGTGTCCAATGAGCTCCTGGAGGAAGCCTTCTCAGTGTTTGGCCAGGTGGAAAGGGCTGTGGTTATTGTGGATGACAGAGGACGATCCTCTGGGAAAGGCATTGTGGAGTTCTCAGGGAAGCCTGCTGCTAGGAAAGCCCTGGATAGATGTAGTGATGGGTCTTTCCTGCTAACTACGTAAGTGCGGATGGTGAGAGGTGCTCTACTGGSATGTGCAGGTTGGGTGGCATTGGCTGGTGGACACTGCTTCTTAACACCACAGTGGGACAGATGGGGCATGAAGTGGTAGGGGATTGGCCTGGAGAGAACTTTATTTAGTTTTATTTCAATAAGAGACACTGTGCTGATGTTCAAGTCTGAAAACCTTCTTTGAGGAAGCTGTTAGTGGCGTAAGTGCATAAAACTTCCAAATAAACTCTCTCCATAAAACAACCTTAGGGCAATTAAAGCAGCCTTTAAGAAGCAGGAGCTGTTTTGGAGACTATCCATTTCATTTGTTTGGAAATAAAGCTCAAGTGTGTTAATTGTACACTCTGGGTCACTAAAGGGGAAAGTCTTGCGATGAGATTCCACTTGGCAGCATGCACTGCTGGGGTGGAGTGCCACTGTTGGCATGGGATCTGTTGGAGAAGCTGCTCAGAAAGGTTGGATTGATTGGAGTTTTCACCATTATAAACTGTTTTCCCTGTGCTTAAATGTAATAAGGCAGCAAAGGATTTTCTTTCGTAATTGCACGAACTTGCTCAATCAAATGACCGATTCGAGTTGCATTCCACAGAACAGCTTGTTGCTCTGTTAAGAGGGAGCCATTTGTGATCTCTTGGAAATAAAAATTACTGTATATTTTGTATGTATGCTCCTAGAATTTGTGACCAGAGTGCTTCCTGAAATGGGGCTATATTGCTCATGTTTAAAGTAATTTTTTAAGTTTCGTGCTTTTCACCTCATAGGGATCTGCAATGGCACGGCTGTAAACAAGCACATTCAGTTTCAAAAAGCAGATTTTGTTTATTGTTTTTAATACCTGTTTTTCTCCCTAAGACCTGTTGGGGGATAACCAGCATAGTGGGTAGTGCTCTACAGGAGGATTACTGTTAGGGAGCTTTTGCTCGTTCAGAATTCTATACCTGAAAGACCTATGAAAACAGATTTTTAAAAGTGGTCATGCAAAACTAATCACTACCAGTGTATAACTAAAGGTAACATTCAATCTCTTTATAGCTGTCAGTACATTAAGTTCTGATATCCAGGTCCACAAACAAGTCTGTTGTTTATTTCTAGTTATGGTTTGGTTTTGATTAAATTTGTTCTGGTTTGTCCTAGTTCAAGACAGTAAAGCTAGATAAACTGTTTGAAATTGGTTCATGTTGGAAAATAAAACCATTAATAATGGAATATGTCACATCAAAGTGGACAGTTCTATTACGGATCTTCAGCTGAGGAAAGAGATTTTAGCCTCCCATATCCTGCCTTCCTGCTGGAGCCTGGGTACCCACTGCCACTTGGCACAGCAGGATTCTATACCATTTCCCCAGCCCTGGAACACAGGTCTGAGCAAGCTCATGGGAAGCTGGGATGCTGCTTGGTGCTGAGCATGAGCAGTGTCAGCACTGGGGTGGGGAGCTAATTCAGAGACCAGGTCAATACTTTCTTCTGCATGCAGAAGCCAGGAAGACAGAAGCACGCATCTGTAGAGTCTGTTCTGAAGTGCACCAGTGGATTCCTTGGGGGGTGGAAATTCAGACAAGGGCCCGATGGACACTCCTAGAGCAGTGTTGCTTGGCAGCAGTGGCGGTGGTGGTCTCACCAGGAGAGTATGACTAGATGGTACAGCCTGCAACCTCCAGTGAGGAGTGGTGTAGTTACTCTTTGCTTTAGACAGCCATGAAGAGCACAGATGGACTTGTGCCACTCTAGAGACAAGACTTCATGCTGAGTAGATACTACTGGAGCATGCCACATTCCAGTTAAGCTGTTAATTTGAACCAGTAACTACAGATATTCTTCTTCCAGTACAGTTTTGGTTTGGGTTCAACAGGGATTTCGATTAACAATTGCACTCCTCTTCTAGGAAAAGAGAAAAATGAGTGTTCAAAATTGTTTCTGGTTTTACTTTGGTTGAGGTCCCCAATTGCTCTGAGTTTCTTGGAGCAGTACTAAAAGCAGTGTAAGTTCAGACTTAGTACGTGTGCTTTCCAAAACTGCAATCTCATTTCTTGAATTTTCTTGAAAGCACTTCCTCTTTTCTTTACAGATTCCCTCGGCCTGTCACTGTGGAGCCCATGGATCAGTATGATGATGAGGAAGGACTACCAGAGAAACTAGTCATCAAAAACCAGCAGTATCACAAGTATGTGCCTGGCATGCAGCAGGAGATGAGAGTGCCTGTGGACTAGTGCCTCAGTCTTAGAAGGGTGGCTCATTAGGTCCTCATTTTTTTTCCATAAATGTGACCTGACTTTGGAAAGAGAATTGCATACACTATTCTCTTGCCATGATTGGCTGAAAGAAAACAGTGGTTTTGAATTCACACTGCTGGATAAGACTGGAAGCCTTCACATATATTTTTATAAGTCCGTTTCAGTTGTTGGAATAAAAAATTAGGTCAATCTGAAATAACRTAGATGACATGAGATTCCCTGGGAAGTATTAGAGAAAGTCTATGTAGGAAACACTTGAACCCACAAAAGAAATTTCAGGAATTATGAGACTAGCATTAGGAGATTGTAGAGCTATCTCTGTATAAGACTATGGTTTTAGAAGGCTTTTCAGTATAAGTAGGAATCCTGTGATCTGAGAAGTTGGCATTAGCAAACCATGTGAGCTCATGTATTTTTCAAGTAAGGAAGATGAGAGTTTCAGGAAGTGGGAGGTGAATTTAGGAATAGTCCTGTGCTAGAGGTGCAGGGTGAAAATAGCATGCACGTTGGGGCAGTGTTTGTTTCTGGAGTGCATCTGTCCATAAGATGTGCAGCAGGAGCAAAGGCTGTTGCTTTCAAGAGTATTTCTAAATCTCTTTACCCAGAATCTCTTGGTGTCTTATGAAAGCAGTGCCATTGCTTGTTATGGAGGAAGACAGTTTCCATGCAGGAATAAGATGATTCCTGAGGAGCAGACAGACTGGTTTCTAACTGTTAAAAGGGTCTGCTTTTGCATTTGACACACAAATGGAATTTTCTTGGTTCTTCCTTGCTCTCCTGAAGCATTCACTAGCTCTTCATTGTTTGACAGGGAGCGTGAGCAGCCTCCGCGGTTTGCACAGCCTGGCAGCTTTGAATATGAATATGCCATGCGTTGGAAGGCTTTGATAGAAATGGAGAAGCAGCAGCAGGAGCAAGTAGATCGCAACATCAAGGAAGCTCGAGAGAAGCTGGAAATGGAAATGGAAGCAGCTCGCCATGAGCACCAAGTTATGCTCATGCGGCAAGGTACCAGTCAGAGATAAATACTGAGTTGGAACAGGGCCCTGCACCATTCAGCAGTGGGTGGCTCAACAGACTGGCTAGAGCCCACTGAAGGTGAGGTGTGGGGTAGTTGCTTGTCCTATAACCAAACATGGTAGCAGCAAATGAATGGAATCATAGAATCATTTAGGTGGAAAACATCAGCAAGTCCAACCGTTAACCTCCTTTCAGGTACTTGTAGACTGATAAGGTCTCAAGCCTTCTTCAGGCTGTGCCCCACCAGCTCCCTCAACTGACTTGTGCTCCAGACCCTTCCCCAGCTCCGTTCCCTTCTCAGGACATGCTCTAGCATCTTAATGTCCTTCTTGTTGTGAGGAGTCCAGAGCTGGACTCAGGATTTGAGATGTGGCCTCACCAGTGCCTGGTACAGGGGGACAGTCACTGCCCTGGTCCTGCTGCCACAACCTGGCTAGTACAGGCTGAGTGCCATTGGCCTCTTGCCCGCCTGGACATACTCTGTGGCTTGTGTTCAGCCACTGTCAACCAGCATCCCCTGGTCCTTTCATGCTGGGCACTTTCCAGCCCCACTGCCCCAGCCTGGAGCTGCAGGGGGTTGTTGTGGTCCAAGGGCAGGCAGGACCCAGAGCCTTTTTGGATCTGACATGGGAGAGATGTTACTGTATTGGTGGAGGCTCTGTTACCTTATTCTGTTGTGTGTTATGGTCCTGGTTCAAGAATTGATAAAGAGGTGGCATGGGAGATGAGTTTGTGTTTTTCACTGTTGTCTTACACAGATTTAATGAGGCGCCAGGAAGAGCTGAGGAGAATGGAGGAATTGCATAACCAAGAAGTACAAAAACGTAAACAGTTGGAACTCAGGTAAGGGGGGCAGGTTATGAGATCCTGTGAATCCGTAGTGGAATGAAACACCTCTTCAGTGCACCAATTGTTCACTGTGACAATTTAATTACTACCTAAAGTGTGGCTGTTATTTTGGGCCCTTTTGTTCATAGGGAGAGTGTACAGTTTGTTTAAGATGGAAGAGTTAGGAGTTTGCTCCATTGATTAGTATTTGCTTCCTCACAGTTCTCTGTCTTAGTTAAGCTCCTTTACTGAGACAGATAGAAAAATCAGAATCTGTGCACTGATTTAGTGGCTTCAGTGCTGCAGATTGGGAAATCCCATTCCAGCATCTATATTTTCATTTGAGGGATAACTTAGTCTCAGAGATTGCTCTCTCCATTGTAGCACTTCCTTGTCTTGGGGTCATTTTGAGAAGCTCCAGGAAGATTATCAGACTGTTTGTGTAATAAAAGGGGCTTGAGAGCTGTCAGGCTTGATGCCTGGTGTTGCATGTAGTCAGCATGCATTTAGGAGCTGCTGTGTACACAGAATCATTTAGGTTGGAAAAGACTTCTGAGATTAGTGAGTCCAACTGTAAATCTAACACTGCCAAGCCTACCATGTCTCTAAGCACCACATCTGCACATCCTTTAAATCCTTCCAGGGATGGTGACTCCACCACTTTCTGGGCAGCCTGTGCCAATGCTTTGTAACCCTTTCAGTGAAGAAATTTTCCCTGATATCCAGTCTAAATTTTCTCTGGCGCAACTTGAGGCTGTTTCCTCTCATCCTGCCATTTGTTACATGGGAGAAGAGACTTGACTCCCACTTGGCTCCAACCCTCCTGTCAGGGAATTGTAGAGTGAGAAGGTTCCCCTTGAGCCTCCTTTTCTCCAGGCTGAGCCCCCCCAGCTCGCTCAGCTGCTCCTCATGAGACACACGCACACACACACACACACGTACGTGGGCTCATGTTTGGTTTTAAGTGAGCTCCTTAAAACTGAAAGGTTTAAGTGGAGGTGTAAGTTTCCAATCAAGATCCATGAGGCAGCACTGCAACACACTGACGGAGATGGTTTGTGTATGTTGTGCTGAGCATCCTTGGGCCTTTTTTACAGGCAAGAGGAGGAACGCAGGCGCCGTGAGGAGGAAATGAGAAGGCAGCAAGAAGAGATGATGAGACGCCAGCAGGAAGGCTTTAAAGGGAATTTTGCTGATGCGGTATGAGCGCTTCTACATTTCTGTACATCTGTACACTCACAGTAGAATTTTTCCCTTCCACAGCATAGCTTTCTGTGAATTCTTGACTTAGTTGGAGGACTGTACATCTGTAGTGCGTTCTACCCTAAATTATTGACTCCCTGCAATCCTAATACAGTTTAGCTTGGAAACTATAAATACCCCAGTTCTGTTCCACTGCTCTTCATATAGGACCCTCACTAACTGTCTTGCTGTTGAGAAAAATGTATGCTGACTAATTTTATTCTAACAACACCACACATACTGTCCTGAAACACTGCAGCAGAACCCTGTTATGATTATATGACTGGCTATATCCCTAGCCTGCACTCTGTCTTAGTCATGATGAAATGATCCCAACTTGAGGCACTGCTGCAGGCATGGTAATTGCTTGTACTTAAAAGTCAGTTGGTCAAGTATTTTCTTGTAATGTAACATGTGTGGTAACCCGCCTTTTAAATAACAGTATCTCTAGTTCTATAGAGAAATGTCTTGCAATTTGTTTCGAGTCCCAGCCACTTTCTATTGTGGAGGCAGCTGTAGTGCTGTTGAGGTGGTGTAATGGCATCAAAGCAGCTGGGGGGCAAGTATTTAATGCATACTAGTGAAAATTTGGCCCCTAGGCAAAATAGCTAAATATATGTCAAACCAAAAGGGCCAAAAGCATGACTGAGCCAAATTTGGAAATAGTCTCCTTGTGCAGCAGAAGTCCTGGTTCCTCTAAATAATACTGCCTTCATATGATAAATAGTGGYACGGAGACTACAGGTGAAGTGAAATCTGTCTTCAGTTACCACTGTGAAAAAAGTAGTACCCTCACTGAAGTGAGGAGGTTCTCCTAGTTTTGTAGTGAAAGAGATCTGTAATAGGTGTTCCTGATGCTTGGTTAATAAAAGAGAAACTGAACTCAGTAATTGGTATTTTAATGCAAGTGACCCAGTACTGTGTCTTTATGTAAGCTTGCATTCCTTTCAAAAGGAAAAGCTTCTTAGCTATGCTAAGGAAGTACCAAAACTAATTCTGTCTAATGTGTTACTGCTGCTCAGCACATCTTTCCATCAAGATACCTTTGCTAAAGTCTGCATGTGCAGCTTTGCTGTTGGATGTTTTATTATTATAGTTGTGAAAAACAGTCAGAATGAGGTATTTTAAATAAGACTTGTTCATTCAGCAGTTATCATGTGAGGGTTGCTCCTGTCTTTCTTTGAAATGTACCCTGGGAATGACTTTTCTACACATTGTTCACTAGTAAATCCTCAGAACTCATTGAATTTGTATAATTACATTTTTTAAAAGTCTGATTTTCAGTTGAAATGAGTGTCTGTCTTTCCAGAGGGAGCCACCAGACATGCGAATGGGACAGATGGGTATGGGAGGTAAGAGTGTTCTTTTTTCCTGTGTGTGTTCCTTTCCTCTGTTACAAAATCTGCACATTTTTTTCAGTGATCTCATTTTATTGGCTTCTTATTTAGAAACTCAGTCAAAGTAATCTCCCATTCTAGTAGCAGGAAACATGAAAGATACAGTAAAGTAAGATCAGTTTGTCTTGACTAAATAGTGCAAAGCTGGTTAATAGACTGGGACTCTGCCCCTGCATGGAACAGTGTTTTGTGGCTCTGGAGTAATGACCAGACCCCACTCACTGTGTGTGCCAGGACTACTGCTCAGTTTTCTCTTCCAGGTACCATTGGCATGAACAATAGAGGAGCTATGGGTGGTACCAATGTCCCAGCTCCTGCACCTCCCGCTACTGGTCCTGGAGCTATGATACCTGATGGAGCCATGGGAATGGTAATGTATCTCCATCTGCTTTTTGTGCACACCTTTAAAATGCAGATTGTTGTTTTCAGTGTTAAGCTCTAGCTGCTAAAGTTGAAGGTTCTGTGTCTACCCAGCCCTGTTGGCTTCACTCCTGCTGAAATCTTTAGAAGTTAATCTTGCCTTGATACTATTTGATAATATTCAGGATATTGAGCCAAATCTAATAACTGCTTAATTTACTTCCAAGACAGCTAGTGCTAAGATGCTTGTTAGAACGATCTTAGCAATAATATATGGTTATTTTTAAATGACCTAGTGGGAAGCACTTTGTTAAATTGAGTGTTTTGAGAGTAGATTCTTGCAGGCATAAAGCMAAACTTTCAGGAGTGTTCTGTCCATCACCAGTTCTGAAAACAGTCATCTCCTGTGCTCAGAGGCTAGAATGAGTTCAGCTAATTTGCTTAGGAGGTAAAGAGCAAAGAATCAGTGGAGGTTATGCTTATTTGTTTGACTTCTTAAAATTTTTGTATTTGATTTAGTTTTAAACTTTACTGCAGGGCTTTGCAATAGACTGTGGCTTTTGTGGCATCTGTCATTCCTCTCTGTCATACAGAGGATTGGTTCTCCCACAGTGTCAGCACTTCCAGTCACCAGCAGAAACATCAGCAGTCATAGTAAAGTTTGTCCTGAAAGTTCATCTTCCTTCGGTAGTTTTTATGAACTGGTTCAACAAACAGTTTTCCTGTAAACCTTCCTACTCAGACTTCGTGCTCTGTTGTGACTGCTGTGTCACAGATATTTTTTGTCATAAGGAACAGTTTTATTTAGCTAAAAGCTTTTGTACCTTAGTGGTAAGGACAGCAAAGCAGCTGAGATTAAGGGAATGTGCACTACACAAGGAAATTAAGGGGAAAGATGAAGCCAGGAATGGAAAGGGAAGATGAGTTCAGATGGCTCACCTGCTCCACAGCAGGGCCCTGGTCTGTGAGGTGGTGCAGACTGTCCCAGTATGCCTGACTACAGGTTATGGGGGGAGAGGGACTTTGTTCTGCAGTGGTCCTGTCAGTCCAGGTTTGGGACTATGGGGATGCTTTTGGTGGGGTGAAGGTTTGTAGCAAGGTCACCTGGAATTGTGGAATCCTGGTAGAATTTGAACTCAAGTGGCTTTTAACTGTCCTTTGTTCTTTGTTTTTCTTCCTGCATCTTCTGCACTTGTCCTTGTTCCAAGACTCCACCACCACCTCCAGACCGCTTCGGCCAGGGTGGAGCCATGGAAGGCCTTGGAGCGATGGGAGGGAACCCGCCTGCCTTCAACAGAGGGAATCCAGGGGGGGATTTTGGCCCTAACAAGCGTCGCAGATACTAACAGGATTAAGCTATCCCCTGTACCCGCCCCAAAGAGAGAAATCTTGGCAGGCCACACAGGGTTCAACTTGGGGGCGAGGGGGGACTTTTAAAAATAGTTAATTAGGGCCTGTTTTGGTAAAGCCACTCTAGGACAAGGGGAGTGCAGTCTGACTGGTAAAGGTTTTAGAAAATTTCATGTGGTGCATTCCTAATTTCAAAGTAAAAAATGGATTCTGGGAGGCTGCCATGGTTGTTCAGTAACAGTGAAATCTTGCAAGGACCCTAATGCCTTGACCATTCCAGGTTTCCTATTTGCAACTGAAATCATGAGACTAAATTAAATAAAATTTCAGTATGTCTTGGCATTTTTTTAATGTAGTGTACCTTGCTTAAGAGCACAGGGAAGTCTCTGGAGAACTAGGGCAGCATTTGGGTACTTTGCAGCTCCCATGATTTTGTAAATTTATATAGCTCCAAATGATACGTCATGTAGTGAATTGGGGAGATTTTATGTTCGTTTCTTTTTCTTTTTTTTTTTCCTCCTAACTTGTTAGTTACTCTTTTTACCTGGACCATTTGTTTCTTTAAAGTAGTTGACAGTCGTGCAGCCTGAATGGCTGGGAGGTTCTTGTTTTGATGGATTTTTTTGATAACGTGTTGTATCTCTTTATTTTTACTGGTAGTAAAGTACAATCTATTGGATAAAGATACTGTATCTCATGCTGAAGATTTAACTGAAACAAATGTTTGTATAATCCTAACCTTGCCTGTCTTTTGTGTAGAAGTACTACAAGATTTTTCATTTAGTGTAAACTGTTTGAACACAAACTGTAATTGTCCCACTAAAAAGTTCGAGCTTGTCTGAGGAATGTTACAGGAATGCATTATTAAAGTGGATTTTAAGCCTTTTTTATCTGGTGTCTTGTCTCTTCTGTTTTTTTTTAGTACAAATGTGTATGTGTGGATTGTATTAAATTAAGCTTCAGATTATGGCACAAAAGTTGTTCTTGCAAAGCTCTGTAAAGAGAATGTTCAACCCCTGAGAATTTTCTAACAGTTTTCCTTGTCACAGAACAAGTTTTATTTGTGTGTTGGAATGAGACCTTCAGCAGGTTGGAATACACCAAGGGAGCTTCTGACACACCTGCAATGTGTCTGTTGTGGATGCAGAGAGGTGAGATGCAAGACTTGTCCTTGTGTCACTGGGAGGCTGGAGCTCAGTTCCTGTCTCAGGTGCAGAGTACTGAGTTGTCTGTTTGTCTCTGCTCTGTGCTGCAGTTCCSTCTGGCTGGGATGTTCCCTGTACTCCTGTGCTGGGATAGGAAGAAGAGAACTCACAGGTAACTGTTGATAGTGACAGTAATGCTTTATCTTGTGTAATATATGAGGGAGTCTGTAGGGACAGGAGCTTTCTGTGACTTGTGTTCTCACACTTAATCTCTGGAGTTGAGGCTGCAGGTGGGGAAGCTTAGAAGTAAATTTAGGTGGGAAAGGGAAGAGGGAGAAAGAGCCTAAAACGGTAAGGAGATGCCTTGAAGAATTATGAAATCGTAGGAAAGATGAAAACATTTTGAGATGCCTAATGTTACCAAAGCAAGAACTTTAAATTCGGGTTTGGTCCTGCAGGTACTCTTTAAGTAAGGAAAGATGACAGAATCACTGTGGAGCCTTGATTGGTTTATCCCTGTCTTTGGATGGCTTTTAATTAACCTGGAATGGGATGATAAGCTGTATTGAAGAGAGGCTGCAGCTGATGCTCCTTGTTTCTTTTTCTTGTTTAGTTTTCCACATTTGAAAGCATCAGTAGCTGGCTTGCTGAGATGATATGGTATCTAATAGTGATTAGGAGGTTGATTGTGAAGTATGAAGGATTTGGTGATGTTTTTCACTTGGCTCATTTGCTAGGACAGCTCACTGTTGCAAAATATGAAACAAGTGAAAACGCTGATTAGCTTTTTGGATGCCATGTGGAGAGGCTGGATATGTTCTTGTGTCTTGGGTTTGGAATGAGGCTGGCAGACACTGACTTGCGGCCAGGTGAGCCTTGAGGAGAACGATGGCATGCTTGCACAGGAAGGAACACTCAGCGGCCTTGGGTCCTGAGGCCAGTTTGTAGGTCACGTGTGGGAGTGCAAGGCCAGCAGAGCTCCAGTCCCTGGCAGCTTGGGTCTGGGAGAAATCCTTCGGCGTTCGGAAATTTCGGGGTTGGACGCCGACTGTGGACC